>HG992160.1:8292946-9492946 GCA_905220505.1 Laothoe populi | reverse complement strand
CAATACCACATAGTTTCCAGTCGCAGCGTTTACGTTGTAAAGTTGAACGGAATTTGAAAAAGCAAGTCTGAATTCCAACTGCGGAGTGAAGTTAGATCACGCTTGCACTCAGCCACTACTTTTAACTAAATTGAAGTTGCGGGCAAAGAGTGCAGGGCGGTGCACGTGACGCGTGGGTCCATCTGTCCGTTTGTACTTTTACGTGAGTGGATTGCAGTGGCTCCTTAAGCTCTATACACAGAGGTCGCAACGATCTGTTGTCGTATAAACGTGATCTGATGCTCGGTACAATAGGTAACTTTTCAGTATTGTATGACACGTGTAATTATTGTTTTGTTTTTCTCTGTGGTTTATATTTGATGGTAATTATTATGCTATCAAGGGTTGTTATCGTAATTTCTGTGGTTGTTAATTATTCATTCGTTTCATTTCATTTTCAAACAACATTTCATTTGTCGCTTTGAGTTCATGAATATTTAGAAGTCTAACAAATCTAAAACAACATGGCGGTATTTTCGGATTTGGGGACATAATCTTATTCATAAAGAACTACTTAATTGTTTGTATCTATCATCATTAAATTGATTTTCTCGGATTTTGAAGCGCAGATCTGTTCTCCTGGATTAGAATTTATACTCTATAGGGCGATAGACTCACCTCGTAACATATCATGGAAAGAAATTGCTTGGTGACACCTCTATTGACTACTGACTAGTATTTTAAAAGAAATACTGGCGTATGCTTATTGTTATAATAAAACTTTGAAGAAGATTGACTCGTTAACGAATATGTGAATATGTTCTCTTTCCATAAGGAATTTTAAGGGCATTTGATGGCTTCCGTGGCATCGTGGATGAGTAGCCGACTGGAAACGGAGGGAGCGTCGATTCGATCCCGGCACTACACACACACTGATTATATCGACAAATATTTCTTTTAGGTCTGGAAGTTGTAAGACCTAAATTCTTTCGTATTTCTGATACCCATAAATCAACATAATTGTATCTTATTATGAGACTTATCTTATGTGACTGTGGGTTGCATTTGCCATGTCATGGTCGATCGGCATATTTTTTGATACCTATCAGGATGTATCGACTCATCGTTTGAGCTCGTAGGCTATTGGCACGGCATGCGGTTGAATTCGTTATTGGTGTTCTTCCAAGAATAGTAAACATGTATACGTTATATCTACTGCATACCTCTATATAGACACTCCATAAACGACACAAAGTAATAATATATATTTTTTTTGTCCTAGCACGGCATAGTGACCGCACTGCACCTGATGGTAAGCACAGTGCGGTCCAATTAGAGTATCGAGTAGCGAAAGACGATCTATCCCCCGCTACTCAACACAATCATGCCGACCTGCTCCTTCACACTACGCCAAAGGCAAGATGGTAAAGAAGCGGTCTGGGTCTATTGTCAGAGTACTCGGAAGGCCGCAAAATGGCCAAAAATTGTACCCCAACTCTAGATCCCCGAGAAAAACCGGATTGTTTTTGAGAGAAAAGGCATACTATCCATGGAGGCATATTACGCTATTACATTCCTCTAGCATCTGCCTAGTAGCCGGATGCCGGGCGGACACTATGCGGAGACGCGAGGATCTTGTATTTGAGCTCAACCAGACCCTAGATCTCATATTTTCGCAAGGTATATTATCAATGACAACTTTATTGCATTTCATAAGTTGTTTTTGTATAATTAACAAATAGAATATATGATTTTTTATACATTAGTCATAAAACCAAACTATATTTATCATTTAAAATGGCTCACTATTTACGTGCGAAGATTTGATTTCAGATACAGGTTAAAAACAAGTTTTTTCACTTTAGAAACGTTGCGTGACAATAAGTAAGTGGTTGATTTTTATTTATACAAATTAACTAGAGTTCAAATAAATGGCGTACAGGGGCGGCGAGTCGCCACCGCGATAAAATTAGAACTGAATCTAGGAACTATCAACGTGATTCATTGAGGGGAATAACTCGCACGATATGAATCTATTGTTTAAGTGACCTTTTTAATCCATAAAATATACCGCAATATTGTTTTTTATAATATTTATAAAAAAAATATACTAGATTAGACTGTCTCGGTGGCGCAGTTGTAATTGCGCATGCGTTACGACTGATGTGCTGAGGTCTCGGGTAAAGTGATATTGGGTTTTTCTATAGAATTTCTATTCTCAGTATTAACCCGAAGTCTGGAATCTGTGCTCAGTATGGCGATTGGCTCGCCCCCTATCACATTATGGGACCGAAATTCGGCGAAAAGTGGGTGTACTGGTTACAACACCTCTGCCTACCGTTCTGGGATTACAGGCGGGAGTGTATATGTATGTAACAAAATATACTATATGGTAGTAAAAAAAGATTAGTATTATTATGTAATTATGATATTTCGAATGCCTTATATTTATTTTCCAATTATAACATTACCTTGACTTGAGACTTGGATCAATCTTTGATCAATCATAGCTTGCTATTCATACTTCTAGCGTATAATTAATGTTTTAGGAGATATGACACCTATTTCTTTATTTTCATCAAAGCATTGAATATACGATAATATTCTGTAAGTGCTGTGTAGCATAACAAACCTGTCAGTGGCATTAGAAACGGACCGTGTTTCGCCTTCCTCGTGCTGGCTAATTGACAGTTACACCCAGACTACGCGCTGGCAGCGTAGCTATTTTACATTTACAAAATATATATCCTTTATTAAGGAACCGCCTAGATATGATTCGAACTAAGATTTGAATTGAATTTTATTTATTACTAGCTGTTCTTCGCGGCTCCATCTGCGTAGAGGTTATTTTCACACAGTTTTTTTACACCTTGGGTAACGTTATTGTAATTTTAGTCGAGATCCTTATTTTTTTCTTGCAATTAATATAGCCTCTATTAATCAGTGATAATGTAGCATTCAAATGGTGAAAGCATTTTTAAAATCGGTCCAGTATTTTTTGAGCCAATTCGTTACTAACATACATACAAAGATTTCCTCTCTATAATATTAATATAGAGAAGGCACTCATACTAACAATATTCTTTAACCTCTCACTGATCACAAGGACATCGGTGTTTGGAAAAAAGTTATAAGTAATGGGTAAAATACAAGCCAAAATCAGTTTTATTTCCATAATGTTAAACTTACAAATACGCTTAATACGCACGTCAATCAGGGCGAGTATTGTCTGTTTTTGACTTGTTGGACTCCGGTGTCCGAATGGTCTGTGAGTGGTTAAACTTATTTATAGGAAACGTCGAACGCTCGTATGCAGATCTAATTTAAATATAAATTAATTGTGTTCGTTAACAATTGAGAACAGTAGAACTATATGCCAATTTTTTATAAATGTTAATGAAATCGGTCATACAAGTTTATTTTCGCATTAAAAATGCAGTACAACAAACGCATTTTCAGACATCGGCTCATCACATCACCCCTCTTACATAATTTATTTAATGTTTTAATTCCTTTATTATTTGCACAAACGTCTAATCCGCTGAGTGAGGACTTTGGCAACAGACGACTAAATGCGACTCGGGGCCCATGAGACTGCGAAATTAGTGGAACCGTGTTACTCAACCCCCAACACCCTCGGAGTTATGTAATTCCCGCGTCAGGGCTGGGGAAGGGACGGGGTGGGTGTTTAGTTGCAGTCTGCAAGCTCTTGTTTGAAATTTAGGATAGGCACTCGATAAGGGTTGTGTACTGACGTTTATAATTACCTGTGTGTTTCATTATAGTTTGAAATGTTATAGTTAGTTGCGAGAATTATTAAAGGAGTATACTAGTATAAATACTATATTCTAATAATTTGTTAATTAAGATAAATATTTTATTGTATTTCATACATATTCATAGTCGTGTTCGGAGGACAACCGTCGTATGCTACTTTGCAGAATGTATTGTACCTATTGTTACGGTAGATGGCACTGCCTCGGTGGCGCAGTTGTAATTGCGCATGCGTTACGACTGCTGTGCTGAGGTCTCTGGTTCGATCCCCGGGTCGGGTAAAGTGATATTGGGTTTTTCTATCTAGAAATTCTCAATATTAGCCCGGAGTCTGGAATTTGTGCCCGGTATGGCGATAGGCTCGCCCCCTATCACATTATGGGACCGAAATTCGGCGAAAAGTGGGTGTACTGGTTACACTCTGCCTACCCCTTCGTGGATTACAGGCGTGAGTGTATATGTATGTATGTACAAGTCGGTAAAATGTGTAAAAGAATTGTACTTATATAAGTACTTAATTGTACTTATATAAGTACTTAATTGTACTTATATAAGTACTTAATTGTACTTATATTCTTGATACTATAATGTGTATCATAAAACGATGATAAGTATTCATTTCTTAAATTTTAATACGTATTTGTGATTCATGTACGTTTTTACTTTAAGATTAACACAATAAAACGCTAAAATAATTATAGAAAAAATAGACAATTCATTTAATTGATTAGCCAAGTAAAACCCGAACGGTGTACGGAACAGGTAGCAAACCAGTACAATTAATTTAATACACTTACCCAAAATATATTATATTTATATAGCGTGAACAAACTGTAAACAATTATGTCTGTTGACTTTGCCAATAACAATAACATTTATCAAATTACGCGGGCGGGTAACTTCGGGGCGATACTCCAAGGGAGCGACGAACAAAATTGACAAAGCAAGCAAAAGGCTTTCAAGGCTCGCGTGTTGCTACGTGTTTGCATCCGTAATTTGTTTGTTGGCGGCAGCACACGGCTGGCTACATTAATGGATCTCCGCTCTGCACGCGACTAGACAATCCAGACATGCTGCTCACAAAACCTTGCATAATTGTATATCTGTCTTATATTGGTCCATCTGTCACTTTCGTTTCATTTCTAAATTAGTGGCATTTTACAAGTGGTAGAGCAACGTCGTAGACTTTTTTGTTTACATTAATCAGGGACTAAACATTTTTTTTTATTATTAACGTAATATCTGATTTATGTAAACAGATACACCCTATTGAGTTTTAAAAGCAATAAAGTATTTTTGTGGAAATATTTAATCAATAAATAAATTACAAAATTGCGTTTCGTTTGTGAAATTTCCAGGGTTACAAATTCCTCTGTCCTCCTCAACCTTCATTGCTTTCTTTCAAGGCCAGCAACACAGTCATGATTTTTCTGTCAATGTGGTCTTTCATGGGCGGTGTATATCCCCTACTGATAGTAGCCACTTATCGTTAGAAGGATACTGCAATAATTAAATTCGAGTAAATTCATCATTTTTTTCTTTTGTAGAAAGACTTGACATAATTTGAAACCAGCTCGGTTTGTGCTTGTTGAATCGGGATAATATTCATTATCAGAAATTAAACTAGCCTGATTACCATCTCAGATGAACTTATCACACCTCCGCCCACAACCTCTGGAATTAAGAATTCAGGCGGATATAAAAAAATCTGGTGTTCATGTTATTTTTTTTATAGCATAGTCCGACAAACGACCCAGTGGGTCACCTGATGTTAAGTGATCTCCACCGCCCATGAACATCTACAATACCGAAAGTATCATGTATGCGCTGTCGGCCTTGAAGGACAGGAATAGGGATAAGGGAAGAGAAGGGGGAATCTGGGCCTCCGGATATCTCACTTACCATACGAAACGGGAGAGTAAACTGTCACTTTATTTTGTTTTTCTGTGAGACAGTGGTACTACCCCGGTCGAGCCGGTCCGTTCATGCTGAAGACAAATATGTCTACATCGTGGCTCTACCACTCTTAAACTAAAATAATACAGATATATATATATAAATACCTAATGTTTAATCCATGACGTACTTTTACTGCATGAATATACTATAAAGTTAAGTCAAATCGTATAAAATCAAAGGCTCATCAAATCTACTCTGAAGCTGACATTTGAAGACTTTGTTTTATGGTGTAGCAGCAATTACTGGCGTGTAATTGTATATTCTATGGGTATTTATTTTCCTTACAAAGAAGACAACGCAACACATTTTAAAAAAACTTCTAATGACGCTTTTTAATAGAGATAACCATATCACAAAAATGTTATATAGCCGCGTTTGATTCTATACGACTCATGTCTAAATGGCACTGATACATTTTATTTGAACATCGCTTATTTATTCGAATCCAACATAAATAGATAAATGGGTTATTTAAACTTATGCAAATTTAAATTATTCATTTTGCAGTCTGCATTCGCTATTTCTCTATAATTATCTGGCTAAAACTGCTAGCGGAGTTTTCATCTTATGAATGAAAATGTTTGCTGCGAAATACCAGCTTTGTTAGTATGCATTTGGAAACTTTGTGTACGAAACGCCGTTTCGTTCTATAACTAATTTATTTTTTGCATAGTTTCAATCACCCATTTTGGGTTTTATTGTCATTATATTAAAACTGTAATTTTGCGATTTCAGAGTAAGAGTAAGTAATATTTTTAATCAATATGAATATACGGAACATAATGGCTATATTTATGAAAATATATTTATTTATTTAAATGAATCGCCAGAGGGTACATATTGTGGTATAGATAAACACAGTTATTGAACAATGCAGTTACAGGCAACCACAGCTAACACTAAGTATTGAACCAGATAATAAAATATAAACTAAATTAATAACTACTTTATATAAAACTAAATGAAAATAAAAAATCAATATTTCAGAAACACCACAAAACACGACTATGGCAAACAAAACTAACTTGGACTCAAAATATTTATCTATATTTATACTTTTTTAATATTTTGTGTGTGTTCGTGTTTATATATAAATATTTGTTGAGGTGTTTGTTTTTATTTCAATTTATATTACTTCCACTGATCTCAATTCTTTTATTTTATTTTTCGCAAATGTTGCCTACAGTGAGTAATGTGACCAGCATGTTTAATTTAATTTATTATATTATTTTATTTTTGTTTTGTTTGTTACTAATAAATATGATGTAATATAAATGTTATGTATATCTATAATTAGCATATATTAAGAATTAAGCGTCTAGTAATTGCAAATGTAAACCGTAATATATTTAAAAGCCAGATGTGACTTGTGGTGAATAATAATAAAATATCAAAAGCCAGGCGGTGCATTTGGAGGTAAGTTAATTGTCATGTAGCAGAACACCCCACTTTATAAATCCATCAACCCGACGAGACTTTAGCATTGACGTTACGACTATATTTCCGGCCACAGTGATGCATAAACTATATTTTTATATTTTATTACCTTCCAGCTGCGATATATTTAAAATAGATTATATAATTACTATTATCATTTAGTTTTAGAGTGTTATATACAACATGTAACATGATTAACGCACACTCTGAAAGTAGTTTGTTCAGAATAAGCGACTGAATCGGTATCAACAATTTTTTAATGGTCGTTTTTTTTCCAAAAATAATTAACACTCAGGTAAATAATAGTCACCCATTAATTTAACGTTCAAGACAAACGAAACAGATACATAACTCGATGCGATAAAGTCTTTTCTAAATGCAATAATAAACGAACACTTTAAAAAATCAAATAAATTAAATTACGAACTTTATATTGAAAATTAGTACAACAAATTTTATAAAAAACTATATTTATATTCATGGCAGTCTAATTTCAATACATGAATTATGATTGTATTAATATTTTTAAATTGAGGTGTCTGAGGATGTGTGTTATTCCCGTTACACGTAGTATAGTTTTGATATAAATAAAATGCTGTCATGCATAGAAAAATGAAGGTACAAAAAGGGAACTAAGTCTTAACTATTTTCTTAATATATAAGATAATTTAATTTTTCAGAATAATTTCAAAGTTCTTGTATAAAATAAAAATAAGTTTCATTTTATTCTAGTACTCTATTACAACTATCTTAGCCGGCGGCCTTATTCCTAATCACATTATCTTCCGGAGTTCAGACCGAAATAAAATTCAGACGTTTGTTCTCACAAGACTATTTCAAGAAAATTCCTTTTCTTTCTTCGCTCAACATTTAATCTAAGTCACGTAATGTGAGTAGATAAACCAATAGAAAGACAAATAATTTTAAGAGACTGATATTTTATTAATATAAAATACAAACTCGGTATCATCACTTATAAGAAATATGATAGTATGTAACTATATGCAGAAATTACCAAAAGTTAATTTCGTGATGAAGCAATATGTACTCTTCACTCAACCGAACCAGTCGGTGGCGCAATTGTAATTGCGCATGCGTTACGACTGCTGTGCTGAGGTCTCGGGTTCGGTCCCCGGCTCGGGATTCGGTTTTCCTATTTAGAAATACTCAGTATCAACCCGGAGTATGGAATTGTGCCCGGTATGGCGATAGGCTCGCCCCCTATCACATTATGGGACCGTAATAAATTCAGCGAAAAGTGGGTGTACTGGTTACGCCTCTACCTACCCCCTTCGGGGATTACAGGCGTAAGTGTAGATGTATATGGGATTAATTCCTATAAAGGCGTAACTTTTGAAACTCTTGAAAATGTCTCCAGCTTTTCTTTCAACGAACTATTCAGAGTACAATCCGGACACTAGGGTTAAATAGTAGTAAACAAACCACGTACCATATGTATTCGTCTTACTCATTCTAGAACATATAGTCGAGATACATTAATTAATCATGAATTACATTCATTAACCCTCCACAATAGTCCGAAGAAAGGTATTTCCTACCACATGCACAGTTTGTGTAGTGTTGACTAGTGGCGTAGAACTTGACGTGGCTCTCGCTCATAATTTATTTAATATGTAACCTCAGTATATTGTGGTTTAACGCCTTTAGTAGGGATACTCCAAGTCATGATTTAATAAAACGCGAATAACCACGTTGCATTCGTGTAATTGTCAAGGGGTATAAAGTACCCCTTAAGTTTACGTTATGTGCTTTGGTCGAGTGGACAGTCTCTCCAACCCTTATCTGGAATAGATGTGTAAAAAATACTGCTCATATTTTTCCTGCTTTTTATATTGTTCTCGAGTTTACTCTGAATAATTTGTAAAGGGTTATTTAAGTGTTTTCATTCTATTTGATAAATAGTAATATATACGTATATATAGTTACATTGAAACTCATTAACGAGCGCTAGGTTTCTAAGTTTACTCTAAATGAACTTTTGTCAAGCCATTGAATGAGATTCAAGATATTATCTCGGAGAATAGCCAGTTTTTTATAAATAGAGACAATGAATGTATTTATAAAGATATCGTCAAATAGGATTGTACAGGTCGAAAACGTAAAAGTAATAAATTCGAATATACTTTCACACGTTTTTCATTTTAGTGCTTCACTTTGAGAGTTTCTTGAAATCACTTTGAGTCTTAATAACCAAGGCATAAAGAGAATACTTGAAAAGTTTCGGGTAAAATCAAACGCGTGAAATCCTAAGCACCTGTACGTGTCTATATCATTAGTGTAAGTATAAAATATGTATATTAAAGTTGTTTCGTAGAAAACCAGAGTAGCGCCTAGTAACGGGAGCATGTCAAAGGCAAAAGTTACATTAAGCGCCGACCTTTGCTCAGACAACTTGCCACTTTTGTTATAGAGATATTGCAATCCCGACCTCCAAGTTCTGCCGCGCTACGAAAAGTTTTATTGAATGCAGAAAGTGTGAACAATTTGTTCTTATTTAGTAGATAATGTACGGTGCCAAACTAAGGCCACATTTAATTTGTTCTGATTTGTTGATGATAACACAATTCCACAAATTCTACCATACATGGAAAAAAATATAAATTATTTTTTCAACTTGTAATGTATATTTCAATCTGGTGAATTTTATACATTGCATTAAAAAGTAACGTTAGCTTTTGAAACGATTGACAAATTCCATGGCAGAGTGGTTGTTGACCTGAATCTAAGACGAGAGGCCGCGGGCTCGATTGGACTCTATATGGCTGTTATAGGACCAAAAAAGACAAGTCTCGTATAATATTGGGTGTGTCAATGAGTAAATTAAAAAAATAAAAATTTTATCTCATTTTCAAGACTTATTTAAGAAAAGATTATAATTAATAAGATTCAATTAGGGGAGATAACGAATTCTTATTTTGAAATTTATTTACATCCATAGACATAGAGAACTGGACTGAGCAATATCCTCACAAAATTTACCACTTTGTAGAAAGAGACAAAGCGACTGTGCGGCCAATACCTATTTCCTTTCGCTCCTGCAAGTCTGTGACGCGGACCAATCAAAACTCTAGAAAAAGACAACTGCTGGCCGCACGTTTGCTTTATCTCTCTCACATTTTTCTGTCTGTTTTCACTTAATATATCTGGATAGAGAGCGCTTAGTCTATTCTCTCTGTCTATGTTTATGTATATCACAATGAATTCGATAGCGTTAAAGTTTGATACAGATTGTCATTTTTGTGATTATTATTCCCAAATATGACAGTTCATTAAACCTATTAAACGCAAAACTTGTTATTTACAAACTGGTATTCTATCATACTATTATGGTAGTATAAATATTATGTGGATTCCAGCATGTTTAAATTATTTATAACTAGCTGTTGCTCGCGGCTCCGCCCGCGTGGAGGTCATGTTTGGGAGAAAAAGTACATCATACAAAATACATTTTCATGCTAAACTTAAAAAATGAAGGATTTTCATACAAACTTTCATCCCCTATTTTACCCTCTTAGGGATGATTTTGAAAAAAATGTGAAACACGTATTTCTTTATTTCCTACCAAAAGCCTAAATATGAATTTCCAGATCCCTAGGTCAAGGAATTATGGATTTCCCATACAAATTTTGAACTCCTATTTGACCCATTTCAAGGTTGTTTTTTGAGAAAAAAGATAGCCTATGTCCTTCTCCAGGATATAATCTATTCCCTTACCAAATTTCATTACAATCCGTTCAGCCGTTTAGTCGTGAAGAGGTAACAAACAAACAGAGTTACTTTCGCATTTATAGTATTAGTATGGATATACAATTTAAATGTTTTTTTAAGAGAAATGAGATGATAATCTTGCTTCACAAAAATCTCAATTTAGTGTAAGTTATTTGCCAACCTAAAGGATATCAAGATATATGTATACAGAAGGTATGTCTTCAAATTATACCACGGAATCATATACATATTCACGATTTTTAAACCCTGAATATTTTTTACTCGTATGTTCACAGCTTCCGTGACTCAGCGGGCGAGTAGCCGACAGTGAAACAAGAGGACGTTCCCAACACAGGGACGAAACCACGAAAATTTTGGATGGATTTGTGAGACCGAAAGTCTTGCTGTTCCTGATACCTTCGATAGACGACTCGTCAGTGCGGGGTCAGGACTATATGTGTGACTGTTGGATGTATTTGTTAATATTCCATTATGGTACAAGCAGTGGGATATAAATTTGAAGAGCTACGCTGTGATTATTATCCAACACAATGGTTTGTTGTACCAAATCACGGTGCGAAGTGAGAAAAGCGATGACTGCCGACCCTGCGACATTGTCTACATGTTACAAACACTCATATAATTAACCCTGTCCCATATATTAATAATATATGTTAAATTAATAAATAGTTCCGAAATGTTGCAAATTCTTGCCAAAACTACAAAAGGAATTTTAAAATACTTTTATGATATTAAAATATTTTCTGAAAGAATTTACAATGCTCGATATTAATTTTTTATATAAAAACATCCGTGTTTTACGACCGAAACGCTGTACGCAGTACTAAAATAATAGTGATAGATATTTTTAATATAAGTGCAAAACGTGTTAGGGCGCTTTTATCAAGCAAATTCCATTAAATATATTAGGTACCCTTGACATTTTACGAACACTTGCAATATTACTTTTTTAAACACACCAAATTGCATCGTTTGATACTCCAAATGTTAAAACTAGTAAAAATACATCACACCAGTCGACATATAAAGTTTATAGAAAAAGATGGAATTATAGAAGTGCTGTCTCTAAGTTGGGAAGTCCCTGGTTTAATTATTCAGATTTAGCATAGCATTTAGACGTTTTTCTGGTAACACTTGTGCCATCTACAACATAATGATCGTACAGAGTACACGGAGCAAAATGACGATATATTTGATTGTGAAGTAGCAAAGAAATACTTTAATTGTTAATCAGAAGTACGCTTATGTATTAATTTCAAAAACACATTGCGCTACAATCACATGCGAACATAAAACCACAAATGTACACTGTTATTATAAGCCGAAAGTGTAACAATAGCTTTTTTTATTTTATTCTAAGAACTAAATCCACCATTGTGATGCGAGCTGGGCCACTAAACCTCTCGAGTTAAATACAGCAATTATTCAGAGGAGGCACAAAGTTTCATTGTGCGTGTCCCGACGACTCGGCGTGGTCTCTCGCTTTCGACTAATATGCTCAGTAAATTTGGGCTCTTATGCTTTGTCATCCGACGGAAAATTCGACGGTCACGATTATTTTGATATGAACGTATTGATACTCGGTATTTTGGTATGTCTTTTGTGATTTATTAAAATACTTTCAAAATATACGGTGAAATGCCTTTTTTTTATTTTATGTGAATGTCACATTTGACATTGAAAGAGTTCCTGGATATGAGACTATGTAGATGGGGGTAGAGTATAATGAAATACTAAGATAAATTTTTTTTATATTCAAACGTAATACGACGAAATTTTATGCCGCTCTTAACATAAATTTTGAAGATAACAACAACATTATATCATAGAATTTCAACGTGAATAAACCCAAGTAACTGCAAATAAGAACGTAAAAAGTAAAAACCTTACTTTACACAACTTGCGGTCTAAATTCCAAAGAAAACAAAAATAATAGAGCGAGGAATTTGAAAAGATTTCATTAATAGAATTGGATACTTCCCCCTCGATCGATTCAAAAGATAATACGCCGTAACCAGAGAAACGTTCCCTGTCTATGAAGACAGTGTTCGTGCCAATATTAAACTCAGATAATTCACAAAAAAAATGAGCACGAACTTATCTCCGCGATGTTTATCGCATTAATATAATACGGCATTAAGATTACAATGGGACGGCTCTAGAAAGACCCAATATAAGGAGCTCAGAGCCCCGCGTGCTTTGTTGTGAAAATAACTTTATGCCTCAGAAAGCGGGGACAGTATAAAGCAAGTACGGCTTTCAATAAAGCCAATGGCCCTTCTAAGACACGCTATATTCTGCTGTTGTTATTCTATTGTGCAATAACGGAATGTTATTCTAACCTTATTCATGGGCGTTCTGTTAATAATGCTTTATTTATTACTAGTTGTTGCTCGCGGCTCCGCCCGCGTGGAGGTTATGTTTGGGAGAAAAAGTATACAATACAAAATACCAATATTCATGCGTTTAACTTAAAAATTACGGATTTTCATACAAACTTTCATCCCCTATTTTACCCCCTTAGGGGTGGTATTTCCAAAAACCCTTCCTTAGTGGATGCCTACGTGATAAAAGGTACCTACTGTCAAAATTTCAAGTCTCTAACCCCAGCCGTTTAGGCTGTGCGTTGATCGATCAGTCAGTCAGTCAGTCAGTCAGTCAGTCAGTTTCTTCTTTTATATATACAGATTGTATTCAAATTTAGAACATTTATTTCAAAGAAATTATGCCTATGGTGCTCGACTAAATCAATGACCAAAATCGGTATGACACGCGAAGGCTATGGAAGGGAGCAGAGCCTGGCACAAGTCTGATTGCTATCAAACGGCGCCGCCCTCCTTATACCGACGCACAATCGCTACTCCACAATTACAAACAAGTTATTTACAGCCAGACCATACGGGGATATGCTAAGCTTATTTCTATCTAATCTTTGAATTCACGCACACTACTGCCGCCTTTTTGTTTCTTTGTTCTCTTTCTTGTTTTATATCTTTGCGCTTATTATGGAGCTCTAACATTACTTTGGTAATCCTACAAATATTATAAATGCGAATGTTTGGATGGATTGATGTTTGTTACTCAATCACGCTACAATGGCTGGACGGATCTGGTTGAAATTTGGCACAGAGATAGATTATAGTCCGGAATAGCACATAGGCTACTTTTATCCCGCAAAAATGTAACACTTCCTATGGGATAGCAAAATATAGAAAGGTGTATTAGCTTAAGATGTCTCCATGAATTGTATACCTTTCCTTCCAAAAACAACCTCCATGCGAGCGGAGCCGCGGGCAACATCTAGTATATTATAATCGGTTAAAGATACGTCTCTCATTTTATTACATTATGATGTACTTTATTTTCTATGTGTACGCTTACGAATGAAATCGTAAGCACGATCGGCATGAAGAGATCGAATTTATTACTTCATAAGTCATAAGGGTTAAGTAATAATCGCTGACAATGGGCAATAAAGAGTTTATAGGCAGTAAAGTTCGACCCGAGCGCACTTCGGAAGTGAACTGAAATCCAGAATTAAATAAGTGTCTCTACATAAACAGTGCGTGAAGTCACACCTTTGTTCCGTAATGGATTTCAAACTTGATTACATTCAAATGAGACTACTTTCATGAACTCGCTTTCTGTGTTATTACTTCGAATCTATGTGATTACACCATTAACACGTACAGTTTACGACTTGATTGACTTTATATTGATGTTTGTCAAGATAGTAATAAAATGTCGAGCTAGGTTGAAACTAATGATGTTTGTTAATAAGAAAATAATTGACGTAACACTGTAAGTTTTTACTTCTATTTTATTGTAAGACATAAAATATGAATGTGAATGTTATCTCATTTTAAATATTAATTACCGTACTGTTTACCCACAAGACCATATTTAGTACCAGTTAACTATAAATTGAAATTATTTAACGATTGGGTTAACGAGACGATTAGTTACAGTGTGGAGATGTCATTAGGAGATTAATCACAACAGTGTTAAATGATGGGACGATCAATGATTCTATTGTTACGAAATGGATTTACCGCGTTTTGAATATGCTGATGATTATTCTGATTAATGTTCGATATATTTTTTTTATATCATAGTCCGACAAACGAGCCGGTGGGTCACCTGATGTTAAGTGATGTCCACCGTCCATGAATATCCACAATACCGAAAGTATCACGTATGCGCTGTCGGCCTTAAAGGACAGGAATAGAGATTAGGGAAGGGAAGGGGGAATCTGGGCCTCCGGATATCTCACTTACCATACGAAACGCGACAGTGAACTGTCACTTTACGTTGGTTTTCTCTGAGACAGTGGTACTACCCCGGTCGAGCCGGTCCATTCATGCTGTAGACAAATATGTCTACAGCGGGGCATGCGTGAGATAAATTATAAATTTCCATAATTTTAATATATTAAGACATTTTTTTTAACACCACAGTCACACACATAGCCCCTACCCCACACTTAGATACGAGTCTTGTGTTGTGGGTATCAGGGACTACGAGAGACTTTTGGTCTGACAACACCTAGACCCCGGACACAAATATCTGTTCCGGTGTGGGAATCGAACCCACGGCCTCTCGTTTCACAGCCGGCTACTCGCCATGATAGGACAATCAATGATTCCATGGATTGGGTTGAATACGATCATGACTATTCTGATTAATGCACGAGATAAATTATATGTTGCCATAATGTTAATATGTTATGACGTGATTTGGTGTTTACGGGATCTGTTTAAAGTAATTTGTGTAAGCAAAATATGGGATTGTTAAACAATGGTATAGGCAAAGCACACAGCCCTCGGGTATAGCGTTACACGGAATATAATCTTACTGCGGCCAGTGAATGTTTAAAATAAACACGGATGGGCCACGGCGGGCTCCTATCATAACATCATTGTTTTGATTGTCCGTACACGGGTAGACTGGGTTAACCATAAATATATCTTTCTTTAAGAAAAACTTGCTTTTAAATAAATATAGGTGGAAAAAAACTTTTTGTGTTTGCACGGTAAATTGACCACATTGCACCTGATGGTCAACCATGGGTAGATTATCAAGTAGCAAGAGAAAACCATCCCTTTCTACTCGACACAATCATGCCGCCCTTCTGAGTATCTTCTTCACACTACGTTTAAAGGACCCAAGCTTATGTGAATGAGGGAACACGTTGGCCGGCCACCTGTTCCACATTTTGATGATATTTATCTGAAGCAGCAGTAGAAATTTCAAACGTTTTTTTAGAAGTATTTTGTAAAGAAGTATTTTACGAGTATGCTTTACCAATAGCATTATAGTTACGTAAATAGCACGCATCTGGTATAATCTGTTATGTCTGACATTTATAATATATTCAAATTCTGTTTTCGTACTTATTATATAACTGATAATTTCCCTACTTAGTGAAATTACCAGCTTTGCGAGCATCTAAATTTGTTTCAAACAATTAAGTGCCTCTATTTTAATTTATGATTTTATGTCGTATTGCTTTTAGAAATCTCTTCACATGAAGATATTGAAATTATGTTTCAAAATGTAATTTCTATGGCTGGATTTTTATTTGATTATTACTAATAAAAAATTATGTTTAAAAAACATTGTGTAAAAGGAATTATTACATTAAGTACGTCTCTCGTAAGTTTAATATTATACTTAAGAGCAAGAAATATTATGTAACCATTTAAATGAATAGGCTAATGAAGCTTAATTATAATAAGAACATTTAACTCTGTTATAAATTCTATAATACATGAGTAGAGCCTTGGATCTTTGAAGTTTTTTCGTAAATAGGCTCTTGTTTGTAAACAAAGGATTGAGGATACTTTGTATTACTATTATATACTTTTATTGTTTTTTCTCACAACTAAAATTAATAATTATACATATTATAAATCAAAATCCCCTCGCCGCGTCTGTCTATCCGTGCTAAGCAGGAGCGATTCGCTAGTATTTTAATAAAGCTTAATTTTTTCTACAAGCTTTGAAATAATGACATTGATGTCAAATGCATGAAATTTATAAAGCTAGTAACTTTTATAATTTCATAGAAAAAAATGGCATAGGTATCAAACTATGAGGTCTTTGACATTCCAGCCTCGATTTATATACCGTTTTCTTAGCCGACTTCTTCGTAAAGTATTTGATTAAAGAAAACGAGCGGTGTCACAGTGGAATGCGTTATAACCATCATCCTGTCACAGCCGGTTCGAAACCTTTTCAATCGATAATCGGAACCCAGTCACGAACGAACGGGAATATAATCGATCAGAATCGATTTATGAATTTCTTAATTTTGTCGATGTGACGCTATAGCCATGAATATATGCCCATGAATAATTAAATATCCGACAAACGAACTGTTGTTTGTATTGATAACTTAAGCATTCGATGGTGAACAAATAACACGTCGCGTCAGGCGGCTGCATTTTTAGGAGCGGATGCATGAGTACATACATATACAATGCTCATACATTTTTATTACGTACTGTCCAAACATGAAACACAGGGCGTTTCAAAAGCCGGACATATAAGCCAGAAGGAGTAGAGAAAGGGGTTGCCAAAGAAAAGTTTTGCACACGTACGTCGTCGCCACACCAAGTGCAAGTTTTCTTCCAGAAACGGCACCCCTATAACCTGGCCGAGTTATGAAAAAAAATACGAGTTTGTTCACCAAATATTATGTGAGAATTTGTGTTACAATTTATTCTTACAACCTGACTCTTTGCTCGCGGTAATAAGATGTAAAATCCCACGCCGGATTGCTCATATTTCATTTTGTAAATGTCGTAAAGATTCGCTTACCTGCTTGTTTGTTGTGAGTAGAAAAAGGGCCGTCGAGGGTAGACCTTTTTTATCATTGAATTTTATGTGTGGGAATTTTAATGGGAACCCGAAACGGCACGTTCTGCCCTCCACAGCTGGGACGCAGGTGCTGCAGAGTCTTCGCGAAACACGTGTCACGTTCAGTCATAAAATGTCAAATAACGCCCGTTTCATACCTTCAGAAAGCTATTTCATACGGTCGACATTTTCAGAAAGTTAATTTGTCTAATACAATACGCGTTTTTACACCACCGCCAGGGAAAACGAGATGATGCAGCCGATGTAGCAATACCTACATTACATGACTATAGCTATCATCCGTCTTGACCGCCAAGGCAGTGAATAGTTCGGTGCTATTCGAGATCGCGACGCGACGCCGACCGCGACGGGCCGAAACGCGTCCGTTTTTCAATACAAAACACGTTTGAACTTGTTCTCTATACTAGACTTTGCCAGTGTTGTTGCTAAATTTTTTGTTTAACTATATAATATAAAAATAAATCGCCGCTCGTTAGTCTCGCTAAAACTTTAAAATTGCTTTTGACCGATTTGGATGAAATTTTGTGTGTATGGGTTCCTGCATGGTTAAAAACACAATTGGACCCGGCAAGTGGCGCTACTGTCGGTATGTCACCAAATTTGATTTGCTGATATTTGTGGGAGAAATGACAAAGATTGATTTTAAAATATCATATTTAATCTGGCACAACTTTTCCGGGGAGGACGACGCCTGCCGGGTCCGCTAGTACATAAAAAAGTCAATTTTAATTACACTCATAAGACTTTTACATAGCGAGACTCTACCACCCAGATCTATTGTAAAGGACAAACGATCACGGTCAAGAGTTTCTTAACTTACAAAATAATTTTATTCCTCGGAATCGGCAGCGGTTGACAAACACTCTTATAAATTTGTTTTGAATGAATTTTTGACGCGTATTATAAAACCATCCAAAGAGCTTATGGTTTGAAATAAAGAGAGCTGCTTGTTTTATTTGCTGTTGGATGATTGATGTGTCGATACATAGTTTCTACACTCAAACAAGTTTATCGCTGCAATCGATAGCCAGACTACTATTAATATTATCGGAGTAGACGCGGCACTCATATACGGTGCGGTTAACAAAATGCAACGTCATCTATCCCTCAGTCGTGAAGGGCTCGGCGGAACCCTTTGGAATTACTTCAAGCATTTAAAATAAACACAACTTTAAATTTTATACTATAGGTGCCATCAGTCTGCCATAAACCTTGCTTTGATTTATGATACCTTTTGTCACTCTCAAAACTTTGAAACAGCTGCCTTATGTGTTTATATACGAATACTTGACATATTCGGTCAAACTTAATCATTACCCAAGATTATCAAAAGGAATTATAAAAGTGACAGATCTCGATATTTAATACCTACATTTAAACTCAAACGTGATTAAAGATGATACTTAAGTGTTCATTGTGAATGGAAAAGTAGCTAAAAAAAGTTTAATTGTAATTTATTGTTTTTACGTAATCAACTAATAAAAACAAGAAATGTTTGGAAACAGTTGAAACTCTAGCAAGAAATTCAACGGTTTGCGCTCAGCAGGACGCTCCAACAATAGCAACCAAATTAAAAGGAACCGTAAACGTTCCGTCTTGAGCCTTGCTAAAATTTATCGCTTTGAGTTTTTCTCTTGTTTCACTTGCTAATGAGATTCGAATGTTGCAGCTGTATTATTCGAGATGTTGGACGTAGATTAAAAAATCTGGCTGGCCGTTTTTAACTTGAGAAAGATTCTTAATACCTTCAGCTAATTTGTTTAATCCGAATATTACATTATTGATTTTTTGCACACGCGGACACAACCTATATTTAAAGTTTTTTTGTACTCGTACAAAACTTGTATGGATTGGTCGCCGGACGGCTAGACTTATTGTAACTAATAGGTTTGTAGGAAAAGAGGTTCTTGATTTTATATTCTATCTCAATACAATAAAGTTTGTAATCGATTAAATGTTTATCTACGCGGGTGGTCCTGGTACTATCCGTGCTGTGGAAACCGAGCAGGAATGTAAATTCGCCATGTTTGTTGTTACTGATGAAGGCTACCAATTATACGATGTCTATAAAAGTATCGATGTAATACGCTGACATTAATATACAGAGCTATCTATGGATACATATGGATACGTAGCTATTTTAATGTAACTTGTTTTTTGTCGTGAATAAAACAACTTTACATTTATTTATATCAACTATGTCTTTTATTATTCACATAATTTTAAAATACGAAAAACGCTCTTTCATAAGGTTTAAAAGATTATTGTACAATTAAAATATCTTTAACACAAGCAATTAAGAACAAAACCAAGTCGGATAAATTAATATATTTACGGAGAAACAAAGAGAATAACTTTTATATAGTAGACATGGGTATTAATAATAATTACGAGTACATTGTAGTGATTCAGTTTGAGGCCACTGTCGAAACGATCTATAAGACCACCTATTGAACAACCGAAGTAATCGATAAAAAAAGGCTGCAACGAATGATGTAATACGAATTAAGTGCGGTAAAATAAATCTGTGGAATGAAGAATAACTTGTGACGGAGCTAAGTACAGACAAAGGGACAATAGTAGAGGGCAAAGTACCGAAGCGTGGCAATACAGACCCAGTTTCCTGTAACGTGGGAACGCCTTATTATTGCCGTCAATAATTTTATGACAATATTCAATATTTTTATTTTATTTATTACACACAAAACAGGTTTCAATCGGGTACAAATTATATACAAAATTGTTTAAAGTTTTAATTTAGTTGATAGTTAATCTCTAACAGGTTCATAATTGCAAATTTATTAACAATAAGATGTTTTGATAAGGCAATTTACGTATCGTTTGATTATGAAGTAAAATAACTAAATGTTTAAACTACCTTTAAAAAAATCTAACTGTTGAAAAAATACGCTTTAGTAGCTTGGATATCTCATTAAATCCAATCTTAAATCCAATTTCATTCGAATGTAGCAACATCAATTTCGTCCGAGATTTCCTTAAACATTTTCTATGTTCACTCCAAGTCTATAGAAAATCCAAGAGCGCAACCAATTCGGCTCCACCCATCGGTACATTCCTAAACAATAGTTCATCAAATGGTATCGGTTCGCCCGACACGTCATTTCACGGCCCGTCGGCTATTAGTCTATTTAGCACTTCTATTTTCCTGACGAGATGCCGATTTCAATCCGTTTTTCTTCCGGCCATTGGTGTATTTTAACCTTTTCGCTCCCGGCTATTTATCTGAAACTGAAAATACTTTCCACCGATCCGTGTTTCAGAGCCATCCACCAGGGATTTGGGAAAAAGAATAAAAAACCATTTATAAGCAACATTAAACAGAAACGTCTACTTTGATTTTTTGCATATTGGTCATAAATTCTCTCTGGAGTTCTTACATGCACTGTAAGGGTCCAAGTTAGATAATACTTCATATTCTCCAGATTAAGACAGCCTCCGTAGCGCAGCTGGCAAGTAGCCGGCTGTGAAACGAGAGGCTGTGGGTTAGATTCCTCCACCGAGACATATATTTGTTTCGGGTCTGGGTGTTGTTGGACCGTAGTCCCTCATAGTTTTTGATACCCACGATACAGGTTTTACCTAGTGTGTAGTCAGAACTATATGTGTGACTGTTGGGTGTATTCATTATTTATTTATTTTAGAGTTTATATTTACTAAGTTTTTAATATAATACAATCTTAGGCTATTTGTTTTTTATTCATTTTACATTATCTGGTATGTGATACCGTCTTAACAATGACACCCTCTTCTCTATTCTATATAATATCAAAGTAAAATAGTGATTCAAGTGCACCATCGATTCCAGACACGATAAGTACATCAGACAAAACTCGAGAGCAAGGGAAGCTCTCGCCAAATACCACCCTAACATCGATTGCTCCTCACTTCAAGGGAAAGCATGATTTATCGGCAAAACTTGAACCATTATTCATTTTACCATTCGTTACTTCAATAAAAAGAACGTCGTCTGATAATTTATTAGGAAGAGTATGGATTTTTATTACGCGTACATGACTATTTTAGAGTGCACTCTCTGTCGTAGAGTTATTACTTCATAAATAAAAGATTTGATTTACTGTATCCTCCGCGCACCATTAAAACTTTTTGAATGTTGTTATGAAGTTTCTCTTTATATGACTTAGAAGAAGTACTGTTCATTTATCGTATATTTTTATGTCGATATGCGTTGATTGCTACGTATTTGATGTCAACAGTTGCCAGAAAAAGTCGACGTCGAGAGCAGGTGGAAACATTAAATACGATCAAATTAAGAAAATCGATACAGCCTTGTAAAGCTGTCAAGCTCAAAGCGTCAGAACATGTACAATTTGGTTGCTTAAATCATTATAAATAAGCTCGTAATTTAAAATATAGAGCGTAGTTCAAAACAACTTGTGATAAATACCGATTGCCGACACAAAAATTGAATATTATGCAGAAGGCGAATAAAGAACTATTAAATAATTAAACGATAATATTACGAGGTAAAACAACTTTACATACCTTCGAAAATTAATAACCGTTGCTTCAGCGACCGCACAGTACCGAGTAATTAGTAAAAGTTTCAACTTTACCAAATTACATGGAAAACATCATACAAAACTGAACCGGAGTTTAAACCACGGTTATACTGTCACTTTATACTACACATTTATTATGAGAAAAAATTACTTACAAATCTATCACTTCACAGAAAGTTTTCAGTTACACTTTGAAAGACTTATTAAATGTTAGTTTAAAGTGTAGCACGGTGTTCAATAAGCTGGGGCTTTCAATAGTACGAACAACACTGCACAATTAACATTGGTCTCACTTGTAATCACGGACCGGCTGGACCGGTTGTCGCGAGCGTGGAGCCAGCACGAACGTTCACTGACGTTCGATCGTCACGACAGCGCGACTCGCTCTGGCCTCTGCATCGGAGAAGCCCTACGGCGGGCGAGGGGGCCGATAGACGAAAATGGCTTCACAAGTTAATTTTTTTCTCTTTCCTCCTTTAATATTCCGCATATGCCGTGCGCGGCGGACGGTGCACGCGCATGCGTCTCAACCCTCGCTCATGTAGGGGTTGTAATGTAACGCGATGCATCCACACTTTACATAACTTATTGGACAGTTTATTGAAGCCACTGTTAATACCCTTCCTATGTCGGCTTTGTGTGTAGAAACCGTCGTCGTCCGGTTTCGGACAAAGATTATTAATTCTAGTTCAAAATACTTTAATCTATACAAAACAGTTCATTAATCTCAATGAAAACATATTAGTGTTGGTGGCGCGTGAACTCGCACTTAATCGTGTAAGTTGGTAAACATTAACTACAGTTTGGTTAACCGATTATTAGTTTTAATTACCGTTGAGTAACTTCTCAATATGTAAGGCAAAGTCGCTATAAGCTGATATTGAAAGTTTTTAAATCTGCACTTTCGTTAACACAGTCTTTGTTATCACAGCAACACCATTTCGAGAATTAATTTTTAACTTTAAGCACATAGAGCTAACTTTGTCTCTATACTAAATGAAATATCTCACCAATAATGATCACAGCACTTATTTTTTGATAGGTTATATAAATGTTGTAATCATAGGTATGTTTATTTATAATTTATTGACATTTAATTAACACATTAATCAAAATATACTGTCAGTTTCCGTAGCGCTGTGGGCGAGCCGGCTTAGAAATGAGAAGCCATGGGTTCGATTTCCTCACCGAAACAATAAGTTTTTTTTAGTGCCTGGATAGGCAGACGAGCAGATGGGCCACCTGATGGTAAGTAGTCACCGCCGCCCATAGACTTCTAGTAGTTTATGACAGACAAATATTTGTTTCAGGTCTGAGTTTTGAGACTCAAAATCTCTCGTAGTATCTTATTGTAGGGTTGAGGCTATGTGTGTGACTGTTGGGTATTATTTATTTATTTTATTACACTCTACTATTAATAGAATATGGCTAGTTTTATTGCGGCAGAAGTCGTGATATAGATTTTAGCTACATATACACTTTGAATGAGATTTCTACCATTACATTGAATTTAATTATTTAATGAAGTATATATAAGTATAACTGGCTGGTGGTAGGATATTCATATCCGCCCGGATAGCGATCACCGTACACATGGCGAAAAACCCGCCATAGTGGCACACGCAAGTGTGTCGCGTTCCGGGATCAGCCAGTGTACATCCGGTTTTTGTCGGGGGTCTGGAGTTGGGGTATAATGGCCATTTTGCGGCCTTCTTAGTACTCTGACACTTGACCCTCGACCGCTTCTTCACCTTCTTGCCCATGGCGTAGTGTGAAGAAGCAGGCCGGCATGAGTGTGTTGAGTAGCGGGGGATAGATCATCTCTCGCTACTCAGTACTCTATTTGGACCGCACTGCGCTTACCATCAGGTACAGTGCGGTCACTTTGCCGTGCCAGGATAAAAAAAAAAAAAGTAGTTCTGTATATACATCCGAAAATCCTGAAGATCATTTACATTTTTACTTGGCATGTATCTATTTAAATTAAAGCAGACTTTAAATAAATAAATAACACCCAACAGTCACACACATAGCCCCGATCCCACACTAACATACGAGTCTTGTGTTGTGGGTATCAGGGACTAAGAGAGACTCGGTCTCACAACACCCAGACTCCGGACACAAATATCTGTCTGTCAAACAAACATTTGTTCCGGTGTGGGAATTGAACCCACAGCCTCTCGTTTCACAGTCGGCTACTAGCCTATTGCGCCACGGAGGCTGTCAAAACTTTAGTCCATTATTTACGAATAATATCTTTACTGTCGAGTACTTCAAGCTCTTTCTAACAACAAAACCGTTGCGAATAGCAATAGTTCACGCTATGAACCACAAAACATTTGATAGCATGTTTTATTCGTTATCAATAAAAATAAACCATTTCTTAAAACAATGCTTCCTACAAAGTGATTTCCCCTCTGATACTACTCATTTGTACACACTTTAACATCAGTATTTTTACTGTGGAGTGGAACTACTCGAAAAGAACACTTAGCTCTTGATATAATAAGTGACAGGACCCAAAGAAATGATGTGTCAATAATGACAAGACATTAATGAGAATGAAAGAGCCAAAATATTAGTATACTAGTTGTTGAGCGCGGCTCCACCCGCATGGATGTTATTTTTGGGAGCTAGCTTGTTAGCTTGTACTAATCACTTCATATCTCACCACGCCTTATCGCTGTAATACAGCTATTGTGAACTATAAATACTCATAACTTTTGATTTAATAAACTTATTTTAATGAAATAAAGACTAAATGTTACCTCGATATAAGCTCTTTAGTTTTATTGCCAATTCTTTTGTAAAAACACAGGACTTTAGACGTGATGTCTTGATAGACAGACAGACAATAATTCCAAAAATAATTGTTTTGGGTTCTATATCGATAGTATAACACGTTACAATCAAAATGTTGCAAAGATATTGAATGTACAGACCAAGTGCCTCTTCAGTTTTATTATAGTATTGATAAAAGTCTATTTTGCTCTTCCAAATATTTTTGTTGAATATTAAATTAAAATTGGCGATATATTAATTTGGCTTTTGTATAAATATATTATCCTATAGATTTCCCGAAGGGGTAGGCAGGGATACAACTAGTGCCGTCGTTTTTTTACCGAGTTTACTTCCGTTTCACATGACAGGTGGCAAAGCCGTCATAATTAAAAAAATCTATCGCAAATAATAATTGGAAAATTTGGGACTTGACCTAAACCCTCACCGGTTTCCCAGCCAAAGTTAGGCCAATAAAACAAATAAAATATACAGTTTGGCTAGTATTGTATAAAAGTATATTTTTCACAGGAATAAAAACCGTTACGTTATAACAATAGCCTATTATGTGACTTGGATTTAAAATTTGAAGTGTGTAGCATACACATTCATTGATGTGTTTGCATATCACTACGCTCCACCTATACATATATCTTCACAAAAGGGAAGCACGGAATTCTGTCCAAGCTCGTTGACAAGAGATATGCCGAAATTCGGCGACAAAATTAGCATACAGTTCCCATGTGAGCCGTCAATCGTGCGCGACCGCTATTCCGTAGAGCACTTGCATTTCGCTCTTACATTTCAGTTCCTATATCAAACTCGGCTTCTTTTTATGTCGAACGAAAGGTTTTCTTGTATTAAAAGGCACACAGTCAATCCTATCCTACTACAAACTGCGAATGTTTGGATGGATGGATGGATGTTTGTTACTCAATCACGCTGCAACGGCTGGACGGATCTGATTGAAATTTGACACAGAGATGGATTATAGTCTGGAATAGCACATAGGCTTTTATCCCGGAAAAGTGTTCTGTTCCCGTGGGATAGTTAAGTTTCACAGAGCAAGGGATCGACATGATTTTTTACATAGTGGCAGTTTAGGGATCAGAAAATGACATAGCCTACTGTTTACCCCGGAAAAATGCACGCTTCATGCCTCCATGGATTGTATACCTTTTCTTCAAAAAATAACCTCCACGCGGGTGAAGCCGCGTGCAACATCTAGTATGTCTATACATTTTATCGACGTATCAAGAACTCCATATATTACTTTTAAGAGTAAGTTAAAATTGTTTACCTATAAAAACTTATTGAATTGTTATGTATTCTAAACGCACAGATGTTAAAGTCTTCGTATAGCAAAACATTCATGTACCATACACATCGCTTTTATAACGAATTATGAAGAATACAAGTTATTTAACAAAAATATATACAAATTTACTGGCCGAATAAACATTAATTTTAAACAAAGAAAATAATTGATAAACATAATTTACAAAGTAAGAGAGCTTTTTTCGTTGGCCCAGTTTTAAAATATAATACAAAATGAATAAACATGAATTTACTTCTTAACAAACTTAAATGAATACTTGGAAGAAAAATCTAATTAGTACTACATTGAGAAAAAGGAGAACTGAGATTAATAAAATAGAAATAAATTTAGGTAGAGACGGTAAAATATAAAACACAAAAATCTGTTCTTAGTATTCGTAAACGTTGTAATATAAATTAAAACTGCTCTTATTTAATCAATAATTCATTATTATGAGGCTACCAAACACATAGCTAGCATATCAGTACCATAGCGCTACATGTTGTTTTCGATTAGTTCCTACCAAAAAGTTTTATAATAGGGCAACTTTTCGTTTCTTTCTTCTTGATTTTTTTCTATCCGATTTACGAGATAAATAAATTTAAATATAAATACTGTTATTTTTTTACCACGTCACCCAGTCTAACAACCTCACTAAAATGTATTTAATTATAGTGCTAACTTAAAAATAAATTATTCTCTCTTTTATTTCTACAGATCACGATAGTGAGAAACTATTTTGTGTTATAATTCCTATGCTCTTTCATAATTCCCACTATTATTTTATGCTATAGGTATAGAAAACATAATATTATGATTTTTATAACTTCTATCTGTGCTTAGTTTATTTACATATAACATTTTGACTCATTGGTTATACGTATATATTTTCACATAAGTAAGAAAAGGGTGTTATAAGTGGTCTCGTAGGTCTTCTAGTAGGTTATATATATTTAGTCCTACATATACTGATATATTTATAATTTTATCTGGACTGCGATGCCATGGTCTCGTCCCCCCGAATAAACTCTATTAACAACTATATTGTAAACAATAGCAAAAAAGAAATATAGTTTAAAACTCTTGGTAGACTCGTTGCACATTTATCTACCCCTTGGGATATCCGCAATGATATGTTAGAAATTCTGAACTGAAATTTCTTGAAATTACTCGAGCTATGTTGTTAATTTAGATCCTACCGAGTTCCTCTTTCATTTAGACGTCGCGTCCGTCGTTGAAAACACTGAGTATTACTCGTTCCATAACATCTGAGTGACCTTGAGATTGCTGAGTTGAGTTTGATCATGAGAGTAATAATTGGTATCGACTGCGCTTATATTATGCCTCTTTATACTATTGATTGGCCATTTTGCGGCCATCTAAGTACTCTGACAATAGACCCTCGACCGCTTCTTCACCTTCTTGCCCATGGCGTAGTGTGAGGGAGCAGGCCGGCATGATTGTGTTGAGTAGCGGGGGATAGATCGTCTCTCGCTACTCGATACTCTAATTGGACCGTACTGCGCTTACCATCAGGTGAAGTGCGGTCACATTGCCGTGCTAGGATAAAAAAAAAATTGATATCATAGAATTACAATAGTGGCATGTATTATTTGACCACTGTCAGAAAAATATTGTTTTTTATGATATTTTCTAATTACATTTTCGATGACACACTTAGCGCAGGGGGCTAGTAGCCGGCTATGAAACGAAAGGCCACGGACTTGATTAAATAAAAATTTCTTTTATCCACATATATTTGTTTCAGATCTGAGTTTTGTGTATGTGTGGCTGTTAGATGTTGTTATTTATTTATAACGTATTTATTATTAATAATAATAAATAACACCCAACAGTCACACACATAGCCCCGACCCCACACTAAGATACGAGTCTTGTGTTGTGGATATCAAGGACTACGAGAGACTGTCGGTCTCACAACACCCAGACTCCGGACACAAATATCTGTCTGTCACACAAACATTTGTCCCGGTGTGGGAATCGAATCCACGGCCTCTCGTTCCACAGCCGGCTACTCGCCAACTGCGCCACGGAGGCTGTTAATGTAGTTACTATAATCCTTATGACACTCACTGACCAAATTTTTACATTTACCAAGATTTTAAGATATGTAATGAGTTCCACACGTTAATTGAAAGCGGTATTCGTATTTACGGATGCCGACTGGAATAAACCACAGTATACTAGAGGTGCTAAAACAGTATTTTGATATGCATTCATCGCAAACCGAGCATGCTTGATTGTAGTATTGCGTGCCGCGACTTGATAAGTAAGCTAAAAGCGCAATTCTGCTATAAATTGTGGACATTCCAATTAAAGATGGCATACCAATTCTCACGATGTCTATAGAAAGGTTGAATATATTTGCAATCAGGTGTCAGTACGTCCTGCTATATCGTCTTTTTATATCCTCAGTTGATAATGGAAAATTGTGTATTCTAACATCTGTGTTTTATGACTGTACACTTTTAAGCTATATATGTATTTTGTGCACAGTTTTGGCTAGGATTTTCTATGTTTAGTTTTTTATAATTTAATCCACAAATAGGTAAGATTGAGTTAGGTTTTTTAAATACTTCAATGTAATTATACAAACTCTAACACTTAAAACGTTTCATGAAACAGTAATACAAGAGCATATTTTCTATATATTTTTCTTATATGAAATATTTACAATTGTCAATCGGGAAAAATGTGATTTACCTATACCACTAAAGTGATCGTGTAAGTACACTCCGCTTTTACAACTACGAAATAATTTATCACCATAATAACTTTTAACAAATACCGCATTAAAATCTCTACATTTGAACTCGAAATGTTAGTAAAATACTATTCAAATATTTTTCGTAAAAACGAAACCTAGATATTATTTTGCTGAAGAAGCATGCGTTGTAATTGCGATTTTGCACAAAACCGCGTCCAATATATTCTTTCAGAATATTTCAGCTATAGTTCGTCCTCAGTGCTGGCTCCACGTAAACACAAAATGCCATTAACAGCTGAATAAGCGCCTTTTCACCGAGGAATTGGTTTTTAAATTTTCCATTTCATTGGAAGAAACATGCCTGCGTACTTTTCAAACACGAACTTATTTGGGATGGTTTATAGAAGTTTATACATATGTATATGAATTCAATAAAAAATATAGATACCGTGATAAGTATACAAAATGTAATTAGTAGATTTATAGCTTATGAACTTTATTATTATTAAATTTATTCTTGTTAAAATGTAACGATTTAAGTTTCTTTTTCTATATAATTTGTATATACATTTTAATCAGATGAGCTACTCGAAGTAATAATTTCAGCCAGTTAGAGCAACTGCCCCAGAACATTTACATAAGTTGGCTCTTTTCTTATCTATACATATAATATATTTGTAACTGATCGCTGTCAGTACATCGGTCACTCATAATATCTATATTTGCTTGTAACCAAGCCATAGCGCGATGTATTTCGATTGTGGCGCCATCTATCGGCGTGTTTAGAAATCTATACATATAATATATTTGTAACTGATCGCTGTCTGTACATGGAAGATATATGAGAAAAACTATGTTTGGGGGTCTTTATTAACGCAATAGAACTCAAATCAATGATTTTTAGAATTTTTGTCTGTTTATCTGTTTGTCGGTGCTTGTTGTTCGGTCGTTGTTCACGCTAATCTCAGAAACGGCTGAACCGATTTCGGTGTGGTTTTCACAATTGTATTGTGGTAAGCTTCACTTAGGTCTTAGGGTATTTTTTATTCGAATCGGTTCATAAATAAAAAAGTTATATCAATTTAAAGAGTCACGGCCGAACATTTTTTCGAAAAAAATGCTATAATTAGTGTAAGATAAGATTGTACATATGGCGTATATACGCCAGGTGCCAGGATAACAAAAATCTAAATCGACATGTCAAGATTCTCCGCGAGTTAATATAATCATCTAATACACTTAGATCTGCCTACTGCCTCGGTGGCGCAGTTGTAATTGGGCATGCGTATCACATTATGGGACCATAATAACTTCGGCGACAAGTGGGTGTACTGGATACACCTTTGCCTACCCCTTCGTGGATTACAGGCGTGAGTGTATATGTATATGTATGTACATTTAGATCTCAGTATTGCAGGGCAAAATTAAATTATAGGCTTTAGCTGTAAAATTAGCACTCGCTTGATGTGAATTGTTGTTTTCAATAGAGGACGCCACGCGTGCCCAGTAGTAGGTCAATGAATATGTACATAGTGTACGTATACATGACTACATTATTTTTATTTAACCGACTTCAAAAAAGGAGGAGGTTAACAATTCGTCGGAATCTTTTATTTTATGTATGTTATCCGATTACTCGAAGACGCCTAGACCAATTCGAGAAATTCTTTTTGGTTAAAAGGGTATACTTCCCAGGTGGTCCCATTGGTACCAAGTCAGGATCTTATGATGGTATCTCAGAAAAATCGAGGGCAACCCTCAAATTTTATAGGGACGCATAATTTGGTTTTTATTGAAGTCGGTGTACTTTTTATGAATTAAAAAACTTTTTATTATTATTAAGGTGCTTGCGTAATATTCAATGTTTTTTTAATATAATTTGCTGTACACGAGTACAACTAATTATTATTCCATTCTCGGCTGTACCTGCGCTTTAAATTAGCAGCTAATATACGCTGACCGGGCGTTAGAAATCGCCGCCGCAATATTAAATCCGATATCTACACCTAAGATCCTAACATCATTCTGCATTGTCATTGGAACACCCTGAAAGTGGAGACTGGAGAAAAGGGGGATTTGTGGCATGAAAATGCACAAACCTATGTTTTCTTGGCATTGAATTCAATCCTATTCCTGATATCCTGCGAAAATATGAGATCTAGGGTCTGGTTGAGCTCAAATACAAGATCCTCGCGTCTCCGCATAGTGTACGCCCGGCACCCGGCTACTAGGCAGATGCTAGAGGAATATAATAGCGTAATATGCCTCCATGGATAGTATGCCCTTTCTCTCAAAAACAACTTTCACGCGGGCGGAGCTGCGGGCAAAAGCTAGTTACAATAATAATAAGCTAATTACTCATCAAATCACTATAGAATTAAAATTTTATAACAAAATCTATTCCTTCGAAGTTCAAATAAACTTTTAGTTTTAATATTTCAAATAAAATGACCGTAAAGGTTGACACAAGTAATGAGATATCCTCTATTTTTTAGGAAAATGTAGGTAACATGACCAATGAAATGTAAAAATCTGTCCGAACACTTTAAAAAATCCCTTCCTTGAACTGTCAATACCAAAATATTCTGTTATCCATTGCATTGATAAATTGTCGGAATCTTATTTTTATTATAAAAACTAGCATTCAAATTAATAAAGAGTAATATTAAGTTATATAATTCAACAGGAAACAATATATCCTCGTTTCATAAAAATAATAACGGACATTATTAAAGTAATAAAAATAAAGTACAGTTTATTGAAATTGCCTGAACAGACTGTGTATAGAAAATTGGCCTTTTTATTGAATTTTAATGAATTACATTAGGGCAGTTGTACTCTCGGGCGTAAGTAAAAAGCTTTCACGATTACGTTCTCTTCACTTACATATTTTCCTTTGAATATACAAACTAATTAACTTTTGGAATATTAAATACATTTAACAGTCGGAAGAAATTTGTATTTGTACAAAGACAGAGAGAAAAATAATTAATATTACATCTTTGTTTACATTACTTCATGTCTGTTATTACCGGCTTCATTTTGGGGATAAAGTAGGTCGACTGTGTGCCGATTGCAAAACGTTCATAAGGTCCAAAATAAAATAATAATAATAATAATTTTTATTTCCAAAAGAATGTACATAATGTGTCAATCAAATTTACATTTCGGCCCCAAGCATGGGGTGGGGTTACTGACAATTAGTAAATGACAATAAAAATTTATTATTGGTGGTCCTCACACTAGGCACAGCCTGTATCGTGAGGACCCTATACTAATTACAGTTTACATATATCAAAGTAATTAGGGTGTAATGTAAGAATATTATAATAAAATTAAAGAATAGGAATAAAAAAAGGATGTATTCGGTGTTGTATTGTGTTAATTAATTTAAAAAGAAATTATATACGGTTGAATTATTGTGAACCTATACTTAGTATAATATTTCTGTGGAAAAACCGTTAGTACCGTTGGTAGTCATAGTAAATGATAGTAATATTTGCATTGATATCAATATTTACATATTGGTTATCTCTACTTTATATATGTTTTCATCTTTTCGCCTGTTTTCTTTTACGTACCTTTTTTTGTCTCGGGGAAAAGTGATTTATCACTACCGCCTCGCCGGGGGCAGGTGGGACCGTTGCCTGTGTTTAGGCAACTAAATGTATTTTTTTTTATTTATGTTACTCCCTGTATGGGCTAACGAGCAGACGGGCCATATCAAGGTAAGTAGACACCCCCGCCCATAGACTTCTGCAAAGCCGCTGCCTACAAATAAACCGTTACCATTAGATATTTATTCGACTTCAGTCATTGTCCTGTTAGTGTACCAAAAATAAAAATAAAAAAATTGTAATATTTGTGTGCAATAATGTTTGTTATCTCCACAAATTCATCTGCAAGCCACACTTAGTATGTGATCTAAGGTGATAATGTACATTTTATGGCGTATGACATCCTCTATGCGTTGAAACATCCCCAAAGATAGCTGTCAATACCTATTTCTTCCTTACACTGTACATTATGCCAAAACAGTATCACCGCTTAAGTTTTGCGTCACCCCATGTCGCTCTTTCTTGTTGATATTCATGACAAGGCTGGGTTTTCGCGAAGGCCCGCTTGGCAGCCGCGCCGACGTCAGCTAAATTGCTTTATGGCCATCATCTTTAAATAAAATACATCAACAAGCCAGTTACACAGTTTAACAAGTTTATTAACTGAATGTTTTAATATCACCATAGCGTAAGCTCACGCATGTATCCCAGCAAGTGTAGGCAGACTTTATTGATCCAATGATGTGATCGGACGGACATGTGCACTAGGGATGTGACATTGAGTGAAAAAAATCGATTATTTAAAAATCGATTTTTCTCATTTCAACACGCACATAGCACAATACAATTAACAATTTTATTATAAATAAAACTAATGCTAATGGCACTTGCTTGTCGCAGCTGTGACAGGTAGGTGACCACTCAGCATGTTGCTGTGCTGTGGCACGTACATAGTACATACCACAACACAGCGCTGGTTTTCAGTGGTCACCTTATCCAAAACCAAATCGTGCTGTTTACAAATCTTATTAAAGTTTGTGCTCGCTCGCACAATAAAACTATTTGCCTATAGTTTGTGGAATAAATAAGGGTGGATTATAACGGAGTGTTTTAAATTCTAATGTCAAAGATCTTTCACTGAGAAAATTATGCTCTGTGTATCCCAGGTACAGTACATCTGTAATCCCAGGTCAGGCAATCACAATTTTACTTGAATTTTCGACTTTAAAAATTACACATAAATCCCGGGCGGATTGGCATTTGCGCCAAATACAACTAAGTGCCCCAGTATTTGCAGTTTATATTATTAGATTTTTTTTTTCACATTTTTACTTTGTATAAGCATAAGTCTATACAAAATATATTTCCGCCTTAATTATTATTAATAATTAGGGAATTCATACCAGCTTTTTTATAATGACACTTATATACTCCGGGTAGTAATATAAATGTCAACGAAAGAGGTAGGATAAATGACCTGATTGATAACTTCTGAAATTGCCACAATATAACTAGGAAAAATTTGACACGGTTGATATAAACAAATTACACTGTAGGAAAGCCAAAAAATTCCGAATTATATATTTATATTATAAATAAATACTAGGCGATATAAATAATCACTAAGAGCCTTATAATAATAGCACCCAACAGCCACATACAGAGTCCTTACCTACAATGAACTACAATTTTAAAGCAGAGACGGTTACGTGTGTATCAGATGGAGCCTTTACCACGAAAAATTGTCCTGGGACAAACTGTAAACCATGTTGTGAAATTTTATCAAACAGAACGATGGAAATATTAGTAATAATAATACAGTCGTTAGTGTCCAATAACACTGTGGCCTTAAACAAAAAAATTGCGGAGATCGAACCCGCGACCTTTCATTTGATAGATGGTTTAATCATCCGTTTCCCCAAGTCGGTCAACACAATAATATATGTAATTTTTACAGTACGAACTAACTGAGTTAGTAACTAACTTGGCATTAAAACTTTGCATTGAAACTAACAACATAATTGAAATGAGAAGTAGAAAAATAAACACATAATTTTTATTCGTATCAATCTTAAAGAAACATAATAAACAAGACATAAAACCACCACCAAATGAAATTGAGTGTAAGCGAAAATGTCAAGTTATCCAAACTTTAGTGCTTCGGCTACAGTTTTAAAAACAAACAAATAAGGAAACTTTTGATCCCTAGTACGCATCCAATTATTGTGTCTTTCTATTTCCTTACCATGAAAATAAAATATCTGGAGGTCCTGAGTAATATAAAAATGTAACTTGTTAAATTAAACCAAACAATATATTGTCAATTGTATATGATATTTTAATAAATAAACTCTCAATTTTTCACTTTTGGTTTGACCTTAGTGAACTCCAACCTTGACATTGGCAGAATCATCGCGAAATTGCGTGGAAGCCATAATACAAAACAAAAAAAAAAACTCTCAATTAGAAAAAAACTCTTTGATGTCAGGCCTCTTTACCAGGAAAATCATACAAAACAACAAATCGATAAACTTTTAAAACTGGTGTTATAACATCTACATACGTCTAGAACGTTCCACTTTGTAAATCACGAATAAAAAACTCAAAACAAACACAAACGAATGATATAGAACATTTTCTTTGACTACTTATCTAAGTTGAGAACTTTATATGCTCGAAACGAAAAGACTACCAAAGCATTTTCACATGAAGATTTTTTCCAATTTTGATTCCGTCTATTCAAAATCGTAAAGCGTGATTGCTGGTTCGCGTGCGTCTTTGATAGTATTGTGTACGAAGGCAAAAATAAACACGGCTATCTACCAGGCGGATGAATGATTGCCACCATAAATAATGACCAAACGAAGCTTAGCTATTAAATAATGGAACTCGTGACTCGATCCTCCATTCTTTTCTTCTGAAGTTCGTATGAGCATCGCTTTCAAAATAGACAATGATATTCACGACATGTCGGCTATATTGTTCCGTTAATATGTTTTAAGTGGGTGTTTATATTATCTGTAAACTGTAAAGGGTCGCGACTTTAGAATTGCAACCGTCAATAAAGCTTGCAGTTTAACGAACAATGTATCACTGTAATAAATGTTAGTATAAATATTTGCTACGCGTGCTAAAACGTGGTTAGGTCATTTCAAATTCAATTATTCTTCTGTTATGGCCAGCATTTAATCAACATTTATAGTTTTTGCTATATTGAAAGTGAAATATAATTTTAACTTGTACGAGAGACTTGAATCTGTTTTTTATTTTTTTAATGTCGTGTAACATAAAATGGCGTTTTGTTAAAACAGATTCATTGCTACGCGTCACTAAAAAACCACTATGATAACCTCAAAAAGTACGCCGACTTCAATAAAAAAACACATTATGCGTCCCTATAAAATTTGAGGGTTTCCCTCGATTTTTCTGAGAACCCATTATCAGATCCTGACTTGGTGCCAATGGGACTGGAAAGTATATCCTTTTAAACAAAAAAAGATTTTTTTGAATTAGTCCAGGCGTCTTCGAGTAATCAGGGAATATAAATAAAAAAGGATTCCGACGAATTAAAAACCTCCTCCTTTTATTGAAGTCGGTCAAAAATACAAAAACTTTTGCCAGTAATTTCATAATTAGTTGTAAAACACGATGCATTTACAATAAAGCATATTAATTTGGATATTGTGCCAATCTGATAACACGGCAGCAAAAAAGAAGCATTGTCACAGTTGGCTACGAGTCCAGTTTCGTTGCCAAATATGTCGCAACAAATACGCTCGCGTCCCAAGATTTACTACTGAAATTCTGTCACACACGTTTGCCACCGATGCGCCGGGAGTACACATATCTGGGCTTGCACAATAAACTCGGTAACTTTAATGATTTATTTTGAAAATTTTAAGAAGTTAACAACAGATTTGGTATGGCTCTGTGCTTTCTATAACACAGCTGTATTACCAATTGTCATAAACTTTGTGTGACTAGGTCACCGCTGTAAAAGTAACCACTATGAAAATACCAACATTTAGAAATCAGCTGACCATTTAAATTTCCCTTAATAACAACGGACTAACGCAAAATAGTAAAACATAGCCAAAACCACATCACCAGACATAGATCCGTAAATGAAGTTGTGCTTATAAATCCGACAAAGTTTTTTAATTTGTCTGCCGGTTGGTTTGCGTATGGCGCAGCCCTAGGACACGAGTACTCGCACAACGCTCGAGGTGTGGCTATCATAACATTCTCTGCTCAAGTCCTACCACGGTCGAACGAGCACAAAAAGCTGGCGCAAGCGTCGGTTACACTATTCCACCCTATTCCAGCGTTTCAACTCAAATCGTAGTGGAACGCGGTCCCCCGCTAAATTCACGCGCTCGCCTCATTATTTCGCTTCGACTCAGCTTCCTTCTAAATAAATGTTATTAAAATGCAAAAGTAATATTTTTAAAGCGTCAAGTGTAAACGTTTCGTTGGACTAGGGCTTGGGCGTGTGCAATTAAGATTTCCTACGTGTGTTTCATGTTACGGAACGAGTTTTGCGTTTTAAAATGTTTTTTAATCTCATCAGTTTCAGGAACAATTTAATCACTTTTATGCAACGTATTTGTGAGTTGCGTGTGTGAAGCTTGTACGGAATATTTATAAAATACACTTTGGTTTAGCTATAAGCGTCATATGTGGATTGGGGCTCGTAGCTTAGTAGGCAGCGAAGTAGAACGAAAATATTGTAAATATGCTTGTAAATATTCTTAAGGCAATGGGCGATGTTTAGTTCTTGCGGGGAGTTTTTAAGCGGTAAATCAAGTTCAATCACGTTAGAAGTTCGTTAAAGCTTTGCGGTTGTAAAAGTTGCTACGTGAAAACCTCTCTTTCAAACAATCTAGTACACTTGCCTCAATACCAAAATCTAACAACTCTACACAGATCTCCTAATTGGTAAAAAACGTTCGGAAAAATAATAAGTTTCCTCAACTTGAAAATTCAAAGATTCCCATAACGGTATAGCTTAGAATTTTATTATTATTTATTATTTTACGAAACTTATTTTACGAAACTGTAAACCTTTTGTTAGAAAACTATAACTTGAACTTTAATCAACAAACCACGCAGTGGCGTGAACTGCTAAATTATATTCACATAAACCAAGTATTCATAGTTCATCGATAAGTTCCAACTTTTAATTTAACGTTCAAACCGAATTCGATAGAACTTGAAAGTTCTCGAATAAAATATTTCATCTTCGAAGAGATGACCTAATTTGATCCAACTTAACTTTTGTCTTATGGACTAAATCAATTGGAATATAAACCACTTATGATGACGTCTGCAAAGCCTTTATCTTTGAAATTTACTTCATACTCAGCTAAAAACGGGTCAAGTGCAGATTCTTATTGTATTGCCAATTTAATGATCTCACTTTAACTACTTCACTTTTTAATACCATATTATTATCATGTCCAATTGTTGTTATTATAAATTATTTGTTATTATAATTTATTCTGAATATCTTCCTCTTTGCTAGAAGAACATTATCAACCGTTCCTCTACAGTTCCACCACAGAAAACTAACTTAAATTGGCAGCTTAGCATTGCGTTTCATGATGAGTGGTTAGCAAAGCATCCATGATCCTTAAGACGTTTGTTTGTTTTATGTTCGACGAAGGTCACGTACCAACAGGTGACCAGCAAAGCATCCATGATTCTTAAGGCGTTTGTTCGTTTTATGTTCGACGAAGGTCGTATACCAACAGGTGACCCGCTTGCTCGCTACAGACCTCTACAAAAACCTCGCCGGCCACCCTACGACTTAACTGCGCAACGGTAAACTTCATACAACTAAACTTAATTACATCATTAGCGTCTATAAATTTTGTTAATACGTACTTTGATCTTACTATTCACCCCAATTAATTTCAAGAGGGACCCATCTCCGTGAAACAAAGTAAAGAGGTTGCTTCCTAATAACCTACTAATAATTTTAATCTACTTCTGTAGTATCGCGCATTTTAAGGTACCGTTTTAGTTTTGGTTGCTGCATAGTAGTTCCCGTAATACTAATAACGGATGATAATCAGCATGAGGTAGGTCGTCAACTGGTTTTCGTGGCACATAAAAAGCTTTCTTTATTAATCACAAACCATCGAAAGGCAAACGAGTGAAAAAACTTAACATGTCTTCGGGCATCCATTTGGAACAAAAAGCGAGGCGGGTGCTTCCGTTCACCGACAAAAGGAAATTCAATAAGAACGAATTTCCCGTGATTTACGGCCACTATTTCCTCGTTAAGACTCCGCTGGCCCTCGAGGTGTGTCCATGCACGAGATCTCACTGTAGACAATTCCGCTCTGTAAATGGAAAAATACCTGAGTTACGTATTTATTCATCTTTCGTGCAAAACACAAGGCCGAAGAAAAAAATCACAAAGATGATTAAAATGTGTTTTATAATTGAATATGCTTGTTAACTTTGAGATCGCTTATCCTAGAGTACCAAGCTATTCGTACAGTACACATAAAGTTACGTTCCCCTGTGGCAGTAAAAAGGACGACAACCATTAGGTACAAAAGAGTTCTGGATATCAACCTTATGAATATAGTTCTTTAACACAGGAATTAAAGACTGAAATGTCGTTGTGGATCTCGGTTAAATACTTCAAAATAATCGCTTATACTGATTAATACCTAGAGTAAATGTTGTGCATGATTGATAGTTTTCTATTCAAATCTCTAGAATGTTCCATATAATATGAATTGAAATAGCACAACTTTGCTAACAAATACAGGAAATCATAAAATATGAGTATATACCCAAAGTGGCCTTTTAAGCCATGCCGGTCCTTGACATGTCAAATAACTAACACATCACAATATATTTACGCACAAAATAATATTACCAATGGTAAAAAGGAAATTCGAATCGCTTCAAAGTGTACTTAGTTTGCTCAAATAAAACCCCCAAAGTCCAGAACTTGTCAATAAAGTCTATCGGCCTCATATTTTATCGAGAGCAATCGACCCGGAAAAGGAGTTCACTTTTGATGGTAATGATATTAAAGGACTTTAACGTCGTCGTAGTGATGATTTATATTATTGTAGAAGTTTGTATGATGTCAATGTTTATTTAATACTAGCTTTGCTCGCGTCTTCGACCGCGTGTTAGTTATGTTTGAAAGAAAAGATATAAAATCCATGGAGACATCTTAAGTTATTACATCTTTCTATATTATGCTATCCAGTAGGAACCGTGCATTTTCCGGGATAAAGTAGCCTATGTAATATTCAGACCCTTCAATTAATACTATGCAAAAAATCAAACGAAACTATCCCACGGGATCCGTTCACGTTTTGGCGTGATTGAGTAACAAACATCCATCCATCCATCGATCCAAACATTCGCATTTATAATATTAGCAGGATTTCGTCCACAGCTTCGCATGGTTGATATGTATGTTGATCATGGCACCGCATGTTACTATGCTATACATAATAAATAATAATAACACGATGAAAATATTTTCCCAACCCGATAATCGAATTGTTGGCAAGCAATAAGTTGACAAAGTTTTGTTGCAATCTAATGGTAGGTATGGCAGCGCATAAAATACGAGCATACATTGATTTATATATTAATTTGATAAGACTGTAACTTATTTATATGCAATTAATACGAGAAGAAAAATATTTGTACACCTTTAGGTTTTTGCGAGCACGAAACTATTCAAAATCTCACACTCCTTGTGTGAGATTTTGAATAGTTAGAGTAAGTAATAGTTTATATAAAAAAGAAGTGCAGAAACTAAGCCCGTTGAGGGCCTGGATCGGGCAGACAACTCGATCTATTAATCATATTGTATCTATGTTTTAAATTTGATTAAAAATTTACTAATGTTAAGGCCCTTCAAGTCTTGAAGAGTCTCTATATAAAAAAAAGTCTTGATTAATTTGGGGCCCCTTAGAGCCGGACTTCGGGAAGGCCACCCCCTCCATCCCTCTTAGTCTGCTACTACTTTAATAAGCATACATTTAATGTATAAAATATTCATTGTCTACGTTCATACCCCCAATGTCAAACACATAATAGTCTGTGGTCGCCACAACGGTAGGCAGCGGTTTTGCTTTGCCCTGGCATTGCAGAAGTCTATGGGCGGCGGTGACTACTTACCATCATGTGGCCCGTCTGCTCGACTGCCTATCGAGGCACTAAAAAAAAACAGAATTGTATAATGTTGCCAAGAAATAATTACTGATAAATTCAGTTAATGAGTCTCTACGAATATAATAATAACAATAGTTTAGTTGGAGTGTTAGTTGTTTGTTAGATTTTGATTGCAGTATATTAAGTGACACCACTTCAGACCTATACTTCATAATAATGTTTTAGCTAATAGTTAGGTTTAAGGTTACATATATAATTTTTATAGGTAGCTAATATATAACCTAACATTGATCCATCTAAAATAAGGCACACATGTGCAAATAAATTAGATATAGCGTTATCAACTCGCCGAGGAGACAAATTACGGCCCTTTCAAACATTGTAAAAATGTACGCAGCCGGAAACTTCAGTGAGACCAAATAATGGCGGATAAGAACGTATGTGACGTAATTTATGTGTAAAATTTTCTCGTAAAAACTTTGCCCGTCGCGTGTTTTCCGTTACGTCGAGTTTTTCGAGTGGCGCCCTCTGTGATGTCACGAGTGTCATTGTGGGTCAAGATTTTAAGGCTATCAGGCAATTGGTTATTGCTATATTTTATACTTTTAAATACGAGTCAGGAATTCCAGTTGACAGGCCGACACTTACACGGGAACCTTTTTCGAGGTGTAGCGAAACACTTTTCAATACTCGAGATTTCAAAGCGCGGTTCCCGCTCTCACAGTTTTGGATTGGTACTTTATAATTTATTTATTTTTAAGTACAATTTGGTAGACGTTAAGGGGTACTTCTTTGTTACGTTATAAGCATTTCTATTTTTTGGTGAATTCAAAAAATTCTTTTTGCCATCTAGTTTAGAATAAATATTTCAATCTGGCTTTTACCTTCAATTCCACCTGCATTAGACTGTCTAGCTAGTAATAATCATTTAGTGCAAATATAGCTACTAATATTACAAAATAAGGATACAGAGAAACTTAATATCTATACGTTTGTCGAGAAAACTACTAATTATAAAGTCAAACAACATCGTCATAAGTTAAAACATTTTCACCAAAAGTTTTATAATTATTACAGATCTTTATAGTATTAGTTTCTATCATTAAATATTTATTTATGAGTATCAATCCTAATTATGACAAAGACTAAAAATTAAAAAGATTAAATTAAATTATTTCTTTTGCTTTGTCTTAGTGAAAAATATGGATATAAAATATATTGTTTATTAGATAATAAAATACATTATAAAATATCTTTTATATTTATTTATAAATAATTTCAACATTTACTTTTACCTAAATCTCTTATCTTAAGGTACATATCATAAGAAGTAAGAACACTAAAAACACTTATTACTATACGTAATATCCAGCCAAAGCAGTTCGTCTGAAATACTTCATCGCGTTTACCAAATGTGACTAGCAGAACATATTACTGCAGAACTCAGAGGTCATTTATATTATACCCGTACCCAATATTGTAGACGAGTAGAACAAATTACACAAATAATTCGGCGAATGTAGAAAGACATCCAGCACATGCACGCTATGCTGTTGGCACCGACTCCATTTTGCACATCAGTTAGATTTACATCTTAAATGTTGATACAACTTATGTAGCCATGTTGCATGCTTAAGTTCTCGTATAAAATATTCCTTAACATTTGTAAATATTAAATGTGTAAACTGATTTTTCAAATGCAAAATGGTACTCGTTTGCTCTATGTAAAGGAAAATGAAGGAAAAGTCGGTAAAAAAAAAAGTAAAATAAACCGCGATAGAATCCGTAAATTTCGTTTTATTACAATGTATTATATTCGCGTAAACATAAGAAACCATTAAGTCGGTATTCATTACACACAAGGTAAGAGAGCAAAAGTAAATGCTGCATCCTAAGAGCGAATTGTTTTTTTTTAAATAAAAACATATCTACGTGAATTTTCATTTCGATTTAATTATAGAATAAGTAGTTTTATCTATAAAATTTATAGAAACCAAGGTTTATGAAATTGCTCTTGTCGATAATAAACTCATTTGCAAAAAAAACGGGCACCTAAGCAATGAACCATTTCAAATGTTACTATTGCTTTCTTTGATAATTATAGGTAGTTTTACTTTCACAATTTTGTAAATTAATAAGCAAATAATCGTTTTCGTCAGTATTTTCATAAAATTTTGATAAAATTTATGGGTTTTAATGCTAAAGTTCACTAGTAGTGTATGCTCGCTAGTAGTGCATATGCTCGTGAAGTAAAAGTTAACAAAGATTTTTGTTTATTTTTTCCTTAATAAAGTAAAAGCAGATAAATGTTTAGTATCGAGTGTGACCCTCTCTAGCTGAAATCACAGCTTGAATTCGTCTGGGTATGCTAGCGAGGATATCCCGGATACTTGCTTGCGGAATACGTTCCCACTCCGCGGTAATCACATTCTTCAGCTCTCTGATGGTCTGCGGAGCCGGTTGTACTGATCTCACGCGTCGTTTCAGAACGTCCCAGACATGCTCTATAGGATTGAGGTAGGGACTTCGAGCTGGCCAATCCAAACGACGAATGCCGACCACTTGCACATACGCTTCCACATCGCCAGACCGGTGGGCGCGAGCGTTGTCGTCCATAAACATTGAGTCTTCGCCTAAAGCAGCCAATGCGGGTTGTGCATGAGGATTTAGAACTTCCGTTATGTATCGATGTCCAGTCAGTGAGCCGTTTTCAATGAAGACTAACTCTGTACGATCCATTGAATTTATTCCTGCCCAAAACATAACAGAGCCCCCACCAAAAGGTGTGATTTCTTCAAAACAAGCCTCTGCAAAGCGTTCTCCTCGTCTTCGTAGCACTCGCCGACGTCGATCTTCACCGAACAGAGATATCCTGGCTTCATCGGAGAACAATACCCTATTCCAGTCTTCTTGAGTCCATGACTCACAATTTCGAGCAAACCTAAGCCTTTTTTTTTTTTTTTTTGTTGTCGCGGGGAAAGCGTTTTATTACTGCCGCCCGCTCCGGAGGGAAGCGGATTAAGAATAAAACGGGTATGCTGGACTAGCCGGTCTTACGACCCAGCATCCCCCTCGCACGGATGATGGCTATCCGTGCTGCCGCTGGGCCGAGTCCCTAACCCCTATATACAACCCACCCGACACTACCAGCTAAAACCCCGCGGTGGCCTTCTTCGGCGCTTACGGAGCGATCCCGGGGTATTCTAAGGAGTGCTAGAATTGCAGCCGGAATCGCCCCTGCGCGGTGCTGCGTAGCAGCCCATCTCCATGGAGGGCTAAGGAGCCCCCGCGCACCGAACAACGACAGCGAACGAGGCCTTACCACACGCGCTGCCGTCCATCTCGGGGTCGCACGATGCTCCGAATTTGGGAGTGCATCGATACGGGCTGACAGCCCTCCGCTGCGCGCCCGCGACCCCCGATGGCCCCTATTAGTCGCCTCGTACGACAGGCAGGGGTTACCGTGGTGGAATTCAAATGCCCCCATTCCACAGGGCGGGAGACCCCGGTCAGTCGTCCACCCGGCGGCTCCTACGTCTTCTCTGGCGGCGGGAGGGATCGTTTCGTTCCCGATCCCTCTCAGCACTCTCCTTCTGCAAGATGACGTTCTCGCAGAAGTGGGCCACCGCACGCCAGGACCTCCGGCTGGCTACCATGGACGACACCACGGCTGGCAGCGAGAGGTCTCCTCCGACGACTGCTCTGAGAGCGCTGCGCTCTTCGTCCCAGGCTGGGCACTCCTCCAACGTATGTTGGGCCGTGTCCTCGCGGCAGTTGCCACAGTGGTGGCACACGGCGGACACCTCCTTTCCGATCCGACACAGGAACGAACCGAAACACCCATGGTCCGTTAATACCTGCGTCAGTCGGAACGTAGGCGCCCCGTGGCGCCTGTCTAGCCATCTCTTTAGGACAGGACGCACTGCTGCGACAGTCCTCAAGCCCGCAGTCGGGCTCTCCAGCCTGGAATGCCACTCCTCCACGGCGGTTCTGCGAAACCGGGCCGCAATCTCCCTCGGGGCCAGTCTCTCCTGACGGTGGCTGGACGCCTCCTCCCGCCAGAAGAACGCTGACGAGAGGAGTTTGGCGTCCAATTCCCAAGGGAGTGTACCGGCCAATACGCAGGCCGCCTCGTGGGAGACCGTGCGGTAGCCCCTTACTAGTCGCTGTGCCACCAGACGCTGCGGTTTGCGCAGCAGGGCGACGCAGCGGGCGTTCAGAGACGCGGCCCAGACGGGACATCCGTACAGGGCCATCGACCGCACGACTCCGGCGTATAAACTTCGGCAAGGGTTATTTGGTCCCTCCAGGTTTGGTAGCAGGCGTCCGAGCGCGCCCGCCACCCGCACCAATTTCGGCGACAACTCCTCGAAATGGGCACGGAAATCCCATCGGCTGCTCAGAATTAATCCCAAGTACTTCATTTTGCAGCCGATGGGAATCTGCACCCCCTCCATAAAGATGTGGGGCCTATAAGGTGGCCGAACCCGAGGCCCGTGAAAGCAAAGGGCCTCGGTTTTGTTGAGGGCCACCTTAAGGCCCAGTCGCCGAATCCTGCCCACCACCTGTTCGGTTGCGAACGAAGCGAGCAGGGTGGCCTCCTGGAAAGACCTGGCCGTCGCTGTCAATAGTGTGTCGTCTGCGTAACAGACGACAGCGACGCCTCGGGGGTTGGTACCACGGAGAACCCAATCGTATCCGATGTTCCACAGGAGAGGGCCCAGGACTGAGCCCTGTGGAACACCGCAGGCCATCGCTCTACGGTGCCACCTGTCGGCGCCTGGATACACTATGTACCTATCTGATAGATACGAGCGCACCAGACGCCGGAGATACTGTGGCACCACATGGTACCGCAGTGCTTCCAGTATGCAGGCCCAGGGCATTGTGTTGAACGCGTTGGCGATGTCTAAAGACACCGCCACCACCACTTCACCCCGAGCCACTGCAACCTCCGCTTGTGCCTTGACCCGCAAAATCGCGTGTACTGTCGATCGGCCTTGCCGGAACCCATACTGGCATTGTGCCAGGTCCGGCCCGACCCCTTCAAGATGCCCGACGAGGCGAGCGTGAATGATACGCTCGAAGAGCTTGCAGACCTCGTCAAGCAACACGATGGGCCGGTAGGCCGATGGCGACTCTGCAGGCCGCCCTTCTTTCTTAAGCAGGACCAACTTCCCAGTTTTCCACTGCGACGGAAAATGGCCCTGCTCGAGACACGCGGAGAACAGGCCACGGAGCCTAGTCCCCAGATGCTCGACGGCTAACACCCACGCACGTCCGGGGATACCGTCGAGTCCCGGGGCTGTTTTCTTGCCCCGCAGCCGAAGCACTACCGCCCGAAATTCCTCGGGCGAAACCTCCGAAATAACCCTTGCCGAACTCAACGACGATGGCGTCAATGGACGTGACGCCATCGGTGGGGGAGTGACATCTTCTGTGGCAGGGAACAAAGCTGCGACGACCTCTCCGACAAGGTCGCCCCGGAGACTCTGCGTCAGTGGGGGCGCCCATGGGCGATATCTCCTCATCGCGACGCGATATGGACGCCCCCACGGGTCGTTATCGAGAGTACCCCGGAACTCCTCCTGAGCTGCAGACTTTGCCCTAGATATAGCCACGCGCAGCGCTCTCTTAGCCTCCCTGTGGAGGCCATGAAGTAACCGCTCCTGGTCCTCGTCGCCGGGAAGACGGATCCGACGACGACGGTGCCTGGCGAGACGACGAAGGGCGGCCACGCAGGTGACACGTAACCGCGCGAGTTCCGCCGACCACCAGAACACTTGGCGCTTTTGAGGAAGACGTCGGACTCGGGGCATGGCCGCGTCACAGACGCGCGACATCGCTGCCCCAAACCACGCCGCCTCCTGCTCGACCTGCATCGGTGCCTCCGGTGCAGGGAGCCACGCCTGGGCCAGTGCAGCCTCCTTCAGGGCCTCGACATCGAGGCGTTTTACTGACCAACGCTGGCCGTCCGACCGCGGGCCAGTCGGTTCTCCACTGGACTGGGGGTTAGGGGACAAGGCGACGTCGAACCGAATGTATCGGTGATCCGACAACGTCTCCTCGTCCACCAGAACTCTCCAGTCACGGACACGGCGGGCAATAGCTGGGGTGGCGAACGTGAGGTCCACCACCGATCCGCCATTATGCCGCACGCACGTGTTGACCGACCCGCGATTCACGACGGCCAGGTTGGCCGAGATCGCCCATTCCTCCAGGGCCTCGCCGCGCCTGCTGGTGACCGACGAACCCCAAGCCCGAGACTTGGCGTTGAAGTCGCCGGCAACGAGAACGGGGCGAGGCTGACTGCCTTGTACCACCAGGGCTCCTAGCCGAGTGAGAAAGTGCTCGAACTCGGCCAAGGATCTATTGGGGGAGAAATACACGCCCACAATCCAGACCCCCCCCAACGAGCAAACCTAAGCCTGGCAACTCTGTGCTCACGGAGTAACTTAGGGCCGCGGGCCGGGCGATGACTGCGTATATTGGCCGCGAGAAGCCTCCTCCTGACCGTCCATAGACTAATATGCACATTTGTTACTTCTTCGAGGTTGTTCTTAAGGTCCATATACGAAGACTTGCGATTTCTCAATGCGCGACTCACAAGAAAACGATCATCCCGTGGTTGGGTACATGGTTTTCTTCCAGAACCAGGCCTTCTCTCGACGGAACCGGTGTCTTGATACCGCTGCCAGGTCCTTTGAACCGTCGAGCGACTCACACTTAGCCTCTGAGCCACGAAGCATTGGCTGCAACCCTCTTCGAGCAGCGCAATAATTTTGGTAGTTTTTACCACTTTCTCTAACATTATTGAGACAGCTAAACAGCAATAAATAAAGCTTTGACAATTAAGAATATGAAATAAATTCATAAAAATTGACTAAAAGTTATGAAAACCGATATTATCTTTTGGAACTTCGCGCCAAAAATGTAGGATAAAAAGTGGTTTTCTGTAAAAACGAGCATCAAACGAAAATTTGAATTTAGAACGTACTGTTTTAAACACCACGGCATTTTTAAAACCGGCCAGTAACATGTACAAATGATTGAAATCATTTTGGTACCGTATTTTTTTAAGGAAGAATTAAAATCAAAACCGCCCGTTTTTTTCTGCAAATGAGTGTAGTTTATTATTTACAATTTATTTTTATTTATATTTAATGAACAAATATAAATCACCAATTTAAGTAATACGATCGGTATTACGCTTAGAGTTATGTAAGACCAAGTAGCTCAACCATGAGTGTCATCATCATCATCAGCCGGTGTCAGTCCACTGTTGGACGTAGGCCTCTCCCAAGATGCGCCACTGAGCCCGATCTTCAGCTCTTCTTTTCCAGTGACTGCCCACCGCTTTGCGTATGTCGTCGCTCCACCTGGTCACAGGACGTCCTACGCTACGTTTGCCGATTCGTGGTCTCCACTCTAGGACAAGTCTACCCCAACGGTTATCAGTCCTGCGGCAGATATGACCGGCCCACTGCCACTTCAACTTGCCAATCCGTTGAGCTATGTCGATAACGTTAGTTCTCTGGCGAATAACTTCGTTCCGGATTCGATCCCGCAGAGAAACACCGAGCATAGCTCTCTCCATAGCTCGTTGAGTGACTTTGAATTGGTGGACCAGTCGAGCTGTGAGTGTCCACGTCTCGGCTCCGTATGTCAACACGGGTAGAACGCACTGGTCAAAGACTTTCGTCTTTAGACACTGCGGTATAGGCGACGAGAAGACTCGACGGAGTTTTCCGAATGCTGCCCAGCCCAGCTGAATTCTTCTCTGGATTTCCTTCTCGAAGTTGTGTTTACCTAGTTGGAGCGTCTGCCCTAGGTAAACATACTGCGTAACAACTTCGAGTGGGATTCCATCTAAGGCAATCGGTTCCGGAACAACGTGCCCGTTGTACATGACTTTGGTTTTATCCAAATTCATCCGGAGACCGATGCGACGAGAAGAATCAGCTAGGCCATTCAACATCCTTTGCAGGTCCTGCAGCGTCTCTGCCATGATAACGATATCATCTGCGAATCGTAAGTGAGAGATGTACTTGCCGTTGATGTTAATGCCACAATCTTTCCAGTCCAGCGTCTTAAACACATCTTCCAAGGCTTTAGTGAACAGTTTCGGGGATATGACATCCCCCTGTCTCACTCCTCGACGCAGGTTGATATGTTTAGTACGCCGGTTCTGTACTTGTACAGTCATCGTTGCGGCATTGTACAGACATCTCATCACTTCGATATATCGCCAGTCAACTTGGCAGCGCTGCAGGGACTCCAGAACAGACCAGGTTTCGATTGAGTCAAAGGCCTTCTCATCATCATCATCATCAGCCGGTGTCAGTCCACTGTTGGACGTAGGCCTCTCCCAAGATGCGCCACTGAGCCCGATCTTCAGCTCTTCTTTTCCAGTGACTGCCCACCGCTTTGCGTATGTCGTCGCTCCACCTGGTCACAGGACGTCCTACGCTACGTTTGCCGATTCGTGGTCTCCACTCTAGGACAAGTCTACCCCAACGGTTATCAGTCCTGCGGCAGATATGACCGGCCCACTGCCACTTCAACTTGCCAATCCGTTGAGCTATGTCGATAACGTTAGTTCTCTGGCGAATAACTTCGTTCCGGATTCGATCCCGCAGAGAAACACCGAGCATAGCTCTCTCCATAGCTCGTTGAGTGACTTTGAATTGGTGGACCAGTCGAGCTGTGAGTGTCCACGTCTCGGCTCCGTATGTCAACACGGGTAGAACGCACTGGTCAAAGACTTTCGTCTTTAGACACTGCGGTATAGGCGACGAGAAGACTCGACGGAGTTTTCCGAATGCTGCCCAGCCCAGCTGAATTCTTCTCTGGATTTCCTTCTCGAAGTTGTGTTTACCTAGTTGGAGCGTCTGCCCTAGGTAAACATACTGCGTAACAACTTCGAGTGGGATTCCATCTAAGGCAATCGGTTCCGGAACAACGTGCTCGTTGTACATGACTTTGGTTTTATCCAAATTCATCCGGAGACCGATGCGACGAGAAGAATCAGCTAGGCCATTCAACATCCTTTGCAGGTCCTGCAGCGTCTCTGCCATGATAACGATATCATCTGCGAATCGCAAGTGAGAGATGTACTTGCCGTTGATGTTAATGCCACAATCTTTCCAGTCCAGCGTCTTAAACATATCTTCCAAGGCGTTAGTGAACAGTTTCGGGGATATGACATCCCCCTGTCTCACTCCTCGACGCAGGTTGATATGTTTAGTACGCCGGTTCTGTACTTGTACAGTCATCGTTGCGGCATTGTACAGACATCTCATCACTTCGATATATCGCCAGTCAACTTGGCAGCGCTGCAGGGACTCCAGAACAGACCAGGTTTCGATTGAGTCAAAGGCCTTCTCATAGTCCACAAATGCTAAGCACAGGGGCCGATTGTACTCTTCGGTCTTCTGTACAATCTGCCGCACTGTGTGGATGTGGTCTATGGTGCCGTAACCGCTTCGAAACCCGGCTTGTTCCGGTGGTTGGAACTCGTCAAGTCTTCGCGCAAGACGGTTCGTGATGACCCTTGAAAACAGCTTGTAGACATGACTCAGAAGCGAAATCGGGCGGTAGTTTTTCAAGAGGGTTTTGTCTCCTTTTTTGAAAAACAGAACCACCATGCTTCTGTTCCATGCCTGTGGAGTTCTCCCAGTGAGAAGAACGGAATTAAAGAGCTGTTGAAGATGTTGAACAGCTGGAGCTCCCCCGGCTGTTAAAAGCTCTGTTGTGATTCCGTCTTCTCCTGGGGCTTTTCCACTTTTGAGCTGTTTAAGGGCCATCACGATCTCGTCTCGGCTAATTTCGGGCAGATCTTCTGAGAAGTGGCGGGTTAAGGTGGCTCTAATATCCTCAGTATCGGGTACGGGCCTTGAAGCATGCGATGCGTAGAGCTTGCCGTAGAAGTCTTCAACTTCCGACAGGATCTCCGACTTGGATGCGACGACTAGTCCAGTTGATGTTGTCAGCTTTGTGAGGTGGCTTCTACCCAGAGGCTGGAAGAACACCTTAGACCCCCGATTTTGCTCGATTGATTTTTTAATCAAGAGCGTGTTAGAGGATCGGAGGTCGCGTCGTACCAGCTTCCTTATGGTTTTATTGCGCACCTGGTTTGCTGACAAAGCTGACAAAGGGTCTGTTCGTCTCTCTTCCATTAGCCGAAGTGTTTCTGCCGAAAGTTTGGACTTTTTTCCCATACGCTTGGCCTCGCAAAACTTCGTCCCTTCATCCCTGAGGATTTCCACCACTTCTTCGAGTTTCCGGTCTACGTCATCTGTGGTTTCCAAGGCAGCGAATCGATTTTCCAATTTTAATTGGAATGTTTCGGACCCAACGACGGTTTGGAGTAGGTTTGGTCTGAGCGTGGACTTCATCAATCGGAATCTCTCGGCTTCTCATAGTCCACAAATGCTAAGCACAGGGCCCGATTGTACTCTTCGGTCTTCTGCACAATCTGCCGCACTGTGTGGATGTGGTCTATGGTGCCGTAACCGCTTCGAAACCCGGCTTGTTCCGGTGGTTGGAACTCGTCAAGTCTTCGCGCAAGACGGTTCGTGATGACCCTTGAAAACAGCTTGTAGACATGACTCAGAAGCGAAATCGGGCGGTAGTTTTTCAAGAGGGTTTTGTCTCCTTTTTTGAAAAACAGAACCACCATGCTTCTGTTCCATTCCTGTGGAGTTCTCCCAGTGAGAAGAACGGAATTAAAGAGCTGTTGAAGATGTTGAACAGCTGGAGCTCCCCCGGCTGTTAAAAGCTCTGTTGTGATTCCGTCTTCTCCTGGGGCTTTTCCACTTTTGAGCTGTTTAAGGGCCATCACGATCTCGTCTCGGCTAATTTCGGGCAGATCTTCTGAGAAGTGGCGGGTTAAGGTGGCTCTAGGATCCTCAGTATCGGGTACGGGCCTTGAAGCATGCGATGCGTAGAGCTTGCCGTAGAAGTCTTTAACTTCCGACAGGATCTCCGACTTGGATGCGGCGACTAGTCCAGTTGATGTTGTCAGCTTTGTGAGGTGGCTTCTACCCAGAGGCTGGAAGAACACCTTAGACCCCCGATTTTGCTCGATTGATTTTTTAATCAAGAGCGTGTTAGAGGATCGGAGGTCGCGTCGTACCAGCTTCCTTATGGTTTTATTGCGCACCTGGTTTGCTGACAAAGCTGACAAAGGGTCTGTTCGTCTCTCTTCCATTAGCCGAAGTGTTTCTGCCGAAAGTTTGGACTTTTTTCCCATACGCTTGGCCTCGCAAAACTTCGTCCCTTCATCCCTGAGGATTTCCACCACTTCTTCGAGTTTCCGGTCTACGTCATCTGTGGTTTCCAAGGCAGCGAATCGATTTTCCAATTTTAATTGGAATGTTTCGGACCCAACGACGGTTTGGTCAGAGCGTGGACTTCATCAATCGGAATCTCTCGGCTTTGAAGTCGATATCCAGAGAGCCTCGCACAAGTCGGTGATCACTTCCAGTATTAAACCTAGTGATCACTGAGACGTCTCTGAATATGCGCCGTTTGTCCGTAATGATGAAGTCAATCTCGTTTTTTGTCACAGTGTCGGGGCTTTGCCACGTCCACTTCCTTTGGGGCTTTTTCTTGAAGAACGAGTTCATCAAGAAAAGCCCCTCTTTCTCGAGGAAATTGACGAGCATTTGCCCCCTGTGATTCCTACTCCCAAATCCGTTTGGTCCTATTGTCGATTCTCTGCATGTCTGTACTCCCACTTTGGCGTTGAAGTCCCCCATGACAACGTTGTAGTGAGCCTTGGAGGTGGTGTGTAAAGCTCTGGAGATATCTTCAAACATACTCTCCACCTCATCATCCAAGTGTGTCGAGGTCGGTGCGTAGACCTGGAACCATGAGTGTACATATCGGTAATTATATACAAGATTTAGCCGTTCCTACTTTAAAAAAAATCCGAATTTTAATTGAAAAAAATTTAAATTGTAATAACATTGATTAGTTGACATTTTGGTTGCCTACTCTAAGGGTGACATACACATTGTGGGTTAATGGAAAGGCATAGTCGATTTAAAAGAAAACCATGAGTGTATGTCAAAATGTTACGAAAGGTAAACGTAGTTGCTATCGGTGCAGCGTTGGTTTTTTATATATAGAATGTTTCCTTCTTGTACAACCGAATTATGTTTCTCACGTAACCGCTAGGGGCGCTGTATATTTCATCATATAAATATTTTATGCTGTCGCTAGCGATTATTCGTGATAATAACACTGAGCTGCAGACCCTTACTAACAGCCTACGAACAGAATATCGGGAAGGATGTTCATATTAAAAAGCCAATGAACGTTAATTCAAAATAAATTTATTTATACTCATGAGTAGATAAACAATACTTGAATGAACATTTTTATTATTTATTTACGCCCGAAGTTACGTGAAAATAATTACTGTCAAGTCGTCGACGAGCGACGCTCATAACTGTTTAAATAACATTTATATTAAAATTTTGTTTACCTACAAGCACAGATAAAGATGAGATGAATCGATATCATGCTTAACCTTACTTACGACTCCAAAGAATAGAATAATCACTCCCAAACTTTTGTATTGAATATCAGCTAGCGAAACATTGATTCATGCGTTTTTTTGACCTGGCAGGGCAAAGTGACCACACCGCACCTGATGGTATTGCGAGATGGATTGCGCATAAACTAATCAAATTGATTCACGTCATTGATTCACATTGACTGGTGACAACGTAATTTATTCGAAATTAAGTACTATAGGTTGCCAATGTGCTGCTAATATAGTCAACTGCTCGATCGTCCACGTTAAACGTAATGCTAGCCATTTTTTTGTTGTCGCGGGGAAATCGTTTTATTACTGCCGCCCGCTCCGGTGGGAAGCGGAATATGAATAAAACGGTTATGCTGGACTAGCCGGTCTTACGATCCAGCATCCCCCTTGCCCGAATGATAGCTATCCGGGCAGCCGCTGGGTCGAGTGCCTACCCCCTATGTACACCCCACCCGATACTACCAGCTAATACACCGCGCTCACGGAGCAATACCGGGATATTCTAAGGAGTGCTAGAATTGCTGCCGGAACCGCCCCTGCGCGGCCATAGCCATAGCGGCCATAGCAGCCCATCTCTATGGGGGGCTTAGGAGCACCCTGTGCACCGAACAACAACAGCGAACGAGGCCTTACCACCCGCGCTGTCGTCCATCTCGGGGTCGCACGATGCTCCGAAATTGGGAGTGCATCGATTCGGGCTGACAGCCCCCCGCTGCGAGCCCGCGACCGCCGATGGTCCCAATCAGTCGCCTCGTACGACAGGCAGGGGTTACCGTGGTGGAATTCAAACCCCCCCATTCCTCAGGGCGGGAGACGCCAGTCAGTCGTCCACCCGGCGCCTCCTACGTCTTCTCTGGCGGCGGGAGGGATCATATCGTTCCCGATCCCTCTCGACACTCTCTTTCTGCGAGATGACTCTCACGCAGAAGTGGGCCACCGCACGCCAGGACCTCCGGCTGGTGACCATGGACACCACGGCCGACAGCGAGAGGTCTCTTCCGACGACTGCTCTGAGAGCGCTGCGCTCTTCGTCCCAGGCTGGGCACTCCTCCAACGTGTGTTGGGCCGTGTCCTCGCGGCAGCCTAATGCTAGCCTACGATTTGCAGCTTAGAGCCAACCAGCAAACAATCGGTCTCAAACTATGTTTCTAATCTGGCCGTGCCGTTAGGCCAAGCACACGATTTTTTAGCTGTTAGAATGTTTTCGCCTGAATTAATTATGGCACTAATTTGTGATCGGGCGCATTGGTTATCGGTATAAAATGAATGCAAACAGTAATACGAATCTTCAGTACCCGCTACACAAGCTCCGGTAGTTCTCGAAATTTCAGGATATTTACGAAATCACAACTAATGTACGGCCGGCTTAATGCAAATAAAAATATATTGAGACGAACAAAAAAAATAAGAAAAAATACGTTACAGACCAAACGACCGTTGGTAAATCATATAAAAGTATTTTTTAAAGAACCTACAGAACGCACAAGAACCGACATTTTTATTGCTACATGACGCAAAGGCCGCCTCGGGGAAAGTTTTGCCACAGTGTACTCTTGCCAATTCGACAACTCCCAGTACTTTTATTGCGACATCTAATGAAATCGCTTTGCGTAACAGTAACAAAAATATTTCAACAAATATTTTCCGTTTAATATTAGATATTATATTTTATGTCAATACTGGATGTTGCCCGCGGCTTCGCCCACGTGGAGGTTATTTTTGGAAGAAAAGGTATACAATCCATGGAGGCATCTTAAGCTATTACACCACTATTACACCTTTCTATATTTTGCTGTCCCATAGGAAGCGTGCATTTTCCATTTCAGACCCGTCCAGCCGTTGTAGCGTGATTGAGTAACAAACTTCCATCCATCCATCCAAACATTCGTATTTATAATATTATATAGTAGGATAGTATACATTCTGGTCCCCAAGATACAGGCATAGCCTAGTTTGGGGCTCCCTGTCAAACACACACAACACACACAAAAAGTGTGTAATTAGAATTCATGCTAATAGGCTATTTGACTAATTTTCGAAAATGATTTAAAACTATTCTTTATTACATAATAAGCACACTACATTGATATTTCAGGAAAATATACAGTATTTTTAATAAAAATCAATGTTAAAGTTTTAATCTCCAAAACCGCGGCTAAAACGCTATTTCTGTAATGGCGCTGGTGTGACGTCACATGCAAGTAAACAAGATAATAACTAAGGATGTTGATATTTTTAAAAATATAGGATTTTCGATATATCGATATTTTTAAATATATCAATATCGGAGTTTGATATATCAGAAACAAAATATCGATATTTCGATATATCGATATTTTTTATTAAAAATCTTGACTCTTCGAAGGGTCTGGCATACATCCTTTCTTCGTTAAACAGTGTGCCAATGAACTTATTAGATTCAAAGATCTTGGAATCATATTTGAAAACCTTAACCTTAAAACGTGATATTTTTTTGTTTTTTTTTAAGTTATAATTTTTCGCAATGAAATTAATATTATTTTCAACTTTTTAGTTCGGCTAGCTAATTAAGCGTGTTATTTTTAAATATAATTAATTTTATGCTTTTAGTCTCGAAACAGCATCAAACGTACCTACTTATAATAAAATATTTGATTACAAATTAAGACCACATAAAAAATATAATCTAAAATGATACCTAATATTTTTTAATATCTTGGTGAACCTGGTGATCATAGGTCCTTGATACGTGTGTAAATATTCAAGTAAATCGGATGTCTCGAAGGTGGTGAACATTACGTTGAAGGATTCCGTTACATATATACTTAGTCTACTTGGATACAATTGTAGCTAGTATAAAGCGTGTAAAGACAATCGTAATCGTAATGAGCTACAAAATAATTTACCAATTAAAAAATTTAACTTTTATATTCAGAGTGCCTCTTACCAGTCGGTGATCACTACCGGTGTTAAACCTACTGATCACAGAGACATCTCTGAATATTTGGCGCTTATCAGTCATAATGAAGTCGATCTCATTCTTGGTGACATTATTGGGGCTTCGCCAAGTCCACTTCCTCTGGAAAAATGAATTCATCAAAAAGAGGCCCCGGGTCTCGAAAAAGTTGACTAGCATTTGCTCCCTGTGATTCCTGCACCCATAGCCGAATGATCCTACCCTCGATTCGCCGTGTCCTTGTACTATTGTACATTGGCATTGAAGGCACCCATTACAATCCCCGGGCTACGGTAGGGTACCACAAAAAGCTATTTTTGGCGACGTACAACGGACGTCTCTGTGGTTGGACGAGCACATCGTTGAGTTGGAAGAAGAGCTAAGTCACATTAACTGGCATATCGTAGGGCTATCCGATATCCGAAGACAGGGGGAGGAGAAGATGGCCCTAGATTCTGGTCACTTACTCTACTTCCGAGAAGGACACCAACCATCCCAAGGTGGCGTCGGATTTTTTATCCACAAGTCACTAAAAAGCAACGCTGTGGAAGTTGGCAGCGTATCAGCTCGAGTGGCGTACCTTATCTTAAAAATATACTCTGAAGGTTATACAAGTGTACGCCCCAACGTACGAATACAGGGAAAGCTATTTCTCGTAATAATGCTTCCTACAGCGGTGAAATGGGTGACTTCAATGCCAAACTGAAGATTCCTAATAAATTGTTAATATTAATTTTTTACTACAGAGAAAAACATATTACGCAAAATTTTTAATTTTTAATTTTTTTTATTTTTCTTATAAAAAAATCGATTTTTCTAAAATCGATTATTATTTAAGTGAGAAAATCGATTTTTTTCACTCAATGTCACATCCCTACTATGTTTACTTGCGTGTGACGTCACCAGAGTTGCAACCAATCACAGAGCGTTCACATCACAGATAAAATTTTAAATAAATGTTGTACTTTATTTCGTTTAATTTGCAAAAAATATACATTATTTTGTTCAAAAGTAAGTGAAATATGGTTTTTTAAGCTATTGTCTAACAGGATGACCACCATTCGCAGTGTATTTTCAATGTTGTCAAATAGCCTATTATAAAATTATGTTTTGTGCAAAATAAATACATTTTATTATTTACTTTATTAGTATTATTACATAACCCTATTGATCAGCATATTATACAGAATGCTATGAAAGAATTAATCTGTCTCTAATTTTCAAAGTTTATTATGTCGACTATGCAGATTGTAGATATGTATTAGTTAAATACAGCTATCAGCAGCTTATATCTGGGTGTGAATGTAATGAATTGTTGAGTTGGTATTCGCAGGATTAAGTAAGGATTTTGTGCCATTGACAGCCTCCGTGGCGCAGTTAGCGAGTAGCCGGCTGTGAAACGAGAGGCCGTGGGTTCGATTCCCACACCGGGACATGTGTTTGTGTGACCGACAGATATTTGTGTCCGGGGTCTGGGTGTTGTGAGACCGAGCGTCTCTCGTAGTCCCTGATACCCAAAACACAAGACTCGTATCTTAGTGTGGGGTCGGGGCTGTGTGTGTGACTGTTGGGTGTTATTTATTTATTATTTGTTTATTGATATAGCTGCAATTAATATAACAGTTATTTAATAATTAAGCAAAAAAATCAACAAATAAACGTAAAACCCAGTTTTTGCTAAAATATATAAATATCAATAGATAGAATAGTTCAATACATTATTTGTCTGTTGTAATAATTTGTACGTACAATTAGATTAATCTAGTCGCTTAAACTGTTTCTTCGCCCGTAAAATTATTATTTTATTATATACAATAACTACAAATAATTGCAATTGCAATGTGCCTTAAAACGTTATTCTTAATTGTTTTTTTTATTGCTGGCCTCATTTATAATATCTAACAATATAAGAAAGATTTTCCTATTTCTACTATAATAATATGCTTAATTTATGTTTCACCTTAATTAGTTAGTTATTAATATTCTCAGCTACCATTCCTTTTTAATTTGTCATTGAACCAACTCTTAAATAAATAAGTTTTTTTGTATATACCATAATTCGTTTCCAATTTTTTTAAAGTTGAGATAAACATTCCTGAGAATGCCTAAACAATAAATAAAATAGACGTAGTTGGTTTCTTTGAATTATAATTTGATTTCAAGAAGATGATGTTGCTGTAAGAAACGAGATTGAAGTTGGAATTTTTACCTTTCTGAACTTTTCATTATTCATGTATATTTTTAACGGAAAGGATAGAGATATTTTTCAAAAAAGTTTGAACCTATATAATAGTAATCATAAACAGTCCTGTTTTATATATACACTGTCCCAATGCTGGGCACGAGCCTTTTTTTACTAATTACAGGGATTATGCCTTATACCTAAGGGTCTAATGCGGTTTAGTAGAATTTACACAATTACTTGGAAAATATCTATTTTCAAATTCTTATGCACACAGATTTTCTCATGGTGTTTTTCTTCACCGTTTAAGAAAGCGACAACGAGTTGAATACACAGCTTAGAAAAGTTAGAAGTGTATGCCATTTAGGGCTGGTTTCGAACACGTGACTTTCGTCTCAGCAGAGTGAACCATATCCAACTAGACTATCAGAAAGAAGAAAGAAAGAAGAAAGAAAAGATTTTTTATTGTTGGTACCTACGTAAAGAACTAACACATATTAAAAACATATACAATTAAAAAAATAAAATATAATATTTTATTTCAGTGTTTTCTTATGACACAAATATGGATCTTCTCAACCAACTAGATGTCATGGTTACCAATATGAAATAAGACAGAAGTTACTATCTGAGAAAAGTATTATCTATTACCATTCTCCTTATAGTAAGTATGTTCTATATTATGTAATGGCGACACTAGTCATGTGCCTCCGCACTTAGGATTAGTAATTAAAAAACCTGTAAACTAATTTGTATTCCCAGGTAGAGCAATCACCAAATTTCGATTTTTTTAATCAATTTGCAATTTGTCCGATTTGCAGTATAACTTTTAAATATAATTGAACGTTATTACCCATTTTTACAAACTTTGTTTATTTTACCCACAAATCGATACAATCCATTTACTTTATAATTGGAATACAACCAACCGCATTACGTCGATGGACTGGAATGATAAATGTGAAATGAAGTAAGTACAGACTTATCCCTGAGGGAGTACACTGTTTTGATAAAAAACCGCCATTGTCCTGCCTTCGCTATGATTGATGCAGTTTTCGCGTGTCGACGGCACTGCTCGCTCACACACTCTCGTCACGTGTGTCTGACATAATACACGTGTAACTTTATTGTTCTATACTTTTGTATGTAGTTAGATTCGCGATCCGGATATTACGTGCGAACTTTATTGTAACTGCTGGGATGATTTCACCTTTTCACATAATGATTTGAGGTACGAATCCAAATGGTAACTTTATGTCTGCAATTTGATATAGATGAAGATGATGATTTAATACAATTTGTTAGCTTCGTATGGACATGTGATGAGGAGGGATGAAAGGTATGTGAGAAGACTGGTTCTCAATATGAATATGGATGGACGAAAGAGTCGTGGGAGACGAAAAAAGACTTCAAAAATATTAACCACGTGCAGCATACATGTAGCCCTAGTTTGACTGATTCAATGGATTCCCAAGACGTTTTAGACGTTCAAGACGAATTAGACGTCTTAGAAAATCCAAATATATCTTGCTAAAAATATGATTCCTTTGATATTGTAGTTTTATATCATGTTTATACAAATCCATTTACAAAATATATAAAATAACAAAAAAAAGCATTTATATCCGCATTTTTAATCCGTGTACTCATTGCGCGTTCAAAACATCAGTTAGTACACTCCGAGCCGTGGATGCGAAACGTAAGCCCCTACCACGATTGCCTTTGAACTCATTAGCAAAGGATTAACGTTGAGTTTGAGCGGTTCCATCAATCCAGGAGACGACAATCTCATGGAGCACGGATGTCAATCAATTCGCGAGATTTGTAACATGTTTTTGTAACATTTACGGTTATTTTATCGAAATAGAAAAACGAATTTCGTAAATTATCCTACTAATATTATAAATGCGAATGCCTGGATGGATGAATGTTTGTTACTCAATCATGCTACAACGGCTGGACAGATGTGGTTGAAATTTGACAGATGATAGTCTAGAATAGCACATACTACTTTTTATCCCGGAAAATGTACAGTTTCCGAGGGATGCTATAGTTTTTAACAGAGCAAGGGATCGACATGATTTTTTGCATAGTGGCAGTTTAGGGATCAGAAAATGTATAGGCTATTTTTTATCCCGGAAAAATGCGCGCTTCCTAGCAATCCTTCCTAGCTAGGATAGCAAAATATAGAAAGGTATAATAGCTTAAGATGCCTGCATGGATTGTATACCTTTTCTTCCAAAAATAACCTACACGCGTTCGGAGCCGCGGGCAACATCTAGTCTAACATAAACTGAGAGTGATAATATTACACGATGGTTTTTTAATTTAATATGACTCACATATGCAATGAAAAATAAATTATACACCTGACGTGTTGCTGTCGCCTGATTCGTTTTGTGCATTACAAAGTTTACCACCCTAAAATATAAATGTGGTTTTTCATATTATACAATTAAATGCATTGATTAATACGTTATAACATTAAAACTTGTAATATTTGCAATATAATATTTTATATATGGAGGTTTATAATTGGGAACATGTATGTTTTATCTTTACTTATTTTTAATTGTGTTATTAGTCCGAAAGCTTTCTGTAAAATAAATAAATAAATATTTTATTATTTAACGGACATTCCATGTGATCTTGTTTCTAACACATTGGCATCACTTTTGTATTACCAAATTAAACGCCCACATAACATATAACAGCCATAGATGTAACAGTGACAAAACGCGTCGTAAATATCCGCTTGTTTTTATGTTTCGTAGAAACGTAAACAGAAACACCACCCTGCGACCACCCGTTCCATTTACGTAATTCTCGGTAGCTATCAGGAACAATACAAATAAATACGACACTAAATTGCATGCGGGTGTTAAAAAATCAGGTACAAAATATCTTCGAAGTCTGAAGAGAAGAAGCACTGGGGAATAGGCTAGGTTCGGCTCGAGCTACTGTCAATATTGAATCAGCACGGTTCGTATTTGTGAGAGGAATAAATTGCGGCCACCCGCTGGAAACTGTTCATGTCTAACGAATAATCTTATCTTTTTATCTATCTTTTCCTTTTTATCAACCTTTTCTTTCTTTGTCCAAAGGAATCGCGCTAATAACGTTAATATTATTTACACCCGGTGTTTGGTGTGCGTATATTTAGGAACTTTAAGATATGAAGTATGTATTTTGAATACGACTAAATTTTAAGATAAAAAAAATATAGTAGGGTAATAAATCAAAGGCTAGGTAAGCTATCTATTATATTGTTGGGCTTTTCTTTGTGAAACATTGTTGGAAGTAGACCAATTAGTTACATAAAAAACATTGTGATATCTCAAAAAGTACACCGACTTCAATAAAAAACACATTATGCGTACCTATAAAATTTGAGGGTTGCCCGCGATTTTTCTGAGACCCCATCATCAGATCCTGACTTGGTGCCAATGGGACCACCTGGGAAGTAGATCCGTTTAAATAAAAAAATAATTTATCGAATCGGTCCAGGGATCTTCGAGTAATCGGGGAACATACATAAAAAAGATTCCGACGAATTCAGAACTTCCTCCTTTTTTTTGAAGTCGAAAAAGACCAGAGCATTAAATACGTGTGTCTACCGTTGATAGCAAAAATACACGTTTTTCTGTACTTTAGAGAACTTAAGCTGCGACACCGGTCCCTGGTAGAGCAGGTTTATATTAGTTTGGAGTAGACTGGTTGTCGCTGGCCTGCCTTCAGTTCCTATTCATATAACAGATCTACACTTTTATCTCTAGCATGCTCATTGCAAAATAGTTGGCAGTAAATCGATACAAATATTGGGATTTTTTCCTGGCCGAAAATTTTATGGAATCTCACTAATGTGAACAGAGCCATTGAAACAAATACGTCAATATACGTCCGATACTTTTGTCGGGAAGACATATGTATTGGTCAGAAGTAATTTTATAAAAAAAATGCTGGATATCCACGGAGCCAGACTTATCCGGGACACAATTGTGTGTATATAAAAGTAACTATATTTTTTTTATCCTATCACGGCAAAGTGACGACACTGCACCTGATAGTAAGCGCAGTGCAGTCCAATTAGAGTATCGAGTAGCGAGAGACAACCTATCCCCCGTTACTCAACACAATCATGCCTACTTTTTCACACTACGCCATGGGCAAGAAGATGAAGAGTGAGGGTCTAGTGTCAGAGTACTCAGAAGGCCGCAAAACGGCCAAACATCGTACCTCAACTCTACACCCCCGGATGTACACTGGCTGATCCCAGAACGCGACACACTTACGTGTGGCACTATGGCGGGTTTTACACCCTGTATACGGTGGTCGCTATCTGGGCAGATATGAATATCTTACCACCAGCAGGTAGCAGCAACAAATCTAAAATTCTTCATTAAGGTAGGTAATCATTTAATGATGAAACTTTATTCGCTTTTTGTCGTTTTTAATATTCCAAATTCACACACAACAGATTCTATGCAAATGTGTTGATTTTCATTGCATTTCCTATTCACTTATGCACTCTATCCTTGCTACGTTCGAATGTATTTTATGACACTTACAATGGACAGCGGCCACTTGCAACGGGAAATTGAAGGCAATTTACCCACCAGCGAACACATCAAATCTTTAATGGACATTGCTATTTTATTGCGATTGAAACCTGTTTTACTTCAAACATGAATTATTTAGGGCTCCGCAAGTGTACCATATCTTAGTGATTCTCTGTCGATTAAGACTCGACATAAAATGTTCATTCCATTGTAATAAAGATATTTTTATTTGTAAGAAAATAAGTATACACACATAGGTATGCAAGATGGTATAAATAGAATTAAGTCCATTATGGTCTTAATTCATTCATGTCTAGCCATCGTGGCGTACAAATATAAAATATTGACTTAGGTATAACATTTACAGATAGCATAAGTAATTATATATTTTTTTTATTATTGTTATCAACGTTCCATTCTTAAATTAATGACATATACAGTTCCATAATTAACGCCGTCAGTTTTCTGGTTATAAAACAACAATACTTCGGATACTGAAGGTAACATTTATTTCCTCTCGACTATATATATATTTTTTTTTTATTCTGGCGCGGCAAAGTGACCAAACTGCACCTGATGGTAAGCGCAGTGCCGTCCAGATAGAGTATCAAGTAGCGAGAGACAGTCTATCCCTCGCTACTCAACACAGTCATGCCGGCCTGCTGTTTAGCTTCTTCACACTACGCCTAAAGGACCCAGGATCATAGAACGATAGAGGGAACACGGTACCTGGCAAACTGTTCCACTGCTTGATGGTGCGGCAAAAATACAAATTTTCAAACCTCTTGGTTCGGGCCGGGGTAGTAGACACCACGTAGCTGTGGCTCCGCAAACCAGTATGCGTGGTTCTGGTATGGAAGGGAGAGGATTGGATAAGATCAAACAATTCTTCAGAGCATTCGCCATGATACAGACGGTAGAACACGCTAAGCGAGGAAATATCCCTAAAATTAATCGTGAAACTATTATGATTTTTAACAACTTGTTAGCAACGTTGGAAATACATTCCAAAGCTTGTCTTCGTCCTTGGCTGTGTATAATGGACTTCTTTAGATTCTGTGTTAAAAAAGCGAACTTTATAAATCACTTGCGACCCGGACAGGGTGCAATTTATATTTAAAAAATTGCGAATTGCTTAATATGAAGAAAATGATTGTTCTTAATAAATTTAAAAATAACTTTTTTATCATTGACATTAATCTCTTTTATTATAGAATCTCTATAAATACAATCTCTAAAGCTGACTTATACAGCTCGGCGGTTTTTGGTATTAAGACAATTGAGGCCGTCAACGCAAAAGTGGCCTAAGCTTGAGACAATGAGTATGAAAATAATGGGGTTTGTATATTCATGAATTTTAAATCAATGTACATAAATGCAATTTTTGCAATGCCATCTTGCTGTCATCATATTGGCAATTGATGAAACTAGAGATAGGCCGGTTTTGCATTCAATTTTCGCACATTTTAAATCATTTGTAGTACATAGGTCAGATTATGAAAAATTGAGGGTTAGGCCACTTTTGCACTGACAGCCTCAATTATAATCTTCATTTCATGTTCAAGGTGCTAACTGTTTATTTGGAAAAGGCTTAATACTGAATTCGAGAAAATAGCGTCGTAAATGAGGTACAATTATTAATAGATTTTTTAGAAAATTATGGTTACTGTGAGTCAACCCTCGGAGGTAGAGATATGCCACCGCGGAGGTTTTCGTAGGTTTTTTGAAGAAGTAAATATTTAGATTATTTTGATGTATGTCTTACAGCTTAGCTTACGTAAGCCGTGAACGTTAATTTTATGGCGTCTTGGTTCCGAAATATCTAGATTATTTAGGCATTCGAAATTTTAATAACGATGTACATACAAACCTTCCGGAATAAATTATCTATATGATGATGAAAACCGTTTCCAAATACGTTGCGTGATTTAGAGCAGATAAACAGGCAGACAGGCACAGAAGGAAACTTTTTATACGATGTATAAATTCACTCAAAGTCTGGTATATTTTAATTACATACATATACACTCACTCACGCCTGTAAACCCCGAAGGGGTAGGCAGAGGTGTAACCAGTATACCCACTTTTCGCCGAATGTCGGTCCCATCATGTGATAGGGGGCGAGCCTATCGCCACACCGGGCACCATTCCAGACTCCGGGTTAATACTGAGTATTTCTAGGTAGAAATACCCAATATCACTATACCCGACCCGGGGATCGAACCCGAGACCTCAGCACAGCGTAACGCATGCGCAATTACAACTGCGCCACCGAGGCAGTCGGCATATTTTAATTACTGCATATGAAATAAAATAAGTAAACAAAATGTGATGTTTTGAGACGTGTTAACGACTGTTTATTATATTTCGATTTATAAGGTACGCGTCTACACGCTACAGAAACATTACTAGTAATATTTTAACAATGTTTTATAATGATTTCTTATGTTTACGCAAATATTTCACATAGAAATAAAACGGATTATGCAGATTTTATCGCAGTTTCTTTTTATTGTTCTATCCCGATTTTTCGAAAGCTTTACAGCTTTTATGGTCACGGGACGGACTGTTCGTTCTGTAAAAATACTTTTATTTCAATATTATTTTATATTAATAACTAATAAGAATTACATACATTAATAATGATATTTTCATCTCTTAACGTAATTTCTACACCACTGGACAGTAGTTATGTTTCATTTCTGATGATACTACCAGTTTTTTTTATTTAAAGCAATGTAAATTACCGGTACCCCCTCGCTACCGTTTCTTATTGAAAATAAATTATCATACAAAACGCACCTATAAATCGCCTGAGAAACGATCATCAATAATGCCAATAAGCATGCGTGTTCACTCGACACTTAACTATAATTTATATTGCACTCCGTATGTTACTTTATTAAATAAATAAAGCTCGTAATAATTTCGCTACTTGTCAAACTCTCTTTTTTGTGAACGTAGCTTTATAAAATTTGCATTTCATTGGATAGAGGACTTAAAAATAAATACTATTAACACCACAATCGTGCTCAACTTCATTTATAACTTGATTTATTGCTTTTTATTGATCTTGAATATTCAATGCTGCCAGAATCTATATATACAATAATCAGTAAATGTATGTGTGTAAGCCGTCGTTTGTACGAGTTCGAGAACATTTAAGTTAATAAAATTAGGTCATTTTGGAACTTAACATGTACATGGCAATGCACATCCAGATTTCTGAGTACTTACTTCTCTAATACTTTTTATACAAGCAGGCGTGACGATAATCATTAAACAAGTGACATAGCTATCATGTTATTTTTAAACAAAAAGCGTAAACTGCCAGACTAGTGTCTGAACTAGTCGAAATCATTGTGATAAATTCAGCCATATCCTAAATTAACGACACTTTAAGTCTACATAAGAGTATATGGGATAAAATAAATCTTAGTCTTATCTTACTAAGGTGAAATCACCTTTTTTATTCAGGCACGGCAACGTGAATAAACTGCACCTGATGGTAAGACGTATTCTTCGCTACTCAACACAATCATGCCGGCCTGAACCTTACTATATTAAACGCTTAATCATAATATCTAACGTCCCATGCAGTAACTTGGTATAAGAATCTATCACAAAACTAGAATATTACGATGTCTGTAGTACAGTAATAAAGAGCTAAACGATCACAGGGTGTATCACTTCCGCGGCATTTGAGCAGCTATAGCGCAATAAATGGGAGCGTTTGAGCCCTCTCCGTCTAGCCGAACTGCCACTAACCGCCGGATAATATATCCACAACATCACACAAATACCCCGCCCTTAATGACTTATACTTAACTATACTTGCCACATATTTATTTTTGCTTACCTAAGTTAGAAAGCGCAGTTTGCAGCAAGCGTTTTGTTGACAGTGGAAGACAATTTTGTTACGTTTGAAGAAAAGTTAGGAAAATGTTTGGAACTTTACTACAGTTTCGCGTGTTTATTAACTTATCGCTGGAGTTCAAACATAACAAATTTGGTATTAACAAAATATTTCCAACTTAAGATGTTGATTATCTAGCGAGGAAAGCCCTGGTTTTATGTTACAAAGTTCGCCGACGAAAATAGCTTGTCGAAACCACTATAGGTACTGTTGTTAATATGCTATTAGTGTGTATACTATTTTAAATATTGACAAATCTAGCTCATGACTTATCAGTTATCACACAAAGTAACGCTAGACCGTGTTGGTCGCTATTTTTTCAGCGTCGTAGACAGTAAATAAAATTTTCTATATTATTTCCCTCGGTGTCATTAACTGTTTGATGATCAACCACACGTAAAGTATTTTATTTAAACAGTAAATCATATACAGAATGTTCTTATTAATATTCACTTAATATACCAAACAGATTGACAGAATAATTGAATCAAATTATAAAATGAATAAACAATTTTCAAAATACCACCTACAATAAAGGCTCAATCGATAGAAAATAAGTTAATAGCATGTCTCGCATGCATTATAAAGCACCGTTAGTTGAATTACGTGTGCTTTCTATTTGCCATCGCTTTACACATGACAGCATGACAAGGGCAAAGCACCGTTTAGAAAAATCAAACAAATCTGCACTAGTGGCAAGTAAGCCAGCAAGGAATATACTGAAATGAAATGAAATGAAATCGTTTATTGATCATGTAGGCAATTACATAGCTCTTATGACAAGTCAGTACATTAAAAAAAAGTAAAGAAATTTAAGAAAAGGATATCAGCTTATGTATACATAGCATCATCAATACACTAGCAATCACTTTATTCATTTATAAGGTGTTTATAATTTTTATTTTTAATGTTATTCAAAGAAATACCAGTCAAATATACATATTTTTTATATTTGACTGGTACTATACTATACTACTTCGGCTAGAGAGACAATTGATGTTACCGGATAAACTTTCGACTATCATTGATTGCTGAAAGTTGCTATACTGAAACTGTGATCTGTTTAAAGCGGATTAGAAAAACATAAAATGACAGAATTCCTAACCAAAGACGAGGAAAACTAATTAACCAAAGTATGGAAAGAAACTACCAACTCAGCAGGAAGTCCAAGAACCTAATGGTGTAATAACCCTGTCTACCCCAGAGACAGAGATGGTAAACAAGTTATATTATATGTAGCTGTTCGTGAGCACCGGTCATAGTTTCCACAACGAATCACTTTATGATCGCGCGACAATACAGTCTCGGTTTTAATGTCTTCTGTTTTCCTCATTTGCATTTTGTTGCCTAGAACATTTATACTCCCAACGGTCTAGAATTATGCAGTACTATAAACTTTATGTACTTAAATAGCAAATAGTTCGGAAGTAGTGTTTTTAGTTCCGTTTACTTATTAACTACAATGGAGTTCTCAATAAAGTAATGTTTATCGATTGTCATTTAAGTCTAGTTTGATCGACATAGTCTATCTATGCAATTTCGATTTCAAACATAATTTATAACTAATATTTACTGCATTGAAAACTGTACCTCTGATGACTTCAGCCGGTCTGCTCTGTAACACAATTCCGATCGATCGGTATTGGATTTGTGAGATTTCGTATTCTGAGTGCGACCCTACAGCCATATTATTTCAATATTGCATAACCATTCATATGATAATCTTAATTCTAATTACTGCATATTAATGGCTACACAATATTGAAATAATATGGCACGCAAGAGTACGAAATCTTTCAAATCCAATACCGATCGGTCGGAATTGTGTTACAGAGTGGACCGGCAAATTAAAACACTCAAACAACGGTTCACTACGCAAAAACACTTTTCATTCATCATTTGGCACAAAGCACGGTACGGTGCGATTGGATCCCTACGGAACAACTTTTAATTAAACACAACGCTCTTACTTGCACTTGGAAATTTGTAAAACAGACTCAAGATAACATTGTCTAACTGTAGAGCGGGCATGAATGAACTATTCCACGGAAACTTTCAATGGTAACAACGATCGGCTCGTCTGAAGCAGTCACGAAAACAATACAAGTAAATGTTTACTTAGTTACTTAAAGTATTCATTTTAAGTTTAATAATTAAAACTTTAAATATTTTAGTTCTCTTTGACTGATATTTAGGCTAAATGGAACGATTTTTACAGGCTTTATATTAGCTTCACCTGTAACTATAATATTTTCATAATTTTAACCTTGCGATTATAAAAAATATGAAAATTTTAGATAAATTTTTTACCATGTGGTCTTCATTTAAAATCGAGTATTTTAATTATAAGAACTTTCATGCTGTTTTGAGACTAAAAACAAGAAAATAAGCTATAGTGTAACCAAACTAAAAAACACACTTTAAAAGCTTTCTTTATCAAATTATTAGAGCGTGTTTTTTAGTTTTTTAAACTTTAATTACATGGTACTAACGATAAACTTTATTACATTAGAACATGGCTTGCCATAAGTGCTTGTTCTAGTGAGCCGCGTTCTTCTACCATCCAGTGTAATATTTTATTACTTCGGTTAAGCATAATTCTGGCGACCGTGAAGGAATGCGTCTACTCTCCAGAATCGACAAATAATATTTACTCTAGGTATACTTAAATTATCAAGTAAAATTATCAGTGCGAAGAATAGGCTCAATTCTGATCATAAATCATTCTTCACATGCCTTTTCCAACATCTGTATTGTACAACGTTCGATCTGACGTATGCTCCCTTTCTATCTACACTGCTGGGGCGATCCGTCATAAAACTCACATTGAATATGTTGAACTACCTTCAATCATCACATTACAATCTTTAATAAATACTACAATAATATCGATTCTTACAAGTTTAATCCCTTTTCCATACCAAGACACAACATAGAGTATGGAATATGTAATTATAAAAAGTGAGGGCTCAATAAAACTTGTAGCGCTCATAGAATTTCTTTTAAGTATTTAACATTATAACGATATATAAATTATAAACCTGCATTCGTGGCGAAGTGTTTGCGACTCCGTAAGAATCAAGTATAAGTTAAGAATAACATAAACAAGGATCGGAAAGAAAATAGATAATGCAAGCGATATTTCGGTTATTCGGTTCGGTATGACAGCCTCAGTGGCGCAGCGGACGTGCAGCCGATGTAAAACGAGAGGCCGTGGGTTCGGTTCCCACACTGAGACATAATTTTGTGTGACAGACAGATATTTATTTCGGGTCTGGGTCTTGTGGTCCCTCGTAATTCTTGATACCTAAGATACATGTTTTACCTAGTGTGAGGTCAGACCTATGTGACTGTGACTGATGCGTGTATTTATTTATTGTAGAAAGAACAGTTTTCGCCTCAATTCCTGTTGCAGCGGACTCCAAGTGAGAGACTTATTCATGTACTTGCTTTACCCGCGGCTCTGCTATGTCGATTTGTTACTGAAAAATCTCTTTTACCACGACGAAATATAGTATATATCACTGAGGCATGATGTAATACTCTATTAAAATTATGTTCAAAATCAGAGCAGTGGTTCTACAGACTACGTACATCAAAGTTCAGAAACTATACATATGCATAATATCAGTATCAATATGCCAGAGCTATAAGATAATTAAGAGTAATCTAAAAGAACCCAATTTAAATTTTAAATATAAATGAACAGCTACACTTAGAAAGAAAAGAAAGAAAAAGTCTTTAATTGGTAGAACAAATAAAAAAATATAACAAGTACAAAATAAAACTTAAACCTAAAAAATAACATTATTTGCTCCAGCAACAGGGCCCCTCATTCAGCGATATGCTGCAGTACAGCAGTACTGCAGCGCTGATTTTCAATGAGGGCTGCTCCAGCAACAGGGCAACAGCAACTTGTGACCCTTCTTTATAAATACCTTCAAGAAAAAACAAACTTGTGGAGAGTAACTAAATAAACTCAAATAAAAGTTTCTAGACACATAATTTAAAGCAAATATGGACAAATCCCTTTCAACTATGAACATTTCTATTTCTAAACCCCCAACTTGTATAAAATGGCCATAAATCAGATTTCATGTGACAAAGGAATATTGGGAAGTTTTATAATCACCCACTTTATATGTTAGGGATGACACACTCCACATCATTATAGTTTAAGCTGACCGTACGAAGAAATACAACAAACAATTTTCATAAATATTTCATGAAAGAGCTTTTGAAAATTTTAAATAATTTTTGGCTTAATTACATAATAAAAACATATATTATTTATCTTTTCACTCGTTCAATCTGTTCGGAAGGTAGTTAAGAAAAAATACGAAACTCAAGCGTCGCTCTGTTAAAAATTAGTTTAAAATAAAATTCTTTATAGGTACATATGTAAAACGAAAACGAATCTTAAGATGGTACTATGCTTCATGGAAAAATATTAACAAGTCACCTTCTCCACCTTTTTGATACGACTGCACAGTAAGAACGACTTAAGTTTGCGTGTGACATCCAAGTCAAGAACAGAACATCGGATCTTACTTACAATAAATAAATAAATAACACCCAACAATCACACACATAGCCCCGATCCCTCACTAAGATACGAGTCTTGTATTGTGGGTATCGGGGACTACGAGAGATTTTCGGTCTCACAACACTCAGCCGGCCAGAAACATCTGTCTGTCACACAAACATTTGTCCTAGTGTGTACTGGGAGTATTAATTAATAATAATAATAAAACGGACAGTTAATACTTAGGCTCCACACTGAGACACGAGTCTTGCGTTATGGATCAGAAACTACGAGAGACTTTCGGTCTGACAACACCCAGATCCCGGACACAAATATCTGTCTGTCACACAACAATTGTCCCGGTGGCGAACCCACTGCCTCTCGTTTCACAGCCGGCTAATCGCCTACTCCGCCACGGAGGCTATCAGATTAAAGTTTATAAGTAACCCTTATGTCTATGTTGGAGAATAATAGTAATAGAAATCAAAATACTTTTGCCTATACCATCCTAGAGAGAGTCATGAGGGCCCCAAGCTGTGTGGGTGTAGAGGTTGAATATTTTGCAGAGAGGTTATCACTTACTTAAATTAGCATATTAAATTAAACTAACACTGAAAATAGATATTGGATATGATACGACATGATACGTTATGCAATATAAAGTGCATATTCTTGTTCGTGGGAGTGGGTTGAGATGATGTTATTGAAATTTACTATAAAGATTATCAAGAAACCGTCACTTGTATGAATTTATCAGTCAATTTAAATCATAATAATAATACTAGCCCTGTATTATAAATTGTCCCATTGTTGCCTCCAGGTCTCCTCTACTAATGAAAGGGATTAGGCCTTAGTCCACCACGCTGGCCTACTAAGGATTGGCAGACTTCACATACCTTCAAAATTCTCAATAAGAATTCTCATGCATGCAGGATTCCTCACGATGTTTTACGTCACCGTTAAAGCAAGCGATAATTAATAATGAATATTCACGTAACTTAGACAAGTCATATGGGCTGATACTGAGTATTTCGTAACAGAAAAACTCAACATCAATTGTACCCAACCCGGGTATCGAACCCGAGACCTCAGCAGTCGTACCGCGTATGCAATTACAACTGCGCTACCGAGGTAGCCGTGGTTAATATTCCTGTTATTCCCAAGTTTAATTTGAAAATATTCACACAATAAAAAATAAAGTCACGCTGTAAACAGTCTTCTCTATATCATGATATAACGGTCCTGATTAACTAGTTGGTATCTACCAGTGGCACACTGATGTCAAGGTTGCTGTTGCCATTCGTACGCTGGGTGAAATTGCCGGAGACCCAAATCCTCTTTCCACAATTTCCTTTAAGGCTGGCAATGCAAGCATTATCCTTCTAATATTGAGGGTATTCACAGGCGGTGTAGTTCATTTATTATCAGGTGACCCAATTGCTCGTTTACCGACCTCTGCAAATTTCAACAGACTCACTAATTCGTATAACAAGCTATGGAACAGTTTGCCAGGCTACGTGTTCCGCCTCCTTCCTATAAACCTAGACCCTTAAAGCGTAGTGTGAAAAAACTACTCGCTAGGCCGGCATTTGTCGAGCAGCAATGGATAGTTTTCTCTCACTTTTTAACCGACTTCAAAAAAGGAGGAGGTTAACAATTCGTCGGAATCTTTTTTTTATGTATGTTACCCGATTACTTGAAGACGCCTGGACCGATTCGAAAAATTATTTTTTTGTTTAAAAGGGTATATTTCCCAGGTGGTCCCATTGGCACCAAGTCAGGATCTGATGATGGGATCTCAGAAAAATCAAGGGCAACCCTCAAATTTTATAGTGACGCATAATTTGTTTTTTATTGAAGTCGGTGTACTTTTTATGAATAAAAAACTTTTGGTATTCTACCTACACGGCATTGCACTTAGTATCAGGTACAGATTGGCAAATTTGCCAAGTTGTTTAAAAAAAACTCGAGGAAACAAACACATACGCCTAAACTGAAGTTGTGTTTATAACAATTATTATAAATGAAAAGGGAATCTGCGTCAACCCAACACTGAGTATTGTTGTAAACTAATTAATTATGTAATTATGTGTAAATCAATACAGCGAAAATTCTTAAGGTATTTAGAACACAAATGTGGAGTTCGCGACTTGAGTTATGAGTTGAGATGTAGAAGACACCACATTCTACCATTAAATGTAAGAAGGAAAGTGGCGGACATTTCTTTACTGGTAAAGTTAGTCCAAGGCAAAATTGATTCTCCCTTACTTCTTTCCAAGATTCAGTTGCGAGTTCCTACTAGAACACTTAGACGAACTAAACTGCTTCACGTCGCTCACAGTACCACCAACTACAGACAAAACTCATTCTTCATAAGGTCTCCTAATTTCTTTAACGATCTCGGGGATTTCCCAGAGTTAGATTTATTTAACTCAAGTGTGACCACATTTAAACACACTTTAGCTAACGACTGGTTCGATTCGGTTCTTTGACTGTTTTTAATTAATTTCTTTGATATCTTGATTGTTTTTCATAATGTTGTCGATATACCAAATGTGATTGTATTATATTCCTTATTTAGTAGACTTAGGTAAAATTTTTAACAACTTTGTGTATTTTGTATTTAATGTATATTTATTAATATGTGAAAACATCTAACTGGTACTTAAACAACCATACTGTTAATTTCATAAGTTATTATTTTACTGTTTGTTTTCCAAATAAAATAAAATAAATAAAATAAAATAAAATGTCAAAGTAAGTTGTGTAGACGTAATGTATCTGTGTAAATGTTTGTAATTTATCGTTTAACTCAAGCGTATCTTAACATAACCCTAGACAGACTTGTACACGAAATTACAAATAAGGCCGTATTTAGTATAATTGAGACTTTGATGTCGAACAGAAACTAATCAAACACTTGATCTCTCAAACAACTATACCAACCATATATATTTATATATAAAATATTTACTTCTTACATATTCCAACTGATTATCTATCTATATCTTTAATATAATTTTTTTTTTTCTTTGTAACTGATCGCTGTCTGTAAATGGAAGATATATGAGAAAAACTATGGTTAGGGGTCTTTATTAACGCAATAGAAATGAAATCAATGATTTTTAGAATTTTTGTCTGTTTGTCGGTGCCTTTGTTCACGCTAATCTCAGAAACGGCTAAACCGATTTGGTTGACTATTGTATTGTGGTAAGTTCAATAAAAAATTTGGGTATTTTTTATTCGAATTTGTTCATAAATAAAAAAGTTATATCAATTTAAAGAATCACGCCCGAACATTTGTTTGAAAAAAATGGTATAATTACGATGATGTGATGCGTCATATATTGGTATGATAGTACACTGAAAACTCATACATAATAGAATTCGCCAGAATTTGTGTGGGTGTAACAATGTCTTACTGTTGGACTTTCATTTATCATAAAGAATCCTCGAATCAAACAAACTGTTAAAAAAACGATTGCCTTAAAAGTACTCCATCGTTTATTTATTCTATGTTGTTAATTAAAAAAAATCTGCTATTGCCAAGTTATAAAGAAATTTACACATATATATAATATTATAATAAATGACATATATCAATCGCCTGCCAGGCATGGCGAGTATTGGCAAAGCCCCCCCCCCCCCCCCCGTAAATGAATAAATCTTTAGGGGAGGCCTATGTTCAGCAGTTGACGTCCAAAGGCTGAAGAATACATACATCAATACTCAAGACTCAAGACAGCCTCCGTGGCGCAGTTGGCGAGAAGCCGGCTGTGAAACGAGAGGTCATGGGTTCGATTCCCACACCGGGACCAATATTTGTGTGACAGATAGATATTTGTGTACGAGGCCTGAATGTTGTGAGACCGAAAGTCTCTCGTAGTACCTGATGCCCACAACACAAGACTCGTATCTTAGTGTGGGGTCGGGGCTATGTGTGTGACTGTTGGGTGTTATTTATTTAATACTGAACATTGAGCTTTCCTTTCTATTTGCAAGCGTATTAAAAAGAACAACACCGACTAATACACTGGGATTCATGTGCACGACCCTTTCAATACATAGCTAAGTATATACCGTATTTGATGTGTCATCAGGGAGGCAAGTCGTCTTGTAAAGAGTGCGACCTAATTTACCGAGGGTTCGTTATAAAAAACACTTTATCCGAGTACAAACGCGACTGCTGTAATTGGGTTATCGCAGATTAAAAATTTGATTACCTATCGAATGTTACCGGGTTTCTCGTCGCTGTAACGTATTGAAAATCTTTTTGTTCGTTAATTACGATTTTTGAGTTGAAATATTTTTTTATTTATAAAACTATTTAAATTTCATTGGATGGCGGATATTGAATAATTAAATATCGAAATACAATATTAACAACTGACTGCCTCGGTGGCGCAGTTGTAATTGCGCATACGTTACGACTGCTGTACTGAGGTCTCGGGTTCGATCCCCAGGTCGGGTAAAGTGATATTGGGTTTTTATATTTAGAAATACTCAGTATCAGCCCGGAGTCTGGATTTGAGCCCGGTCTGGTGATAAGCTCGCCCCCTATTTCAGTATGGGACCGGAATAAATTCGACTAAAAGTGGGTGTACTGGTTACACTTCTGCCTATTACGGGATTCGGGGGTTACAGGCGTGAGTGTATATGTATGTATGATATAACCAGTCACACACATTGTCTGGACCCTACTCTAGATCAAACCTGTATACTAGTAGGTACAGTCAGGTCAAGGACTCCGTAAGACTAAGGTTTCATAAGACTGAGATCGGAAACAAATATTCGTGAGTGTATATGTATGTATGTAATATTAATAATTGACGAAGATTTAATCTTTTATTGTATATAATACGATAACATAGCAGAAAGTAGTTTTAAGCCTATAAAGTTAGTGATTAGATTCCCACTTCCGGGCAGTTTTTTTATAATACAGATCTAGGCGTGTTTTTTATTAACCGACTTCAAAAAAGGAGGAGGTTAACAATTCTTCGGAATCTTTTTTTTTTTATGTATGTTACCTAATAACTCGAAGACGCCTGGACCGATTCGAGAAATTCTTATTTTGTTTAAAAGAGTATACTTCCCAGGTGGTCCCATTGGCACCAAGTCAGGATCTGATGATGGGATCTCAGAAAAATCAAGGGTAACCCTCAAATTTTATAGTGACGCATAATTTGTTTTTTATTGAAGTCGGTGTACTTTGTATGAATAAAAAAACTGTTACTTATAGGTCATTACAATTAATATTACTCTTGAGTAAAATTAAAGAAATCTGGATCGTACAATATCGTGACTTAGTCAAAATTTCTTGGCGTAGTGCATATATATCGGTTTTGGCTGGTAAATTTTTTTTATTTATATGTAACATTAGGATAGTGTCCTTTGTTTAATTTCGTATATTATACGATATGCAACCGAATATAATACGCAAAAAAACCCTTTTGCGAAAACAAACAAAATTATTATTTAATGTCTAAAAGTGGTAGAGCCACGCTGTAGACATATTTGTCTACAGCATGAATGGGCCGGCTCGACCGGGGTAGTAGCACTGTCTCACAGAAAACCAACGTAAAGTGACAGTTCACTGTCGCGTTTCGTATGGTAAGTGAGATATCCGGAGGCCCAGATTCCCCCTTCCCTTCCCTAATCCCTAGTCCTGTCCTTTAAGGGCGACAGCGCATACATGATACTTTCGGTATTGTGGATGTTCATGGGCGGTGGATATCACTTAACATCAGGTGACCCACTGGCTCGTTTGTCGGACTATGATATATAAAAAAAAAACCTGAAAATTGAGGTCACAATATTTATTTTAAATATTGACATGAGCAAAAATGGTTGCGTAGTGGGAACATATCACTATCTCCCTCGCACAACGGCACAGTAATGGCCATTCTGAGAACCGTGACGTCACGGGACATTCATCAATTCATAATTTGAATGGCGTCTAATTTACTTATTTTTGTTCGGATTCATATATTTGTTTTAATAATGGGTTTTAGGTAATATAACTTGTTTACATTACCTAAATTAATAAAAAAACGTGTCAACTACCCTATTATACAGCAGAAACCCTCACACTCATTGCTGTTGAATTCGGTATGACGCAATAGGTGTTTTATGAGTTTAATTTGTTAATTCATAACGGTGGAGCCATATATTTAAAAAAAAAGAAGAAGAAGAATTTGTTAATCTGTATATATAAAAGAAGAAACTGACTGACTGACTGACTGACTGACTGACTGATCGATCAACGCACAGCCTAAACGGCTGGGGTTAGAGACTTGAAATTTTGACAGTAGGTACCTTTTATCACGTAGGCATCCACTAAGGAAGGGTTTTTGGAAATACCACCCCTAAGGGGGTAAAATAGGGGATGAAAGTTTGTATGAAAATCCGTGATTTTTGAAGTTAAATTCATGAAAATTTGTATTTGGCATTTTAGTTAAAAATAAAAAATATATGTTTCAGGATTTTTGGAAATTCCGCCCCTAAGGGGGTAAAATAGGGAATGAAAGTTTGTATGAAAATCCGTCATTTTTAAGTTAAACGCATGAATATTGGTATTTTGTATTGTATACTTTTTCTCCCAATCATAACGTCCACGCGGGCGGAGCCGCGAGCAACAACTAGTTATCAATATTGAACTAGAGACAATGATAGAATTTGTATTATTTCATTCTCTGTCTCAATTAATTCTTTATAATTAAATCAAAAAACTCACTCTGACAAATTTGAATTCAACACAAAGTCAAGCTAATGGTGTTAAACCAACACAAGAAAGTTACGGACAGGCTGCGCAAACTGGCCTTTAAAATACACTTCGTCGACGGGCCGAAACGCACCTTTAATAAAATTTGATAATTGGTTAAGTAATTTAATTTGTCACAAAGGAATAGCATTCAGTTTGTACAACGACTCGTCCAGGAGAATAATAATGGCAAATCGAATCGAGCATTTTCTCAATACGATCCTTCTTGGTCTGTTTTCGAAAGTTTACCTTGATTGACAAGGTAAACTAACACAGCAAACTAGAAAATTAACTTTGATAAGTAACACCTATAGTAGTAGTATATAGCAGCGATAGCCTAGTTGGTTGCGGTACGGACTGCCAAGACGCAAGTCGTAGGTTCGAAACCCAAGTGGCATACACCTCTGACTTTTCTAAAGTTATGTGTGTATTAAATGTTAATTATCGCTTGCTTTAACGGTGAAGGAAAACATCGTGAGGAAACCTGCATACCTGAGAATTTTTCGAAGGTATGAGAAGTCTGCCAACACGCATTAGGCCAGCGTGGTGGACTAAGGCCTAACCCCTCTCATTAGTAGAGGAGGCCCGTGCCCAGCAGTGGGACAATGTTTAATACAGGGCTAGTATTATTATTATTTTATTATAAGTAACACCTTGTTTGTGTTTGAAGTACTTTCATTAGTTTCACACTAAGCTAAGTTTACATACGAGTATACCGACGTTCGCAAGCCTCACTGACATATTTCAGTTTATAGTAGCGAATTCTAAAGACACAAATGTTGGAACGACGCCAATATTGGATCCAAAGTATATAAATAAGATATAGACAATAAATAATATGGCTGACGGAAACATTTGTGAATTTAAAAGTTACTGAACATTTTTACGTCACTCAGAAATACATAGCTGTAACAGGAAATTGTAAGAAGAGGTTGTATCAGGTCGGGTTATACATACATATATACACTCATGGCTGTAATCCCCGAAGGGCCTACCCCTTCTTACAAAGGTGTAACCAGTACACCTAATTTTCGCCGAATTCATTACGGTCCCATAATGTGATATGAGGGGAGCCTATTATTATATCGGGCTCAATTCCAGGCTCCTGGCTAATACTGAGTATTTCTAAATAGAAAAACCTGCTATCACTTTACTTGACCCGGGAATCGAACCCGAGACTTCAGCACAGCAGTCGTAACGCATGCGCTATAACAACTGCGACCTAGGTGGCGCAGTTGACAGCCTAGTCAAGTCAAGGTCGAGTTAAGAGACTGAAAGTCTCTCGTAGTTCCTGATACGATACCAGGTAATTGTATCGTCTGTACTAGTATGTGTATCTAACATCATCTGTATGTTAGATAGGTATATCTACATTTTTCATATTTGTATTTGTGTGTAAATGTATAACATATTATAAAATCGCCTAATATTACCTAATATTTAGTTTGCGAAACTATTAAATCCCAGATCGGATAATCACGATTTGTGTAATGAATTTATTTGGTAAATTACACAGTTTTATTTATTTATTTATTTCATTTGGTTCACCAACGGCTTTCATATTAATACATAGGTATATAAAAAATAATAATGGTTTTAGTCTAAATATGAACTCCACTTATAGGTAAACACAGCATGCAATTAACTTAAGTTGTAACTTATAACTACTTCACAGTAAACATATAAAGTAAAATTTAGACAATTAAAAACATAACTCTATCGATTAAAAAAATTAAAAGAAATTTAAACATTAAAAACATAACTCTAACAATTAAACAAAGTATAAAGGTAGCTTAATTTATATTACTACGAGATTTGTATATTAAAAAATTAAGAATACTAAAAATATTAAAATTATAAGGAATACAAAAAATATTGAAAATAAAACTAAAAATATTAAAATACTATTCATTAAATACAGTTGCCCGAGATTGAAAAGATCGTGAGTTAATTAGTTACACGTCTGTCTATCTTTTTTTTATCTGGCATAGTGACCACACTGCACCTGATGGTAAGCGCAGTGCGGTCCAATTAGAGCATCGAGTAGCGAGAGACGATGTATCCCCCACTACTCAACACAATCATGCCGACCTGCTTCTTCACACTACGCCATGGGCAAGAAGGTGAAGAAGCGGTCAAGGGTCTATTGTCAGAGAACTCAGAAGACCGCAAACCGGCCAAACATCGTACCCCAACTCTAAAGCCCCGACAAAAACCGGATGTACACTGGCTGGTCCCGGAACGCGACACACTTGGGTGTGCCACTATGGCGGGTTTTACACACTGTGTACGGTGGTCGCTATCCGGGTGGACATGAATCTTAAGGGTATATAAACGTGAACTTATGATAAGTATTACGAGAAATAACAACGTCATCCGCAACTTAAACTCTTTTGTAATAAGAAACAACAAATGGTTTCACTCGGCGAAACCCTACAAATGGCGGAAAGTTTAAATTTGTTGACGTTACTCCTGGCTTAATAATAAATAAGTTTGATGAACTTTATGAAAATTGAAAACTAAATAATGAGCTTTAAGTTGTCTTTTGCTAAAGCGCGTTGAAACTAACTATAATATTACGTCGTTGAAGTTAAGGTGTAGTGTAATTTTTAACCGACTTCAAAAAAGGAGGAGGTTAACAATTCGTCGGAATCTTTTTTTTTATGTATGTTACCTGATTACTCGAAGACGCCTGGACCGATTCGAGAAATTCTTTTTGTTTAAAAGGGTATACTTCCCAGGTGGTTCCATTGAATTTTTATCAAAATCGGTTGAGTAGTTTGGTTTTAAAACCGAAATAACTTGAAAAAATATGTTGTCCGAATATACGAAACTGCGAATTTAGCTTTTCTGTGACTTTTTTAGTGGTGTTTTCTTATGGTACTCTATCCAACGTACCTATCTTATATTTGTACCACTAAAAATCAAAAAATAAATTATTACTTTTTAAATAAAAATAAAACCGTCTTCAAAAAATTAATTTTTATGAATCTAAAAGTAAAAAAAGAACACCGGCACCGACTCCAAAAATAATTGATTTAAATTGTATGTAATTAATTGATGTAAATGTAACCAATTATTATTTGGTTTTTAGTTATGTCTGGATTTTTTGAAGACGGTTTTATTTTTATTTAATGTAATTTGTAGACTTATTATTTTGAGTTCTCTAATGTACGATGAAATTTAGTATAAAGAGTGACAATATAAAAGATAAATCTTAACAGCTTCATAAAAAATATGGGAAACAGATTCAGAATGTATGAATACCCAGTAAACGTCAAATTGTCCGAAGTACATATTTTGTCCTCATGTAGCGACTTACTTCCATATAGTCGCTTCGTGGAATACGCCAAATCATTTTGCAACACTGTGTAATTTCTTCTGGGTGCTGCTCATAGTAATCAACATAGATTATACATGGTTATTGTTAAAATCAAAGAAAGGATTTTTGAAAAATTCTCCCATAAGGGGGTAAAATAATGGAAAAACTGTCGTATGGAAGTCCGTCCTTTTTCAACTGAGTACGAAATTTGGTATATGTCCTTCTGGTTAAAAATAAATGTACCAGTGTATCGGCGTGTTTTCTAAATTTTAGTACTCCTAAGGAAAATTAAGGGTAATAAATCAGTGAACCGATTTTGATAAGATGTAGTATGTGAATATCTATACCTTGAGGACGGACATAGGTTACTTTATTTTGAAATCACCTCCACTCTCCAGTCTATAAATTTGACGCGGACGAAGCCTCTTAACATCAGTCAAGCGCTTTATTTGAGACGGGCAATGTAAAACATAGAATCGATGATATTCTCTCGACATGTGCCGATTCGAGGCCCACCTAAGTGCATATATCCATTTCGATACATCTCGTAATGGAAGCTTTCATCGTTCATCCAGCAGAGATAAATGCGACGTACTTGTGCAATTTGCTTTTGAAGTTTACTTCCCGCATGCGAACACGGTAATGCACTAAAGCTCGCCTCAAATAAATTCACTCATTTAAATTAAGTCTATCAATTGTATGGAAAATGATGTTGCCATTTGCACTGCATAATTTATCTAAAAATAAAGTTCCGTTATTAAACTAAACTCTTAAATTAAGAACATAATCGGGTTGCCTCAAAATTACCTTATACTTATATATATTCTAAATCAATATGAGGAACTTTGTAAATTTTAAAAGGACTTATTTCTGTTTAAAAAATCTGTGAACACAGGTTAAATAATTCATAAAAAGTACACTGACTTCAATAAAAAACAAATTATGCGTCACTATAAAATTTGAGGGTTACCCGATTTTTCTGAGATCCCATCATCCTCCTGATCAGATCCTGACTTGGTGCCAATGGGACCACCTGGGAAGTATACCCTTTTAAACAAAAAAATAATTTGTCGAGTAATCGGGGAACACGCATAAAAAAAAGATTCTGACGAATTTAGAACCTCCTCCTTTTTTAGGTCTGTTAAAAATGGCGTATATCATCGATTAAGTATTGTTTCAGAACATCATCAAAGTACACTGAATTTCTTATTTCAGTCGCAGTATTTTTTTTCAGCCTAAAAAAATCCACAGTTATAAAAATACAATCTTTATTATTATTCATTTTGGCCGCATCAATTTTCGAAGTGCACAATTCTGATTAGTTTTCAAATATTCCATATGAATGTGGAACAGTTCTGTTCACCGTTTACATATTCATATGCATCAGGAAGTGGGTGGTAGATATTTCCATGTTACGGTTCTCATCTAGCCGTCTCAACGCTGCTAACTTAATAAAACAAGTGGAACTAAGAAAGTCGCAGACAACTTGATAAAACAAAGCGTAATACAAGCTTTCATTTATTAAAACACTATTTTAAATTTTCTTAGACATCGCGTGGGTTTGAGTTGCATAAAATAAAGCAGTTGGTTTGCTGATTATACAAAAGAATACTCAGGTTGCTTAATGAGAAAAAAAATTAGAAATTGATGTCTTTAAGAATACACAGGTTCATAAGAGATATATTTAACAGCTTGCGTGGTACACCTCTGCCTACCCCTTCGGGGATTACAGACATGAGTGTATATTTGACAGTTCGCGTGGTAAAGCCGATGAGTAGTTGACTGTGAAACTAGAGGCCGTGAGTTCGATTCCCGCACCATGACAAATGATTTGTGTTCCACAAAAAATCGTCTCGGGTCTGGATGCAATAATATGGGTCCGTAGTCCCCAGTAGTTATTGATACCCACAACATAGGTTAATCTAGAATGGGGTTAGGACAATGTGTGTAACTGTTGGGTGTATTTGCCCTATTCGTACATAACAGTAGATTATTTAAATTCGTTTAGATGTTTCAAAGGATTTTATCAACACACTGTGAAACTCATATTATAGAAGGACTCCATATTCAACCAAACCTAATGTGGATAAATTGTGAATACAAATACCATTTCAAAGATCTTAGTCTTATGTGATTGAAACATCAAAGACAAGTTTAGGGTGAAATAAGACAAATGGGCAGTTTTAGTCACCGTTGTACGTGTCATTAAGCAAATACAAGTAAATGTACCGAGGACTGTGATACAAATGCAGACGTGACGTAGAAATCAAATGTGCTGTCCACAGATAACGAAACGAATATATGTTTATGGTGTCTTCACTATTAATTGCTTTGATCGCGAACATTCCAGTGTCCATAAGTAAGAAATCAGGAAAGGATTAATATTAAACACTAGTTGTTGCTGGCGGCTCCGCCCGCATGAACGTTATTTTGGCGAGAAAAGGTAGACAATCTCATGAATTGACAGTCAGAAAGACAGTCAGACAATAATTCCAAATAAAATGGATTTGTATTTAATTTAATTTCGATATTATAACATTTGCAATAAAGATTTTGCAAACATATTTAATGGATGTACAAAGTGTCTTTTCAGTTTTTTTTTATTTTATCCTGCACGGCAAAGTGACCACACTGCACCTGATGGTAAGTGCAGTGCCGTCCAGTTAGAGTATCAGGTATCTTAGTATAGATTCCAATAACTTAAATACTCTTACATACTCCTAGTGCCGTTGAAGTAAACACGAAACGGTGATAATAACAGATTAAAATTGAAATTACAGATTGAAACCCGGTTTGCCAGAATTTAAAAAGTTGCCTATCTCGCAACGTCTGGCAAATTTTGCAACACACGTAATAACTTGGTCTAGGCTGGGGCTCAGCTTACTAAGCATGTAAAACGCTCTGCTAACTTTAAAGATTTAGTAAAACTCGGTGTAGACGCGGTCATCAACCTTCTTTAAATTTCATATTTTATCGTAGGAGTAAACGTGTCTACCAGAATCTTGAAATGTGACGTCTTGGATTGCGGGGTGAATGTGTTTGAATATTAATACCGTCTCTTCGTTTTACTTCTAATATAAACCACTATAGAATTTTGATTAACATTGCTAGTGTCTGCAAGTTGTAAAGCCTGAATTGTATCCAGCATTCCATACTAAAATCCTACGATTTAACTGACTTCAAGTGGGTTTTTAGAATCAACTAGTTAATAGACATGATCTATGTCTGTAGATATACCTTTAGCCTTTCCTCGGTCCCTTCCTTTATTTAGCCATAGCCCATTGGTAATGTTTATTACCCCGGCCGGTAAGAAAAGATATATTGTAATTTTCTCTCACTTAAAAACGGAATATGAAAGCAAACTAAAAATATGTGGTACATATTCCTTGTGTAAATATAAATTTACCAAAGGAATGTGCACCACAGAATTACCGAGACTGGATAATATTTTAAACCTATTACATGAACGTAGAAATATGATATGTAATTATAATTCATTTACATAATCTGTTGGTTTTTGTCTATTGACATTGTTAAATAACAAACCTCTCCCCTAAAACACGAAAACTGTTCTCAATTCCCAATTTACAAAACCACAGAAATATTGAGCTGAGTAAGTCGTTAATAATATATCAAAAGTATTTATTTTTAGATACAATTTGGTGTTGAGATTTCCAGAGGCTCTATATACGTGCAGCGTTGCCGACTCGGGAAATAAATTTCAAATCGCGTTAGTGCCCCGTGTGACACGAACGGTGTTAGTTAAACGGAAAATATTTCTGTATCGCCCCTGTGTGGTGCCCATGCGATTTCCTTTGCGCTTTCTACGGCTCGTGTCAACCATTTTTAAAAAGTATGCACTACGTGTTTTTTTTAACACCATTCGTCATGTGGTTTTATGGTTTGAAAAGTGTGATCTAGGTCATGCTTTTATCATAGAAAAATATTTTACATTTACAGTGGTTCTTTATCTTGTGTAGTCACGAACAAATTTTTAAAAATATGTTTACTGAACAATACTCGTACAATATATTTTTAACTTTATTAGAATTATATAACTTTAAACTTATTGAAATCGTAAATATAACGATGTATTTCACGAAGTTCCTGAGAAATCTGCTGACTGCTACCCGATATATAAAAAATCATTACATTTCAAACTTATTTTAGCTAGATTATACCTTATTCAGCGCGTTAATTTAAACACATGCCTCTAAATATCTTTGGTAATAGTAAAAAGAGACACGACAAACCACAAAACGGACAGATCAAGTAAATAAATTATTAATAAGAGTATAAGATAATTTAGTCAATTTCTTGAAACCAAGCTGCAAAAATATTTTTTACACTGAATTTAAAATGTTCATAAAAAATCTATGTAGCTATTATTTTATAATATCCCAAGGGGTAAGCAGAGGTGAAACCAATACACCCACATCTCGCCGAGCTTATTATCGTCCCATGATGTGATAGGGGGCGAGCCTATCGCCATACCGAGCAGAATTCCAGACTCCGGGATGAGTATTTCGTGATATAAAATCCCAATACAAATTTTACCTGACCCGGGTATCGAACCCGAAACTGTAGCACTGTAATCATACCGCGTAAGCAAATACCCATGCCTTCGACGGGCAGCAGCGTCGGCGGTAAAACATACCAGCAACTGCGGTCACCAACCCGCCTGCCAAGCGTGGTGACTATGGCAAAACCCCCCAAGATGAAAGGGGCGTTCACTTGGGGAGGCCTACGTCCAACAGTGGACGGCAACAGGCTGAGTATAAAAGCAATTACAACTTCGCCACCGAGGCCGTCACAGAAAACATATATTATTACTTTTTTAAATATTTTATGCCGACCTTCATATAGAGGTACTTGTGGATACCGTAGCTAGTAGATTACTATATTTTTGCACTCTACAACTTGATCTTAACTTGTCAACCCTACGTTCATCGCTCACATTATCCTACTAATATTATAAATGCGAATGTTTGGATGGATGGATGTTTGTTACTCAATCACGCCAGAACGGCTGGACGGATCTGGTTTAAATTTGACACAGAGATAGATTATAGTCTAGAATAGCACATAGGCTACTTTTTATCCCGGAAAAAGGTACGGTTCTTATAGATACATAATATAAAAAGATCCGAAGATTTTATACCTTTTCTATCAAACATAACAACCACGCGGGGAAGCCGCGAGCAAAAGCTAGTATCCCTATAAGTTCGTCACACAGTGAAGTGAAACCAGTCTCCTTTGAATACCATCGAAATACGCCCCCGATATTTGTACGGCGCTTATACAACCTCCAGTTTATTTTCGCCCTACGCTGAGTCTAGATTAGGGTTTTCATACGATGGATTAGTTGCGCGCTCTACTAAGCCTGACAGATTTAAGAAAATATGTGTCGCTATTTTTTTGGTCCTATGTGGAATTACGACTTTGTACTCGTTGTTCACATTTAGCATCGAAAACATATTATTCCATTTATGAAAACCTTATGTTTATGTTCTGAAGACCATGAATTTGCTAATATTATCAAATAGAATGTATTCAAAATGATCAATACTTCACTTTTATTCACATTACAACATTTATTTATTAAAGTTCTACAAAAAAGATACCACATCTTAAATGTATGACTAAGTAACAATAATATATGATGCAATTTTTTTTAAAAGCTGCTGCGTAAAATATATTATCTTGAATATCGAATCAAGTTAAAATACTGCACCGACAGTATCGAAATTATTTAGGGATCATAATATAAATACACCCAACAATCACACACATCTTTCTGATCCCACACTAGGTAAAACCTGTATCGTGGGTATCAAGAACTACGAGGGACTACTATAACAGTCTCACAACATTATATTCAGTGTTATCGCAACGTTTAACGAATATACTGGTTGATCTCCAAAGTAATCCAAGGTAGTTGCCCTCGAGATTCGCGTGAAATAGACAATATATTGATTATGTCTATCGCCCTTATGTTATTTTTTTTTATCTTGGCACGGCAAAGTGACCACACTGCACCTGATGGTAAGCGCAGTGCCGTCCAGTTAGAATATCGAGTAGCGAGAGGCAATCTATCCTCCGATACTCAACACTATCATGCCGGCCTTGTTCTTCACACTACACCATGGCAAGTTGAAGAAGCGGTCGAGGGTCTATTGTCTGAGTACTCAGAAGGCCGCAAAACGGCCAAACATTGTACCTCAACTCTAGACCCCCGACAAAAACCGGATGTACACTGGCAGATCCCAGAACGCTACATACTTGCGTGTGCCACTATGGCGGGTTTTACACTCTGTGTACGGTGATCGTTATCCGGGTGGATATGAATATCCTACCTATAGATATAGCTGATAGACAAAATATTTAACAGTATTATTACAATTTATTAAGACAACCCTAGCGTAGATTGCACCCGTGTGATGCAGGTCGCGCCACGTATAAAACACCCGATAGTGGCTCACAGTAGAGTGTAATTTCCCTCAAGTGTACCACTCGGAATGCCGCGCCCTAGACGCGGCAGCAATCAACTGACAAGTGTGTGCATCGCTCCCCCAGGTCTTCCTTAAAAATAACATTAGACCCTACGGGCCTCGGTGTCGCTGGCAGCCAACTATCACATTACGTTGACAGAGAAATACAATTAATGCAAACGCTGATTGGGAATATTGTTTCATGTGAGATTTGTTATGGCGGACAAAATATTGCACGTTAAATACTCTACATTTTTTAAAGATCCAATATAAATGTAGTTCGATTAACTAGTTGGACTAAAATAATATAATGATAATATAATGGAGAACAGTGTTTTAATAGATGTTTCATTTCAAAAAACACAATCAAACTACGCCATAATTATAAAATTAAACACAGCAATCAACATCACCAGTGCTAAACGAACATCAATTAAAATTGTATTCTTCGGTTTCTTGCGATAAGAAAATAAAAATAAATCGAGGAAGAAGAAGTGAATTTTTCGCCAAACAAGCTGAATCGCCGGACGCGACAGGCTCTATGCTTCCGATTTAGAAAACAATATAAAGCTGACGGTGGTTTTTGTACCAATATTTTCCCGATAATGATGATAAATAACTTTGCAGACTTGTTGACTCAGTTACTTGTAGCTGTGTCGAAACTTTGATGGTTACGTAACGTTTTACCTGTAATGTTATCACAAGATCCTAATGTAAACTTATTGAATCTTCCAACTTTTCCAATTGACCTGTTTCATGTATGTATGTATAAAGAGGATCCACCTAAAAGCATTTAGAAACATCTACAGCTCAAGGTTGTAGACCTATGATGTTTTTTTATTTTAGTAGATATTTTTCTTCATCTTGGCTAATTGTTTGAGTATAAACTAACTGCATGTGTGTACTTTAATTGAATTTATTAAATCGCACCTTAAACAAAATTTTATTACTCATTAAATAAGTTTCAATATCTCTTGTACTACACTTGGGCTGCAAAATAGTTAAGATCGTAAGTTCAATTCTTTGGTAAAGCAAGAAATAGCGTATGCAAGTATTTTGTTTAACGAATTATTCGATGTTTCCAAAATAACAGAATTGGAAATACTGACAACTAGTCCTACTCTCTCTATCTTAGGGTTAACGAACGGTAAACTAAACTAAGTTTAAAAAGTGAATATATTTGTAAATACATAATTAAATGAAACTTTCGAAACCATTTATTTTCTACACAATACAAAAAAATTACACATCCAATTATTCTATATATTATTATTGCTATATATTTATTCAAATAAATATATATTTATTCAAATAAATATATAGCACAACTTTATTGCGGAACAAAAAGTTTAAATAATATAGTTTTACATACCTTATATACCATAAACGAAAATATGTTTTGTGATGGTCTTTGACAATCCTTCAATATTTTTTTATTATAAAAGTTTTTATAGTATAGTAGTAAGTATATATGTATATATATATATATATATATATATATATATATATATAAGACTAAGGCCTAATCCCTCTCATAAGTAGAGGAAGCAAGTGCCCAGCAGTGCATGTTTAATACAGGTATTTATATATTATTACATAAATTGTATATATATATTATTGTATATATATTATTTATCATTATTAGAAAAAATTGTTTGAGGTTGGAAATCAACTGAGAAATTAGTGTACACTTAAGGTCTGCTTTAATAATGTTGTACAGTAATACCCCTACGCTACCCCGTTTTACGCGAATTCGAAGATACGTGGTTTTTCTTTGTGGTGGCCGCACGAATCAGCTCTCCTACTCCACCTTATTAGTGTTCCGTTTACGACAGGTTCGAATTGTTTTATGTACGCAGTGCGTTTTATTGATAACCTCTAATGATATCATCCAAGAGATCAAAAAAATAATCATTTGAACCTAACAAGAAAAGAAAATCACTGTCTTTGGAGCGTAATAGGAATATTGCCAAAGACTTCGAAGCATCTGTCTAAAATTTTATTAAACATGTTTCTTCTAAATTATTGTTAGACTTTGGTCTCGATTAAAGATACTAATTTATATGAACCCCGACTTACTCGAATTCGACTTACACGGTTATCGCTCGGTCCCACCTATCGCGTAAGTCCGGGGTATTACTCTACTTATATGAAGATAAAAAATATTTTACTTTTTTTTTGGTTTTTTTGTTTGCGCCCCAGACAGCCGCTGTGGCGCAGTAAACCGCATGTGAGTAAAACTGGGCTGTAAAACTATGGGCCCTGGGTTCGATTCCCGCATCAAAGCAAGTGTTTATGTGACAGACAAATGTTTGTTTCGGGTTTGGGTGTTGTGGGACCGTAGCCCCTCGTAGTACTTGATATCCACGATACAGGTTTGACCTAGTGTGGGGTCAGGACTATGTGTGTGACTGTTATATCTTCTATTTCTTCTTATTCTTTTTTAATAACGCTACCCACTCACACAAAAACAATGTAAAACTGACTCGCGAAACAAAATTGAGAATTCTTAAGTTGGCATATTCCTTTGACTTTAGCGAAATTCTGACGCAACCGACGCTCTCCAAAGGCTTCATTCCAACAAAATAGGCTCCCAATGGGATCAAAGAGCATTCTAACACACGTAGGGGGAGCATTAAAGTGTACTGTCTAATTAAATTTGTTAGGTGTCAACATAAAGTTTCGTTTCGTTTGCCGGCGACTCGGCCGACTTACATTTGAATCGGCCCGATCTGAAGGCATCTCACGTCTCGCACTGAATCAATTTCGCGTCAGCCTGGGCTCTCGCTCGACACTGCGTCACCCACTTCGGTTATTGTAGTGTTAGTCAATGCCAATAGGAAAAAAATACAAAAAAGGTGGAAGTTTGCTTTTATACAAAATGATTTTTTGCATGTGTCTTGCAGGTAAATAAAATAAAATAAAAAAGCCTTTATTCTACCATAAATAATTGGATATAAATATTCATAGACTATCTTTTACATTTTTGTTTTGGATTTCAATTAATTAAACAGACATTTTTATCAGTTAAGAGTACTTATTTTATAACTATTTGGCGTTAGGATTTTTTTTCGTACCTTAGAAATTCATTAAAGTAATTATTATTACACTTATTTTTGTTATTAGAAACTAACTGAAATTATTATATTAGAATTATTATGTTATGCTGGCATTATATAATAATTTACCTTGTATTGAACAACTTTTTTAGCTGCATTTATACAATTAAGGTTTATCATTTTATTTTAATTTCATAATTGTTAGAAAGTACATGGCATATTTTAAATCCCCTATTGTTATATTATGGTCACGTTTATTATTATTTATTTTGAATTTCAATTTCTTGTTCTATATCTATTCTGCATTAACGTAATTTTCTCTATTTAACATTTATAAAAATAGGTTGAACTAGCTGTAGTTTACAAGAGTCACATTACAAAGGTAGCTAAGATGCACTGACCATCACATCGGAGCAGTAAATATAGACATTGCTAATAGGTATATCTTTTGTAATGTAAATGTTTTTATACTTAATCAGTAAAGATTTGGATTGAAGGACCTTTTGTTTAAATAAAAATTATTGAAGTCCTACAAAGACTTCAATGAGACAAAAATATTATGAGGTGCAATTCAATTTGGCTTCTTTCTTTATATAATTTAGGTATTAATAATTGGTTTTGCGACACTCAGATGTAAATTTTATTATGCTCTCACAAAAAACTTATCAATTGTGTACAATGTGTTTCTTAAGACAATCAAAATATCAGAAAGTAAAATAGATCATAGTGCTTGTAATTTCCAAAAGCTATTCCTGTTGATTAATAAAATAATACCCGTCATTTACAAATCAACTGATTTTAATCCCATAGAAACTTTAAAGTCTATAATGTAGGTATGTATTTAACGGCAGGCAGCGGCTTTGCTGTGCCCTGGTATTGCAGAAGTCTATGGGCGGCGGTGACTACTTTCCATCAGGTGGCCCGTCTGCTCATCTGCCAATCGAGGCACTAAAAAAAATGTATTAGGGTATTTCCTATTAATAGAAATCCCGGAGGTATTTAGGAGACTAGTTGGGGGTACATTAATAATGACAACCTAAGTGGGGAATAGTAAATGTTGAGTATAAAACGGAGTGCCTTCCCCGCTCCGGTGTTCAGTTGAATTGTGAAGAAGTGATAGCCAGGATATTCGTGGTTCGTTCGCGGAACACTAAATAATTGTATACAGTTCAATGGCCGCGCAGTTCAGCTTAGAGGGTAATGCTGGTAGATTAATTATAAAGAGAAGCCTTAAGTGAATCCTGACATGCGGTTATGTTAATATTAAGCTCTGAGATGTGTAACAGTGTTGTGTAAATCAATCAATAAAATCATACACAATGTATTTGTGCCTTTTTAAATATCCATCTTGTATAGTTTTGCTGATGTTCCTAACAATTGTTGTCTTTTTTATTTGCCTCATTGATAGTGAGAGCAGGACATTCTGATGGCAAACGCCTGCCCGTACAACGGCGATACCACCGAAAACCTTAAATTACAAATATAACAGCATGGCACTGCTCTTTCATAGTTATTTGAAGACAACAGATGTTTCATAATTCTCAATTATACTATAGTCAAGGTTTTCAAACTGGATAAACATAGTGTCAACAGTGTTGCTTAGCGGCAGAAATAGATAAATCGATGGCCAACATCCAGCTTATGGACCCTCGTATAGAAGATACCTATCACCTAGTCTGTTATTATAATTTCTTAGGCTTATAAAACCCCCCGATCGTTTTTTTTGCATTACTATGTGCATATTATAATTTCTATCAGAACAACTAAAGCGTATTAAACTAGGAAAGGGAAAGAACAATCATTATGATGGCGTTGTCATGAAATACGAAGCAAAGGAAGTAAAACAAACAGCCAAAAAATCGTAAAATAAAAATGTAAAACTTTCACATCGACGGTGACAAATAGTTATATAATATTTATGTACAGTTAAGTCATACGGTGTGGCACAATAAAAACTTCCCCTAGGAAATTCATAAGTATTGCACATGGAACAATAAGTACATGCGTACTTACATCTAAACAATGCACGTCACAGGCGACAGCTCAAGTGTTAACGGCGATAAAATGGCGCTGCAATGATTTTGATACACGGCTCGGCTAATTAGGCTCAGTTTTGTGAATGAATCTCGGAAAAGTAGTAATGAAACTTATTATGAAAAGGATTTTCGGCATCGGAAAGGACTATTTCGAAAATATGTAAAATGGAAGGCTCACTAATTAAAACCCTAAAATATGTGCCATGGCTTCGCTTTGCATGGCCTATACGTTTAGGATTTAATGACATTTTCCTATTTGTTTTTGTCGGCGATCTAGAGTTGGGGTACGATGTTTGGCCGTTTTGCGGCCTTCTGAGTACTCTGACACTAGACCCTCGACCGCTTCTTCACCTTCTTGCCCATGGCGTAGTGTGAAGAAGCAGGCCGCCATGATTGTGTTGAGTAGCGGTGGATAGATTGTTCCTTGCTACTCGATACCCTAATTGGATGGCACTGCGCTGGCCATCAGGTACAGTATGGTCACTTTGCCCCGCAAGTATTAAAAAAAACATACAGTTATAATAGATATATTATCAACACAAATTCAGAAATCAAAAGCGTAAATAACAACAATTTGCCCGGGGAAATTAATTTTAGTCTACACGTCATTTTAGCACCAGTTGACAGTCAAACACAGGCCAAGGTAGGGTGGGCCCCTGTACCGCGCACATTGCTCGCAGGGAGTAGCCCACTTAAGCAAAATTAGCTTCTTCTGTAACGCAAAGAACTCTATCGGATGTTTTGTACTTGGTCTGATACGCTCCCCGTTTGACGTACCAGGATGAAAAGGGCGCGGATGAGTTACAAGTCCCAATACGGCTTGTTATCGTTCATGTGTGGTGAGCCGTAACGTTTACTTTTCGATGTAATTTTGATAAAGGCTGTTTGGTCGTATTCAAAAATAAATCAACCTGTTTCGAGGATTTTGCGAATGTTTCGACGATTGCTGTTTCACACCTGTAATTGGTTTTTCTTTTATTTTTTTTTAGTGCCTCGATAGGCTGACGAGCAGACGGGCCACCCGATGGTAAGTAGTCACCGCCGCCAATTCTGCAATGCCAGGTCACAGGCAACAGTCATGAAATAAAGTATGTAATTACAGTGTTTAAAGATGGTACCTAGATACTATTGTACATTAAGTTTTTTTACAGAATTTTCCCAAATGGTATTGAGTAGGTACTTCCTAAATATTTTATTTATTTACTCTTTATTGCACAATTCAAGATTATAAATAAAGAAAGATATAGAATATTTTTTTTATGTGATTAATCTTGTTACGAATGCCAAATCTGATGAAATTAAACGATTTTAAACAAAATGTAGCATCACTTTTACGCAAAATAGACCACCACAAATATTCCAATATAGCCTCTAAAATAAATAATATCACACAGTTATAAAGACATATAAACCCCCACATTAATACTCATTAAGCTAAACCTTCCCTAAAATGCAGAGACTTTAACACATTTCGCACCGTCCCTGTGGAACTAAGTAAGCTGTTACTAAACAAAGCTTTAGAGGTGACGTCGCGGTTTTGTGTCTACCCGCAAATAGCCAACTACCCACCTGGGTAACATAGAGAGCACTCGGCAAAGAGTAACACAATGCGCTCAATGCAACGTTTAATGTGACTTTGTCATAATGACATCTTCTGCACATGCATACGGCACCTCTTTGTTAACAGACGGTTGTGTTGAAGTGATTTGCGACTTGAGTTGCACAGTGGAAATTAGGGAAAATAAATTTACTTTCAGAAAAAGTTACTTTCAGCCACTGTGACAGCCATTTTTGGAATAAATGGTAGTTTTAAAGCATAGAATATACTTCCTGGTAAGCTACCTTTGGTAAGCTTCACCAGCGTGTGTGGAATTCTCACGATCTGAGATTACAAACGAAGGTATGTATTTACTAGTCTTTAGTTTTGCCGATCCTTACCTACGCATCGGAAACTTGGTGTATCTATAGAGGAAATATAAGAAAGCTTGACAGTTTCTATCTACGATGTCTGCGCTCCATTCTTCAGTCCATAATTTTGAAGCGAAGCGTCTCAAAGATCTGGGCCAAAAGCGCTGCCTACGTAAGAGTCGCCCAAAGCCTTCTGATAGCTACTCTTTTAATGATGCTGGTCAGCTTTTCTGCGCACAATGTAACCGGATTTTCAAAACAAAGTTTGGCTTCGCTAGTCATCTAAGAGCTCACGCAAGAAGAGAAAACTAATCCTGGGTCGCTGTCACCGGATACAGTGAAGAGGACTATATATATACTTCCTGGGCTATCGTTTAATACAGTATCTAAATTTGCTTCCAAATCCATTTAGCTATTTTTACGTAATACGCAATTTAAATTAATAGATAGATTTAAATCAGAGTCTCTACCGTTTTATTTTAATACGTAAAGATTAAAACCTGTGTCTTATACCTTAAAATAAATAAATCGACTAACAGTCACACACAGAGTCCTGATCCCACACCTGGTAAATCTGTATCGTGGGTATCAAGAACTAAGAGGGTCTACGGTCCCACAACACACAAACCCGAAACTAATATTTGTGGGTCACTCATACATTTGTCTCGAAGCGCAAATCGAACCCAGGGCCGCTCGTTTCATAGCTGGCTATTCGCCCGCTGTGCCAGAGAGGCTATCAAAAATAAAAAGGAAGCTTACAATGTATTCAGTAAAATAATAGTGGAATATGTGATAACTTAGGATCCAGGGTTTTATACTTACCTAGTTAAATTGACATTATTTTTAGATCAAGTGGAACACAGAAGTTTTGCAAATCTCGGAGTGTTATCAAAAATTATACATATGTATGAGTCGAGAATCTGACAGAGCAAAATTCCACGTGATGAATATAATATGAGTAAATTAGATGTAGAGTAGATTTTTTGTGACAGAACGTGACATACCTGTGGAAACCTACCGCCCTGTGGAATGGGGGCGTTTGGAGATTACCACCACGGTAACCCCTGCCTGTCGTACGAGGCGACTAATTGGGGCCATCGAGGGTTGCGGGCGCGCAGTGGGGGCTGTCTGCCCGTATCGATGCACCCGCAATTTCGTGCGAACCCGAGATGGACGGCAGCACGGGTGATAAGACCTCGTTCGCTTCCAGGGTCTCCTTCGGTGCGCGGGGGCTCATAAGCCCCAATGGCTACACGGCACGGCGCAGGGGCGGTTCCGGCAGCAATCTCCAAGTCTCCTTGGGATACCCTGGGATCGCTCCGTTAGCGCCGAAGAAGGCCGCCGCGGGGTTTTAGCTGGTAGTGTCGGGTGGGGTGTACATAGGGGGTAGGGACTCGGCCCAGCGGCGGGCCGGATAACTATCATGCGGGCGAGGGGTATGCTGGGTTGTAAGAGCGGCTAGTCCAGCATAACCGATTTATTCTTATTCGGCTACCCACTGGCTGAGGCGCCACATAGACCTGTTCGAGAGCCATTTCATGTAAAACATTTTGCACAGAATTTTGAGGTACTGAACTGCTAAAGAGGTAAGTGCTTAGTTTTACTTGCATTTTGTAATAGCATAACTACAACATTCACCGACATAGTCACAAAAACAATTCTGTTTATCGTTGCTAATAGAATACAATAGGCGCCAGTGACATCAGAAATATTCATTGTATTTTAAAACTATTAATATCTGCGTAAAAGTTGGCTAATGACTTTTTTTTTTTACCTAAATAGGCTTGCGTTTGACCACTATCTCGCCTGATGGCAAGTGATGATGTGGTCTACGGTGGAGCACGCTTGCCTTGAAGATACCTATTCACTCTTGAAAATGACTGCGATTAATAAAGGCAATCGGAGAAATAAGAGTATAAAAAGATAGAATTGTTTCTTAGAACATAAATGCGTATTTTGGGCAACACATTAATAATATTCAAACACGGATTTCACGAAATATATCAGACGTGGCGGTTTGCCGATTTAAGCAAATTGGATATATAAATCAGTAATATATACCAACAAGGTACCTACCTAGTTACCAACCTAAGCATTACCTACAAATTATTTTGGAACTGTTGCTTAAACATTTAAAGTTATAAAAGAAAACACTAGAAAAATATTAAATTATAAACCATAGGTCGTTTGACTACACTAGTACTTTAGTATTAGAAGTTATTGGAACCACGGCACGACAAATCTGCATTTATAGCAAGCGCCTGCAATTCAATTACAAGCAAAGTGTTGCGGCGGTGCGTATTGCATCGTAAACTCTCGGCAATAAGACGTTATGACTCGGTGCTAAGAAATAAAATCTAGCTGGAAAGCACAGAACTAAACTGTGACCTCAATTCATTTAATAAGTCGAGGAAAATAAATATACTTTGTTTATCCCTTAATAAACCATAAACTATGCCTGGATAACATTTGGAAATTTGTAGGAAATTCTTTTATTAACAAGCCCAACTTATAATTTACATGTACCAATAGAAGTGCTGGAATTTGTATTGGCTTTAGGAAAAAAATTATAATATTGATTTTCATAATATGCATTTGGAAATCAGTTTTAGAGTGGTAACTCATTTATAAATAAATATATGGCTGCATCTGCCGTAAGTAGGTATGGCAATGAGCTCTTGTCGGAAAACACTGCCTAGTAAACTCAGCAATAGGCGAAACCAACAATCAACAGAGAGCAGATAATGGAAATGGTGATGCGAACTAGATTCTCATCTTCCGAACTAGTGGAAATTAGTGACAGATCCTGACGAGTAAAAAGGGAAGAATGTCTTTCAGCTAGAGAACATATATTTATTAAAAGCTTTTATCCTTTATACTGCCCTCTCTTTCTCCTTTTCATAAATCCATCCCATGATTGTCTATAAGAAATTGCCTAGAGCGATAAGACCGCCATTTGTACTTTTATTATGTAAAGGTAATATCTGTTTATTTATAAACTGGAAATGTGCAATAAAGAGTAAATAATTAAACTTAAAAGGCCATACATTTACAGAAGATTGTTAGAACCTTAATAACTTACAAAGCCTTAAATGCACGTTTAAGCTGCATTATTTATTTCAATTGTCTAGCAATAATCTTACGTAAATAGTTGAAAGTGCCACCAGAACGTTGCGTGCTAGGTATTGGCCTTTTTATGTGTCCCAGTTCAATATAAAAAGAGTTTTCAGACTCTAACAGTTATTACGTCGACACCATGCTTTGTGGTTACGGTAATAAAATGCTATGTTAGGTGTTTTACTGCTTCTACTGTAAAACGTTGGAATACTTTTATATCACTTCCTTACAGCTGCGTTTATATTTATTACTCTTGCCTAATGAGAACCAATACTGTAATGATTTAGTTTATATATGTAGTGATATTTTTGTGTAATGGTTACAAAGAAACAGTAAATTAAAACGACGTCTACAACATGAAGAGATAGGAAGTAAAAATTTTGCTAATTTGTAAACATTTAATGGTAGGTACGGAACCTTCCTATGACGCGAGACTTATTCGTACTTGGCTAGTATTTTTTTTAAATACGTGGTTGACTTTGAGTGACTTTATTATAAAAAAGATTTCAATGTCAGCTCAAGTAATGTTAAATAGTTAATTTCGTTTAATTAAAATTCTAAAACATGGAGACACATACTTTTGTGTTAAAAATCCTTGCCTTAGTGTCATGAAAATATATTCCAATGAAATATTCTGAAAATTGTAAGATGGTCGTTCCTCTACTAACAATATAAGGAAGTGTACTCAGAAGGTGACTTGAGTGCCGTAACAAGTATAACCTACCCTAACAATTGGAGCTCCTCAACTTGGCGTCTCCTTCAATTCAGTGTCTAGACTGCCGAAATAAAGTGGAGACCTCATTTCCTCACCTTAGGAAATGGAATAAAAATGTACAAAACACAAGCACTTATACTTTTATTTATGATGTAATAAGTAATTAAAGTAATTCAATTTAATTTTAAAATTCCTGAATAATCAATTGTCTATTTGTTGACTAAAATATTATTAATATTCAATTTATGTATGTATAATAAAGGTTAATCTAAAATAATAATAATTAGCATAGTATTATAAATGTAACGATATTTCTATTATTATTGGCTAAAATTGGCCTATGTTAGTTGTGCATGCGGTATTAGCCTATAAGTAATTGTTGCACTGAAGTATGTTATTTTTTTGCCTGATTTATATAGAATATTGAATTGGTGTACACAATTGTTGGCTAATCAAATAAATAAATAAATAAAATAAAATAAATAAAATAGGTACCGCGTATTCGATTCTTGCACCGCCGGAACGAATGTTTGTAAGATCCACAAATATTTGATCTCAGTCTTATGAAACCTTAGTCTTACGGAGTCACTGATCTGACTCTACCGATACAGGTTTGATCTGGAGTAGGGTCCAGACAATGTGTGTGACTGGTTATATCATACATACATATACACTCACGCCTGTAATCCCGAATTCCGTAAAAGGCAGAGTTGTAACCTTACACCCGCTATTCGTAGAAATTATTACGGTCCCATAATGTGATAGGGGGCGAGCCTATCGCCAGACCGGGCTCAAATCTAGACTCCGGACTGATACTGAGTATTTCTAAATATAAAAATCCAATATCACTTTACCGGACCCGGGGATCGAACCCGAGACCTTAGCACAGCAGTCGTAATGCATGCGCAATTCCAACTGCGCTACTGAGGCAGGCACTGGTATATAATTTATAGTAAAATAATGAATATTCGTACAGCAACATTCTTATGGCCTGCATTCCATCCGTTTCTTGTGGTTGCCTACTCTAAGATCCGTTTTAATAAATATGACACTTACTTCATTTCATAGCAGCGATAGCCTAGTTGGTTGCGGTACGGACTGTCAAGACGAAAGTCGTAGGTTCGAAACCCAAGTGGCATACACCTCTGACTTCTAAAGTTATGTGTGTATTAAAATGTTAATTATCGATTGCTTTAACGGTGAAGGAAAACATCGTGAGGAAACCTGCATATCTGAGAGTTTTTCGAAGGTATGAGAAGTCTGCCAACCCGCATTAGGCCAGCGTGGTGGACTAAGGCCTAACCCCTCTCATTAGTAGAGGAGGCCCGTGCCCAGCAGTGGGACAATGTTTAATACAGGGCTAGTATTATATTATTACTTCATTTTAAAAACTTAGTAATTTATGTTGTTGTAAATATCTTGCACTGTTAAACCAACCAAACTAACATTACCAATATCCACTGACATCTTCCTACCGTCAAACGTCTATAGAATATAAAATAAATAATTTAAAAAATCAAAAACCCGACTGCATAAAAAAATATACTACAGGAAGTGCAATGCTACAGTAGCAGGCGGGACCCAATTGCAAATTATAAACCGAAAGAAAATTAATGGGTTCCGCTTGCAACTAGTTTTATTTTCTATTCTAAATCTCGTTTTGATCTTTTTAGTATATTACTTTCTGCAGTCGGGTTGTTGATTTTTTAAATGATTTATTTTATTTTGGACTTTCTAGTGTCCCGGCACACTCTTATGTTACTATATTGATGGATATAAAGCGTTACTTGTTGGAGTTAAAGCGAAAACCGATACTCAAATGAAAATTAATTTAAACATATAACTTATATATATTTTTGTATGTACTTATATATGTTTCCCCTTTTAATTTCCTTTTTTTTTCATACCGTACTCGATAGGTTTCGTCATTTTTTTTTGTTAATGTATTACTATTTCACACCAAAAATTTGCCATTTTCATCACTCATTTTTTACTCATTCACATGTCCAACACTTATCTAAGAACACTTGGGGTTTTGAGACGAATATAACGATACCTTAATTGTCGAAATCCATCCAGGCGTTTGGAAGATATGAAGTAATAAAGTTTTTGTCGGGGGTCTGGAGTTGGGGCCATTGTAGGCCATTTTACGGCCTTTTTAGTACTCTGACACTAGACCCTCGACCCTCGACCCCTTCTTCACCTTCTTGCCCATGGCGTAGTGTGAAGAAGCAGGCGGGCATGAGTGTGTTGAGTAGCGGGGATAGATCGTCTCTCGCTACTCAGTACTCTATTTGGACCGCACTGCGCTTACCATCAGGTACAGTGCGGTCACTTTGCCGGGCCAGGATAAAAAAAAAGAATTTACAAACATACATACAAGATACGTGCGAAAAACGTAACCCTTCCTTGGCAGTTGGGTAAAAAAAGAAAAGTAATCTACTAAATCTATGTAACTCGATTTTACATCTGCCAAATCGATTTAAATGTTTATATAGTAGTTTTTCATATAAAACAAATTCGGTTACAATATTAACGTAAATAAGCCATATAAGCTGAAAGTCACGAACTCTGTCCATTCGTGCTTCGAATTGACCTTAACATTGCTACAAACTCCGATTAAAGGTCGATACTACAATATATTATCCACAAGACGTAATTTATATCAAGTTTTCTCTAAGGATTCAACGAAAACGGAAATCGTCCCGCCTCACGACGGATAAAACGGAAAAGCGCTGTTATTGTAACGTTCATATCTCTTGGCCTTAAAATATATTTTAGGGTTTTATTATTTATTCTAATAGATATAAATACCATGACATAAATTGTAGATACATATGAGATAATAGATATACACACACGCCTGTAATCCCCGAAGGGGTAGGCAGAGGTGTAACCAGTACACCCACTTTCGCCGAATTTCGGTCCCATAATGTGATAGGGGGCGAGCCTACCGCCATACCGGGCACAGATTCCAGACTCTGGACTAATACTGAGGAATTTCTAGATAGAAAAACCCAATATCACTTTACCCGACCCGGGGATCGAACCCGAGACCTCAGCACAGCAGTCGTAACGCATGCGCAATTACAACTGCGCCACCGAGGCAGTCGGTGCATTTTCAATATAATAGATATATTGAAAACAAATTACATTTAGAATAAAATTGCAATAGAAACATGCAAGTCAAACAACAACTGACATGATTTTCTCGAAAACAGTTAGCTATTCATAGTAACATGATAAATCTCGCTTAGGAAATGACAACATGATGAATATTAATATAACAAACGGATGTGCAACGAAACATCTCACGCTTTGTTAATAAGTAACAAAATAACGTGGGATACGTTTTCCGTCCTCTTTTCCCGTTAACTGTTTAGTAAATTACTACAATTACTAACACGGAACATTCCTCCGACATGTTAAGGTCAAGCCAATTCACTCGGTTAAGGAAATGTCGACCATTATCTACTAGTGGTCATTCTTATACATTTTCTTGGAGTAACAATAATGTAAAAGAAGTAAGAGGATAATAAATAAGTCTCTACAAAAAATAAGTGATTGATTTTTATTTACATTTAGTTAATTGGCATAGCTATTTCATTTCCCCTTCATTTATTTTATAGAAGTTTAGAAAAAACATTGCTCAAGCGCTGGACCTGAAGATGTGCCGTATAGCGTCCATGCGACATCTCAGACTGGAGAACCTAACAATTAGTATTTGCGGCAGAACGTTGTGTCTTTAACCAGTTTTTAATATGCACCACCGATCCGGCTGACACTGCTTCATAGGCCATGAATGTTTTGGCGAACACCTGAATGGCATAGCCGGCCAAGAAAACTCAGATATGTATCAACTTTCCAACAACTGTCCGCAGGACATGGCAATACACTAAAAGCGTGCAGAGTTTGGGACGAAGAGTGCAGTGTCCTTGTAGTAGTTGTCTGAGAAAAACTCTGACTGCCGGCAGTGAGGTCGAAGTGGATGATGGCCTATTACTGCGGAGACGTAGTGTCTTGAAATGAGTGCCGAGAGAGATCGGAAAAAATGCTACCAAATAAAACTTAGGAGTCGCCAAGTTGATAGACTGACTGACATTTCCTGCCCTAAGTAGGGAGGCATTTGGAGAATCCCACAACGGTATGTCCTGTTTATCTTAGAGATGACTAATCGCACTATAAGTTCATAGTCACACGTGATGATTGGCCAAGTTGCTCCGTAGACGTTCAGAAACAACTTTAGATGCTTATAAAACCTGCTCTTAACCCATATTTCTCAACCGCTGACGATAATATAGTGCAGTCCGAAGTCTATGCAACAAGATTTTGACTATCACCTTTATCATGCCGCCATTGTTTATTGCTACACCATAAATGAAATATGCCTAAGATTTCTTTTCACTTTAGAAGCCCAAACATAATTTGGTAGGTTGAGCGTGCGCTTCCATTTCAGAGTATCTTATATTTTGATCTGCGCGCGGTCCCGGCGGAACGGTAGCAATAAACTCTCTCCTATTGAAATTTTGTTTTGTAACAAACTTTCCGCCTTTAGGTCGAGCTGAAATGAAAGTTACAACGTTTTCTAGTTCCTCAACAATTCACATAAATTTATAGACCCCAAAATGAAATTTAATTCTTGACCCTTTATCGTTGGGTCCTTACAACTTTAGAAACAGTTATGAAAGACGTTACGTTTTATTTATTAACAGGCTTTTAGTACAGTTTTGTCTGTAAACAGATCCCTTCGTTACATAACAATGAAAAAATTATTATCGTGTTCGTGATATCCATGACTATGTTTTTTTACTTTGAGGATTAAATTTCACATTGGAATATAATCAATTAATCATATTATACAAGAGGATAAAATAGTTAGGATTTCCTCGAGTATTAGGCGGTTATCGTGTATTTTTCAAAATAGAACACCAAAATATAGGTACGTATTTCTTTATGCTGCAAAGTGACCACACTGCACTTGATAGAAAGCTCCAGATAGAGCAAAAAATAGCGAGAGACAACCATCCTTGACTACTAATTACAATAATGCTAGCATGCTCAGTAGCTTCTTTACCTTGGCTTAAAGGACCCAAGATTATAGGAAGGAGGGTACACGTGGGTCCCAAACAATTCCACAGCTTGATGATGCGGTAAAGATACCTACGAATTTGAGGATATATTATTTCCCTGATTGTCAAGATTTGTGTCAAAACTGAACTGCCGAAATGATTCAAGGTGGTAAACCCTCACATTGTCATCTAACCAATAAAATGCAGTAGCGTCTATCACATTGATAGACGCTACTGCATTTTGCAGACAATTACAACTGTTGTGCTGAGGTCTCGGGTTCGTTTGGGTAAAGTGATATTGTGTTTTTCTATCTAGAAATTCTCAGTATTAGCCCATGGTCCAGAACCTGTGCCCGATATGGCGATAGGCTCGCCCCCTATCACATTATGGCACCGAAATTAGGCGAAATGTGGGTGTACTGGTTACGTACCACCACCTCTGCCTACCCCTTCGGAGATTACAGGCGTGAGTGTATATGTATGTACGTCTATCACATTGATAGGTACTACGGTAGCGTGTAAATCTTGCAATTATTTACGGACTCATCTTGGTAGGTTTTACACCTTAAATGAATACTCTCTCACGAAATATTCAAATCTTATATGATTTTGTACGTCACAAAATACTATTAGACGAGACCTTACAAAAGTAACTAATGGAATCAAGGAAATACATCCACCATATAGAAAACATCCAATCTCGTGACAAATACGGCCCGGCTGGTCAACGGCTAAAGTTTTAAATCGATTGAATAGTGCTATCTGTGTGTGAAGTGGTAGCAATTCGTCAACGTCCCGATATAATCCCCCCCTCAACGAGTCTAAGCCGGGCTGTAGGGATGCCGTATCATCCATCACGGGCGGAGTAGCTCTGCGTTACCCACACGCCGATTCTGTTAAGTCATCTCGCGGAAACTATCGTCTTAAAAACTTGAGCGCTTAACTACTTTTTTATTATTTTTGGTTCATTAAAGAATGTCAGTTATATTGTCAGAGCGAGCTACTTAATTTGTGCCTGGGATCCTCTTTCCATTTTTCCTAGTTTATGTTCAGATATTTTTTTCTCTTGATTAATTAAATACTAAGTTTTTGTATAAACTTGACGAAGAAACTTGGATTAGTAATTAACTTATTCTGAAATTTTATGCCGATGGTAATTTGTGCCTTGTTTCTTAATATCATAATGTTAAAATAGTGAAATAAGTTGCTAAATTGACTACGATCATTAAATGTGGTGTTTTAAAAGTGGTGCTGTAAATGTAACTGTTTTGATGAATATATTTGTTTTGATGATGGTCATTTAATGGTTCACGCGATGTCCAGGGAGTGGACAAAGGGAGATTCGAATACGAAAATTCACACAGACGGACAATTCTTTCTGGAGATTCCTGTTTCTACAACCAGATAAGATGATTGTAAGTGATTTATTTACGTCTGAATTATTTACTGGCTTATACTATCGAGCGTTAAATATTGATTATTCAAGTTTAACAACGAAGTGAACTGAACCATTAATAATAATGATTGTTATTATCTTAACGGCAGGCAGCGGCTTTGCTGTGCCCTGGCATTGCAGAAGTATATGGACGGCGGTGACTACTTACCATCAGGTGGCCCGTCTGCTCGTCTGCCAATCGAGGCCCAAAAAAAAATTTGCGACTGCTAAGATTCTTTTGCTATTTGATAAATATTTGATTAATTCCTTCACAGCTATAACATATTCCAAAACGGTAGTAAAGATTTTGCAGTTATTTGGGCAAATAATGCAGACTTATAAATTAAGATTCCAACATATATAAATTGAATTTTATTGAGACTCACTGATTTGTTTACATAATACCAAATTAGAGAACGTCTCTTAATCGCGTAGTAATTAAAGGTATAAATACCATTTTATTTCCAATTATAAATAGAAAATAAGTAGGTACCGCTACCTTAAATATTGAGAGATTAAGTGTAACAGACCGTGGGGTTTGTGTCGAATGATACTCGGGAGTCTCAATTCACAATCTCTATATTTACTGGCAGAGGTTTCGCTTATTACAATTACAATGCAAATGAATATTTGTTACTGTCATGCTACGACTTTTATATGGTTTAGCCACAATTTTTAATTATATAACAACCAGTATGTAGGATTTCTAAAATAGTTCCGATGTATATAATTTTAATAAATATTATGAGACTATTTCCTTAAAACATAAAATATTTAGTATGTACTGTAATACTAAATATTTTATTATTATTTACATGGATTATTTTTATGAAGATACATTAATAATTAAGTAATTTATAAATGAATCAATCAAGAAAATCAATCAGAAGAAGGAGACAAGAGGATGTGACGTGTTAAGTATTTGCACCATCACTAGCGCCGGGTGTCAGTCGCTAACATAAGACCCGTCTCTAATTTGATAGTATATATAAGTTTTCTCTTATATAACTTACTTAATAAGCGACGATCTAGACACACTTTAAGAATATTCAGACTAAAACCACGAAATAATAATGTTAGGAGAGAGTATCCAAATATCTGTTGGTGTACACGGGTGCACATCTGGTACCGAATCAATTTATCGTGGATACGTGATGTTCGCCGAACGGGAATCTGTGTCAATGAAATGCTTCTATTTATTGCGAATTTTCCTCAACTTATTCCTTGCGGTATTTTATTCAATCAAGAACGTCGTGTCGATTATTGCTCATTTATTTACCTTTTAGTACAAGGTGAGGTAAGTTTTATTTTTCATAAAATCTTCTTTGATTTAGTTTGATAATTAAATTTTATATTTTATATGAAATGCAGAAAGGCCACAACATATTTGTGGTAAGCATAACTCAAGGTGTCTTAATTTGGATCAAACCAAAACCGATGCAATTTTAAATTATTTTATTTATTCACTTTTTGGTAGCGTTTTGTATTTACTTTATAATTAAAATACTCGATTTCATTTGCTGGTGGTAGGACATTCATATCCGTACACAGGGTGAAAAACCAGCCATAGTGGCACACGCAAGTGTGTCGCGTTCCGGGATCAGCCAGTGTACATCCAGTTTTTTTCGGGGGTCTGGAGTTGGGGTACAATGGCCAGTTTACGGCCTTCTTAGTACTCTGACACTAGACCCTCGACCACTTCTTCACCTTCTTGCCCATGGCGTAGTGTGAAGAAGCAGGCCGGCATCAGTGTGTTGAGTAGCGGGGATCCATTAAATATAAACATAGATAAATAATAACGCCCAACAGTCACACACATAGCCCCGATCCCACATTAAGATACGAGTCTTATGTTGTGGGTATCTGGGACTGTAAGACTTTCGGTCTCACAATACCCAGACCCCGGACGCAAATGTCTGTCTGTCACACATACATTTGTCCCGGTGCACGGTGGTCCCGTTCGAGAAAAAATAGGACATAGGGAATTTAAAAAATTAAAGTCGTAATTTTATAAAACTGAATATGCCGATCGATTCGTATATGAAATAGTAACTAAAATGATTTTTGCGTTTTTTAAGATTGGACTTATTGTTTATGAGTAAATCGAATAAAACTGATTTTCTTGTATGGAAAGGCTCATAAAAATATGAATAACTCGTCATTTTCGTCCATTTTCGTTCTGAAACTTTTACAGTAGTAACTTGTCATTATTTGCCACATTTTCTTCAAAGATACACGGTGCTACTTTTTTGCACTTTTTGAGATATGATGAAAAGTAGATAAATTTTAAAAAGTCGGGTCTAGATCAATATTAAATGGATTTTATGGGACTTAAATGGGTTTTAAATTTACTAATAATAATTCAACTAAGAATACATACTCTATTTTGGAATTTTCTCACTTTACATGTACGAAAATACCAAATAACTCAAAAATCAACAAAAATTAAATATTTCAAGTAATATTGATGACCACTGTAGTCGCAATCATAAAACTCGTGTCCTCACCTACCTATTTAGTGATTAAAAGGTACTACCTGGTAAGAATTATCCGTCTATTTTAGAAGTAACTCGAATAAAACTAGTTTTATTGTATGGAAAGCTACATAAAAATATGAATAACTCGTCATTTTCGTTCTGAAACTTTTACAGTAGTAACTTGTCATTATATGCCACATTTTCTTCAAAGATACATGGTGCTACTTTTTTCCACTTTTTGAGATATGATGAAAAGTAGATAAATTTTAAAAAGTCGGGTCTAGATCAATATTAAGTGGATTTTATGGGACTTAAATGGGTTTTAAATTTACTAATAATAATTCTACTTATTCATATTAATATGTAGCTTTCTATACAATAAAAATAGTTCTATTCAATTTACTCCTAAAATAGACGGATAATTCTTACCAGGTAGTACCTTTTAATCACTAAATAGGTAGGTGAGGACACGAGTTTTATGATTGCGACTACAGTGGTCATCAATATTACTTGAATAGGCTATTTGACAACATTGAAAATACACTGCAAATTGTGGTAATCCTGTTAGACAATAGCTTAAAAAACCATATTTCACTTAATTTAAAAAAAAAATTATGTATTCTTTTTTGCAAATTAAACGAAATAAAATACAAAATTTATTTAAAATTTTATCTGTGATGTGAACACTCTGTTATTGGTTGCAACTCTGGTGACGTCACACGCAAGTAAACATAGTTTCGTCGAGTGATTTTAGTTCGCGTTTTATGTTGTCTGGGTGATAAATTCTATTGTTGATCTATTTTTGAAGCAGTTTTATGATAATTGGTGATAAAACAATTATCATAAAACTTAGCTTTGCTTATCTTATTAGCTTGTTTACTTGCATGTGACGTCACACGTGTCATATGATCAGCGCCATTACAGAAATAGCGTTTTTGCCGCGGTTTTGGAGATTTAAACTTTAATATTGATTTTTATTAAAAATACTGTAGATTTCCCGGAAATATCAATATAGTGTGCTTATTATGTGATAAATAATAGTTATAAATCATTTTCGAAAATTAGTCAAATAGCCTATTATTTGATTTTTGAGTTATTTGGTATTTCCGTACATGTAAAGTGAGAAAATTCCAAAATAGAGTATGTATTCGTAAGTTGAATTATTATTAGTGAATTTAAGACCCTTTTAAGTCCTACAAAATCCATTTACTATTGATCTAGACCCGACTTTTTAAAATTTATCTACTTTTCATCATATCTCAAAAAGTGCAAAAAAGTAGCATCATGTATCTTTGAAGAAAATGTGGCAAATAATGACAAGTTACTACTGTAAAAGTTTCAGAACGAAAATGGACGAAAATGACGAGTTATTCCTATTTTTATGTAGCTTTCTATACAATAAAAATAGTTCTATTCGATTTACTCCTAAAATAGACGGATAATTCTTACCAGGTAGTACCTTTTAATCACTAAATAGGTAGGTGAGGACACGAGTTTTATGATTGCGACTACAGTGGTCATCAATATTACTTGAATTATTTAATTTTTGTTGATTTTTGAGTTATTTGGTATTTCCGTACATGTAAAGTGAGAAAATTCCAAAATAGAGTATGTATTCTTAGTTGAATTATTATTAGTAAATTTAAAACCCATTTAAGTCCCATAAAATCCATTTAATATTGATCTAGACCCGACTTTTTAAAATTTATCTACTTTTCATCATATCTCAAAAAGTGCAAAAAAGTAGCATCATGTATCTTTGAAGAAAATGTGGCAAATAATGACAAGTTACTACTGTAAAAGTTTCAGAACGAAAATGGACGAAAATGACGAGTTATTCATATTTTTATGTGGCTTTACATACAAGAAAATCAGTTTTATTCGATTTACTCATAAACAATAAGTCCAATCTTAAAAAACGCAAAAATCATTTTAGTTACTATTTCATATACGAATCGATCGGCATATTCAGTTTTATAAAATTATGATTTTAATTTTTTTAATTCCCTATGTCCGATTTTTTCTCGAACGGGACCACCGTGCGGTGTGGTAATCGAACCCACGGCCTCTAGTTTCCCAGCCGGCTACACGCCTACTGCGCCAAGGAGGTGATACAGGTGAAGTCAATATAAAGCATGTAATAAATAAAATTCAAGAAAAATAAAAATACTCATTGATTGACATAAGAAGCATCACAGCTACGAATTCACATTCAACACGCAGCCAAAACACAAGAACTGAAAAGCAAATAAACACGCGAGGCTTACAGCAGATAAGGAGGCAAACAAGCTGACGTGCCGGATGTAGCGCGCTCTGTCAGCTTCCTGCGCACCCGAGGGCGGAAATCTACCGCTGGCATTAACGTCGTAAACATAACAATCTAAGAATAAGTAAACATCACATGGCATTCTAGTTTAAGCTTCCATCGCCTTGTCATAAATGAAAGCTAATAAGTTTGTATATAAGAGTAATAACATTTTTCAAGAGAAGGAAAAAAGTTCCTTTTGGAGTTGGTATGATGATACAATACATACATAGCAAGATTTGGACTAGAACTGTGTAGAATAGGATGAAATGGAAGGGGTTAAAGGAAGCCTTCTTAAAGGAAGGGATGTATGGGCCACGAATTAGAAAAAAAATAATCTATCACAGTTTGTGTAATTATTTTATATGTACGGCTTAAACAAAAGGATATTTAAAAAAAGTATTTTTTTGTTTTTAACACACAAGGACAAGGTTTTTCTTTTGGTGAAAATAAAAATTAAATGGCTATTGATCATGTAGGTAATAGGTTTTATGACAAGTTAGTACAAAGTCAGGAACTTATAATAATAGCATTTATGATGCACTGGACAATGTATTATATAAATTTTAATTTGCACTATTTACCACTTTTAAAAGTGGTAGTGCCGCCACGCTGAAGACATATTTGTCTACAGCATGAATAGGCCGACACGACCGGGGTAGTACCACTGTCTCACAGAAAACCAACGTAAAGTGATAGTTTACTGTCGCGTTTCGTATAGTAAGTGAGATATCCGGAGACCCAGATTCCCCCTTCCCTTCCCTAATCCCTATTCCTGTCCTTTAAGGCCGACAGCGCATACATGATACTTTCGGTATTGTGGATTTTCATGGGCGGTGGAGATCACTTAACATCAGGTGACCCACAGGCTCGTTTGTCGGACTAGCTATAAAAAAAATATTGTTAACATTTTTTATTTCTATAATATTATTATAAACTAACCGAAGACCACCAAATATCGTTTGATCCCAACATTTTCCAATCCTGGCAGAATGTAAACATTCTCTACTTATCTTAAACACGATTACATGTAAAAATTTCCTGATCAAAACACTTATTTTAAATTAGCTCAATCGCGATGCCCAATATTTTCTCCAAATATTATCATATAGACGAGAGAAACTCGCGCAAGCCGTAATCCCGCTTAAGATTGGCGTACATACCTAGTGAAACAATAGACGTATCTGTAAAGGAAAGGTTGAACATAATACTGCTGTTACATGGGCTTTTAGCACGTTATACTGCTCTTTAATACGGCAACTCACCGAGAATATCCACTTTTATTGTAAAAGGTGGAAACTCATTTCAACACGTATTAAGTTTACGCCCTACGAGACGTAATAACCACATCATTTGTCAAATGTACGTATAATGGGATATAATAAGCCGTTTTATAGATATAACGATAGAAAACTGTCTTCTGACCGGAAATTACTGATTATACAGTAACATTTAGATTAACTATTCTTTGTTTGTGTAATCATAATAAGAGTCATATTAATTAACTATTTATATGTTGGACTTATTTTTCATATATACATATTAGCAACCTTTACTCTGTTAATATTTAAGTTTGATTAATATTTTATATGGTGTAAATGTTTAAAACATCCACTGACGATCGGCATCTCATAGAGCGAAGCTTTCCAGAAACATTGTTGTTTTAACCATAAAACCGGGGTTCCGCAAATCGTTTAATGTCATTTTATGGGCCATTGCAGACCACGGGACTGGTTTATGTGTCGCTTGTCAGACGCTTTCCAAATTATTATTCTATAGGCAGGACTATAACGTACACATTTAATAGCTGAAATAGGCTTGAAAATACCCATGACGTGTACAGAATATTCTGACAAACATACGTTTTAAACTTTGAGAGTGTCCTTTGTGGCTTAGATAATATAAAGCCATAAACGCAGTGTCAGGTCTGTATTCTTGTATAGGCAAGGAAGTAGACTTGTAATCATTTCAACCACAATATGACCACTATTTTACCCATAATGTACTGACAGGAATCATTCTCCAAATATAGAACGGTATAAAATTAATAACTCGCACAAAAATTACAGGCTTAGGAAACTATAAAGCTCTTGATGTAGGTTATCTATGCTCCCATCATACCCACAAGGCGAAAGTAATAAAAACAGATTCAACAAAGGAAACGTTACACGCCATTTTCTAAACGTTTATGAACGAACATCAGAATATACAAGTGCGCGTTGAAAAATATTGCGCGCTAACAAATTCGGTTTCCGTCAAATATGTGGGTACGAACGCAATTTGTGATTGATTTCCTGTGGCGCATACATTTTGCCGCTGAGTTAGCTGTCGAGAAAATCTGCTTGTCGCTCATCGCAAATAGTTCTTTTATTCAATGATCGTGGATGATAGATTCTGTCGACTTTGCTTAATGGAATCGCCGATTGTTTCACAACAATAGCACAGTCAGAATATTAATTAACAAACAATATGAGAACTGAAGCAACAGTTTTATGTTGAACAAGTGTCTTAATTGACGTGAAGCTTACAGGTTATAGCATAGCAGCGATAGCCTAGTTGGTTGCGGTACGGACTGTCAAGACGAAAGTCGTAGGTTCGAAACCCAAGTGGCATACACCTCTGACTTTTCTAAAGTTATGTGTGTATTAAAATGTTAATTATCGCTTGCTTTAACGGTGAAGGAAAACATCGTGAGTAAACCTGCATATCTGAGAGTTTTTCGAAGGTATGAGAAGTCTGCCAACCCGCATTAGGCCAGCGTGGTGGACTAAGGCCTAACCCCTCTCATTAGTAGAGGAGGCCCGTGCCCAGCAGTGGGACAATGTTTAATACAGGGCTAGTATTATTACAGGTTATTTTTGTCTGGAAATTGTATCGAGTTTTAAGGAATATCGGTTTACAAATACTCCTTCATATTCAGAGAAGATTTTAAAATGAAAAAAGAAGTTTCGTGCGACCATCCTTCTACCAGCATTGGACACATGATTAAAAAATCCGTCTTAACACTGCATTCTTAGAGTAATTAATGGATTAATCCCTAATGTATAAATTTAAAAACTCCTAGTGTGTAAATTCTTCGTAATGTCGATAATTTTTTTGTCAAATGACGAATTTTACAATAATAATTGCATTTACCGTTTTTTTTGGACAACACATAATTAATACACACAGCTTGATGCTCTTTCTGTACATCATAGTGCATCTGATAGTGACAATTACTTAAAATATTTATTGAAAATTAACTAATTGTTAGCAAGGGCTAATTTAAAGAAACTCTCTGTGTGCCTGTTAGTGTTAACAATTAATTAGTAGGTAAACTAGCATGGCGTTTGCGACCAATTACCACATTTACATTGACTGTGATTTTTGTAATGCACTGAACTGCTGCTTGATTTATATGCAGTAATTTTATCGAAATCTAATAAAAAATATTCATCCGCAACGGAACGTAAACTTCCCGCATGAGCTGATTTTCGTGTCAACAACTGTTCGTACTCTGATGTTTTGACTCGATGCTATTTTTATTATAAACTCTGTATGTTAGTATATCTCTTTAAAGTATGTTTTGAACCCGGGACATTATTTACCTTTGTATATACAAATACTTTAGTAAATAATTAAAGTGGTAGAGCAATTATGGAGATAATTTTGTCTACTTAATGAATGGACTCATTGTCGTGAATCGATATGAAGTGTAAATTTTCGGTCGCGGCTCATTCGATTTAACATTTCTAAAGGCCCATTTCCCCTCCCCCTCCTTTTCCAATCCCCTTTCTCGACAACGCACCTATGGTCTTCCGGTATTGTGGGTATTCGTGATCAGTAGGTCTACTCTTGAAATCAATTCCAATCTCAAACTCAATATAGTTTCAATTCCAATCTAGAAGATATTGGAACTCTAACTCACTAAACTAAATGAAATAGAATATTTACGAACTAGCGATCGTAAATACTCTATTTCATTTGTTTACTAAAAATTCCGCAGTATTCAGTTAAATCGTGCGCTGGTGTTGCGTTCAAGAGTGCCAATTATACAGTTTTCAAACTCAATCCCAAATTTAAATTGGAATCGAGTGTCAAGAGTAACCCTCCAGGGTCAATCTGGTGACTCACTTACTCATTTGCCCCTGTAATGAAAATATTTACAGATATTTTTTATTAGATTCGCATTCGCCTGAACACGCATAAGAAAGTGTAACAATACTTTTCTTATATTTACTTATAAATAATTAGATGGACACGTCATGAGAAATCCAAAATGAAGATGCAAAAATATATTATAGGCAAATGTAACATGAGGAGTTACAGACAACTCTGCATTTGAAGAAATGAAAGCGTTGTAAAAGAGACGCCTTTTCAGACAGAAACTACTTTTAATTAAATTGAGCGCTCTTACCTGAGCTTCGGAACTCTTTTAAGTGATTTTGCGATAAACTTTGCAACGAATTGAAACATTATTCAGCTGTTTATAATATTAAATACTTAATTCATTGTATCCCAAGTGAATAAAAAATCTTATTCATTTGTAAGCCATTTTATCTATTACAATATTTATTCGTAAAAATATAGTTTCTATGAATATCAATTATGAACACATAGGTCAATAACATTAAAATATAAATTAAACGTAGGAAACTATGTACTCTTACATTTCCGGCAAATCAAACTTCAATCTAGAACAATCCAAATGACTTGAATCGAAATAAATGTTAAAAAGAAATACATAAGATATAAATTAGAAAAACGAATTATTCATTTTATGTAAACTACCTAACTCTTAGATATTAAATCCTCGTTACACAAGGTTTGTCTCATTATTTCACTTAACTTTAAGTTATAACCTGTGCGGTGTGTGTTACTTAGGTAACTGAAGACGTAGAAACACTGAACTTTGAATTTATCATTATCGAGCATATCTAAATAAATTTAAAAGAGTTCTAGGACTTAATTCCTTTGGGGAATTGTAGTTTGTTACCATCAACCACCTTTTTTGCCCATAATACTTATGTGAAAAACGTTATGACAGATTAAATTAACCTATTTCTGGGTTCAAACTATCTCCATACCAAGTCTTAACATCGTTGCAGTGATTTCACAGTGAATATACAGATCAATTATAAAATTAAAATTATTGGTATAGATAACTTAGTACTTAAATATTGACTTTAAGTCACTTAAGTATTTAAATATTTACTTTGCTGTAAAGTTATTAAAATATTACGTTGTGAAGATCTAAAGGTGACCATTACCATCTAACGGACGGTAAAAGAATACATTAAAGTTTTAGCTGTAGATGCTTCACAACATTGTGTTGTGTTTACTACCACTCACTATGAGTTAGGCATTAGTAAAAGTTAGTGCGTCAAATTATAATATAGGCTAGGGTAGGCTCAGATGCAGTGCACCCACATTTCGCCGACCATATTACTGTCCCATAATGTGATAGGGGCTTTATGTTACATCGGGCACAATTCCAGACTCCGGGCTAATACTGAGTATTTCGAGATAGGAATCCCCAATATCATTATTACCCAACTCAGGGATCGAACCCGAGACATCAACGCAGCAGCCGTACATACCGCAATTACATCTACGCTGTCGAGACAGTCAGATACTATAATATCAGTATAATGTTGGTAGTTGATGTTCTTTATCACTGTATTCTATTTCTTCTCAACAAACTCACGGCCATATGCAATACGAGCCGAGATCCAGATAGATTGCATCTAATTAATTACTAGCTGGGGCTTAGATGACAAAATTCCACCGAGAATTCTCTAATCGATAGCTATTATAAAGCATTCTCAACGTGCCTTCCTCCGAGCCGACATTTCGTAAAACCACATTCAGATATTGCCTATAGCTTTTGAAATTTCAAGGTAACAATTAGATAAATGAGGGAACAAATTAAAGTAAATTCTGTAATAATAATAACTCTGCCTATTGCCGTACAATGTTGAACGTAAGACTGAAGACGCCTCCTCAAGTAAACGCCAACCATCCCGATCTTGGGTAGCCCACATCAATCCGTTATCCGCCACCATCTTCAAGTCGTTGGTCCATCATGCAACAGGGGACCCACACTACGTTTGCCTAAACGCTGTCTCCACTCCAACACATGTCTGCTCCATCAGCCATCTGCCCGCCTGCAGAGTGACTAGCCAACTTCCACTTTAGCGTGCTAATTTTGTGAGCAATATCGATTACTTTGGTTCTCCGGCGGATGACTTCATTTTGAACTCTATCCACCAGAATTCTGCTAATATTATCATAAATGACAAATATATAACTATAGACACATTTTACATTAACTAGTAACAGTTTTTGGCGGCGTCATCCAGTGACAGCCGATCTCCTGGCTTGAGATATCGTATACCGTAAAGTAGTGTTACATAGCTTATAACCTGCTTCAACAAATAATCTACAAAATGCAAAAATAATTATTGTAATCTGACTGTTAGTTCCAGAGATTAATGCGTTCAAACAAACAATCTCCTTAGCTTTATAATATTTAGATATATATTATTTAATATCACTAGGCGGTAGGATTCTAGTACGCGAGAATCAGTCTAAGTGGACCACCACGACTTTAATTGCTTCTGCTAATAAGTAACAGTGTCAACCATTGTATTCCGGTTTGAAGGTCATTGAAACCAAAAAATTCTGGGCAAAAAATAATGAGACTTTATACTTTATGGTTGACGAAAGGAGGCAGTGCCATGTATTACTTAATTCTGAGTGGTATACCCACCGTTTATGGACGTGGCGTGGCGTTTATTACCTGCTTGTCTATTAATTTAGGCAAATTAAATCAAATAAAAATGTTACTTAATTCACATGTAACTCAATACGTCTGGACCTAGGCTATTTAAAAAAGAATACACATGGATGAGCTTAAAAAAATGTTTTAGAAAACTACTACATTTTTTAATTGATATGAAAACCGTTTATTGTATACAATGATACCAATTGATTAGCTCTTCTGATTTTATTTAAAATTCGTCATATCCTGAAAATCGAAATTCACCCACGCAAACTTTGTAGGCGTGAATAGAATCGTGCCGTAAAATCGCATAGCACCTCAACAATAACTAAATTACTGATTTGAAATGCAGTAAATTCTGAAAGCCCATTTAGCTGCAGCACCGCGTCACTGTACTGTATATCATGACACGCATTCACAGGATTAAACTTTGCATATTCCACAGAGGCTAGCTCCTCGGTATTCCACCGTAAACGTAACTATGATTACATATTCTAGTGATGCAATAAATTGCCAAGTTAGCCTCTGTCTACCCTTAGTTTATAGACCATACGTTGAGGATAACTTCAATCGAGATTTCCTGGCTTTTCATTGGTCATCGATCGATTTTCAAGTAAAGGCTATAAATAGTTATATTGGTATCAATGTTTCATGAAAACAATAAAGTAATCAAATATATAATACCGTAGAAATTAATCGGTTGCTCATATGTTTATTTAACAAAAAAAAACATTTTGTGTATAATTAAGTCCTTTAGTAGCACACATAAGCAAACAAAGAAACAGGCTCACTTTGACTCATTTCTAACCAAATATAAACAATATAAGAAACACCAAATTTGTATCGTGAAAACTTTATTACGATGACATTAAATAACTCATTATACTCCAGTGGCGTTTAATGGTGCCTTCACCCCAAAATGTGAGGAACAAAGACCCGTAACTAATATGGTGGTTGTTATCGTAGCTCTTAAAAAACATAGTCATTTTATCCTTGGACATTACACTCACGGGTTGTTATAAAGCACGCTACAGCCCATTTGAGCTCGCTACAAGGATAACATATTATAAGGGATAGTGTTATTTTTATGCGGAAAGCCCCGGGTGGACTACAAATCAAGATAACAAGCAAGATAGAGGCGACACGGAAATATTTACACATTGGACTTTAGATCGTTCATTACCTACGCGCAAGTGATATTTAAATGTGCCTCGTATATAGTACATGCAGAATGTAACCATTTTAATATATACATTAAGCACAGTAAGTTTTGTTAGCTAATTTCGGATTACTGCGACACTAAGCTCAACCAAATTTAAGTTATTCTAGAGATACGGTAGGCAGCGGCTTTGCTGTGCCCTGGTATTGCAGAAGTCTATGGGCGGCGGTGACTACTTACCATCAGGTGGCCCGTCTGCTCGTCTGCCTATCGAGGCACTAAAAAAAAAAACTCTAGAATATTTTCAATAGATTTTTATCCCTCGCTCGCCACGAATCTATTTATTTTGTTCCTTGTTATTTGATTGGTAATTAATAGATTATATCGTATTATAGCAACGAAGTCTATCTCTTCATTATACGAAAACATATGTCGCCACTGTCCGCAATTTTTTACTCTCTCCAGTCAACTCGTCACTCCACAGGGATTACCCTTGTAAATAGTTACAGTTAGTAAAACGTTAAATTTAATTACTCCAAAGTACTTGGTAATTTTCTTTCGGATATTTTTTTTGTCGAATCGGGTCTAAATTTCTTTATGAATTTCTAAAACCAGAAAGATTTAAGGTATCGTGTTATATTTCAGATTCTGCAATGATGGCACAAGAGTCATATGTATCATAAATTAAGAATAAGGTTCAAAAATTTCTTCCAAATAATAAACAATTAATTTATGAAACTACAGACATAAAAATTTAAGAACAAGAGGACCATTATACTTCAATGTATGAGATAAAACTCTTAAATTTAAAAATGAACAAGAATTAATTGAGGCACAATATTACTGCTGTTATTAGTAGTGAAGTTTCTGAGTTAACCTATTTTAATATGCACATAATATAATATTTTAATAAGTTTTATCATTATAATACCCACAAAGAGTACTCAAGACAAAAGTAATATATATGATTCCGAAAAGTTAAATCATATTCTAAAACCAAGGCAAAGATGAGAATTTTAATTAAGCGGTACCTTATATTATTATTCATACTAATACTATAAATGCGAAAGTAACTCTGTTTGTTTGTAACCTTTTCACGACTAAACGGCTGACCAGATTGTGATGAAATTTGGCAAGGGGCTAGAATATATCCTGGAGAAGGACATAGGCTATCTTTTTTCTCAAAAAACAACCTTGAAAGGGGTCAAATAGGAGTTCAAAATTTGTATGGGAAATAATTCCTTGACCTAGGGATCTGGAAATTCATATTTAGGCTTTTGGTAGGAAATAAAGAAATATGTATCACATTTTTTTAAATCATCCCTAAGGGGGTAAAATAGGGGATGAAAGTTTGTATGAAAATCCTTCATTTTTTAAGAATGCATGCATTTTCAATTAAGCATGAAAATTCGTATTTTGTATAATATACTTTTTCTCCCAAACATGACCTCCGCGCGGGCGGAGCCGCGAGCAACAGCTATATAGATATATATGTGAAGAATATTAGTGTTCTTAGGGCATTGTTCAATGGCATCCGAAAGATTTAAAGCATATTTCTTATGGGATTAAAACCGAGCACAATGGAGTATCAACATTTGTTTTCCAACGCAACTAAGTAGAACTGAAAATACAAGAAATGTTCAAATATTTATATAACTTATTACTTAGCTTTTGCATGAAGGTTTTTCCGAATTGAAAATTATATTTCTACGAAAATATACTATATTATACTATACTATATTAATTAGAATGTAAGTCAATATAAGGATATATAGCGAGAATCTATTTCATTCCGATCTCATTCATCACCATCAACGGTATGATTTTTTTTAAACCTTAAAAAACATTATTATTAAATCCTCAGCAGCACATCAGCAATGAGGTAGTATAAAAATCTACCTGATGTGTTAATCCCTGGATTATACGTCCAGGTAGAGTAGGTATATCTGTGTACCTATATTCATACAAATACAGTCAGCGGTTCATGCGTTATTAGCTCACAAAAACACAAATGTAAAGAAAAGAAAGAAAGAAAATCTTTTATTTGGCCATAATCACCAGACCAGGTGGCAATAAACGATGAGTACATAAAACAAATAAAAAAAATCTTTAAGGGCTTCAGGTACACAAATAAAACAAGAAAAAAGTCTCCCGGCATACTTATGCGCCCCAGCCACCCGTGTCCGAAGCATGACCAAAAAGGCCACAGGCTCAGCGTCCGCCAGGTGGGAGGGCCCATCTGACACTGATTTTCAGCAAGGGCCAAGGAGTGTCACACGATATTCCTGGGATATCTTTCTATTAAATGTTTAAAACTTATATTAAATACTAGCTGTTGCTCGCGGCTCCGCCCGCGTGATGGTCATATTTGGGAGAAAAAGTATACAATACAAAATATCAATTAGGATGCGTTTAACTTCAAACATGACGGATTTTCATACAAACTTTCTTCCCCTATTTTACCCCCATAGGGGAGGAATTTCCAAAAATCCTGTAACTTATATTTTTTACTAAAAGGCAAAATACTAACTTTCGTGCATTTAACTTCAAAAATGACGGATTTTCATACAAACTTTCATCCCCTATTTTACCCCTTTAGGGGTGGTATTTCCAAAAACCCTTCCTTTGTGGATGCCTACTTGATAAAAGGTACCTACTGTTAAAATTTCGAGTCTCTAACCCCAGCCGTTTAGGCTGTGCGTTGATCGATCAGTCAGTCAGTCAGTCAGTCAGTCAGTCAGTCAGTCAGCTTCTTCTTTTATATATACAGATGGACGCCGCCCAAAGCAACTGTTTTTATTCTAATATGAAAATGAAGTTTGAAATAAGCAGAAGTAACTTTTCATGGAAATAGCATTCCTAACAGTTACACCAACATTATCACAAATGTATAATAACAACAGCCCTGAATTAATCACTGTCCCACTATTGGGCCTACTCTACTGTTGAGGAGTTAGGGCTTAGTCCACCACAGTCGCCTAATACGGGTAGACTTCAGACATCAAAATTCTTAGGCATGCAGGTTTCCTCCTGATATTTTTTTTCACCTTTTAATTCAGCGATAATTTACAAAAAATACACACATAAATATGAAAAGTACGATGTATGTGCCATTTAGTTTGCTTTCGAACCAGAGACTTTCGTCTTGACTGTACCAATTCCAACTTGTCTATCAATGCTTTTCAAAAATGTAGTCATTATAAATTCAATATATCATTACACCAAGAAAGACATTTAGTCCCCAAAAACGTTCTTAACAGAAGTTCCTGATTTTTAGAATAATTGTGGAACAATTTTACGTAACATAATAACAGGATTCGTGTTGACTAGCGGGCTGACTCCGTCTCACGCCCGTGATTAAGTTCTGAATAAGGCAATTCATTCAAACAAGTTTATTACTTTCAAGTTTTCCGTTCAATGCGAGAGGTCCCTCGAAATTCACTCACACAATGGGCCCAATTACAGAAATCGTAAAGATTCTGGAATTTCACCAGTTTTCATCGTTTTTAGACGATTAATCTACTTCCGTTGAATTTCCACGGCAGTAATTATTGAAGTTTATGAATGCCAGAAATATTAACGGGAGAGGTAATAAGAAACTCGCTTTATTATGTAGGCTGTGCATGTTAGGAAATCATGTATTCATGCTTACATTTGAAAATCGTATTTATTTGTTTGTGAGATTATTTCGCTCGGAGCACAAAATAAAACGATGATTACCAATACACGCACTTTTCGCCGAATTCATTACGATCCCACAATGTGATAGGGGGCGAACCTATCGCCATACCGGGCACAATTTCAGACTCCGGGCTGATACTGGGAATTTCTAAATAGAAAAGTCCCAACAACACTTTACCCGTTCCGGGAATCGAACCCGAGACCTCAGAACAGCTGTCGCAACGAATGCGCAATTACAACCGAGGCAGTATTAGATTATTTTATATAATATTTATATGCTTCCCTCTAAGAAGATACTTTTGTAATTATACAAATATAATATATTTTATTGCGTTAAATAAAGACATAGAAATAAGGTATCACTTTATAAACAAAATTAAAAATTAAGGCATACCAAAGACAAGACAGTGCACTCAACTCTGGCAAGTAATGACACGTTTACACTATAACTTCTAAGTGTTGTTTGTTGTATGAAAACTTTTGATACTCTGTTAAGTTATATTTTGAATTTGTACCGGCATTTATGTACTTGTATAATTATTTGAGGAAAATTAGTAATCTTAAATACTCGTTAGTTTATTTTATACATTTATTTATATATTATAGCAGCGATAGCCTAGTTGGTTGCGGTACGGACTGTGAAGACAAAAGTCGTATGTTTGAAACCCAAGTGAAATACACCTCTGACTTTTCTAAAATTATGTGTGTATTAAATGTTAATCATCGCTTGCTTTAACGGTGAAGGTAAACATTGTGAGGAAACCTGCGTACCTGAGAATTTCCAAGGTATGTGAAGTCTACCAACCCGCATTAGGCCAGCGTGGTGGACTAAGCCCTAACCCCTCTCATTAGTAGAGGAGGCCCGAGCCCAGCAGTGGAACAATGTTTAATACAGGGATAGTATTATTATTATTTATACTCTTATTGTACACCAAGCACATTGTATACAGAGAACATTTATAAAATTAATAATTAGCGGTCTTATCACTCAATATCTTTCAGTCAACCAAGGGATGGAAATAAAAGACAGACAAAGGGCAGTCTAGGGCGTACATTGAGCAAATATTTAAGTTCTTACAATTATTACCCGACATTACACTTTAAATTATTCTTTAATTTATTTGTAAATCATTCAACCTTCGTAAACCAATATTAATCACACGAAGAGTATCCTATGCCTTATAAAAATACAAAAAACCTTATAATATTTATGTATATACTAGCGGGTCCGACAGACGTCGTCCTGCCCGTAAAAGCAGCGCCACACCGACTGCAGCGCCATCCGCCGGGCTGATTTGTGAATCTAAGCCATCCAGGGCGCCACCCAAACGCATAAAAAAAAAATCATTCAAATCGGTCCAGCCGTTTAGGAGTTCAGTGACATACACACGTACAATATATATATATAAAGATATAATATAAATTAAAACAGTCGTGAATATATTCATGCGATTAGTTTCCCGAGATAAATATTGATCAGGCAAACCATTTTTGACAAGAGAATAACTAAAAAACACATACATATCACTCACGCCTGTAATCCCCGAAAGGGTAAGCAGAGGTGTCATAAAAAATTATGAGAATAAATGTTTCTTATTTTTACATAAATCACATAAAAATATCAGCAATGCTGAATGCTTCGACTATTTCTACATCTAATAACAATGTTTAAGCACTAGTAGTTTATGATTAGATGTAACATCATTGTCTCAGAATGATGAGCACAGTGCAGTAAGAATGTTGATAAAATATCGATATATCGAAATATTATTTAGTAATATCGATATTTACTACTTATATTTTTTTGGACGATATATCGATAGTTCGATATTGAAATATAGATATCGAAGATCGATATTTTTTTAAATATTTTTAATTTTTTCTCGTAAATTATTGATACTACTGTTCATAATATTTCTAGCAATTTCTCTGTTGTTTAGTTGTTTAGAAAATGAAACACAAAAGCATTTATTATCATTTAAAAACATACGTTGAAATAAAACCGATAGATGTGAATACAACAAAATAAAAAATGTTATATCAACTATATAGAAGGAAGAAATATTGCACTATAGTTTTGTGACGACATACAACTCAGTCTTCCCCATGACCATGAAGGCTGTAAAGTCTTGTAAACGTCGCGTCGGGTTAAAAAAGTTAAATAAACCGCGATATATTCCGTAAAATTCTTTTTATTTCAATGTATAATATTCGCGTCAATCATCAGCATACAATAAACAGGTGTCCCGGTTTATTGTATGCTGATGATCAAAAAATTTCAAGCGGTCAATGAGGTCATTTATAAAAATAACAAAATTAAGTCCCGTATTTTTATCAATCAATAATTTGAGAATGAGACCCATGTAGAATTCCAGAGGAGATAGTTACAGAAAATGACACTTCACCTTTAAGTAAAATAAGTTGGCCTATCATATCAAGGTATGATTGGACAAAAAATAACAGCTAATGATAAAGCAGAAGTTATTTACCTTATCGAATGCATTTGAAAAATCTGTGCAAATAGAATTTACTTGTACATTTGTTGCAAAGGCCTCAGGCAGATAATTTTATATTCCAATAGATTACTTAGTGTATCTATTTTAACAAAACCGTGCTCATTAAAGGATAAGTGGGGCTTAAAATGATAATATATCATCGTGAATAACTCACTCAAATAGCTTCGCGAAACGAGAGAATAGGCCTATAATTGACACAGGAAGACTTATTACTTTGACATTGAAACGAATTTTACGGATTATATCGCGGTTTATTTTACTTTTTTAACCCGACGTTTCGAAGGCTTTACAGCCTTCGTGGTCACGGGGCAGACTAAGTTGTATGTCGTCACGAAAGTATAGTGCAATGTTTCTACCCTCCATATAGTTGATATTTAATTTTTATTTGTTGTAGTCCGATCTACGCAGAAGGAGCTCACAATGTCTTGAGGTCTGGCAGTTGGTCTTTTGGGTTCCGATTTAATTAAATGTATAATTGGATCCCAGGCTGGTGCTAGCTTCCAACCATCTTCTCTATTGAAATTTGGATGTTTTTTAATTTCAATAGCCTCGCGGATCATCCTAGGCAGGAATCTGTGTTCTTTGGCAAGGATTTGTGGCTTGTCAAATCGAAGATAATGCTTGGAGCCTTCCTCTGAATGTTCAGCAACTGCAGACTTCGTAGAGCGTCGGTGTTTTACGTCAGCTATGTGTTCTTTTACGCGGGTCCCTATATTCCTTTTTGTTTGACCAATATAAGAGAGTCCACAGTCAGAATCTATTTTATAGATGCCCGGTTCTTGTAGAGGTATATGACACTTAACAGGTGGTAAGAATTGACTTATCTTCTTGGGCGGCTTATAATAGGTTTTAATAGAAGCACGCTTCAGTACATAGCCAATCTTGTCAGTGACGCCTCTGATGTAAGGTAAAGTGACCGGAACACGCTCGACTGTGGCTGGTTTCACTCGGTTTCTGTGATGACGGCGAGGAATTTGGAGCTTGTTGTCATGCAGTACTCGCTTGACATGTTGCAGCTCAGCGGCCAGATGTTTCTCATCACAGATTCCTTGTGCTCTCTGAAACAAAGATTTACCCACGGTAGCTAACTGTTTTGGATGGTGGTATTACTTATTTTAAGAACTAGCACTACGTTTTTACAGTATAAAGGCAAAACTCGGAGTCGCAAAGATTGGTTGAAAACATATATTTAGTGGTGGAAAATCATATTAAATGTCTAATAAGCTCATTGGCGCACCGTTTAAGGTAGAAAGGTGGTATGACGTCAGGGACCCATTATAGGAGTCAAGTTTTTTGATTAAAAAAATATCGATATTTTGTTTCGATATATCAAACTCTGATATTGATATATTTAAAAATATCGATATATCGAAAATCCGATATTTTAAAAAATATCAACATCTCTACAATTCAGTATCATGCAGTACTTAGTAATTAAATTACTGGAGGGTTTTTATTATATTAAGGCGTGGTGATCATCGTTAGACGAGCAACCTGCTTGTCCCGTCAATAAAACCAAGAGACATAACACTATATTAATCTACACTGAGATCGTTGAACTGCTATTTATCGCTGCAATTATACGACATTAATCCTTCATCTATATAATTCGTGGGCGGCTAAGCGATGGTGGCGCCACCGCTCGCTCGTTAACTTGACGATTGTTGTAAGCGCGATTCTGCACAACTTTGTTTTACGACACCACTCTCGCTTCAGCTATTTGTCATGAGATTCAACTAAACGGTTACACATTATCTGTTGTAAAATTGTCTCGGAGCGGTGTATGTGAAAAGCAATATCACCTCAGAATTCAGCACATGTTACAAGGGTTGTTCATTTCATTCTCAGATCACGAGAAAAGATATTTATTTTTAGTGCCTTCATAGGCAGATGAGCAGACGGGCCACCTGATGGTAAATAGTCACCGCCGCCCATAGACTTCTGCAATGCCAGAGCACAGCAGAGCCGCTGCCTACCGTTTAATGATTTCTAAAGAGCTGGCACAAAACAAAATCACAAACTCTAACTTGGATATAGCATTTTTTTTAATGCCCATTGGATATAAGCAAGTGACTAATTGCCAAAAATGTGGTGTATACACATCGTAATAAACGTCATAACCATGCAACCTTCCAAACTGGAAGACTCACTTTCGTAATTATAATATTAGTATATTTTTGTTATATCAAGTATCATACCATAATTTTATTCTCAAATAGTTTGTTCAAATCACTCAACCTGTATTCACGACTTTTGATAAGAATTGACAGTCATTATGATAAATAAAATATATATCGTTTGAAATTATTATGATATGTAAAATATATTTGATTATATTCAATATATTATCTTTAGTTAGTGCTATTTGTGAACACTTTATGTCATATTCATCATGTTTTCACAAAAAATATTTTTGACAGCGCGAGCGAAAAATCGCGTACACGTCTGCTCTCAACACGGCCCAATTGCCGTCTGACAAGTCTCGCACATGCGCATCATGTTTAAAAACCATTTCAACATGGAGACCACGGCCATTTCATGTTTCGTAATTTTAAAACATTTATTTCTTTGTATTTATAAATGAAATGTGAAAAAATATTCACACACTCGTTTAATGCAGCTCATTGAAAATGTTATAGAAAAATTTCGTTTCAATATTTTTCTTTATAACCGTATACTAAGGATTCATTTGAGATCGTGTGGATTGAAATTTTCAAATTTCGATGCATCTTTGCGAATATTTTCTATCGAGCCAACTTTAAGGAATCGTGTATCGAGAAGCACAATCGTTTTGTAAATATGTTCATCTTTCATGGCAAATTTTTATATTGTTCATATTTTTAGTTTTTAACATCGAATAATTAGTTTAAAAATGTAGTCTGAACTGAACTGTCTGAGCCTACCTCACCTTAACAGAAGTTCCTGATTTTTACAATAATTGTGGAACAATTTCACGTAACATAATAACAGGATTCATGTTGACTAGCGGGCTGACTCCGTCTCACGCCCGTGATTAAGTTCTGAATAAGGCAATTCATTCAAACAAGTTTATTACTTTCAAGTTTTCCGTTCAATGCGAGAGGTCCCTCGAAATTCACTCGCACAATGGGCCCAATTACAGAAATCGTAAAGATTCTGGAATTTCACCAGTTTTCATCGTTTTTAGACGATTAATCTACTTCCGTTGAATTTCCACGGCAGTAATTATTGAAGTTTATGAATGCCAGAAATATTAGCGGGAGAGGTAATAAGAAACTCGCTTTATTATGTAGGCTGTGCATGTTAGGAAATCATGTATTCATGCTTACATTTGAAAATCGTATTTATTTGTTTGTGAGATTATTTCGCTCGGAGCACAAAATAAAACGATGATTACCAATACACGCACTTTTCGCCGAATTCATTACGATCCCACAATGTGATAGGGGGCGAACCTATCGCCATACCGGGCACAATTTCAGACTCCGGGCTGATACTGGGAATTTCTAAATAGAAAAGTCCCAACAACACTTTACCCGTTCCGGGAATCGAACCCGAGACCTCAGAACAGCTGTCGCAACGAATGCGCAATTACAACCGAGGCAGTATTAGATTATTTTATATAATATTTATATGCTTCCCTCTAAGAAGATACTTTTGTAATTATACAAATATAATATATTTTATTGCGTTAAATAAAGACATAGAAATAAGGTATCACTTTATAAACAAAATTAAAAATTAAGGCATACCAAAGACAAGACAGTGCACTCAACTCTGGCAAGTAAAGACACGTTTACACTATAACTTCTAAGTGTTGTTTGTTGTGTGAAAACTTTTGATACTCTGTTAAGTTATATTTTGAATTTGTACCGGCATTTATGTACTTGTATAATTATTTGAGGAATATTAGTAATCTTAAATATTCGTTAGTTTATTTTGTTCATTTATTTATATATTATAGCAGCGATAGTCTAGTTGGTTGCGGTACGGACTGTGAAGACAAAAGTCGTATGTTTGAAACCCAAGTGAAATACACCTCTGACTTTTCTAAAATTATGTGTGTATTAAATGTTGATCATCGCTTGCTTTAACGGTGAAGGTAAACATTGTGAGGAAACCTGCATACCTGAGAATTTCCAAGGTATGTGAAGTCTACCAACCCGCATTAGGCCAGCGTGGTGGACTAAGCCCTAACCCCTCTCATTAGTAGAGGAGGCCCGTGCCCAGCAGTGGAACAATGTTTAATACAGGGATAGTATTATTATTATTTATACTCTTATTGTACATCAAGCACATTGTATACAGAGAACATTTATAAAGTTAATAATTAGCGGTCTTATCACTCAATATCTTTCAGTCAACCAAGGGATGGAAATAAAAGACAGACAAAGGGCAGTCTAGGGCGTACATTGAGCAAATATTTAAGTTCTTACAATTGTCACCCGACTTTACACTTTAAATTATTCTTTAATTTATTTGTAAATCATTCAACCTTCGTAAATATATATATATATATATATATAAAGATATAATATAAATTAAAACAGTCGTGAATATATTCATGCGATTAGTTTCCCGAGAAAAATATTGATCAGTCAAACCATTTTTGACAAGAGAATAACTAAAAAATACATACATATCACTCACGCCTGTAATCCCCGAAAGGGTAAGCAGAGGTGTAATAAAAAATTATGAGTATAAATGTTTCTTATTTTTACATAAATCACGTAAAAATATCAGCAATGCTGAACGCTTCGTCTATTTCTACATCTAATAACAATGTATAAACACTACTAGTTTTTTATTAGATGTAACATCATTATGTCTCAGAATGATGAGCACAGTGCAGTAGGAATGTTGATAAAATATCGATATATCGAAATATTATTTAGGAATATCGATATTTACTACTAATATTTTTTTGGACGATATATAGATAGTTCGATATTCAAATATAGATATCGAAGATCGATATTTTTTGAAATATTTTTAAACTTTTCTCGTAAATTACTACTGTTCATAATATTTCTAGCAATTTTTCTGTTGTCGAGTTGTTTAGAAAATGAAACACAAAAGCTTTTTTGAACATTTAAAAACATTCGTTGAAATAAAACCGATAGATGTGAATACAACAAAATAAAAAATGTTATATCAACTATATGGAAGGAAGAAATATTGCACTATACTTTTGTGACGACATACAACTCAGTCTTCCCCATGACCATGAAGGCTGTAAAGTCTTCGAAACGTCGCGTCGGGTTAAAAAAAGTTTAATAAACCGCGATATATTCCGTAAAATTCGTTTTATTTCAATGTATAATATTCGCGTAAATCATCAGTAAACAGGTGTCCCGGTTTATTGTATGCTGATGATCAAAACATTTCAAGCGGTCAATGAGGTCATTTATAAAAATATCAAAATTAAGTCCCGTATTTTTATCAATCAATAATTTGAGAATGAGACCCATGTAGGATTCCAGAGGAGATAGTTACAGAAAATGACACTTCACCTTTAAGTAAAATAAGTTGGCCTATCATATCAAGGTATGATTGGACAAAAAAAACAGTTAATGATAAAGTAAAAGTTATTTACCTTATCGAATGCATTTGAAAAATCTGTGTAAATAGAATTTACTTGTACATTTGTTGCAAAGGCCTCAGGCAGATAATTTTATATTCCAATAGATTACTTATAGTGTATCTATTTTTAACAAAACCGTCCTCATTAAAGGATAAGTGGGTCTTAACATGATAATATATCATCGTGAATAACTCACTCAAATAGCTTCGCGAAACGAGAGAATAGGCCTATAATTGACACAGGAAGACTTATTACTTCTTTTAAGAACCAGCTCTACGTTTTTACAGTATAAAGGCAAAAATCGGAGTCGCAAAGATTGGTTGAAAACATATATTTATTGGTGGAAAATCATATTAAATGTCTAATAAGCTCATTGGCGCACCGTTTAAGGTAGAAAGGTGGTATGACGTCAGGGACCCATTATAGGAGTCAAGTTTTCTGATTTAAAAAATATCGATATATCGATATTTTGTTTCGATATATCAAACTCCGATATTGATATATTTAAAAATATCGAAAATTCGATATTTTAAAAAATATCAACATCCCTACAGTGCAGTATCATGCAGTACTTAGTAATTAAATTACTGGAGGGTTTTTATTATATTAAGGCGTGGTGATCATCGTTAGATGAGCAACCTGTTTGTCCCGTCAATAAAACCAAGAGACATAACACTATATTAATCTACACCGAGATCGTTGAACTGCTATTTATCGCTGCAATTATACGACATTAATCCTTCATCTATATAATTCGTGGGCGGCTAAGCGATGGTGGCGCCACCACTCGCTCGTTAACTTGACGATTGTTGTAAGCGCGATTCTGCACAGCTTTGTTTTACGACACCACTCTCGCTTCAGCTATTTGTCATGAGATTCAACTAAACGGTTACACATTATCTGTTGTAAAATTGTCTCGGAGCGGTGTATGTGAAAAGCAATTCCACCTCAGAATTCAGCACATGTTACAAGGGTTGTTCATTTCATTCTCAGATCACGAGAAAAGATATTTATTTTTAGTGCCTTCATAGGCAGATGAGCAGACGGGCCACCTGATGGTAAATAGTCACCGCCGCCCATAGACTTCTGCAATGCCAGAGCACAGCAGAGCCGCTGCCTACCGTTTAATGATTTCTAAAGAGCTGGCACAAAACAAAATCACAAACTCTAACTTGGATATAGCATTTTTTTTAATGCCCATTGGATATAAGCAAGTGACTAATTGCCAAAAATGTGGTGTATACACATCGTAATAAACGTCATGACAATGGACATGACCGAGATAAAGGATGGACTTATTGAAATCCTTCATCTGTATGTTGGGTATTGTCTTTCATCCAATCCCAAAGCTGTACCGAAGCTGAAAATGATTCCCAATATTCGTTTATGAAATTACGTTGCGTTTAAATACTCAAAGCGTATACAAAATACGTCGTTTGAAACCGGCTGTTATCGCAAAAATAATTGTAACAAAAATTATTAATGAAATCTACATATTTTGACATATTATTAGTAAAAAAAACAAACAAAGCTAGAAATAATAACAAATTCAATTGATAAAAATAAAAAAATACTCGACCATAATAGTCGTACATTCACTGCAATGTAACATGCAGGCGGCGATTTGAGGGTCTTCCGATTGTCATTCCCCTATCTTAGCCACCGCAGTTTCATTTGAATAAGTAGACTGCTGTATTCTATGTGTCTATTAGTAATATTTAAATCACATTCTATGCCATCTTATTGACAAAACCGAGAATATACTCTGTTCTATAACCTCATCTATTTTCACCATCAATAAATGCAATTAAAATTCAACCCCTATAATCGCACACTTAGTGACATTCAAGAGAAAAAGAAAACTGCTCATGCATGCAAAAAGTCTATGCATTCCAAGGGTGGCACCCTATGCTGACAAAACCGCGGAACGCTACGGAGAATTGAAAATAGAGCCCTTGTTATTTCGAGTACGTGTGGAGTGGAATACAAAGAGGGTACATTGTCTCTAGTCCTCGTTATGCATCGCTTCAGATGTTCTGATAACAAACCGCGGGTTACGTGCTAGCCGAATAAAGGTATATTAATGTAAGTACTCCACAATGAATAGATTAAATGCAGTTAGTCTCTTCGTGAGCATTTTCGTGGTATTTAGAGAGGAGTAAGAGGTACAATTCTAGTGAAAATAAAAGGAATTTCACGCTATCTAAGTTTAAAGGATTTGTTTCTATATCAGCATTTGGTCTTGTGATTTAGACAAGGAACAATATACAGTCTTGTATTGCATCGTGAAGCATAGTGGAAAATAAAAATTTAAGTCTAAAATCCATAAAGATTAACTCCATAAGGTTGACTGGTAGAGAATGCCTTTGGCATTAAGTCCGCCTATATACGATGTATATGAAGTGTATAAATAAAATAAAAAAAAAACGATAGAGCATAGTGATCTTGCTTGTTTGATATATTCCATAACGACATATAGTAACGTAATGTTGCAATTTCTAAATAATTTATTTCTATTTCGCCTCATGTAAACATAATATTTATTGCGCACATACATCACTCAGTTATTTTTTTAATTTTCAAACTATTATAACATTCTCGTTCTTAGTCGCCTTACACCAGAAATACTCGCTTAAGAACATAACAAAAGTATTACGGTCCCAGTGTTATAATATTTTTAATAGCTACGGCCTACCACTGACTACGAGCCAGTGGGTCAAATGATGATATGTGATTTACACATCTACTTACACTCACTGGGATTACATGTGACTACGTATGGTATGTATGTAATACTAATTGATAATCCTACTAATATGGATTGATGGATAGATGTTTGTTACTCAATCACGGTACAACGGCTGAACAGATCTGGTTGAAATTTGGCACAGAGATAGATTATAGTCTGAAATAGCATAAAGGCAACTTTTTATCCCGGAAAATGAACAGTTCCCGTGGGATAGTTTAGTTTTTCAAAGAGCAACGGATCGACATGATTTTTTCAAGATTTGGTCAGAACTTTATTTTCGGAAAAATGCACGCTACCTTTGGGATAGCAAAATATAGAAAGGTGTAAATAGCCTAAGCCTCCATGGAGTGTATACCTTTTCTTCCAAAAATAACCTCCACGCGGGTGGAGCCGCGGGCACCATCTAGTAATTCAATATATCGCTTATCCACAACGTAAGCGTTTTTTGCAGTGTTGAAAAAATCTTTACCGGAATAACTATCCCAGACACAAGCAGATAAATCATTACGTATACTTGGCTCCCTCGGGAGCTTCCGTGGTGAGTCGACAACTACGGGAAATTGCATCCGTGTCCATACAACGATAATTTATTAATTTGTCAGCTCGTAGCACTGATCATGGCGGCTTTACGTGATAAATTGGCAGACGTTCACGCCGCGCGCGCTATGCGAAAACATTAATAAGCGCCGCAGTTACTCTTGTTTTCATCCTTTGTGTTTACTTACGATCACGTGTGAACTATTTCAAATGGGGCTCTCTTTAAGAACTTTTTAATTAACTTTTTTTTTTATTATAACAGGCATTTTAAAATAAATAAAGTGTGTTCTAAAGTAGTTTCGCCTATTGCAGATGTAGGTAGTGTTAGAGCTAAAACAAAATCTAACCTATCTATATCCTATCTATAATCTAAGCAAAGCTCGTGTCTCGTCTTTTCTTTATCTTTGGTAACATTATAGACAAAACGTATTGCTTTTAAAATGAAAGATATAATTATATTAAATATTCAATAACAAAATATAATTCACACGGCGCAACAAGAACGAAAGTAAAATGCAGTCTTTCGCCGAACTATAAAGTACACAAAGGAAAAGCGTATATTTATTATATGACATGTGACAGCGACGCTACACACAATGCCAGCTTTTACAATTTCGCCCACATTTTAAAGTAATCATATAAGATGAAGCAATGAAGTCGCAGTGCAATATCGCAAATGAAAACAGGGGGGAAAAAATGAAAACAATCTGTGTTAAATTATTTGTTTTTTTTTTGATTATATGTAATAAGAGCATATAAATTTGCGAGTTATTTTTTATAAGGTAGGTATTATTATCAAAACCTCATTAAATACTATTTAAAGTTATACGCAAAATACCTACATAAAATTCAAGGACTCTTATAGGATATTTGTATGATTACCAATTAATCTATTGAATGGACAACTGAAAAGGTTTTTTAAAAATGAATAATTGGTTCAGAGGAAATCAATTTATAAGGGCTATTCGACAGGGACGGACGGTCCGCAACCGCAAGCAACAATCCGTCAATGTCGAAAGTAAAGCCTCTTAAATGCGTTCTTAAATACGGCACGAGTATCCTGGCTACACATCTCCGTCATCGTGTCCACTTCGGACGGTAGAGATCAATAAAAAGATCTGTGCCTAAAACATTTATAACCTACTAGATGTTGCTGCCGCCCGCGTGCAGGTTATTTTTGGAAGAAAAGGTATACAATCCATGGAGGCATCTTAAGTTATTACACCTTACTATATTTTGATATGCTATAGAAAGCGTACATATTTCCGGGATAAAAGTAGCCCTATGCAAAAAATCATGTCGATCCCTTGCCCTGTGAAAATCTAAACTATCCCACGGGAACTGTAAATTTTTCCGGGATAAAAAGTAGCCTACCTGCTAATGCAGACTATAATCTATTTTGAGCCAAATTTCAACCAGATCCGTCTAACCGTTGCAGCGTGATTGAGTAACAAACATCTATCCATCCATCCATCCAAACATTCGCATTTATAATATTAGTAGGATTTTAGTTCTTCAACACAACACCGATACATTTATTAAGAATGGAACAGACTACCGAGACGAAAGTCGTGGCTTCGGATCCAGCTTCAAATACCCTGAAGAGACTTTGCGCTGATGTTGTTGGTGGGGAAGCGCAAAAGCAAGAGTGTGTATTCCTTTTAAATATTTACACGAAAGTTTTAAACTATCAAGTGACATTTATCACGAAACATTTACCTGTCGTGTTTCATGTCTGATTACGTGGGCGTGAAGAGGAATGGGATATATGGTTAGGAAACTTGGGAAGTAGTGCCGCCTAAAATTCTAAACTTAAATCACAATTACCATAAACATTTTTTTTTAATTTGCTCCACAAGGAGTAGGTCAGAGACCATGCTCCCGTGTGGAGTTGCTGGTCTCCCATCGGGCGCGTCTCCCTGGGTGGCGGATAGGGGACCTCCCTCGATTTCGGGGGGGGATTACCGGAAACGGCGTGGACCAAAACCAGCACAGGGGTTTCCTCTGCGTGTCCCTCTGATTAGCAGAGGGCACAGTGGAGGAACACGGACGGGCTTCGTGTGCACTAACACTGCCGCGGAGCAGACTAGGGTAGAACTCGTTCTCCTTAGTCACCGCCGATCTCGTAATCTCAAGTAGGTGCTGTGGTCATGTCTCGCGGCACCTATTGAAACCGAGGGTCTTGGCTTAACCGCCCGGGCCACGAGGGAGAAAACCTCTATAAAAAGTCACCCCGAATCCCAAGCGGCGGCGCACCGCGAGGGGATGCATGGCCGATGGGTAGTTCGGTCTCTAGTGCGAACCACTCAGGCTCAAAGGCTTACCCATGTACAGGGGGCTCTGCCTGGGCGGACTGTTTATTTCCCCCATACTCGTGGGAATATCATGAAAAATATTAAAAATAATAATAACGAAGCTTGTGGGGAGTTGTCTGCTTCGGGCCTCGTGTCCAAGCAAACGAATGATAGTGGGTACAAACCCGAGAAGAGTGCTGATGGAATGCCTGCTCCCGCTCTAGTTCTCGACTCCGAGACCGTACGGAGCAGCGCATCATCGCGACCAAGGAGGAGTAGCCGTTTAAGGCGAGGATCGCAGCCGGCTGGATTGCCCACTGCAAGATCCTTAGTCCGCTCGAGGGAGTCTCTCTCGAGTGATGACGTCGGTTTTCTGGAGCCGACGGTGAAAATGCTTGCCATCTCAAAAAAACCCAAAAACAAAACTGTGGTGGCGTCAAGTACAGATGAGGACGCCTCTGCGGCGAAAATTAAAAAGGCGTACAAGGCGGCCTTACATGAGGAACGCCTTGTTCAAGCGGAACGGGAGGAGGCGGCAGAAGACGTGTGTATGGCTAAAAGGGCAGCGCCACGCAGCAGGCCAAAGCCAACACAGGTTTCGGCGTCCTCTGAGCTACTAGCTCGTGCGGAAAAAGAAAAGGTCGCCATGCAGCAACGCATTACGACGTTGGAAAAACAAATTGCGGAGCTGCTGGCGATTATTCGACCACAACAAATGGCTACGTCGGGGGCCACAAGCGAAGAAGACCGCTTCGTGCAGATGGAACGGCGTTTCATAAATATGATAGATGCACGGTTCGAGGGGATCTCCATGAGATTGCCTCCGGAACCTATTCTCCGACCTCCATTGGCCGCCGATAAACGGAAAGCCGAGTCGCAACAGCAGCCGCCGTCTGCTGTTGCTGGGCCCTCGTGTGTGCCTCCTGCTGTCCATGAGCCATCAACCTCTGCAAAGGGGAAAGGCAAGGGCAAAGGAGTTTCTCAGGTTACTCCAGCTGTCGTTGCTCAGCCTGTGTCTGTCGTCGCAACTGCTCAGCCCGCACCTACCGCTGCCGCCGATTCTGGAGCTTTAACAACTCCACATAAAAAGAAAAAGGGGAAGAAATCAGAGAAAAGGCAACAGGTCCCCGTTGCCTCATCTTCGAGTGAGGCCCGGCCGCTACCACCTGTTCCCGCGTCCATGGACACTCCGTGGGACGTAGTAACTAAGCGAGGCAAGAGCCGCAAGTTGACGCAGAATACTGCGGCTCATGTACCGCCGCAGCAGGGGCCGCGTAAGCCCGAGCCTCGGCTCCATTTACCCCGCAAGGCAGCCGTCTCATTGACGCTGACGCCTCAATCTCCGAGGAGTCGGTGTCGTCTGCTACGCAGATGACACTCTTGTGACAGCGACGGCAGGAACCTTTCGGGAATCTGCCCTGCTCGCCTCATTCGGTACAAAAATGGTGGTGAGTAGGATTCGGCGACTAGGCCTTACGGTGGCCCTGAATAAAACCGAGGCTCTATGCTTCCATGGGCCTCGAATGGGGCCGCCTAGGGAAGCACACATAATGGTGGATGGCGTGCGGATTCCCATCGGCTCAAACATGAAGTACCTTGGTCTGACTCTGGACAGCCGGTGGGATTTCCGCGCGCATTTCCAGACATTGTCGCCGAAATTGGTGCGGACGGCGGGCGCCCTTGGAAGCCTGCTGCCGAACCTGAAGAGCGCAGCGCTCTCAGGTCAGCTGTCAATGGAGACCTTTCTCTGCCGGCTGTGGTATCTGCCATGGTCGGCAGACGAAGGTCGTGGCGTGCGATGGCCTCCTTCTGCGAACGTGTTATGTTGCAGAAGGAGAGCGCCGAACGGGATCGGCAACGAACCGATCCCGCTCGTCACCAAACGAGAAGGAGGCGCCGAGTTTGACTGGCGCCTCCCGCCCTGTGGAATGGGGGCCCTGAAGAATTCTACCACGGTATACCCTGCCTGTCGTAAGAGGCGACTAAAAGGGATCACAGGGGTCGCGGCTGCACAGCGGGGGATGTGCGGCCTTTATGTATATATCTGCATGGTGCGACCCTGAGGCGGTTGGCGGCGCGAAACATCGCGCTGCCATTGTAAATTGTGGGGGCATCTAGCCCAAGAAGAGACGGACCGTAAAGGTACGGCACAGGGATGGTTCCGGCAGCAATCCAGAGTAAACTCAGGATCCCCCGGGATTGTCCCACATGTGCTGCAGAAGGCTACCGCGGGGTTTTTAGTCGGTACACCGGCGTAGGAAAATTTGTTAGGGTCCCGATCTAGTAGTCCTTCGGGCGAACTGGGTCGGAAGGTCGGTGAGTCCGGCATAACCATCTCTCCTCCCCCGAGGACCAGAAGGTATCCGTAAGATGGATTTTCCCCGCGGAGAAAAAAAAAAAAAAAAGGTCAGAGACCATGCTGCCAAGTCACAAGGAATTGCCACGAACAATGCCTTTGACTTCGAAGTTATGTGTGTTTTAATTGTATTATGTCATAAATGACTGATATTATGATTTTTTCTTATTATTTTGTTTATGGTATAAATAAATACCCATAACCCGTTCCCACATGAAGAGCGAGGACATACATGTATGCAATTATTTCGAGTGGAAAGTTGACATCAGTTAAGCTGTTGAGTTCAAAACAATGTGCCAAATCATTCAAAGACATAAAAAATATTTTCTTCAACTTACAAAGTGGGCCAAGGGCAAGAATGTTATAATACTCTTACCCAAGTATACAGAAACGATATTATTCCTCGATACAGTAAAGAAAAAACGTGTCAGTGTTGTTTGTATTCAGAAGTTAGTAAATGCAAGAAACGAGCAATCAATTACACACCGCTAGGCGGCGCCGCGGGATATAATTGGATTTGTTCTCGCGTCCCGAGAGCGATCGCTATATTATCTAACGTTCGTTATTTTCACGAAAAAGGCCAAACTTGAGCATAGAAACCGATCTTCTTTGAAAAAAAATTATGAAAATGTTCTTGACTCCACTTGAATTGGGGATCAATTAGGAGTTGTACTGAATGTTCTAAGATCCATTGAATTATTGAAATTATTGAAGTATATGTTATAGCAGCGATAGCCTAGTTGATAGCGGTACGAACTGTCAAGACGAATCTCGTATGTTCAGAACCAGCCCAAATGGCACACACGTCAGACTTTTAAAAAGTTACGTAAATTTTCTTAATTATCACTTGATTTAAAGGTAAAGTAAAACATCGTGAAAATCTACATACCTGAGAATTCTCATACGAATTTCATAGCAATTTGAAGTCTAACAACCCGCATTAGGCCAGCGTAGTGGACTAAGGCCTAACCCTTCTCATTAGTAGAGGAGATTAGTAAAAAAAACAGCCAAAATGTCGTTCTCAAGTGATGCCCGATGCTCTACGAGCAATTAGAATTTTATTTTATCATTTAATATTTATGATATCTTTAACATTTGGTAGCTTTAATTAGTATAGAGCAAATTATTATTTTTCAACATATTAATTACTAGCTGTTGCTCGCGGCTCCGCCTGCGTGGAGGTTATATTCGGGAGCAGAAGTATACAATTCAAGGAGTTGTCTTCTGCACTGAGGCACCTGTAGCGATTGTCCAGCCTCTGTGGTTCCTGAATCTTGAGATGGTTAGATGCCATAGAATAGCCCATTTAGGGATGATTTTTCAAAAACGTTGAAACACCTATTTCTTTATTTCCTACCAAAAGCCTAAATATGAATTTACAGATCCCTAAGTCGAGGAATTATGGATTTCCCATACAAATTTTGAACTCGTATTTGACCCCTATTAAGGTTGTTTTTGAGAAAAAAGATAGCCTATGTCCTTCTCCAGGATATAATCTATTCCCTTACCAAATTTCATTACAATCCGTTCAGCCGTTTAGGCGTGAAGAGGTAACAAACAAACAAACAAACAAACAAACAAACAGAGTTACTTTCGCATTTATAGTATTAGTATGGATTTGTGAGAGAAAAGTAACAACTAATAAAAATTGTTGTTTTTTATCAACGAAAGACATCCATATATTGTGACGTTATCCGAATTAAGCATATAGATATATCGGGAGGCGATAAGAAGGTCTGGCCAACATTAATAACGCACCAAAGGATTACACTACAATCATCATTATAGGCAACGTAGTGAATTTGATACTATGGAGTCATCACCTATCGTCACCAATAATATCAACATTTCCCGGCGTCGGGACGTGACGACCCCATCGCCCGCTGGTGGGATAATCTTGTGACAGAGATTATTCCACCAGTGCAATCAGTCAACCCAACTAGTGGTAGTGCCATGCTGCGCACTTTCGGGTAGCAGCCGAATGGGCCGGCACGCCCGGGGAAGAACCACTCTCTCACAGAAAACCGGCGTCAAGTGGCAGCTATGCTGTCGCGTTTCGTTTGGTCTGTGAGAGTCCCGGAGGCCCACTCCCCATCCCTCCCCCACACCACTAAATAACATGGCAGTGCGAGATTTGGTTGATCTACCCCAGGAGGGTACCACCAGCGTACATCGCGGTGGAGAATCCCTCTCTGGACGTCCACGCCCAGATCGTACACCACCTGTGTGTGGATGCCCAGGCTGCCCTCCGTATTCTGGGGGGGGCAATTTTGCACGTGTACGAGGCAAACGGAGCAGGCAACATAAGGCCACCCCTTCCACGCTTGCTGTGGATTTTTGTAACATAAGGGGGCTGAATTCCAACTTGAACGCCGTCCACTTCCATCTTGAGACGGCGAAGCCGGCCTTGCTATTCCTTACCGAGACGCAGATATCTTCTCCGGCTGACACCTCTTTCCTCTCCTACCCGGGGTACAAACTGGAACATTCCTTTGTACCGCGGGCTGGGGTGTGCGTGTACATTAGAGAGGATATCTGCTCCCGTCGCCTCGGCAGCCTTGAAGGGCGGGACCTATCCAACCTCTGGCTACGCATAGACTGCGACGACCATCCGCGAATCTACGCATGCCTGTATAGGTCCCATAGCGGTAATGCCGAAACTGACCGACTTGTTGAGCACATGCAAATGGCTACAGACTCCGTGCTGCAGCAGATCCCATCCGCAGAGATCGTGATTCTCGGTGACTTTAACGCCCACCACGCCGAATGGCTTAGATCACGCACCACCGATCATGCGGGGAGATCTGTTCACGATTTCGCATTAGCATATGATTTGACACAACTGGTCACCTCGCCAACGCGAATCCCAGATGTGGAGGATCATACACCTTCCCTGTTGGACCTTCTGCTGACCTCTCATCCGGAAGGCTACCTGGTATCCGTCGATCCTCCTCTTGGTTCGTCGGACCACTGTCTTGTCCGGAGTACAGTGCCAGTCACGCACTCAACACGGCCTCGCTTTGCGGGCTGCCGCCACGTGTGGCACTATAGGTCAGCGGATTGGGACGGAATGCGGTCATTCTTTGCGTCCTACCCATGGGGGCAGATTTGCTTCTCGCCGGATGATCCTGACGTCGTTGCTGACTCTATCACTGATGTGGTACTTCAGGGTATGGAACTCTTTATTCCGTTCTCTGCAGTGCCCATCGGAGGCAAATCCCAGCCTTGGTTTGGTCGCTCCTGCAAGACGGCATTACGCCGAAAGCGGGAATGCTACCAAGCCTGGGCTGACGCGTCGGCGTCTAGTGATGTAAATACCGGCGCATTTAAAAAGGAGTTTAACTTTGCCTCTAGGTCCTTCAAAAGCGCCATTGCTAAGGCGAAGTCGGAGCACATTGGCAGAATTGGCGAGAGACTGGCACGTCTCCCGTCGGGAACACGTGCGTTTTGGTCTCTCGCCAAGGCTGTCTTAGGAAATTTTTGTCAGCCATCTTTTCCACCCCTGCACACGGAGGATGACTCGCTGGCCCATGCCGCGAAGGTGAAAGCCGATCTTCTGGGCTCTCTCTTCGCGTCCAACTCGACTTTGGATGACCGAGGAAATTCACCGCCGACAATCCCGCGGTGCGATGCAACGATGCCGGAGGTTAAGTTCCGGCAAAGTGCAGTTCGCAAAGCACTCCTGTCCTTGGACATTCATAAGTCGAGTGGGCCCGATGGCATCCCTCCGATCGTGTTGCAGACATGTGCTCCGGAGTTGGCACCGGTTTTAACGCGTCTTTTCCGGCACTCCTATACATTAGGCGTAGTCCCGAAATCCTGGAAGGCCGCTTTAGTGCACCCGATCCCTAAAAAAGGCAACCGCTCGGACCCGTCCAATTACAGGCCTATAGCCATCACCTCCTTGTTCTCCAAGATAATGGAGTCCGTTATTAACTGCCAGCTCCTGCGGTACCTGGAGGAGCACCGGCTGATTAGCGACCGCCAGTACGGCTTTCGTCGGGGTCGCTCAGCCGGTGATCTTCTAGTCTACCTAACTCATAGATGGGCAAAAGCAGTTGAGACCAAGGGGGAGGCGCTTGCAGCCAGCCTGGACATAGCGAAGGCCTTTGATCGGGTATGGCACAAGGCGCTTCCTCCGAAGCTACCTTCCTATGGGCTTCCCGAGAAATTATGCAACTGGATCACCAGTTTTTTGGCAGATCGGAGCATCAAGGTCGTCGTCGACGGTGCATGCTCTGATCCTAAATTTGTCAATGCTGGTGTTCCATAAGGCTGTGTACTGTCTCCTACTCTGTTTCTTCTGCATATAAATGACATGCTGCAAATCAGCAACATTCATTGCTATGCAGACGATAGCACTGTAGATGTACTGTACACTGGCCGTGCTAATATTTCTCGGGAATACGTCGACGAGAGCCGGAACAAACTTGTGTCTGAAGTCGAGTCCTTGTTAACCAAAGTCTCGGACTGGGGTCGACTAAACTTAGTCCAATTCAACCCCAAAAAGACACAAGTCTGCGCGTTAACCGCTAAAAAGTCACCATTTGTCGTGACTCCTCATTTAGAGAACACTCCCCTGTCTGCCAAACCCAGTATCGGAATACTTGGCGTCGACATTTCGAGCAACGTCCAGTTCCGCGGTCAATTGGAAGGAAAGGCCAAATTGGCCTCAAAGAAGCTTGGTGTGCTCAATAAGGCGAGACGGTACTTCACGTCGGGTCAACGCCTAAATCTCTATAAGGCGCAAATTCGGCCCCACATGGAGTACTGTTCTCATCTCTGGGCGGGAGCCCCCCAGTACCAGCTACTTCCATTTGACCGCATTCAACGTAGGGCAGCTCGGGTTATCGACGATCAAGCTCTTTCCGATCGGCTTGATCCATTGGCTCTGCGTAGAGATGTTGGATCACTCTGCATCTTCTACCGCATTTATCATGGGGAATGTTCCGAGGAATTGTTTGGATTGATCCCGGCCGCTGAATTTCACCATCGGACATCGCGCCAAAACATAAAATTCCATCCGCACCATCTCGATGTCCAGCGTTCCACAACAGCGCGATTTTTACGGCATTTTCTGCCACGCACAACCACTCTGTGGAACCAGCTGTCGCCGGCGGTCTTTCCGAACCGTTACGACCTGGGAACCTTCAAGAAGAGAGCATATTCTTTCCTGAAAGGCCGGCAACGCATTTGCAAGCCCTTTGGTGTTGCAGATGTTCATGGGCGGCGGTGATCACTTTCCATCAGGTGAGCCTCTTGCCCGTTTGCCCCCTTTTTCCATAAAAAAAAAAAAAAAAAAAAACATTACGACACGAATTTTTTACATCCAACTAGTCTTTTTCCCAGTCTACAATATTATATTAGTAGAATTATTTATTGTTATTATATTACACACACACATACATCACGCCTTTAATCCCCGAAGGGGTAGGAAGAGATGTAACTAGTACACCCGCTTTTCGCCTAATTACGGTCCAATAATGTCATAGGGGGCGAGCCTATCGCCATACCGGACACATATTCCAGACTCCGGGCTAGGAATTTCTAGATAGAAAAACCCAATATCATTTTACCCGACCCGGGGATCGAAGCCGAGGCCTCAGCACAGCAGTCGTAGCGCATTTTACAACTGCGCCACCGAGGCAGTCAAGAGACAAATTTTTATTTTGTGTATATTCGTATCGGATCTGGGTGTTGTGAGACCGAAAGTCTCTCATATAAAAAAAAAAATAGTTCCTGATACCCAGGACACAAGACTCGTATCTTAGTGTTGTGACTGTTGGGTGTTATTTGTTTATTATTATTATTACTTCTTACTTTCCTGCAGAATATAATAAAACATTTCAATTTATTCCAGAATCCCTTTTATTGAACTAATAGAATTTAAGACAACAAAGGGTTTATTGTATCAAAACTCAATATAATAACCATTACATGAAATGCGCTCATAAAACGCGTACTTAGGAAATCAAATTCTAGGTTTTACGACGCGAAAGTAAATCGTTTCATCAGTAATCACGGGAGTTATTTAATTAAAACTGGCACAAGTAACTCATAAAACTAAGTCCCAAAATCTTTGCCGGCGACGTTCACTCATCTGAAGTTACTGCGGAACTTGACGCCTTTATACTTACACTCGTTAACTAACAAGTTGAAAAGTTTTAACTATATAAGATTATTGCGGTAAAATTATATACTTGCCATAACCAAAATGTAGTGCAGATAAGTCACTTCAACGATAAAGACGATCTTGATTATATTTGCTGGTTGTAGGAAATTCATATCTGCCCGGATAGCGACCACCGTACACAGGGTGTAAAACCCGCCATAGTGGCACACGCAAGTGTGTCGCGTTCCGGGATCAGCCAGGATAAAAAATCTGTCTGTTTTTAATATAAAGGAAGACTTCCGATAATCGTGTCAAATGTCAGTAACGTCGTTGTCTGACACATGTACGCATGACGCTGTGTATTAGTGCCTTTTTCCCGCGGGGAAAATCCATCTTACGGATACCTTCTAAAGCTCGGGGGAGGAGAGATAGTTATGCCGGTCTCGGACTACTAGATCGGGGCCCTAACCAATTTTCCTACGCCAGTGTACCGACTAAGAACCCCACGGTGGCCTTATGCGGCGCATGTGCGACGGTCCCGGGGGATCCTAAGGAAATCTCTGGATTGCTGCCGGAACCATCCCCGGTACCTATACGGCCCGTCTCTTCTAGGGCTGGATGCCCTCCACATTCTACGGCAGCACGAAACTTCGCGGTAGTAGTGCCGCCTGCATCGATTTATCTCCCATAATTACATCATATGTAGTGAACAAGGTACTAAGCACTAAATTTCAACCAAAGAAAGATCAGTTTCGATACGAATACCTTCTCGTAATTCTAAAAAGTTGGAGTAATGTCTGACACTCTGCCATATTTAACTGAAATACCTTTATTAAGTACATATTTAATACACGTATATTATGGTATTCCGCTCACACGCTCGCAAATCCCACGGCACGTATTTTTTGATACCGAGCAGAGACGTTCGGCGAGTCTGGGAATGCTAAGCTATCTTAATTCCCCAACGAAAATAATCAAGCAAAATGGGAGAATTGAAAATATAAATTTTCCTCTTCCGAGGCGGGATACAAAACAACGTTCCAAGGAGGTATCAATCTCAAGCATAAGAATATTTATGATTGGGGAAATAAAGATGTACAGCTCAACGATTGTTATTCAACGAAACCTATTAATAGAGATGTTAAATTTTATTATTATAGGTCATAAATTTTATAATAATAAAATTTAACATCTCTAATCATAGGCTTCGTTGAAGAACAGTAAATAACTGTGGGTAGATTGTGAGGGTAGGACTTATTTATTAGACATGTCGAGGGTATTTCATAAATATCCGTGGGTAAATTAGCGATAATTACCAACTGAGTGGGGTGAAGAGTTGCAATGAAAGACGGCTCTCGAGCGCTCTAGACTACAGTCCGCTCTGGGACTGTCTACTGTACGAACGTATGGTGAGCATCAGCTCCCATCGTCCTATACCACTATTGGTCTGGTGACAGTTCAGCATAGAGCGTTATGCTATGCACTTGTGACTAATTGGCACATCTTGACATGGAATTGTTAACGATGGTCACTGAGGTGCGTAACTATGATCATTAAATTGATCAATACTGTGGCGATCATCGTTTATGTGCCTTAAATAGCACTTCGAATTGTTTCTTATACTATATAATACTCGTTATCTGTGCGACATCCATAGTGTATATAGTTATTTAATTTTATTATATGGTAAAAAAATGGTTAGCGTGTAAAATATTGCCTTTTTTATTTATCTGAAACATTAATATACAAACTCATAATATTATCCGCGTAATAAAATGAACAGGGTACATTAATGAGCAAACAGACTATATAGTTATATTGTCTAGGATAATTTTACAACTAATTTTGTCAGAGACTATACTCTCAAGAACAGATTGTATAGACTGTTCGTAATTGCCGTTCCTGCAGACTAATCAACTTCTGTACGTTTCTTCTACGTAACTTCTTACTTCTTCTGAAAGTTTTGTACGCCAATCTCGAATTGGTGAAAAGTACTAATATAGGTTCCGCCCCGTCGTTATCTCATCGACATTACTATTCGTTCTGCAGTCTTTTGCAAATGTCGCAGCGCGGTTCAAAAAGATTCTTCTGTGTTAGTAAGAATAAATTGCGTGCACAATGACTTTAACTCAGTAGTATGAATCTATTACCATTGCTATTTTGAAACTTGTTATTATTTTATTTTATCTTTATTTATTGAGGAAAAACAAACAGTTGTACATTACAAAATTACATCACAGTATAGTTACATAGTATGGGCTAATATACAATCCACAACATTTTCCACGGATTACAATAATAGTGTATTATATAAGGGGCTTTAACATTATAAAGTTTACGTTTTTTCTTTGTTTTTTTTTTTATTAACTTAGATATAATGGATTATAGCGCAAAATACTTATATAAGAATCCTACAAAGAACGACTCACTGGAAAAGTGAGTCATTCGTTACAAGAATCTCCGTAGGTAATCTGGCTTTTAAACTTAGAAGCTGACAAAGAGAATATATCAACATCTGTGAAGAGATCATTGTATGTATTCACAAGTCAACGCATGGGAGAGCCGGTGCGCGCTCCTGGCTCCTCATTGGTCCTGCATGAATTAACATTCCTGTATGTCTTTGGTCCGTGTTCCTCTATGTGTATTCTGATCGAATGATGTAATTGACAATTGTTTTATGATTTACTTATATTGTATTCTTCATATACCTTTTTCTTATAATTCCGCCATCTCGCGGAACATAACGCAACTACTCACCATATAAAGTGAACTTGATCAGCCAACTACTCGAATAAAATTACTTTATTAAATTCTAATATGGTTATTATTAAGAGTTAAGTCCTTTAGGGCACGTAGAACATATTGAACAGATGTTGCGAAGTATCTTAACATCAATAGAAAGTTGTTTCAATGTGTATTTTGTTAGAAAGTTTGCCGCACTTTTGAAAGGAGCTTACGTACTGAAGGTTTCACTTAGTGCTTTATCATCGTGCTATTAAATAATTACCCTTTTCTTAATATTTTGGTATTTATGAAACCTTTTCATAGATTTACGACGTAACATACTTATTTTCTTGTAAATTACTACAAATTAACATTTTCAATTTAAACATTAAAATGTAATTCAATATATTTTTTTCTTTTCTTTAAGCTAAACTCAATATGTGGCTTTTCTTAAAGTTACTACAACTATCCACTCAAAAGTATTAATGTAAAGCGGTTTTAGATACATAAAAAAACCTTAGTCTAAAAATAATCCCACTAATATTAGAAATTTTGGATGGATAGATGGATGTTTGTTACTCAATCACGCTATAGCGGCTGGACGGATCTGGTTGATATTTCGCACACAGATAGATTATAGTCTGGAATAGCAAACTGGCTACTTTTTATCCCGGAAAAATGCACGCTTCCTATGGGATAGCAAAATATAGAAAGGTTTAATAGCTTAAGATGCCTCCATGGATTGTACACCTTTTCATCCAAAAATAACCTCCACGCGGGCGGAGTCGCGAGCCACATCTAGTAATATATAATTTAATACTTAGATGTATCAAACAACAAAACTACATGCAGTGTAATTGACTAGTTACAGCTGCATGTGCTATGCAATTCAAACGCGTGTCATGGTCTCATTTTCAACGAAGTACTTGCAAATTATTTGTGAAAGTACACATTGAGGTCGGGAATTACAATATTATGGTAATGTTCTTAGTGCATGTGCATGCAACTTACATGTAAAACTTGTGTGAACTTGTATAAACTTAGAGTAGCACTACGGGGATGAACTATAAATTAACGTGACTTAGCTGCAATTCAGTAAAGTTTGTAAATTCACCCACACATTTTTTTATGATCTCTAAGGCTACGACGGTAAAACTATCGGTAAATTAATTCTGAACAACAGACACGACTCACTCGGCTAACAGGCCCCCAATCCAGGAATGTTCGAGATTCAATAACATATTTCTTATCGCTGAAATCGGGAAGCCATTATTGCAATGAAAAAACATATTCTTTTTGGAGTTTTGCACCTTTGCAAGTTTACCATTCACACAATTTTACTATTGTTAATTGGGCACTTTAAATAGTTAACCCAAGTAATTATTATCATATGCATTATTTAATTTCGAATTTAAAACACTCAACAGTATATGCGTAAAAACTTCAAATAAACTTAAGCAAGGTATATACCAGTACAATTAGCTAGCAAGTTATTTATTTATATTTATACTAGGGGGCCCGGCAGATGTCGTCCTGCCTGAATAAGCAGCGCCACACCGACAGCAGCGACACCTACCGGGTCCAATTGCGTTTTCAAACCATCCGGGAATCCATTGAAGTAGTTCAGTCCGTTTAGGAGGAGTTAGGTGACAAACACACGTACTGAAGAATTATATATTATGTAAGGATGTAACTCACGTGGTTATGAACATTTGGTTTGATTCTATATAAAACACGCAAACTCAAAAATTATTTTCATTTGTCGTATGAATATAAAGCATAATTTAAAATCCAGGATCGCGTTTCTGAAAATTGACGCACCAGAAATGGCTGCAAGCCACCTCGTATACCAAACGAACTGTGAAAATAATGGTCAGAGTACGTTTAAATCGACTAATGCACTCAGCTACGTTCTGCTGGTGATTTTTACCATATTTCTCGAAAATTAAAAAACAAACAGCAACCAACTAGGAGCTTTTATATGTGATATATGAAATGTTTTTAGACGTACGCGATTTGTGTCCATATTATAAAATTAAGGGACGGATCTTAATCCTGCAAAATAATTGGGAAATAAATTGAGATCAATACCATTGAATATTGCGCGAATAAAACAATATCCTTTTCTATACATATAATATATTTGTAACTGATCGATGTCTGTACATGGAAGATATATGAGAAAAACTATGGTTGGGGGTCTTTATTAACGCAATAGAACTCAAATCAATGATTTTTAGAATTTTTGTCTGTTTGTCGGTGCCTTTGAACGCGCTAATCTCAGAAGCGGCTAAACCGATTTGGTTGTGGTTTTCACTATTGTATTAAGGTAAGCTTTACTTAACATTAAGGGTATTTTTTATTTAATAATATGTCAATATTATTTTATAAAATAAATGGATTGTTTTTGAAATAAACATGGACAGAACTGGCCTGTAATGACTTACGTTAAAAGTCGTAAATAAACTAAACAATAACTAATAAGGCTTGCTAAGTATAAGTATTTTCTCAGTAAGGACTGAAGTGGTTTGGGTGGAAGTGGTAGAGCCACGCTGTAGACATATTTGTCTACAGCATGAATGGGCTGGCTCGGTCGGGGTAGTACGACTGTCTACTACACAGAAAACCAACGTAAAGTTACAGTTTACTGTCGCGTTTCGTATGGTATGTGAGATATCCGGAGGCCCAGATTCCCCCTTCCCTTCCCTAATCCCTATTCCTGTCCTTTAAGGCCGACAGCGCATACATGACACTTTCGGTATTGTGGATGTTCATGGGCGGTGGAGATCACTTAACATCAGGTGACCCACTGGCTCGTTTGTCGGATTATACTATAAAAAAGGACTAATTAATATAACAATATTTTTTTTAATATAGGTGCATTTTAGCTTTAATCCAGGTAATTGTAATTCATCAAAACGGTAAAAATAATGCGTCAATCACCGTCGTTAATACATGAGAATCAATTAATTGAAACATGAATGTAGTATAAACAACCACCATCTATACTAATATTATAAAGAGGAGAGATTTGTATGTATGTTTGTAACGAATTGGCTCAAAAAGTACTGGACCGATTTTAAAAATTCTTTCACCATTTTAATGCTACATTATCACTGATTAATATAAGCTATTTTAATTGCAAGAAAAATTACACTCTGATATTACACATGAATTCCACGCGGGCGGACCCGCGATTCATCTAAAATATATTCAAACATTTAATGACAGTACACCCATATGAATAATAAATATAGATCGGAATATAGATATATTTGCACAACAAACTATTTCCTCAGCGAAAATGCTCCGGAAATTAAAACCAGAGAAAAGTCTCGCGGGACATTAACTCGTCGAGAGAAAGGGATTTAATTTAAAATTTGTTTGGTGGCTTACATTTGTTTGTGGAGAAATGAATAAATGGCAGGACTTTCCTTCAGCTTAGACGATCTGTTTTTATTATAACTTTATCAAAATGAACGTTGTCCCGAGAGCTTTTATAATTCTTAGTTTACCATTTTTCATCTTGAAAATTACTACGGTTACGTCTAACATAATTAGCAAGTTTTGTAATCAAGGTAAAGTTAATTAGAAAATGTCGATATATTTTCTTGTCTTTTTTAATCAAAAAAATCAAATATTTGTTGAATCCATAAAATGTTATATATCATTTAGATTCAGTCAATTTTTTCACTCTACCGCCGGTTCGGAATGCAGTCTCGCTAGAGAAGAACGGGCAAGAAACTATAGCGTTGCTCTTTTCACACCGGTTAACAATATTTGGTCATATAGTTATAATTGTGAAACATATTACATACACTCACGCCTGGAATTCCCGAAGGAGTAGGCAGAAGTGTAACCAGTACACCCACTTTTCGTCGAATTTATTTCGGTCCCATAATGTGATAGGAGGCGAGCCTGTCGCCATACCTGGCTCAATTCCAAACTCCAGGCTGATACTGAGTATTTCTAAATAGAAAAATCCAATATCACTTTATCCGACTCGGGTATCAAACCCGAGACCTCAGCACAATAGTCCACCGAGGCAGTCTGAAACATATTACATTTAGTATAATCCCTCATGCAAAATAAAATACATTAGGGTTGCCTACATAAAGCCACATTTCTAACGGGTATCTTTGTAATCAGATTCATTTGAATGTTACACCCCACAAACAATGCAATGTGAAAGCAGTTTAAACTCCTGACCTTAGAGTATTTAACACACTTTAAGCTCCTGACATAATATGAGTTACACAGTTTGAATATTGTTCGTGATATTGCACTATATTTTTCTTTGTTTACATTTTCATTTGTTCAAATCTGATGTGTGTATTAAGCTGAAAGCTTTAAAATATACTTATCGGAATAAAATGAGAAATATTCTGATAATCATAATAAATACGCACTCACGCCTGTAATCCCCGAAACGGTAGACAGAGATGAATCCAGTACATCCATATTTCGCCGAGCTTATTACCGTTCCATTAACTGATATGGGGCGAGCCTATCGACATATCGGGAACAATTCAAGAGTCCAGACTGATACTGAGCATTTCGTGGTAGAAAAGCTATGTAATTTTTACCCGAACCGGGGATCGAACCCGAGACCTCAGCACAGCAGATGTACAGCGTATGCAATTACAACTGTGCCACCGAGACAGTCATAATTTACCAAATAAAATTACATAATAAACTTATGAAACAAATTAGTCCATGTAAGACAGAGGTAGCAAATCCGTAAAGAGGCAAGCAAATTATGCTATTAATAAAATTTATTCTTATATTATCGCTAATCATGACAGTGTGTGTGAGAGACGACCTACCGCGACCTCTTTTGTATCCCACATATCATTCGCACCATTATTGATAAACAGTACACAAAGTAAACTAAGATCGTCAGTGTTCGTTAGTTTGTTATGGATTATTACACAGAATCTACATCTCTGTGGAATCTTCATCTGTGGAATATTTTATACAATTCACAATAATCAAAATATGTATTATTATCGTAATAAAAAGTGTATATAGTAAATTAAATAAGTTCAATTCTGATTCCTGACTAAATTTGAATATTCTTCAGTGATACAAGTGAGTAGCGCGCAAATAAAAGAACAATAGAAAGTGTAAAGCAATAAATATTTATTAGTTCTGTTTCGCGGTTCATCTGACACAAAGATGACACTTGTGTCGTGGAAGTGTATTTGCGAGTGGGAGCTGGGCCGGGTCTCGATAGATCACTGGCTTGTACTGTTCGTGCATCTACATCGCCACGTCTCTTTGTCCTTTGGGAAGTCGGGATAGCGCAGACAGTCGCGATGGGAATCGAATCAATTTGTCGAGACAACATTGCGCTCGTTCGATCTTCATCCCTCGTCTCAATCTTATATAACTCCCGATCTGGCATCGAAACGCGCTATCGCCCCGACTCGTGCACGGATAAATGTACTCTCGACCTTTCTTATCTGACCGTGCTCAGCATGTTTATTTTTTAAACTTATATCAAAACGGGTATAAAAACAATTGTTAAACCGCAGGCTAACAGCGAATGATAGCATGTGGAACAGTTATGAGGTTGGCAAGGGGCGCGCGCCCCGGGCGGTTCGCACTTGCCAAATGTGCCATCCGATAGCACCAGAACATTGTACCAAATTTACAACTACCCTATTAGCACTAAATCTAAACATTAACCCGATTCCAGTAACCAAACTTCACGGCTTCTTGCTTAAAATATCGGCCACAAAGTATGGGTTAATTTAACACGACACTTTTTCTGCTATTGGCCCATGCTCGAGTACAATACATCTAAATGCAAATGAGAAGGATATATTTTTATCGACTGCCTATAGTGTGGCGTACTAAAACGACTGTCACATTACCTACCAGGCAATATTTTTGTTTCAAACCGTTTTGGCACAAAATAAAGCGATTTGGTTATGAATCACTCACTCCACAAACTATTGTCCTAGTAAATTGACTATAATATGGCGTTTATTTTTTAATTTTTGTTGTTCTAGACTACGTAAATCAAATCACACAAAATGAGTAGCTATGAGTTGACAGTATCGGCCCCAATTATAGAAGACCGAAATTTTATTAAGCCGGTTCTGTGTGGGCCTGGACCCTGCGATGTCTGGCCATCTGTGGCTGAAGCTCTTAGCAAACCCGTTATCTCGCCCATATGCGACGAGTATTTTAACGTAAGTGCCTGCATTACTGTTTATAACTGTATTAACTTGTTGTATTAAGTAGCTAATTTCATGTATTGATTGGCCTCAATAAGTATGTAAAGATGAAAACCCTAGTTAACATTGCGATGAGTCTAAATATGTACCTGACAGAATCTGCTATCACAATTTTAAAATAATAATACTAGCCCTGAATTAAACATTGTCCCACTGCTGGCCACAGGCCTCCTAAGTGAGAGGGGTTAGGCCTTAATGCACCACGCTGGCCTAATGCGGGTTGGACTATTTTTCCTCCACAATTAAAACAAATGATAATGAACAATGAATACACATGTAATATCTTAATCAAAATACTAGCAATTATTTGATGTTGGATATACATCATCATTTACCTGCCCTTATCCCACACTAAGTGGGGTCGGCACAATTGGTTTTAACTCTCCACGCAGCCCTATCATGCGTCAAATCTGCATTCACTCCTTTCACGCGCATGTCCTCATTCAATCCATCCACCTCTTTTTGGGTCTCCCACGACTCTTTCGTCCATCCACATTCATATTGACAACTAGTCTTGTTACATGCCTTTCATCCCTCCTTATCACGTGCCCAAACCAAGCTAACCTAGCACTCCTCATCTTTTCTAAAATTGGTGCTACTTTCAGACTTCCCCTTACATATTCATTCCTTATCCTATCTAACTTTGTGACCCCACACATCCATCTTAACATACGCATCTCAGTAGCATGCACTCTCCTCTCATCCGCCTTTTTCATTGCCCAACATTCAGATCCATACATAGCGACAGGTCTTATGACAGTCTTATAGATTTTCCCCTTAAGTTTAAGGGGCATCATCTTGTCACATATTGTTGCTGAGACCTGTCGCCACTTCATCCACCCTGCATTCATTCTACTATTCACATCTCGGTCAATATTGCCATCATTTTGGAGAAGCGAACCAAGGTACTTAAAATCGGAGCATACCGGTAGGGATACACCATTTAAGGCAATGTTAGAGAAATTGGAAGAGCCACCGAAATCACAAAATAGTTGTTCGGTCTTAGTACGGCTGATCTTGAGGCCTACTCTTTCCAATTTCTCTTGCCATTTTACCAGTCTGCTCTGTACCTCAGCTGCCTCCTCTCCGACGAGTACAATGTCGTCTGCAAAAAGCATGCACCAAGGTGCTTCCTCCTGTATGTGTGATGTCAAAGCATCCATGACCAGGAGGAACAGATAGGGGCTTAAAGCCGACCCCTGATGCAGGCCCACTGCCACACCGAACTCGTCAGTGACGCCGGCTTCGGACCGAACACTCGTACGCGCTCTTGCATACATCGCTTTCACTAATCTTACATACTTCCCAGGCATGTTGGATATACATCACATGGGTCAATTCCAGTTCAAATGCTGCACCTAAGTAGATAAGGTTACTCTTTAAATCCAAATCTAAAGATTTACTTCCAGCGAATCACTGTCCACTGTACTCGCCTTCAGTTACAATGACCACAGAATACCTTTTGCACCGTCATTGTATTCAATTCATTAAGCGTTAAAGGACCACGTTCAGTAATGAGTTAGGAGCCCAGAAAGAGCAATTACGTACTAGTTTACCAACCATCTACAGACTGCACGTCGTATTTATGCATAAATAAAATTTTAATCATTGTTAGTTATCACTATTTTTAAACTAAAAAAAAAACTTTATAAATAAAAAAACATTTTCAATTTAAACGGTTTTATTTGTTGAAATTTGTTGTAGTGTACAGTATTCTATGAGTCAAGCCCTTTCATTAAATACCCATATTTAGGGGGTTGTGAAAAAATGTGCAATCCGCCATTTTGTGGCGGCGGCCATCTTGGGTTTACACTGATACTGAAAATTGACATCAGAACTAAAGATGTGTACCAAATATTAGGTCAATCTGTCAAGAGGAATGGGGTAAAATTTCAATTAGTAAATTTGACCCAAACAAACAAACAAAAAACAACCAGGGCAAGTTAAAGAAAACGGTTTAAAAATCATTTGCAGGTAATTGGCGATATTCGTGCTGGTCTTCAGTACATATTCCAGACAAACAGTAAAATGGTATATGCGATTAGCGGTTCTGGTCACAGTGGTATGGAGTCCATTATCAATAACCTTCTGGCGCCAAACGAAACCCTCCTTATAGCCAGCAGGGGCATATGGGATGAACGGGCAAACATCATGGCTACCAGATACGGTAAAATAAAATGGAATGAAAATTGCCTCGGTGGCGCAGTTGTAAAATTCGCATGCGTTACGACTGTTGCTGCGCTGAGGTCTCGGGTTCTATCCCCGGGTCGGGTAAAGTGATATTGGGTTTTTTCTAACTAGAAATTCTTAATATTAGCCTGGAGTCTGGAATCTGCGCCCAGTATGGCGATAGGCGAAAAGTGGGTGTACTGGTTACACCTCTGCCTACCCCTTGGGGATTACAGGCGTGAGTGTATTTGTATGTGTGTGTGTGGAATGAAAATTGAAAAACTAATTTATTACGAATTTTAATGCGGATTATTTTACATTTAAATCCCGACGTTTCGAAAAACTTTATAGACGTCATGGCCACGGGGTGTACTGAGGTGTATGTCCTATTAAGTATTTTTGACTTTGAAAGTCATATAATTGGAAATAACTACGTATTAATTTTGTTAATTTAAGGTTTTATCAATCTCAAAATGTACGAGTAAAAACATTCATATTTTCTGTGATTTTGATGAAACTTTTTGTTAAATATATATTATGTAATCAATTATTTTCAGGAGTAAAAACAATTATAATCCGCACACCATATAACACTACTTTTAGCTTAGAAACATTGGAGGCTGCGCTAAAAGAACTTAAACCCACTGCTCTTTTTGTTACCCATGGTGATTCATCCACGGGCAGCATCCAAAATCTTGAAGGATTGGGAGCAATTTGTCATAAGTATATTTTTTTTTTTGTTTGGCGTTTTTATTATGAATGAAATATACTAAGCGAGATTGTTTCATACATGTACGAAGTGTAAAGAAGCTTGCGTTAGGGTAATGCAATTATAACTGGTGTTTGCCTTTCTACTATCGATCAATACATAGTATAAAAGGAAGTCATCCTCCGTTTCTGTCTGTTTATCTACTAGCTCCATCTAAATGGATTTACTTAACTTAAATCTCTACACTTTCCACAATGGATTTTGAAACGGTTTTTGCCATCATATATGTATTTTATAATTTTTACAAAAAAAAAATCTTCCTATAAGGCAGTTCGCAATCTTTTAATCAAATTTGCACCCGTGCGATGCCGGCCTAGATCGCTAGTGTAGTATAATATGATTACTGAATAATAAAACCAGTACCTAAAATGCTTAACTTGAAAACAATGAAAAAACTAAATAAATTAGATTTATATTTCAAAAGTTTGAACGAAATATAGCCATCATTTTAAGTCTATTCAATAAAGGCAAACAACAGGAAAACTACACGATTGCTTTACGAAACTGACTGTAAGGAACAATTTAATTACATTCGTTGTCTCTTTTACCCCTGACTTAGTTTTACTTAGGTCTCCCTGAACACGTTCAAGTTGAAAACTCTTTAATTGCATCCTGCGAAAGAGTCTGCAATTAGCATGCAATGGGAAATACGGAAGAAAAGTTACGATAAAAACTTTTTCGTAGATACCAGTGCGGAGAATCTTCTTAATTTTTTTTCATTACAACGACATTTTACGCGAGTGTGTTTAACCTCGTTAATATCAGGCTAAATGTGACTTTCATGTCCGTAGATGATAGAATGTGGGGTAATCCCCCATTACGCAGTAACGAAAAAGAAGGGCTGCATGCAAAAAATGTCTCAGAATAAGTGGCTTAATATTTTTATTTCATAATCCTAAGCCTCGAACACTAAAAAAGTGTTTTAATGCAGTGTAAATCACTGATAAGCTTAACAAAGTTATTCCGTAGACTCTACGGCGTAGAGGATTTGTAAGCTCATTATAGAATAATATTAAATACAAATTAGGTTAAAAATGCAAGCAGCGATAGCCTAGTTAGCCAAGAACATACATAAATCTAATTTAACATACAAAATACAACAGCTACCATTGCACATCAGTTTTGAATGACACATACTACTCTTATTAAGCAAGCCTGTTTCCAACATAAGTGCATATTTGTTTATTTTTTTTATCCTGGCACGGCATAGTGACCAAACTGCAACTGATGGCAAGTGCAGTGTCGTCCAAATAGAGTATCGAATAGAGAGAGACAATCTATCCCTCGCTACTCAACGCAATCATGCCTACTTCATCAAACTATACCATGGGCAAGAAGGTGAAGAAGAGGTCGAGTGTCTATTGTCAGAGTACTCAGAAGGCCAAAAAATCGGCCAAACATCGTACCCCAACTCTAGACCCTCGACAAAAACCGGATGTTCACTGGCTGATCACGGAACGCGACATACTTGCGTGCGCCACTATGGCGGGTTTTACACCCGGTGTGCGGTGGTCGCTATCCGGGCGGATATGAATATCCTATCACCAAAAACCATTAGGTAATGCATAATACAAATCATATACATACAAATATACAAAGTATCGAGCCGCGTACTTATCTCTTCGAAGTAATAACAGTTTACATTAGAATATAGTTATCTCAATAAAAATGTATATACTTATAGGTTGTTACATTTTTTTTATTTATGTAAATTCTAAAACTTTTATGTAAATTCTCTAGAAATTTTCATTTGACCCAAAATTCAACTCAGAGTTAACTATATATTATTCTTAAATGTACCAATGTTACGAGTGTCAGCAACAAAAAATTTGGGCAAATAATTATAAGTTCTTCTTCTTCCTAGAATGCATATATTCCATGAAGATCAGATTTATTTACATTAAATAAACATATTTTAATTTTAGGTATGGAACATTACTGTTGGTCGACACGGTAGTGTCGCTGGTTGGCGTGCCATTCTTCATGGACGACTGGGGTATAGACGCAGTATACACTTCCACTCAAAAAGCTCTGAGCGGTCCGGCTGGTATATCTCCTGTTGCATTCAGCCAACGCGCTGTGTATGTACCGTTACAGTATTATTATTTATTGATCTTTGTTACGAACGTATAAAAACTTTACTTAATTTGTCTTTAAGAGCCTTCATAGCGCAGTCAGTGGCATTGAAACGAAATAAATAACACCTAACCGTCACACCAATGACGAAAAATTAATAGTTTTTTTGGTCATTGCGTCACACACATAGCACCAATCCCACTGTACGATATAGTTATCTTTTGTCGTGGTTATCAAGAACTACGAGGAGCTAACATTTGCCTCAGTCGATCGGCCTCAGTCGGGATCGAACCCGCTACCTATCGTTTCACAGCCCGCACAAAAATATAGGAATAAATAAATAAATCTAGGAAATCCTGTGTTGCAACCAGTTATGGGATGATAAATTTCAATATTCACTCAAAGGAGATTGAATGAGTTTTTATATTGATTATGGTTTAATTTACCTACTGCGGGTATTTATCCGTATATATATGTACTAACTGTTGCTCGCGGCTCCGCCCGCGTGGAAGTCATGTTTGGGAGAAAAATATATGTTTGTATATCATATAAAATACGAATTTTCATGCGTTTAACTTAAAAATGAAGGATTTTCATACAAACTTTCATCCCCCTATTTTACCCCCTTAGGGTGATTTAGAAAAAAATGTGAAACACTTATTTCTTTATTTCCTACCAAAAGCCTAAATATGAATTTCAAGATCCCTAAGTCGAATTATTGATTTCCCATACAAATTTTGAACTCCTATTTGACTCCTTCCAAGGTTGTTTTTTGAGAAAAAGATAGCCTATGTCCTTCTGCAGGATATAATCAATCTCCTTGCCAAATTTCATCACAATCTGGTCAGTCGTTTAGTCGTGAAAAGGTAACAAACAAACAAACAGAATTACTTTCGCATTTATAGTATTAGTATGGATATTTGTCTGTGATTTTGTAAAGAAAATACTGTTTATGGATGATAAAATAAGAGATTTTTACTTCTATAAGATTTCAGATAAATGCTGACAGTATTCACCTGATATCTTATTATTATTTTATTACATAGATGCGGATACGTCAGGCAGAGCTAGTCGAAAAAATGTATAAGTCATACTTTTGTAACTGTCAAAACTTTTAACAAACTGTACAAAAACATGCTAAACTTGTTTTTTTTTAGGGACAAAATTAATAACAGGAAACACGAACCGCCATTCTATTTTGACGCTAAATTACTGGCACAGCAGTGGAACTGCTACGGCAATACAAGACTGTTAGTATTATTCATTTTTGTTTTTTTTATATACCACGATGGTGGCAAACAAGCTTACAGCCCGCTTGATGGTAAGCGGTCGCCGTAGCCTATGGACGCTTGCAAAACCAGGAGCATCACATGCGCCTTGCCGACCCTAAATTCATTTAGTCAATTTTGAATTATCAAAGTAAGAAAACATTCTTCAGCCATATTATTAATAGGTATGGAATAATCGTAGTTTAACTGAGCTATTTTCTAGTTTCGTTGAATGTTTTTTTTTTATTGATATTCAATTTGCCATTTTTAAAACAAACTCTGTATTGTACAACATCCTACTGCTAGACAAGGGTCTTCTCTACTAATAAAAATAGTGAGGCCTATAGTTTAGCACGCCCGCTTAAGGCGGTTTGGTAAACTTCATGCACTATTTTAAAGTATTCTCAGGCATGCAGATTTCCCCACATTACTTCCCCTTAACGTGAAATAAGCGATAATTAACAAAGACTACATTAATTCTAAAAATGAGAGGTGTATGCCATTACGGTTGGTTTCGAACCCGTGACTTCCGTCTTGGCAGCCTGTACCACTTCCAGCTATACTATCGCCGCTGCTTCAAAAATTGCCTTAGTAATGAAAATATAACTTAAATGTGCACAGTATTTCTTACGTACGTCTTCATACTATGAAAAATAATATTGCGTAAAAAGATTTTAATATCCATAGATATATAGATTAGAGTAAGTTATTATAATAATTGTGCCAGGTACCACCATACATTAAGCCCCCCACTTCTCTGGGCCCTTCGCCAATGTCTTCGAGAGGTGATGAAAGAAACATTACCCAAATGTTGGGCTCGTCACGCTGCGACCACGGCACACTTCCACAAACGAATGGAGCAAATGTCATTCCAATTCCTTGTGACCAAACCTGAGGATCGTTTGGTTACCGTGACCACCGTAGTGCTACCACCAGGCTACGACTATGTGAAATTCTACAAATATATCAGAGATAAGTAAGTGATAATCTAAGTTACAATCTCTATACAACAAAGTTATGAACTATCAAATATTAATAAGTAAAAGTTTTTTAATTCATAAAAAGTACACCGTCTTCAATAAAAAACAAATTATGCGTCCCTATAAAAATTAAGGGTTGCCCTCGTATTTTCTGAGATCCCATCATCAAATCCTTACTTTGTGCCAATGGGACCACCTGGGAAGTGTCCTTTTAAACAAAAAAGTATTTCTCGAATTGGTCCAGGCGTCTTTGAGTAATCGCGGAACATACATAAAAAAAAATCCGACGAATTCCTTCCCCTTCTCCTTTTTTTGAAGTCGGTTAAAAAATCATAATTGAATCTGAAAATATAGCTATTGACGGCTATAATATAATTAGTAGTATTAGAGTAGAACAACAGATACAGTCTAATTTGGCAGTAGATGGGCAGGAAGAACAAAGGTGAAAATATTCCATTTTTTTTATCCACGGCAAACTGACCACACTGCACCTGATGATAAGCGCAGTGCCGTCCAGTTGGAGTATCGAAAAGCAATGCATCCCTCGCTACTGAACACAATTATAAGACCTGCTGTGTAGGTTCTTCACACTACGCCATGGGGCAAGGAGGTGACGAATCGGTCGAGGGTCTAGTGTCAGAGTACTCAGAAGGCCGAAGACGGCCAAACATCGTCAACCAACTCTAGACTCCCGACAAAAACCGGATGTACACTGATAATAAACATGATTGATATGAAATGAATCAATTACATTATTAATTAATATAGTTTGAAACTGCGTTCGACGTAATTTATCTTTAGCATAGTACATGTTTTTCAGATACAACATCCTAATCTTTGCCGGTTTAGGACCAACAGCCGGCAAAGCACTGCGCATAGGTCTTATGGGAGTCAACTCTACCATACAAGTAGCTGATGCAGTGGCAGACGCAATGAAAGCCGCTCTAAGAGTCAAATCTCTCCTTTAAACATGTGCGGTTTTTCTGAATAAACTATACGTCATAGAAGGTTATAAAGATATTAATATATTTAAAAAAAATGTGTGCGTGTACTTAATGTACGCGCGTGAGAAGTTATACTTCTTTGGCATCATTAAAAAATAGTTTTTAATTGCATGCAAACATTAATGTTAATAATATTTTAATTTATATCAATAAATAATACATACGGATAGTTAACCTCAATTATATTGGAGCACTTGAAAAAGTATATAAGCACAATTTTTTTCACGCGCATCATAAAATTTCACTCTCATAATTTTTTCATAACGCGCCTAAAGAAGTATAACTTCAAAAAGGCCATATTGTAAACATCTGGTTGAAATAATGACATATATTAGTGTATTCTTATGAACTAAATAAAACCATAAGTTGATCTCAGGTAATTTATTTAATAAACTGTATGTGACAGGTTACAAAATATTGACTGAATGTACCTAGATAACCCAAATAATATGTGATCGTTTAACATAATGTTACCAAACGCTTGATGTTTCAGGAATTTAAATAAAATTTATGATAAATATACGTCCTTTATATTCACCGTAGTAGGATCGAATGATATTAATATTTTATATTTTTCTATTTAGAAAAACAATGCAACAAAAGCGACTTCATAATATTCTTTATGGCCATTAATTATGTTATTCGCAAGCCATATGTGACTACTTTTCTATTGTTAGATAATACAAAAAATATTAAAAACCATAAACTCTTGCGCTTAATCAATGATATTATTATATCAAAATACAAATAAGTATAATTATTATACATTTAGTTGGCAAACTTCGGCAGAACCGTAATAAGAGAATACAACTCGTATTTTGCGGTTTTACCGAAACTTGGTAAATAAGGTAAATAACCAATAATAATAACTACGTTACAAACTCCTTACAAATTTTGATGGACTAGAATCCACAACGAAACGAGAAATTCCATTCACATAATTCATTTTTGGCAAAGTCCCACGAAACCGTCTAGGCCTTTTAAGTCTCGAAATCACTAACAAAATGTTCCAAGCCTCACCTCTACAAGAATTTTAAAACTTTGGCCGTTTATATCAGTCAGTGCTGTAAACGCCCAGTAGCGCCTGCGCAATACCTGGCCTTACTTTCTCAAACATAAACATAGTTTGTTGTCCGCACCACGTGACCACGTGAGGCCGCCACTTACTATACACACAAACAAACCTTATACTATATCAGTTATCAAACAGAAGTAATGCTAACACGGCATTCATTTCCATCACATCGAAACATTTGGACTAGCTTCCTTAATTACTTAACTAAACCGTTATACTAGTAATTAAACAAAACTAGTCACGAATAATCATTAAAATCTACGCTTAAACTGATCTATATAATTATCGTACAGTCCTTTTAATATTACTTGTGTAAAGCATAACATTTAAAAACGTATGTTAATATGTACAGAATGATTATTGTATTGACACCCGGGTAGTATTACCACATATATAAGTTACTTGAGATATTAGTGTTCACAAATAAGTAAGATGACATACAATGTAACATAGTTCTGCGTACAGAGTTCTACACGAATTATTCACTAAGCATATAAAGTAACATAGGAAATAAGCACTATCGAATCATAACATAGTAACACTAATAACACGTGTGTGCCACAAAGTAAACAAATACAAAACTAAAGCAAATGCACAAACATGGCGAACAGTACATGAATGTTTGTGATGTTTCGTACGCGACCATGCACACGCGGCATTACCTCTTATCATATACAGTAAACATGTAAATAAATATGCACATAAGTAGCAACATAATTTATATTTACAATTAAGAAAATATGGCACATCTTTCATCGACCGCGCTCGCACCTCCAACAATATCTCGCCAAGCGATCGAACCTTACACGACTAATAAATACTAAAACAAATCAGTATCGGATGAAAATGTAATGCGCCTATAAAATTTCGGGATATCTCATAATACCAATTAAATACCGGTGGGTAAGTATAAATTATTCAACGTTTAATAATACACAGTATAGCTACCTCCATCGTCGATCGACTCAGAGCCGTCGCGCGGCCGACCTACCGCCTACTGTATCGAAGCGTTCATCTCGCACGGCGGCCGAACCGAAAGACTCGCTCTACATCCACGAACTTCCAACACTAGTGACTTCCAACTCTTTATTCAGAGGTACGAATTATACGAAATAGCCGGGCGATAAAAAGCTAACAATCATCGCCCGTGAAGATGGTCCGGTCGGGTGGCGCGTGTACCGACTACGCAACCTAAAACTAGAGACACATTCGTATCGCACGCGTACATAAAAATAATCGTCAGTCTAGGGAGCGGAACGCTCACTCACTTAGCCTACGAGCAGTCTGGGGGTGAAGACGGGATGGTCGGGCGCAGTAATACTGTGTCCGGCGAGTGCGCGCACTCAGTGGCGGTGCGCTCAGCTCGGCGGCGGCGGGGCTGAGCGGTCTGAGCGCTGTGAGCGATCCAAGCGGTCTGAGCGTTCCGAGCGCTCAGTGCGCTGCGCACGATCGGGGCGAGGCGCGCGTTGCCGACGATGTCGCGTGCACACACAGCACGCGTCCACACGCCGCCGCCGAGAGCAAGCCGCGCGGCCACACCGCTTACGAACACATGTTACTTCGCCATCCTTAAAACAACACAACATCTTTATTGGCCTTATTACATTCAATGTTTATATATTCTTAGTATATTCAACGTTGTTCCTAATAAACACATAAAAACCATACAATACGCTACATCTTGGGAAATCGAAACCTCTGTTTTACCCGTTTTGTATGGGGCGGTCAGTGCTCAATCGTCAAGTACATTGGCGCGAGGTACAACCGTACCTCTCATTTGTAAAAAAATATAAATTCCTATGACTGTTCATAATTTCGACTATGATAATATATTTAGTTCAGTTACTATATCTTTCTCGGAACTCAAAATGTAGATATATTTACTAAATTATAAAAAATAATAAAATTACCTTGCATCGGCAAGTGACACATCGTTGTTCTCCGTGTGAATGTATAGAAGGATGAACTTCTTTCCCGTTCGGTAGCGGTCCATCAGGGAATTTGCATCCACCTTCCGCTAGAATTTCCTCGGCTGTTCTAGGTGTTCCTTGATCTTTAGGTGTCTCTTCATCGGGTTTCTTTGATTTAGCCTATAAAAAAGTATTATTATGGTACTATTTCGTGTTCGCTTCGTTATATTTATTCAAAAAAATTATACAATTCAGCAATTAACTCATTGCTCAAATTAAATATTTTAAAGACTATTTTAATTCCAGTATTTTATCATCCTCTACAATTTATTTAGTACATATTTTTGTCGGGGGTCTAGAGTTGGGGTACGATGTTTTTGCGGCCTTCTGAGTACCTACTCTGACATTAGACTCTCGACTGCTTCTTCACCTTCTTGCCAATGGCGTAGTGTGAAGAAGCAGGCCGGCATGATTGTGTTGAGTAGCGAGAGATAGATTGTCTCTCGTTACTCGATACTCAAATTGGACGGCACTGCGCTTACCATCAGGTGCAGTGTGGTCACATTACCGTGCCAGGATCAAAAAAATATAGTTTAAATATGCATCTTACCGCAGGACAAACTCGGCAACAAGCTTTTTTATCAGGTCTGTATGCTTCCTTCTCACTGCAGCGCAATGGCGGGCACTGGACGCGTGGGCACTGGATTTGCTTGGTAGCAAAATTGCAAGTACATACAGCACAAGTGTCATATCCTCCCGGTACTAAGTAGGGGTGCCATGAGGATCCCGGGGCATACGTCTGTCCAGCCAGCACACAGCTACCATCTTCTGTCCATTTGGCTGACGTGGAGTCTGAAAATTTGTATTTTTTTTAGAATTGTTTGGTTGGAAAAAAAATTTAGTAAAAATTAATAGACAAAATACTGTCAGTATTGTATCGTCTTTGTAACTTTAAATATTTAATGGAAATACAGCTAAATCTTTTCGTATCAAAGGCACAACACACTAAAGAGATACATTCATAATAGACAGAACTATTGAGTGCCTATTAAATTAATATTTTTAAAAGTTCTACTCACTAGTACAAATTGGGCAACACTGTCCAGGTGGCTGTATGGTGGGTACTAAGCAGCTGACTTGGGGACACTGCACTGGCTCACACCGCGGAATACCAAGCACGCAAGAGCATTTAGAACATGACTGTAACAAATTTAAACACGGTTTATAACATGATTCGTTGTCCTGATGACATTTTGCCGGTAGGAAGGTGTCTGATGCATATTATGCGTAACACAATTCAACAACGACCTTTGAATATACTGAAACATTCACCATATAAGGTAATTCCGAAGTCAGTATACATTTTAGTAACTTCTGACCCACTAAATTGCCAGACATCGAAAGACATAACTTTGACATAATATTCAATTTGGATTACTCTTTATTTACAATCAGGTCTAGTATAGTTACTTCGCCTTGCCACGATACATGGCATCAAGAAAAAACTTGCACACAATAATTAGTTATCCTGTTCGATCTTTTTTTTATTCTTCTTCGATCTCTTCGTCTTTGATACATAAGATTTTTGCAAATTCGCATTAGTTACAACACTTTTTTAATACTTATCTTGCAGAATCACTTTTTTTTTTTTAGTGCTTTGATAGGCAGACGAGCAGACGGGCCACCTGATGGTAAGTAGTCACCGCCGCCCATAGACTTCTGCAATGCCAGGGCACAGCAAAGCCGCTGCCTACCGTTAACTTCACTTCAGTCAGTCACTTCAGAACTACATCTTCAATTAATTACTTTAAAGTCCTGAAATTGTGTAGTATAATTACCTCAGTATCAGTCCAAATGTCTCCGATCTTGTAGAACTTCTCTCCCTGCTGGCAGTATCCAACATTAATGCGATACAGCGCATTATCAGAGAGCTGGTCTTCTAAAGGTCCAGGTGTGTACTTGGCACTTAATTCGTTATCTGTGGTCCCTGGGACCGCCGGCAAACACGAAGGTGGCACGCTTATCTGAAATTTTAAAAAAATATTTAGAATCTAAATTTAGGATGATTGACAGCAAAGAAACTTCATTTCACTTCTTGGTTAATGGTGACTTAATAAATGGCTTAATAAATAATAAACTTTGATAAAGAAATATGATTCCTTTATCATAGAGTACAGTATGGATACGGAAAAAGGATGTCGATTACGTATGTCAGAATAAGTGTACTGTAGTATACTAAGTAATTCAAATAAACATAGTAGGTAATGTAGGTATATCCACGGTCAGACTTCAGGGGTCTGAACATTTCTACATCTTCTTCATTTAAAAGTACAAATATCCATAAAATCTTACCTTATGATTCTCACAGCTTTAGCAGCATAACCAAATTCAAAAGTAAATAAGTGGAGATATCAAAAATATTTTTATTTTGAGTTTAGGGATAAAGTTAGTGGTAAATCTTGAGACACACAATAAAATTTAATAAGCATATAAATGAAAGGGTTTTTAATATAAGGATTAGTTTCACTCATTTCAATGACAAAATACAATCTTTTTTTTTTGATTTGTGCTATTTCAAGAACCAATAGATTGACATCTATTACTATATTGGAAATACTTACTTGTGGTACACGCGTGCGCAGCAATGCCGTGACATTGTCCTGGGAGCGCAGTTCTAAATAAGCAGCACCGACGTGCAAAGCAACTAGTTCCACTGCAGTGGGTTCTAGTATCCAGCCTTCATCACCACCCAGTTCACGTGCGTAGCCTTCCCCACCTGCATGCGTCTCCAACCACCATGAAGATTTAGTCCGTGAATTCCCGCCAGTTACCAATGCCTGGCAGATGAAATAAACATATAGTTTATAAATGATATTTATAATAGCAGGACAAAGTGACTTCAATGCGCTCCGAATGCAATTCAAGACCTTATCGACAATAGAGTTGAGCACTTGTATATTATAATAATAATACTAGCCCTGTATTAAACATTGTCCCACTGCTGGGCACGGGCCTCCTCTACTAATGAGAGGGGCTAGGCCTTAGTCCACCACGCTGGCCTAATGCGGGTTGGCAGACTTCTCATACCTTCGAAAAATTCTCAGGTATGCAGGTTTCCTCACGATGTTTTCCTTCACCGTTAAAGCAAGCGATAATTAAAATTTCAATACACACATAACTTTAGAAAAGTCAGAGGTGTATGCCACTTGGGTTTCGAACCTACGACTTTCGTCTTGGCAGTCCGTACCGCAACCAACTAGGCTATCGCTGCTATTGTATATTATTGGAAATAAAAAAACACCCAACAATAATATACATCGTCCCTCCCAGACAGAAACATATATTTGTGCATCATACAAACATTTGTCTCGGTGCGGAAATTGAACCCGCGGCCTCGGAGTCGACAAACTAGCTAGCCAGCATCTGATCTCCACTATCCATGAAAAACCACATACATATACACTCACGCTTATAATCCCCGAAGGGGTAGGCAGAGGTGTAACCAGTACACCCACTTTTCGTCGAATTTCGGTCCCATAATGTGATAGGGGGCGAGCCTATCGCCATACCGGGCACAGGTTCCAGACTCCGGGCTAATACTGAGAATTTCTAGATAGAAAAACCCAATATCACATGAAAAACCACAACACAGAATAATAGTGAGTGTGTCGTTGACCTTAATGGAAAGGAATAGGGAAATCCCAAACAATTTCTTATTTTTTACAATCATGTGAATGTAAAGATTTTTTTAACCTTCACACTGGTGTTGCAAAATAATGTGATGGTTAGTTTTTCCAATTGTAATTGGGCCTCCGGACAACTTACTCACCGTTTGAAACAACAAACCCATTCGCGGTCACAATTCGTTTAGTCGAATCATTATAAAAAAATAATTGAGCAAATAATTTGGTATATAAACACGCAGCTTACCTCATAATACAATCCACACAAAGAATCAACTGATAGCCAAGCGAGCCCCGCCATTGTCATCGGTACGCGAACATGAGATGTACGACGAAGCAAAGCAGGTCCAGAACCTGCTGCATCAGGCAGCAGCCGGGAAGTCAACCGGCCGTGAAGGATTGGAGGTCCTGGAAAAAATGTTTTGATAATAATTATCATTACAAAGCAAATATACTTTGTCTCCTGGAAGACCAACAGCTTTTGATTCGTCTCATTCAATTCGACGGTCGAGGTATGTAGTTATCACTAGACTACAAGTCTTTGAACGTTATAGTTTTAAACGTGAATCACGGCGAACTGTTGTTTGTAAGAAGTAGTTTTGTGCCTGTGAATTCACCAAACGGCCCAATGTAAGACCAGCACTGGTATTTAAACTAGTACACGCTGAGTTAGGGCCGTATTTGTTATAAGCATGTTGATTTTTTAGTTTTTTTTTCTTTTTTGCTTGCTTATAACGAATAAAATATTTTTCTCTTTCTTTGCTCGTATGATTACATGAAACATTACCTGCATCTCCACCAACATGGACTGCTAGAGTTTCTTCATACAGCGGTTGAAATATGCGAGCACTTGGCCGCGCCAGGACTCCAATACGCGTGTCTAGTATCTCTACTTGAGAGTGTCGCTTGCCTTGTTCCTCCACTAACGTTATCTTCGGATCGTTCACTCCAAGGTTATCCATCTGAAAATAGCAGGATAGGATGAATATTTCCACATTTTGAGGACTTTTTATCACATTCATTAATATGCTATCTTAGTAGGTAATTTAGTCCTTACTACTAAACGTATGTTACGAATCAAGTAAGTCTTTTGTAATATATGGACGGATACACCTAAAAACTCTACATAGACAATGAATTATTCAATATGTCCCTATTTAATCCACTTTGTATTCGACAAGACATTCAAATGTGCTATTAACTAAATAAGAAATTAACCGAAAGACGAATTTATTTCAGAAATCTACTGTCTTTTTAATTATTTATTTTAAAACATTAACTATCCTTTTACAGATCTATAGTATATATAAACTATCTCAATCTGGCAGAAATTATTAAAAGAAATACTAAATAAAAATTACAAGGGTTTTTAAATAGAAACGTATCTAGGTTATTTAAAACTTTATTAAAAGTACATAAAGGTATAATGAAATATAGATATCAATTACCTGTATATCATAGACGAGCGAGCCCTCTTTATCAATATAGATCAAGGCAAGTCCTTCAGGTGCGGGAGAGGCCGGAGCTCGTTCTGAGACCAACGGTGCGTGATATACCTCACAAGCTGCCTTCTGTCTCACGCTTCCCACGAGACGGCGTTCTGGTGTCCCAACTGCCTCTATAGTAAGCAATAATCTTCCCCTAGCAAGAGAACGCAATTCTGCCGCAGAAACCGGAGTTGATACTTCGAGAACGTTGAAGTCGTAATTTGGCTTGCTCACTCTCTGTACCTGGAAATCATTACACAAATTACCGTCTAATATGAATTGCACATTGTATTTTATTGATCAAAATTGGTATCAATTAACTTTAACAATAATTTTCTCGTATCGCATTATTTTTATTGTTTAGTGCTCGTAAATGATTTTAGTTATCAAAGTGATCGCGATGTTTACAATGGCATCAGATACGCTCATTGCACTTCAGATAAGGGAGTAAGTGCCATTGTAAAAATAAAAGCGTTAGATGTATTATAAATGTAAAGATAAACGCATATAGATATAGAATTTGTAATGGTGTACATATACATATTTAATATCTAACAGTCATTAAGAGTACGCAACTGTTGTAATGCAAAGATCAAATATTTTGACTTTATTACTTGCATACATATCCTCGTATATGATACGTACAAAATCTTTATTACGTATATACATCTGGATCCAGATGCTAAATCATACTTGTTAACTCGTACAATTAAACATATTAACAGAGATCTGCTATCTCATCTCTCAATTGAGTGTACGCACACAACGAAATTACCTGATCAATGATCGTCTGGTTTTTATCCGGCAAAGTGAGGATCACTCTGACGAGATGTGACGTCACTGCTGTTTTTGGAAATACTCCATTGAACATCAAAGCTAGGTAAAGACTAGGCGTAGCGCCTGCAACCCCTGTGATGACTGCAGTGCCTCCCCACCAACCGTCTTCATGGTCTACTGCTCTGTAATCTCTGCAGGCTCCCTGCCCAAACGACGTTGGCGGATGCTCTGGTTCCAATAATGCAGTAAACATCTCCGATGAAAGTGCTGGGTATCTGTAAATTATAAAGCAGAATTTATTAGCAAACGAATTATGTCTCACCAAACGTGGTCTCTTTAATCATCAGCCTAATAAAAAAAACAGCCTAAATCTATACCAATATTTTTTATTTATTAAAACCTTAAACATAATTTATTTGTGCACAGTAATCTCCATGAAAACTGAGCTATTTTAATTGTGATATTGTATTGAGATAAGCTTGAGCTAACTCTATAATACGCCAAGACACTAACCGTAACTCTAGCTAACCGTTACCTTTAGAACTGGTGGCAAGTTTAAATAAACTTTAAAATACAATCACAGATGTAGGTTGTTCAGTTTCAAGGACGAAATAATACGAACAGAACTAAAGATTTTCTGACGAACTTAGAAATTTACGAATTCAGTTTATTGCCAGCATTAATAACACAAGACTTTTATCTACAAAAAACGAATGTACTAATAGCTGAACATAAAATAGATCAAAAGGAATTGGCAGCACGCGCACTAATTGATTTACAGACAAAATCAGACTCAGACAAGGCGCAATTTTGAAATTAGAACAATTTAATCTACAAGATTCCAAGAAGTTGATTGCTTTGACTCGATTTCTTCAGGTCAGTAAACATTCATTTGCCATAAAATATATCTGAGAATTACTCTCGTCATGAAGAATATTAATCTATAGAATTTTTAATAGGCACAAATAACGACATTGATAAAGTAATTGAAAGAACAAATCTATTAGGTTCTCACAGAGAGCACTTCGACCCCGCACAGATCTTTGGTATTTTCCGAATGTTGTTTCTAATGAACTCGAGGGGCTTCCGTTATTAATCACGCGGTTAATTAAATTTACAATCAAAGGCGAAGTACGTAAGTAAGTAAGCACAGTCAGCTTTACACAGAAATACCTAATAGAGTCTAATAGAATTTTCCAAATGATTGACCGCTAGGGATTCTTGATCAAAGAATTTAGTATTACTTTTACATAAATATGACACCAATGATGTTTCTCAATTGGTAACAGAAATGAAATAAAAGCAGTAATACGAAATAGAATAAAATTGTTGGATAAATATATCTCAGAATACTAGACCATCATTAAAATCAATGGAAGCGTTCAAATACGTAAAAAATTACAGTTTATTAGCCATCTATGTCGCATTAAAGCGAATCTACGGTTTCTAGACTGTTCTCGACATACTAAATGACCCAAAGTAGCTAGCTCTCTGCTATTGACATACAAAATATTACTGCTGGGTTTTCCACTAAAGCTTCGTCCACTAAAATGTTCTACAACAGAGTGTGATACCTACACAGAAACGTATAACATTATGGTAAAACTTTTTTTTTTATTCTGGCCCGGCCAAGTGACCATACTGAACCTAATGGTAAGCGCAGTACCGTCCAGAGTATCGAGTAGCGAGAGACAATCTATCCCCCGCTATTCAACACAATCATGCCGGCCTGCTTCTTCACACTACACCATTAGCAAGAAAGTGAAGAAGCGGTCGAGGGTATAGTGTCAGGAGTACCTACTAAGAAGGCTGCAAAACGGCCAAACTTATTCTTAGACCCCTGACAAAAACCGGATGTACACTGGCTGATCCCGGAACGTGACACACTTGCGTGTGCCAATATGGCGGGTTTTAGACCCTTTTTACGGTGGTCGCTATCGGGGCGGATAGTAATATCCTACCACAAGCATATTATGGCGGTATTAAACATTCAGTGATATCTCGAATATGATCTGTTTAGATAGGTACCTACCAAGACTTTATCTATTTCAGTCGCCAAAGCCATGTCCAACAAGACTTAACATTTATGTTTCAGCATAATGTTCTAGTGCCATGTATTGTATTTTTGAATCTCTGAACAAAGATGCTACTGTATATGTATTATGTACCGATGATTAAATACCTAGTCAGGTCATAAATTCTGTCACATGTTTAATATAAAATAATTGAAACAAGTTTATTCATTATGTAACCATTTATATACCAAAATGAACTTAACAAAACATAGATTCTTATGACACTAAAGTTTATTCAAAATGACCTCCGTGATTTTGAATACAGGCCTTCAATCTGCGCGGGCAGTTGTCTATCGCAGCACGAACGAGGTCCATGTCAATATCGGCGGCTGCCTTAATCAAGGATGTCTTGAGTGACTCCAAATTGGGATGAGGCTTTGAGCACGCCTTTTCCTCCAAGTGTTCCCATATCTTGTAATCTAACGGATTCAAATCTGGACTGGAGGAGGGCCAGTCTTCGTGCCGGATGAAGTCGATTTCACGCGCCGCCAGCCAGTCTTGTGTGCTCTTCGCTCTATGAGCTGGCGCCGAATCTTGTTGGAATACCCAGTGCCTGTTATTGAACATGGTATGAGAAACAGGTTCCACAAGGTTCGTCAGGACTGTATTTTGATACACAACTGCATTCGTTTTTACACCTTTCTCACAAAAATGTACCTCTGTTAAGCCCCAATAAGAAACTCCCAACCATACCATGAGCGAGGATGGAAAATGACCTCGTTGGACACGCGGAATACGGTTGCTCGCTTCTTCACTACTGTGTGCGTACACCTTATCATTTTGTTTGTTGTAGCTCTCTTCTACGGTAAAAATTTTTTCATCTGAAAAAAGAATTTCCCGATATTTTTTTCCCGCGTACCGCTTCAACAAAGCGCGGCATCTCTTCAGTCTCAGGTCCATTAGACGAGCATTCAAACGATGTCCTGTTTTCTTCGATATGCCCGAAGCCCTAAGTCTTCATTAAACACCCTTTTCACCGTGGTTCTGCTTAACCCCATCCCATAGGCCAACAGTTTCTGCTTACGTTTGGGATTTCTTTGAATTCGCGCCTTCACAGCTTTTATCACTGCTGGAGTCCTAACAGACCGAGGGCGACCACTTCTTGACCTGTCATCTACACTAGAGTCTTCATTGTATCGTTTGATGGTACGATAAACGAATCTTTTGGTTATATTCAAATTTTTCAGTATGTCAAAAATTTGAATTGGCGCGTAACCGCAACGATGCAACGCAATTACTGCAACACGGTCTTCTTTAAGCGTCCACTCCATATTTAAAAATGAGTAAATTTCTAAAAAGTATACATTTTTATTTTCATGAACAATTTAAAATTCGAATTCAATAAACTTTTTTGTGGCCAGCATTCTAAAATAAAAGTTTTTACTATGTGACAATACTTATGACCTGACTATGTACTTTGATTGCACGGCATTGCAGTACACTAAAACTGCACTATTAATCATCAGACTACTAGATTTGTGGTTTGGTGTTAATCTTATGTGAATTAAGGTAACACCGCTACTGAACATAGTATCCAACGATTCCTGTATAAGCTCAGGCACGTACTGTTTTGAAAGCACGAATCAATCTTCTTTCCACCATTAAATATGGATATCATATTACATGAAAAGGGCAGTGTAAAACCATATATGTAAAGGCGTACGTGCATACTTCACAAAAGAAGCTCGTCGTAAATATGTTTTGATATGTGACCGGACGGATTATAGTCTTGTCTAATTGATTGCGGTATTATGGTCATGTCTACCCGGTAATATTCCATGATATGAGAATAATATTGATTGGAGAGCTGAATGTATAATAAAATGATTGGAAGTTCCATACCTACCTGTCGATTCGGCCGCTCAAAGCGCTGTCTATGGTACTATTGCGTTCATCTCCCCACAACAGAGCCACGTGCAGATCCCCGTCGCGTAAAAGAGTTTTATATTGACGAGGTACTCTACGCCATACACCACACAGCTAAACAGAGAGACATGGTTGAGAATGCTACGAAACTTAATGACAATAAGTACAATATTTTTACTCATGGATTAGTACTATGTTTTCTATTAAAAATGTTTGACTTAACTGTGAATATCGCTAGCAAAGGAATGAAGCTTATGAAAATGTTTACAAAACATATGATACTAAACAATTGACAACTATATCATGAATAAACTTATACGTAAATTGGTAACTTATTGCTTTAATTGAATTGCGATAATATTATTCAAAAGAAACAATCTAACAGTAATTTACTTCGATTATAATTTGCATGTATATTCTACGGTACCACGGTACGGACCAAATAGGTTTTATTGTGGTTTATTATTTCTGCTATCATAATACTGATATGCTTTAAAGTACTGTGACTTTGGACTATCTTCAAACTACCAAATAAGTATCATAGTCATAACTTAAGACCTACCTTATCAGTTTTTTCTTCATATGTCAGATGAATGCCAGGCATTTTTTTCAAAGGCTGCTCTAATAGCACTCGCCCTATACGATCTAGAAAAGCGAGGGCTCGCGGCTGTGTAGAAATTGATGGGCTCAGCAGAACAGACCAGTAGAGGTGACGACGTCGGAACGTGAACCGAGCGGTCGCCACTCCTGGGCCCACGGGCACCCCTGACATATCATCACGCCTTACGCAAAGCGGAGACCGACCAGTCAGAATTGATGCGAAATCTGCAATTGATACCAATTATTCATGAACATGATCTGTCACGTCAGATAGAAGATCGTCTTTAAGAATATACATACATTTCATGTTATGTTCATCTTCCTCAGCCGTGATAACTACTGGACTATCTTCTTGGACGATATCGGGAGCTAGAACAAGATATGAAACATTTAAGATACCCATAAATAGATATTTTATCACATCAGATGAAGTAGAAATCGAATCAAGTTATTAAAAGGCATATCGCGTAACGTTTCTAAAGCAAATAAATATCAAGTGTTATGAAAGTTTCTAATAGATTTTGTAAATGTCATTTGGCTGATGCAGAAATTACGGAAGAGCTAATGTTCTGTGTTAATGTGTGGTCAATCTGACGGGAAATAATTAAATTTAAGATAATGGTTATAGTTTCCCTGCGCCGCGCATATCGGCACTAAGCACTTTCACCGATGTGGTAGCCATAACACGTAGTTCGATCAATTGATCGAGAGTGACGTTTGCGTCGGCGTCTGAGGCCAGTTCGCAAGACCTCCTCGACCCCTCCATTCTGGTTGATTGGATCAAATGTTATTCAATCGTACAGGACCGGCGCGTCTAGACGGCGACAGTAGAATTTGCGTTTTAACATAGCTTTCTTGTTGGTATTGCCGAGCTATGGACACAAATAGAGAGAGCACTGACATTCCGAGCAACTATTTGATTGGTGCCCCATTCGTCGTCGACGACGTGCACTCGTTTACTACTCGTAAACTTTAACGTTTGCCGCAACACTATTACAATTTCATTTCCACTTGTGAATTCAGTTTTAATTAAAAATTATATAATCTTGTTGTTTGTTCAACGTCTAGCCATGATTTTCAAGAATTACATTTTAAGAATCGTTTTATTATATAAAATATAATTACAATTAATATATTATATTTTACCACTATACTTATATAATAGTTCATTGTATATATCATCGTTGGAAAATTTTGTTGGGATGTGTACTTCTATACTGCACAGTTCTAACAGCTTTGATCTCTTTTATTATCTATTCCATAGTTTCCGAGAATGTTACAGATGTCTGCATGTTATACATTCAGATTATTATAATATCTGTCCTGTTGCTATATACTGTGCCACTATTAGATGGGATTTTTCATCAGTGAGAGGGGATCAGCTTTAATAGTTAAAAATATTGGCATTTAATGAAACCTGGCATGTCATTTGAAAAATGTTTATTTATAATTATATTCAAGATGACAATGCACACCACTGTGCATTAGCTAAGCGAGCACTTCCGCGAACTAAAGTGAGCTTTAACGAGAAAATCTAAACAATAGTTTATTGGACATGATAATTAGCTTCTAGTTGGCAAAATGACTTAATAAACAAGCGCTTGCGGCAGTTGTAAGCGCTATGATGGACAGACATGTTTACGCGTCTAGCGAGGTAAATCTGAGGGCAGATTGTGATCTTGAACGCTCCGGCGCCACGGCTCATAATTCACTCAGTAAATTCATGACATTGCCGACCCAGCCCTAAATTTATTTGCATATGGCGCCAACGTGGCGATGAGTGGCTCTAGGATATTTGTAAGCACAACAAAGAGTCGAAGCTGAGAGATGATTCGATGAGAAAATATGCTACGACGCTGCTAGGGTTGCCCTTTTATCTATAAAAAATATGCGCGCGTAACATATAAAATAATGTATAACCTATTTCTAGATGTTTAAAGAGCTTAATCAGGCTATGAATCCAGTAAAGACTAGAGCTTGATTAATTAGTTTTTTCGAGAGATACACGTAATATGGCCAGGATAAAAAAAATATTTCAATATGACTATAAATTCACCTCCAACCCCTATTATACCATGGGATTTAAATATGACTTGCGAAGCGTAGGCCCAAAATGTTAGGCAGGGGTGCAACTTGTGCACCCAGGATTCGCATATTTCCTTACCACCCATGATATGACAGGCGTCGAACCTATCGCCACATCAGACAACAATCCCGGGCAAATCAGAATAATAATTAGTAGAATTTGTATAAAGTCCTCTACTAAAATTATTAATTCTTCAAAATACTATATTTTTTTTAGTGCCTTGATAGGCAGACGAGCAGACGGGTCACCTGATGGTAAGTAGTCACCGCCGCCCATAGACTTCTGCAATACCAGGGCACAGCAAATCCGCTGCCTACCGTAAATATATTATGATAAATTTACTTTTTGTACTAGTGAACAGTACTGAAGCGTTGGCGTAGATTATAGTTTATACAAGACGGACGCAACTTGGTAATAACATTGTAGGACTGAGGTATTCAGGTAAAATTATACTTTTGAATTTTCGATTCCGTTATAGCTTTACTGAAGTTTATTATTATTTTTGGGAACATCCAGCTATATTTAGCTGTATGTCAAGCTAAAGACAGCCCTAAGTGGTAAACACGGTTCGCATTGGAGCACCTTTGACTTCGCTAGGCTTGGCTCACACACCGCGACCGTGTATGAATATTTATGCGTGCATACCGCACAGGCGCTATATAAGTGCAGTTCTTCGGACAAACGGTTTCCAGCCGTCATACCTTACCACTCATTTAGTTTTAATTTAACCACTCTCGAATCACAAGAACACCGCAGTTCGAAAAGGTAATAAGTAGAGTCTGTCAAAAATCAATTTTATTTCCATAATATTAAAGTTAAAAATAGCATGTAAGAACGGCGTGTGTTGCTAGTATTGGTTGAAATTGTTGTATTGGTTGGTTATAGTTGAAATTAATGTGATGAATCTGGAATCCCCTTCATTCCAAGTCCTGTCGAAGATGTTAGGCCTCTCTAACATGCCGTTTTCCGATTGTATTATATAAGTAGGCGCCGCGAAGGCGACGCACTCACCGAGGTACAAATATCGGAGACACAAAATGCGCAAATACGACCAGATTTGCGACAGCTGTAAATAATTCGCGCGGTTCAAATAACATTCAATGATATGTGTTCTCGCAAAGTCATAACATTATAAATATGTTTGTGTTGTTTTATTCTCAAATCATGTATTCTCATACTCGACATCTTATATTAAACCGCATTAACAAATAGATATCACATATTAGATGCCTAATACGGTACAATTACGATCGTAAAATCCAGTTTGTAATAACAGTTAAATGCAGAACGTATAATTTCATGTCACAGTTGATTGCGTTAGGAAGCTCTGCCCACATCGGGTTTCTATTCAATGACATAAACTATCAGATCGTAATGTCACGAGCGCACAAAACCCACTGCAATATTGAGGATATGAGACGCTTATTGTTCAGAAGGCAATATGTGATGAAACGATAACGGTTCACTAACAGACAATTCAATCGTTCAATTGACAGTTGACAAGTTTAGTGACTGCCGCCTCGTGAAGAACGTAAACAGTTCAAACACGGCCCGGCTATTACACAAGACCTCGTGCCAATGTACCAAAGAGTTATACTAAAACAAACGCTTTCAAATAATTATGCGCTACTTGTGTACACTATGCTACTTTAGTATTCTTTTCACACATTAAATGTAATTTAACAATCCAACGACATATGCAAATGTGTTTTACGTCCTTATTATACACTTTATATTTATATCCGTGATCCATCTAACCACACGTGTTTTATCGTGATTTAAGTACACTATAATTTTCTTGTAAGGAAAAACTAAAACTGCATATAATGCATGAGAAGTTTCATTTTGTTTCTTGTGAAGCGACAATCTTTTTACATCTATAACTTGGTAGATTACGAAAGATAAAACAATAATATAGCTAGTCATCTCCATTGTTAATCGGCGTTGTCTTACAATACGGCCGCGCGCAAATTACTACAATGAAGCCAACAAGCGTACGTACCTTGACCTCGAATAGAATGAAAAAATGTGAAAATCAGCGCATCTCGCAACTATAACGTAGGTTGGTGACACACGGCTAATGACCGACTCTGTTCTACAAAAATATAATGACGACGCGACGGTCTGCTGACGTAACCATTATACCTCGCCTAGTCAACTGAACATACTGTCGCTCTGTCAAAACATCCAGACGCTACCTGTCACAGTTTCTGGTGGCTTTATTTTAGATTAATTCTTAAAATCAATTCATAAAACACTGCGATGTGATAACGTAAATGTGGCCTTAAATCTAGTGGTAATCGAACTTGTCAATCTTTACATAGGTACTCAACCCAGTTAACCGTTGGCCTACATGTTACTCACCCAACGTTAACGATAACCCGCCATTGTCTTATTACGTGTCCAGCTTTCTATCCTTATATTATCTAGTATTAGCTTTCGCTGACAGTTCCGACCAATGATGGTCATTTCTTAAAAAAAAATTATAATAAAATATTGTATACTGAATGATCATGTAACTGTTCATAAAAGAGTTTTAGAATCTGTTAGTAGTTCTAAAGATTACCACATATAAACAAACCAATATTTTAATATAGATTAATGAGAATTTCTTCAATGAATGTATTTCGTACGCATTATTGCGCCCACGCGTGATTTATATAAATGTTCTATTAATTGATCATGTGATACTGAGTCGTGAATCAATATTTCGAAACAACTCTCACTCGTGCCACGCTTGCACAGAGAGATGCAAACAGCTTTCAAAATATGTTTTAGAATAATATTTATAGGGTTTAATGTGCTTTCTTTGAATTTTAGAGATAACGGTCAAGAGTAGAGCTCAAAGTCTAATTGGCAGAGACATTAGGCGTCGTCGTAGCGACATACAGAGTGCTGCGCCCACGGTGGCCGGACCGAAACGACAAAGCGACGATGGCAGTGCGACCGCGACAGGCGACACGACCCGCCATCCGTCCACAATCGTATGAGTGTTACACGGAACGTGCACAGAGCCACAGAGGCCGGAGAGGCTGCCAGTGGTCGGCACGGCGTGGTGACTGCCGCGCTCATTGCGAATTCCCGCAATGGCAAGCGGCATGTTTGCAGTCACTCGTACTAATTTATAGGTTATATCTGTAATGATTGCGGTGAAGAATGTTTATGGCACCGAGGCGCGGTCTTATTGTTTTCGATATGTATGCCGAGTGCCGAGAGCCGACGTTGTGTTCGTGCCCGCACACACGCCTGCACAACTGTCGTGTTGAGAGAATGCAAAGATCTTTGGCTTCGATTCAACGTCCATTTCCATAAAATACAATTTTGCATCCGACGCCGCAGATGTATCTCGGCGCCTAACATTTTAACGGTACGCGTATATCAAAGGAGCAAATTGCGAAATATGCACCAAGTGACGTAAACGAGTCGACGACGGATGGAAAGCGAAAGCATTAAACGACTTATATCGGGCGAGACATAATCCACACATTCCATGTATGAGCAAGTCCAAAAATGTACTATTAATAAGGTGACTGAAACTGGTGTAGATACACGTTTGGGAAATATTGTACAAGTGAGAAAAGGCACGTTCGCTCTGGCCACTGCCATGTACGGCGGCGCCGAAGCAGGCATTGTGCCGCAGCCCAGCGCCGACCCCGCTGCGGTATTTGTGCGACGGCCTATGCCGAGCCGTTTACGGACAACCGTTTACCCAAAAAAGTAGAACAACAAACCACGTCGGCGCTGTTTACAAGACGCACAACACTTCGGCCGCATTGTCCCATGGTGAAACGCAGGCGATTTGCATTTTACGCCTACAGGCTGCTTGTGCCGCCGCGACACTCGCCCGAGGCAACTTCGTGTTTTGCATTTCTCTTATAAATGTTTTATACCTAACAATGCTTCACTTTTAACATACAATGTTTAATGAATCGGCGTGAGATTGGTTTTCGGATAAATAATATAAACCATCGAATATTTATCAAATTGAACGGCATACATTTACTTATTTCCAACTTCCCAAGCTAATCGTTCGTTAGCTCATGAACAGATAACGGGTATTGACAATTATCAGTAAACGACACCTCTTGCGTTTTCTCTGTCACGTTTTAAATTGCCAATGAGATATCATGCATGTTTGTCCTTTTAACTAATTAAACATGCTGATGACTTGACGAGATCCGTGCGCCAACACCATTAAATACCTATTCCTTACGCACCGCGTCACTTCAACTGACTTCGCTCAGTCTCTGGGAAATGTCACCTTCCTGGGTCTTTTAATAAAACGTAGACTAACTTTAAACCAGGTTTAAATCAACCTAATTTGTTCATATAAACCTAGATTAAAATTAATCTAAAATAAGGCCCCTTAAATATATCTTAAATGAATATATTTCCTACGCAATTTATTTATAAATTCACTAAGTAATAAATACCGAATTTAGTAAACATAAGGAATCTTCAATAAAGCTCAATTAATAAAATCAGTAAAGCATCTTTAGTCCTAAATTGAATTTATATAATTAAACATAGATAGTTCACTGCATGTAGATGTAAGCAGTCGTATAATCAAAATTATAAGAACTCATAGAAAAATATATCATAATTTTAATATTGTTTTATCTTTAAACCGCTATATATTATGACACTTATAAAGGAACTGTACAGGGTGCGTTGTGTATCATAAATCTTTAATCACTAGGTACTTCATACGTACGTTGGGAGCTGATTGGCCTCGATGATGGAATTTAATTAGAAATGAAGTGAATGAGTGCTGATAGACGAATGGTCAGCTATCATCGGAATATCAAAATAGTACGCCGTCGCTTCAGTTCTACATTGAATGTAAAATACAAAGAAACAAGCAATGGTTCTCATGCTTCAATAGAATCTTAATTTTAACGCTTATGGAAGTAAAATATATAATTCAAAATAATAATAAAGTAAATAATTATAAATTACTAGATGTTATATGAAAAGGTATACAATCTGCAGGCATCTTAGGCTATTATACCCAAAATGCACGCATCCTATGGGATAGTAAAATTTCTATTTTTCGGGATAAAAAGTTGCCTATGTTATTTTCTGATCCCTAAACTGCCACTATGCAAAAATCATGTCGATCCCATGCTCTGTGAAAATCTAAACTATCCCACGGGAACTGTCCATTTTTTATTTCATTAAGATCTCTGTGCCAAATCTCAACCAGATCCGTCCAGCCGTTGTGTAAAAACATCCATCCATCCATCTAAACATTCGCATTTATAATATTAGTAGGAAGTAGGATTTCATTAATTAAAATTACACTTATTTTACGCATTAGTTTCGACGTTTCTAAACTCATAGTTATGAGGTGTATGTCGTCACAAAAGAATACTGTCCTTAAAATGAGTTTTAATTAAATGTATAATATTCGCATAAACATAAGAAAACATATTTTTTTGTTTTAAATAATTATTCAATTCAATAAATAGAATAAAGACAGTCGACCTGAGATGGTGCATAGGTTCAAGAAGGTAGATGCTAAAATAAATTTCATTGATAGAAGAATACATTAATAGCTACGTATAGGTATATACCATATAAGAATAATAATCATATATTCATTGCCTTAAAAAAGGAACGGAGATTAGGAAAGGGAGGATGATTGGGGGTTCCGGAAATCGCAAAACATACTACACTTTAGTTTCCTGTGAAACAGTGGTTATAAACCAATCGAGCCAGACCGAATTGAATTGAAATCTGTAGACAAAATTGCCTGCCTATTATTGTCCACCTATACTTAAATGTATAAAATGTTAAATAAATAAATATAAACGTATGTTAGGCAACGTCATATCCTGAACCAAAATATCATATTTGAGTAATGCTGTAGGAAATGATTCATAACATATATATTGTAGACATATTTTGAATTTAAGTGTATATTACAGGTTCTTAGAAACATAGAATTTCGTCTATTTATGTTAGTCATTCATTGTTCATAGTAAAAATTATGTTTCCTTACAATTTTGCTGGTGGTAGGATATTCATATCCGCCCGGATAGCTACCACCGTACACAGGGTATAAATCCCGACATAGTGTCACACGTAAGTGTGTCGCATTCCGGGTCAGCCATTGTACATCCGGTTTTTGTCGGGGTTCTAGAATTGGGTTACGACGTTTGGCCTTTTTACGGCATTCTGAGTTCTCTGACACTAGACCCTCGACCTCTTTTTCACCTTCTTGCCCATTGCGTAGTGTGAAGAAGCAGACCGGCATAATTGTGTTGAGTAGCGGGGGATAGATCATCTCTCGCTACTCGCTATCTTATTGGACGGCACTTGCATCAGGTGCAGTGTGGTCACTTTGCCGTGCCAGAATAAAAAAATTCGTATTAACTTGACAGCCAGTACTGAGACGACGAGTATTCGGTTCTAAACCAGAGACCAAAATTTTGATACCCGTATCAAGAGTTTTTTTTATATAATCCCCATTTTTTGTTTTAGTTACATGGGTGTTAACAATAATAGCAGCGATAGCCTAGTTGGTTGCGGACTGTCAAGACGGAAGTCGTATGTTCGAAACCCAAGTGGCATACACCTCTGACTTTTCTTAAGTTATGTGTGTATTAAATGTTAATTATCGCTTGCTTAACGGTGAAGGAAAACATCGTGAGGAAACCTGCATATCTGAGAATTCTTATACGAATTTCGAAGGTATGTGAAGTCTACCAACCCGCATTAGGCCAGCGTGGTGGACTAAGGCCTAACCCCTCTCACTGGTAGAGGAGGCCCGTGCCCAGCAGTGGGCACATGTTTAATACAGGGCTAGTATTATTACATGGGTGTTACTGCCCTCCATGGTTCTTGATACCCACGATACAGTTTTAGCCTAGAAGGCAGACAACCATGTGGGTTATCTGATGGTAAGTAATAACCAACAACCAGTAAATAAATCATTTATTGTGAGATAAAGCAGATATTGAACGTTCAGTCAGAACAGAACTGCTGTGCTGAAGTGTTGGGATCGATTCCCGAGTCAGGTAAGAGTGATATAGATGTTTTCTGGTATTTTCCCCCCTATCACATAATGGGACGATAATAAGCTCGGCGAAATGTGGGAGTACTGGGTACACCTCTGCCTACCCTTCTGGAGGTTACAGGCATGAGTGTGTATGTATATTGTAAGAGCACGAAGCATACGAGCAATGCTATCAGTTCACGCCAATGTTCAGCAAAACTGTTGTAGTTACGACTATAGAGCGGCTCTACAACTTTTTTTTAGTGCCTCGATAGGCAGACGAGCAGACGGGCCCCTAATGGTAAGTAGTCGCCGCCGCTCATAGACTTCTGCAATGCCAGGGCACAGCAAAGCCGCTGCCTACCGTTTATAATGAAATATATATAATATAGCTGTTAAGAACGTAGAATCCATTGCAAAAAAAAACTGATATTTTACTGGTACGAGGGAAATACATATGATAAAAACCATCATAAATGCTCGATCCATTGAGTTGTGATTAGACTACAGCCCGTGTATATCCTGTTATTGCTGACCGGCATAATTACGAATTATGTTTAATATATCTACATCATTTTTGGCACAATAAAGTATCAGGTGCAGTGTGATAGCATTAGCGGTTTTGTTAACTTGAACTTTTCTAGTGACTAATAAATTCGAAGTTCCACACCAAGACATTCATTGGTAATCGAATCACAAAGAAACAATACCCGCGACCTTTGCGATCCTTTCTTTTATCCCGTTTAGTTATTAATAATCAATAACACCCAACAGTCACACACATAGCCCCGACCCCACACTAAGATACAAATCTTGTGTTGTGGGTATAAGGGACTACGAGAGACGCACGGTCTCACAACACCCAGACCCCGGAGACAAATATCTGTATGTCACACAAATATTTATCCCGATGTGGGAATCGAACCCACGACCTCTCGTTTCACAGCCGGCTACTCGCCAACTGCGCCACGGAGGCTGTCAATTAAGAGGAACGGATGTTAGCGTTCCTCTTGCGTTGGCAATGGCGGCAGTTAGAGGGGCCGTGGCCGGTTGGGCATAACACCACCCGCATTACTGGAGATCTCCCCTTTTGCAAGAGGAACACAGCCATCCGTTCCTCTACAGGACGTTTCAAATATCCACTTGAGTGTCCAATATAGGTAGTATTTTATTATGCTAGGATAAATATAAATAGCCTTACATTCACTTTTCGCGCCAGTTATATTGACATCGTTTAACACAAGTTGACAGTGGTATCTATTATGCTACGAAATTCAAAAAACTTGCACACCCTCACTAATATGTTTATTCAGAATTCTAGGCGTGAAACCTCATTATATGTATTATTTACTAAAGCATATTTACACGGTGTTTTGCAATATAATACGTGACTGGAGGCGCGTCGACGACAGAATCAATATGGTGACGAATGATAGGGTTGCCAACCCCGAAATTCAAATACCAGGATTTTTAGTTTTTGAAGTTAGAAAAACCAGGACAATTCAATTTAAAAACAGGACGCGTCTTTTGCGAGCAGAGACGCACCTAGGATTGCAAACGTGGTGTGCTAATTTTAAAATACAGGACATTAACAGGGCGCTTTAAAAACCCAGGACGCTGCTTAAAAACCCAGGACGCTGCTTAAAAACTAACCAGGACGCTGCTTAAAAACTAACCAGGACGTCCAGGACACTCTAAAAACCAGGGCATGTCCTGGGAAAACAGGACGATTGGCAACTCTAACGAATGACGATATAACACGCGGGCCGTTTAATTTGTCACGTTAATTATAAATGACAACAGGTTAATTGTTTAAGCATCCATTAAATCATCGATTAAAATAGAAAATGATAATTATATACGTAAGGCATTGTGTCGGATCATCCATGCCTTAAACACAAATTCATTTATTTAGGAAGGTGTTGGTCACCATATTATAATTACAAAGGCTGGCGGAATCTAATTAAAGCGTCATCGATATTATCGTTTGATTATTAGTTTTTAAAACGGCTATTAATTTTGAAAGTTTATGCCTATTTCGATTTATATTAATAAAATGCTATGCAAATAAAAAAGATTCCTAATTTCAAGCTCCACTTTGGATGGACACAGCTCCTAGATAAACTGTGAAATGTGTGATTATTTAACTGTAAATCAATCATAGTTCAGTCAAAAAGTATTGAATAACTAGCCATTGGGCTTGACTTCGATCCTACGTAGCAACATAACAGTCAGTAAGCAACCAAAACGGCTAAAATATCGACAAAATATCGCATGGCATAAACGACAATTATGTGTACGACCAACCACAATAATGTTTCACAAACGACCAGCTTAAACGAGTAGAATTTGGTATAACTCGCCACATCATAAAGTAAAATAAAGCCTAATGGTTAATATACGCTGTACAGAATCCATTTATCTTCATTAGCGTGTTAATTTTGGAAAAGATATGTTTTAATTATAACAGCTAATGTCTTAAGTTTGCGCTAATTAAGCGTGCCTGAATAATGAGAAGTTTAAGAGAACTGTTGTCGCACCAAACATTATAATTTCATAAAACTTGGAATAACTATGTATAGTAAAGAAGAAATTATATCTGTGTCTACCGGGTATATTATGGCAATTGTGAGATCTGTCTTAAAACACACACACTCACGCCTGTAATCCCCACAGGGGTAGGCAAATGTGCAACGCCCACTTTTCGCCAAATTTCGGTCCTATAATGTGATAGGGGGCGAGCCTATCGCTATACTGGTCCCAGACTCCGGGCTAATACTGAGAATTTCTAGATAGAAAAACCCAATATCACTTTACCGACCCAGGGATCGAACCGGAGACCTCAGAACAGCAGTCGTAGCGCATGCGCAATTACAACTGTGCCACCGAGGCAGTCTGTCTTAAGAACAATAACAAATTTAATTATATTTTTTATTAGCAGCTCCTTATTGTCCTTGTACTTTCTCAATGCCCGGCACGAGCCTTCTCTGTTACAGCTAAGTCCTTCACGATTGCCCATTTAAAAAAACTTGTAAATTTTTTACTCCCATGTTACTACATTATTGTATTTAAGTACATAATATTATTATGAAATGCAAATTCCGAATTGAAACCATATAACCCAAAATATGTTTGCTTCTTTTGCAGCTTGTATGTAGTTATTTATTTTATTACGTAAATGCATATAATCATTGCAGTAGACGGGCAGCTGACTGTGAAACAAGAGGTCAGTTTCAACTTCAATCCCCGCTACGAGATAAATGTATGTATAGGTTTGTAGGTTATGGATGTAGTAACCTTATCTCGTAGTTTCTGATACCAGCGAGACAAGGGTAAAAAAATACTAGCCCTGTATTAAACATTGTCCCACTGCTGGGCACGGGCCTCCTCTACTAATGAGAGGGGTTAGGCCTTAGTCCACTACGCTGGCCTAATGCGGGTTGGCAGACTCCTCATACCTTCGAAAAATTCTCAGGTATGCAGGTTTCCTCACGATGTTTTCCGTCACCGTTAAAGCAAGCGATAATTAACATTTTAACACACACATAACTTTAGAAAAGTCAGAGATGCCACTTGGGTTTCGAACCTACGACTTTCGTCTTGGCAGTCCGTACCGCAACCAACTAGGCTATCGCTGCTTTTTTTTGAGACAAGGGTGGATGATATTTAAAATTAAATAATCGTACTTATTTTAATCGAGCATCCAAAATACATTACGGTTTAGATATGGCCCGCGGCTCCGACCGCGTAGACGTAATTTTTGGAAGAAAAGGTATACAATCCATGGAGGCATCTTAAACTATTACATTTTTCTATGTTTTGCTATCCAATAGGAAACGTGCATTTTTCAGGAATAAAGTAGCCTATGTCATTTTCTAATCCCTAAATTAAACTGCCACTATGCAAAAAATCATGTCGACCCCTCGCTCTGTGAAAAACTAAAATATCTCACGCGAACTGTACATTTTTCGGGATAAAAAATAGCCTGTGTGCTATTCCAGACTATAATCTATTTCTATGCCAAATTTCATAGAGATCTGTCTAGTCATTGGTACGTGATTGAGTAACACACATCCATTCATCCATCCGTCCAAACATTGGCATTTATAATATTGTAGGATTGATTGTCGGTCAACATTTTAAATAGACAAAGGAACAAAACACACGCATATTATTATACGCGATTTAATAAAAATATATCGTATCAATACATTAGTTCTCGGCATAATTTCTCGTAATGATTGCACTGTTCTAAATCCTTGTTACGCATAACTTGACATATACATACATACATATACACTCACGCCTGTAATCCCCGAAGGGGTAGGCAGAGGTGTAACCGGTACACCCACTTTTCGCCGAATTTCGGTCCCATAATGTGACAGGGGGCGAGCCTATCGCCATACCGGGCACAGTTTCCCGACTCCGGGCTAATACTGAGAATTTCTAGATAGAAAAACACAATATCACTTTACCCGACCCGGGGATCGAACCCGCGACCTCAGCACAGCAGTAGTACCGCATGCGCAATTACAACTGCGCCACCGAGGCAGTCTAACTTGACAATGGAATATATTCTAGAACTGATAAACGTCTGACGTTCGCCGTTCTCCAAATGATTAATGTAAATGAATAATTGCAAAAATGTAGACACATGAACTTAACACGAGATTAAAAACACCGCCGGGTCGTGTCAGCAAAACAATGATTTAAAAACAAACACAATAAGACTTTTGTTCTGCTCCGCCGAGATCGAGATGTCTCTATTACAAAACGAGCATTGTTCCTTCACTAAACACTGTATCAAATAATTTGCGCTGCGGTATTTCCATTCACTTAATGAACTGTGTCGCAATATGGTACACTTCAGTTTATTTAAATATTACAATGTAGTTGTTAAAGACAAACTGCAGATGAGAGACAAATTGTGATTCAATGAAATATAGGTATATGTAGAAAGTATTTGGTGACGTTGATTTAATTTAAGTATTTAGTCATAGTTTTAAAAACAGATCTGACAGAGAATCAGGCAAATCTGTTTCAAAATGTATTTCTATCTTGCTATATATGACCTCAGAATAAACCCAAGATCACTTTACCCGACCTGAGGATCGAACCCGAGACCTCAGTACAGCAGTCGTAACGCATATGCTATAACAGCAACGCCACCGACGGCAGTCTGACAGATAAAATGAGGAATAACAAAATTAACCTTTTCCTTGCCATTTACAATTAAGGCATGATTCACGCGTCCAGTGAATCACTGATCAACATTGATCTTGAGTGAGCAGATCGTGCTTCGCTTCCACGACCGCCCATGAAAGGTGAGCATTGTGCCCGGAACCGAGCCATGTGGCGCCTGCCACGGCGCCAGTGTTTGACCATGAAACGTGGGATACCGAGGGTCAAAGTTCTTGTTTCGTGACCTCCCTTCTAAGCAGATACCTTGCCATTCCAACTTGTTGTTCTTTATTAGAATGCCAAATAAGCCAGTCTCCATAGCATATTTTTTTCATCTTACGTAAATAATAATCGTAAAATTATTATATGGCAAGTAGTGTAAAGCATACTAATATAGCATATAAGCACAATGTAACTAACATAATACTGACAACTTATGGGTTAATATGCCTGAAATAAACATTTATTATTTTTATATTATTATTAAAGCGCTTAAAAGCAGCGATAGCCTAGTTGGTTGCGGTACGGACAGTCAAGGCGAAATTCGTATGTTCCAAAACCCAAATGGCATACACCTCTGACTTTTCTAAAGTTACGTATGCATTGAATGTTAATTATCGCGTGCTTTAACGGTGAAGGAAAACATAGTAAGGAAACCTGCATACCTGAGAATTCTCAAAAGAATTTCGAAGGTATGTAAAGTCTACCAACCCGCATTAGGCCAGTGTGGTGGACTAAGGCCTAACCCCTCTCATTAGTAGAGGATGCCCGTGCCCAGCAGTTGGACAATATAATACAGGGATAGTCTTATTATTTATTATACGATGATATAAAGCGCTTATACGATGTGTAAATTGATATACTGTGAAATTTCCTTATAGCCATTATAAATACGTCACAGAATATGTAGAATAAGAGGAAGCTCAGAGGAAGATTAGTATTCATCATGTAAATCTTATCCAGGTATTCCCCTTACACATACGCACACTTAGTGGGAATCGATTAATAGTGCGTAGAAATACCCATATGGATATTTCCTCGTAAAAAACTCAATGTACCTAAATACTTGTCCACTTTACATGAGTAAAGAGAAAATAATATGTAAATAAAATATTATCTTATTATAGAAACGACCCGAAGATTACCTATATGTCCCAGTTTGTGACATATAAATTGCGAAAACATCGGTTATCAATTGCATTACAGGGCAGGGCAGATAAATGACTGTGTTTATTATTAAAATCAGCACTTCAATTATCTACAACTTGGTATCTACGCATACTACAAGATAATGTGATATTTATAAAAATATTATCATTTATTACATTAAGAGCTGCTTAAAATGGCCATTTGCAATTACAACTTTAAATAGGTGATAAGATTTTATGCAAACCTTTCTATGTTGTATTCATTAACTAAAAATAAAAGCGGGAAGCCTCGTGATAAGATATTATTTAGCCATCCTAAAAATACATGTTTTCAGGTTAGATTTACCTTGGTTGTGTACTGCGATCTACTAAATGCCGATCAATATTTCAGGTTCAGCTATTATCTATCTATACTATATAATAGAATAAAGCTGAAGAGTTTGTTTGTTTGAACGCGCTAATCTCAGAAACTACAGATTCGAATTGAAAAATTATTTTAGTGTTTGATAGCCCATTTATTGAGGAAGGCTGTATGTTATAACATTATGGCCAATAGGAGCGGAGCATCAATGAAGAATACTGCTAAAACGGGGAAAATGTATTCCATTTGAGAGCTTCTGTTGCGTGCGCTGCGTAAAAGCGATTAGGCGATAATTGTATATTGTCTGACCGGTCACCATTTTAGAGGATCTGCTGCACGTAGGCTTCTCTCTATGATTTAGGCACAACACCCGACTGGTAAGACAACCGGTACAGGTGCGTCAGTGCAGAAGATAACTCCTTCGATTGAATACTTTTTCTTCCAAAAATAATCTCCACGCGGGCGGATCCACGGGCAACAGCTAGTATACGTATGTATATGACGCTCGCGACGTAGAACTGTGTCATTCCAATTCAATTGTTTCCATTGTACATGAATGATGTAACATTTATAGGAACACGTGATTATTTAGTATTTATGATCATCAATTTATCTCATAAAACCCTTAAATATCAAACCGTGTACATAGCGATTAAGTCATCGACAAATACCTAAAGCAGTCATTTTAAATCAATAGCAAAATTATTATTGGTACGTGCTAAACGAACATATTTCAAGCCCACGACGATGTATTAGTTTCGCACGGGGCATAGGTCAACTCTGTGATTACAAGAATCAATCGATTACTATGAAAATTGATTATATACTATTTATAATTGGTACCTAGCAAATGCAGGAATTTATAGCTTCGATTAGATACGTAACAATATAAAAATATTGATACCACCCCTGTTCAGCCACTATCCCACTGTTGGGCACGGGCTACGTCTACTAATTGAGATGGTTTAGAGCTTAGTCCACTATGATATCCTAATGCAAGTAAGAGACTTCGCATGTTTTTTTTTTATTTCACACATTCACTTTTTTTAGAATTTTCAGACATACCTCAAATTTACTCAACATGTTTTGTTGATCATTTAAGCAAGCGATAAGTTACAATGTATACACACGTAACTTTGAAAAGTCATACAGAGGTGTATGCCATTTGGACTGGTTTCGAACAAACTACTATCGTCGTGGTACTAGGCATGCCTTTTAAGTTCTGTCGTTTCCATATTTCCCGGCAATTTTGAATTTGGAACTGTTCTATATTCGAATGCTTCGATCGAAGTTCGAATGTGTTTAAATTTTGAATCTCAAAACAGTTTAAAGTATTAGGATTAATGCTACTATTTAGTCACAGCGTCGATTGGAATCTGTCAGGTTACGTACGAAAATGAATCTTTCTAAGGAAAATGTTCGTGCAATAATTTTCTACAACTTTAGAAGAGGCCTGACACGGCTTCAGTGCTCGTAGTCTGTATCTCTTGTAACAAGGGTAGGTATGGCCGTCAAAAAACATATAGGTAGGTGTTAAAATGTTATTCTGGTTCCAATATTAAATCTACATTTGTTCTTTTATTCTTACTTTAATTATATTTCATAATAGTTACAACTTTCTGCTACTATTTATCATACGTACGACCAATTTATATGTGCTGATATGCACAGACAAATAACTACAATATATCGTTACTAGCTACATAGGAATTCTGGATTCACATTTACATAACTAAATATTGTCTTATAACAGAAATAAATAGTTAAGACAACCACTTCACTGTTATATATTTTGATTAATTGAAGAAACAGACATTTCAATAACTTTTCATATGTTGTTTGGCATTGATATTTTTGGTAAGTTGCTGTTTATAATACTAACAAATTTTCAGTAAAATATATATTTTATGTTTCAAAATATTACATAAATATGTCAGCGATTGGAATAATCATGTTCTGTTTACATTTTTGCAGTCGATCGATTGTCTTAACACATTTCTGGCGTTGAGTTGTGTTTGTTAACCGACTTCAAAAAAGGAGGAGGTTAACAATTCGTCGGTTTTTTTTTATGTATGTTACCTGATTACTCGAAGACGCCTGGACCGATTCGAGAAATTCTTTTTTTGTTTAAAAGGGTATACTTCCCAGGTGGTCCCATTGGCACCAAGTCAGGATCTGATGATGGGATCTCTGAAAAATCGCGGGCAACCCTCAAATTTTATAGTGACGCATAATTTGTTTTTTATTGTAGTCGGTGTACTTTTTATGAATAAAAAAACTTTTATTTAGAAACTACAAGTCAATCGTTGCCTAATGCCCGGTACGTGAACATAGCTGTGTTCATGACTAAAAGGATAAATCTCTCATCAACACTTACTAATAAATGAGAAGCGACGCAACGTTTAATACGATATATAACATTTTATGTTCACACATAAAACTAAAATACGTTTGCATTAAGCCCGTTGATAAATTACTCATCAAGAAGTAATATCCCAATTATTAGTTTAAGAAATAGCGATTTTCAATAATTCTTTGTTGCCGTTTGTCACCAAAGTAAAACAGACGGCGTATCTAAAATAAGCCAGCCCACATTATATTAAACTCGTCTTATAACACCTTACAACTCTTACATAAGTCCCGATGCGACCTGATTATTTAAAAATGGATCGTGAATCAGAACATTTCCCGATCCAACGCACTTACGATCCAATTCAGTAAAGCGATGTTTATTGACTCTGCTGATTCGTTTCCGATAATGAGAAGAAAGCCTTTCCAACTAACATTCAGTTCACGTAAACAAACACTTGTGAAATTTTAAAATTCAAAACAGATGTTTGAGGACGAAGAGCTATTTGCATTCAAGCGGCGGAGTAAAGATGCGGAGAAAACGGCATTTGCAAGCGTCGGATCATAAAATTACATATGAACGGGTGACCGGCCGGCGCCACATTTCTATGAACAATGAAATGGAATAAAGTGACGCCAAGCCTTCAATCATAAGCTCCGCACGCGTGAACCATAAAACCGCATGCATGAACCGCTGCAGTTTATCCCTCCGTGCGTTTGTTACATCCTTGAGTGACAACTGACAGCCGATTGTCAGTGTACAATGCACTTGCATGTATTTTTCTAATATAAGTTCCTGATACTATGCGCAGTACCTCTTTATAGATAACTAGCTGTTGCTCGCGGCTCCGCCCGCGTGGAGGTTATTTTCGGGAGCAGAAGTATACAGTCTAAGGAGTTGTCTTCTGCACTGAGGCACCTGTAGCGATTGTCTAGCCTCTCAGGTATTGTGCCTTAATGTTGAGATTGCATCTAAAGAATATCTCATAAGTTTAACCTCACTTTGCCCCTTTTAGGGAAAAACGTTGAAACACGTATTTCTTTATTTCCTACCAAAAGCCTAAATATGAATTTTCAGATTCCTAACTTGAGGAATTATGGATTTCCCATACAAATTTTGAACTCCTATTTGACCCCTATCAAGGTTGTTTTTGAGAAAAAGATCCAGGATATAATCAATCTGCTTGCCAAATTTCATCATAATTCGTTCAGCCGTATAGTCGTGAAAAGGTAACAAAAAAACAAACAGAGTTACTTTCGCATTTAAAGTATTAGTATAAACTTTAAATTAAAAAAAAATAGAAATAGTTTATCATTATAACTCGTATAAAATTCAGTGTGAAACTCAAACACGAGTTAGCAGAGAAAGCACTAACCAAATAGTGGCACAGACAATATAATGTTATTACAATACTGATATAAAAACTTACGCCTGTAATCGGTCGTTATACAAGCGGGAACAATTTTCATTAACAAAGCATAGTCCTCATAATATTGTAGTCATTAACGCAAAACTTCTCTTATCTTGGAACTATTTGTTGTAATCTATCAGAAGTGTAGATATTGATCTTTGTTATTCTCATACGAGACATGGAAACCTTCAACGTCTTCGCCAGATCACCATAAACTTCAGATATTTGCTGATACGGTCGAGGTTTAGATTTACCCATAGCACGTGGTACAGCAAAAAAAAACATTTAATAATAGGGACATGTAATATGTTAATGTCTGAAGTTAATTTGTATGTAAGGCAATCGCATGTAAAAGTTTTTTTAACCAGCCGGCATAACAATGGGTGCGGTTAAACAAAAGAATAATCAATGATTAAATTCGTGCGAAAATGAGTTTGCAATTGAATGTACTTACAGTATTTTTATTTATTCATTTTTTATAAGTCCTTATGGTGATAATAAAGCAAAGTTCGCCGCCACTGACGTAAAAGGCACGAACTATGAGTCGACAAATAAATGGAGTTAAGGAAACTACGTTTAATACCCACCCAAACACAAAAATATGAGAATTAAAATTTATACAATTGAATGCAGTCTGAAATTAAAACCACAGTGGTTATTACATTAATCATGCCATCTCAAAATAAAGTTACATAATACGATCGCGTTCCCGTGACTCAACTATCATGGCTATGTCACAATTTTGTACGGCATCTATTCTTCAGGGTATCTGTGAGGGCATACCTATTGACATCGTCAAATTGTGGAATAGACAGGAACGCAGCGGCTTTGCTGTGCCCTGGCATTGCATAAGTCTATGGGCGGCGGTGTTTACTTACCATCAGGTGGCCCGTCTGCTCGTCTATCTATCCAGGCAGTAAAAATCGACAATGCTGAAAGGGCAATTCTATAATCGGCCATCCGAGTAACCAACGTAGATATACTTGCATCTACCAAATTTGCTTAGATCGACCGAGCACTGGCGCCAGTCTACTTTCCGAATAGCCTTCGAGTCTCGCCTGTGACCTTTTACGCACGTAACACACGTCTTAGGGGCCGGTGCTCCACTCCTAGCTCGTAAACTAATCACGATTAAAAGCGATAAAATATCTGAATGCGTTCCGCCGAGGACATGCCACCAACTGCATCGTCTCTTAAAATCAATACTAAAATCAACATTAAATGTTAATTACTTTGTTTATGTACGTACGAAGTTACCGAGGAATTATGAATAATTTATAAATATGTGCAATTTAACTTCAAATACTATTTTTATCAGATCCAAACTTGTCTGCACTCATATTAATACTAGCCCTGTATTAAACATTGTTCCACTGCTGGACATGGGCCTCCTATACTACAGTCATCAATTATTAAAAAGTTTTAACAGAATACATGTTATATTTTAAAATATATTAGTTTAGTTATCTTTCTTTAGTTTTATGTTAACCGTTAGGAATAGAGGTCGTGAGTTGTAAAGTTATTTTAATACGTAATATTTCATAGTATAGTATATTGTAATACTTTACAGAGATAATGATATCGGTTCGTCGACACTGGGCGCACGTCAACCGAACCAAATGCGTAATGTCGTATCGCGGTGTAACGTCAGCATATCACCTTTATATCTATTGAGAATAAATCTAAATAATCTGTGACAAATTAATTACACGAAAATATCGCAGCAACAGACTATTTTTATGGACATTATATTGATTGGGTGATGTTTTATGATTTACATTGACGCTCATAGTATCGTTCGTAATGTAGGTATATTATTAATACATGTATTATTATAAGCCATTTTATTCATTTTGATATTGTTTATCTTTAGTTAATACACTTTTTTGCATTTCTGTATGATCATAACATAAATGTTTGAGTCGGCCATGGATATAAAAAATCAAGTCTTTTGTAGTCTACACGTAAAATCAAAGAAATGGGTTTATGTTCGCAAAATAAAATTAAACAAATTGATCTTTAAACTAAACAATACAGATTTAAATAGAACAAAGAACGTCATAAAGAAATCGCATATACCTGAAATTTTAAAAATCAGAACAAAGCCTCCAATAAAAAAGTAATGTTCACGAAATATGTGAACACAACTCAGGCTTGTATTATTCATTAAAGTAGGGTAACTCCGGAATTCAAATACTAGGATTTGTAGTTGGAAAAACTAGGACAATTCAGTTTGAAAGTTATTTAATTCATAAAAAGTACACCGACTTCAATATATTAAAAAAAAAATTATAAAATTTGAGATTTTTCTGAGAACCCATCATCTGATCCTGAATTCGTGCCAATGGGACCACTTGGGAAGTATACCCTTTTAAACAAAAAATTATTTCTCGAATCGGCCCAGGCGTCTTCGAGTAATCGGCGAACATACATAAAAAAAAGATTCCCACGAATAGTTAACCTCCTCCTTTTTTTGAAGTCGGTTAAAAAACAGGACGCATCTTTGTTTTAAAATAGCGTGAACACTTGCGAGCAAAGAGACCGCCCCTTAAGTAAGGATTGCAAAAGCGGTGTGCGAATTTTAAAATACGGGACCTTATCAGGGCGTTTTAAAATCCAGGATATTGCTTTAAACTATCCAGGACACCTCAGGCCACTCTTAAAACCAGGACATGTCCTGGGAAAACAGGACGGTTGGCAACTCTACATTAGAAGCGAGTGCAAAACGTGTGCGTTTGTGTGTGTGAATTATTAAACCCTCTTTTACAGCGAGTCCCGACGTCGCGTCGCTCATAAAACGTCACTTAAGTGATGATAAATGAAAAAGCAAGCGCGTGTGATTTCAGCTGCAGTAGATAACCACCAACCGCGCCGCTCTTAACCGTTATAATTACAGCTTGCGACTTCAAACGACATTTCCACCAAAACGACGACGCACTTTACGCTAATTGATTCTTTCGATGTCGTATCACGTGATGTTTATACTGAATATCTTTGGATTTTTGTGTCTCGTATTTTATATATGTTCCAATTTGCTTCTGTTGACATACTAATAGCATTTATTTAGAAATTCATAATCAGTAAACTTCAGATTAGGATTTTCTTAGGAATCACATACGTTTATCGCTATAAATTGTAGATTTTATTGAATAAACACATCAATATTAATAACACATATATAATATATTAATAACACTCGTCCACCTAAATGTAATTAGGCACATAAATAGACCATAACGTTGATTCAAACATTGATTAGTTTTTATCCCGGTAGCGAATTTAACTCTTACGCCGCCGGCGAAAATATCTTTATGGAAAAAAATAGATATGTATGTACGTAGAGTTAAGTAGAGTACAGTCCCCTATCAGAACAGTACCGTTAAAGCTGAGCACGCCATCCGAAGAACGGATGAGTGCTAGTAGTAAAATAAAATCTTCTATAACCATTAACCAGTATCACAAAATTTGATAGCCACTATGTAGGACAATGAGAATGTACCGTTAAATACACAGTCTAAAGAAGAATTCGGTGACTAAATACGTGAACAGAATACGTAACGTTTCCATGAAACTCGACTGCGGTATACCTTTTATGCGTAGTTTCGTCGCATTGTGTAAACGCGCTAGTACATATGACACACATTAACCCGTATATTCGTGGCGCCAATATCTGTCGCCTGTTTCTACTAAGTCAATAACAATAACATTAATGATTAGATAAATGGATTTATCGTAGGTATATGGTTAGTTGACATCAGAGTGCCGCATCTCAATCGTTTATGTGTGTAAGTTATGTAATTGTAAGACATTCTTTGCCTCGTCCAACGATCGAGTTGTCTGCTGCATTATTGATTCATACAATTTTATCGATAATAAGGGGCCATCCAGAAAATACGTCACACGTAAAGTGGGGGGTTTACAAAGTACGATATTGTGTGACAAGGGGCGGCAGGGGTCCTAATTTTCGGACGTCTCACTTAAAAAAATTGTATGAGGTTGAATAAAAAATATACACACCCAAAAGTTACACACAATAATCATATGCCAACACACAAGGTGAACTTATATCCTGGATATCAGGAACTATGAGAAACTTCCTAGCACATAGATCTGAATTATATATTTGTGGATCTCTTTGGCTTCACATATCATTGCCGGCTACTCCCCCGCTACGCCACGGAGAATGTCATTAAACATTGTGTACGTATACGTCATTGTAATATTTTGATACAATGTTTTTCTTTACCTTTCTTTATATTAATTATTTTTATAATGTTTAGGGACAGGACCCGCTAACATTGCGAACAAGGTTGTGTACCTGCAGCTGTTTAACACCACTAGTAGCCGAATAATTCCTCGAAGCATATCTTTTAACTTTTTTTTTTAGGTGGTAGGATATTCATATCCGCCCGGATAGCGACCACCGTACACAGGGTGAAAAACCCACCATAGTGGCACACGCAAGTGTGTCGCGTTCCGGGATCAGCCAGTGTACATCCGGTTTTTGGGGGTCTAGAGTTGGGGTACAATGTTTGGCCATTTTGCGGCCTTCTGAGTACTCTTACAATAGACCCTCGACCGCTTCTTCACCTTCTTGCCCATGGCGTAGTGTGAAGGAGCAGGCCGGCATGATTGTGTTGAGTAGCAGGGGATAGATCGTCTCTCGCTACTCAATACTATAATTAGACCGTACTGCGCTTACCATCAGGTGAAGTGCGGTCACTTTGCCGTGCTAGGATAAAAAAAAAAAAAAAAAAAAACTCTAATATCATTCAACATTGACAGCAAAAATGGTCTCCGAAGTAGGATAAAGGTGAAAGAGCTGCTGTTAACACAGATAAACAAGCGCCTTTTACCAAATCATTAGGGTAATGAGAATGTTATTTGTAACCACAAAATGTGTAGGATTTTAAAACAACTATGCACACCAGCATGCTACGGGCTCTTCAATTTGAATATTTATGATCGCGAATTGCAGAAGTAAAATCGAGTAACATTTTGCATCTATAAATACATTGCGCGCGATACCCTTGCGAAGCCTCTATAATGTAATTTGCAATACAGAACGTTCCCACGGTCTAAAAAAACGTTTTAAGAAATTTTATGTTTTTAATTCTTGTAACAACAATTACAATAATAATTATTTCTGTGGGTAGCTAAGTAAAGTTCATGGAAAATAAACGAATGTAACAGAACAGTTAGATCTCAGCTCTCTATATGAATGCTGATATATTTTCCTATACCCAACATAATGTAACTCCAATTCCAAGCAAAATTTGCAGTAGTAAAGCTTTCCGCTTAACCTTGATGACTTGAAAGGAATATTTAAAGTAGAATCACGAATTTTGAGTGTGTTTCGAAGTAATTAAATGTGTTATTCGGTACATAGTACATAGATCGCTTGTCCTCGGCGGCGCCGAGCACGTCGCTAGCGGTGCCGGCGTCGCGACGACGCCCGACTTGTTTGCACATCGCGTATGTTCTCTATTTACGTAAGTACGTTTTCGCATTATTTCAACAAACACGTACTAAATTACGAAAATCACGACGTAACGTCAGCGCACTTTACGAGCTAATTCCACGCGCGTACAAATTTTACAACTGAATGCCACACCGTTCAGCGTCATTCGATAAAGCTCGTCAAACGAATGCTGCAAATATCGCCCAGGCTATCTTGAAATGCAACAGTGGTTAGATATCCAAGTGTCAATTTAAGGCACGGAACCTACCGACCCGGTTTTATCAAACGATTAATGTTGAAGTAAAATCGGAAAGGTTCTGGCGCCAGCTACCAAACGGTCTTTGCTAGTCAGTGGCTACCGCTCGCCGCGCCGAGTCACGGACATTTCACACTACAAACTACTCTAATATTGCTCACGATAAGTCCGCACAGTGCACACTGACCTTACGTAGTCTCATCAACCAATATCAAAATAACACCGAGTACACTTACCTAACCCTATCCCTGATAACATCAGCCTTAATAAAAGTAATGATAGCTTTTTAGTTCATTGTATGCCTCCAGATATCTTCGGACTCAGAGGCTCTTAAATGCACAGCTACAGCCACATTCGATTATCTTATTATACGTATTAAAAAATTAATAAAACTCGTCAACATCAAAGTGTATCTTTTCGCGGCGAAAAAGGCGAAAAACAAAATTATGCATCGAGGAATGTGTTGCGAACGCAGAGACACTGGTGTCATGAAAATAAAACATCGATTGTACGTCGGCATCGATCCAGTGTGTGCATAAAACAAATTCCTTAGAGGCACATGCTGCACACTGAATTAGATACACTCGTGATCGACTGATTGCCGATGCGTTGCCCGTGTCCGCTGGACCGTGAACGAATCCGCTGAGCTGTCTGACACCCTACCACCCTGACAATTCACATACTACCTTCGGTTTTGTAACCGACTTAAAAAAAGAGGCGGTTCTCAATTCGTCGGAATCTTTTTTTATGTATGTTCCCGGATTACTCGAAGACGCCTGGGCCAATTCGAGAAATTCTTTTTTTGTTTTAAAGAGTATACTTCCCAGGTGCTCCCATTGGCACCAAGTCAGGATCTGCCGGTCTACTCTGTAATACGAAATTTCACAAATACAATACCGATCGATCGGAATTGTGTTACAGAGTAGACTAGCTGATGATGGAATCTCATAAAAATCGAGGGCAACCCTCAAATTTTATAGGAACGCATAATTTGTTTTTTATTGAAGTCGGTGTAATTTTTATTAATTGAAAAACTTTTATCTTATCAGATTTAATAAACTAAACGTGTTCACATTACACGCAAATCAAATGTCAATTTTACGTTTACAATTTCAGTAGCATACATAAATACAAACTGCGAGTTCTATTGACGAAAGAGTTGACTAATTTACAAGAGAACATTTGTACTTTACGTAAGTAATTAGCAAAACAGATGTAACTTCGACCTATCACGATGTTTAATTAAACTTTAGCAATGCTAGTCAATAAATACATGTATTTTGTATCGAAGGAGCAACTGCGAGAATCGTAAGTCTCATTTCAATGACATTACAAGATATTTTCCGTCTATAGGCATGAAATTCATTTAGTTTATTGCGGCAACACCTGGCAGGGATTCAATTAAAAATTATCCCTTTTACAGTCTGGGTACAGTGGATTTATTAAAAGCGCGATTAACTTTATTATTACAGTGTGCAGCCGGCAGACGGCCAACTGGAGTTCTCACAAAGGCAACTGTGATTTAGATTTGGATCGGTTTTATAGTTACGTTACGAGCCACAGATAGACGGTCTCGGAGTTTACGGCCGGCTTAGAGTTCCACCACGTTTTAACGACTTATAAGCCATATCTGCATTTATATTAATTTAATGCAAATAAAAGTCATGCGAACTATCATCTTAGATATAGAGCACGGCAACATCGTAATTTTTATTTACGCTGTCCGACGTAACACTGGCAGGAAGGAGATTAGAAAATTACATTAGTTAAATAATTCTGTTCCGCCGTATTATCTACGACACACCTACGATCATCTGTTTGACGGATACACGATAAAGACATCCGTCGTGGACTTAAAAGCTCCCAAACACGAACTCACTTATCTAAGCCAGTTTATAAAATTTTATTTCCGTGAAATCGACTTTATAAACGCAGTAAAAGAGCGCGTACGTTGACATCGCAGATATTTGTTCGCAAAAAATGCGTGTGTTGTAAGTAGTGTTCGCTAAAAAGGCGAGCAGACGGCGTCGCGGCGGCGGGTCGACGGCCGCGCCCGGAATAACCACCAGCAGCAGCTATATTTGCAGCATTGACGCGGGCGCAGGGGGGGCACCAGCGCGTGCCATTTCTGCACCACCGCACACCGCCCGGTGCATCTGAGTAATGCCATTGTAATGCTCTCGATATATCCTAATGTGTGGACGCAGGCGAGCAGACGCAGCGTCGGCGACAACGTCCAGCGGCGACGATGCGCCCGGCACTGCGAGTTGCGACTCACTGCGATACTACCGTGCGTGCCACGATCACCAGTCACCTCACACACCCTGCGCTGTGCGTGCATCACGCCACTCGTAAATCACAATCTGTCCACACCACCAACATCTCCGCCACCTCCGCCGCAACCTGTCACCTCCATCAAATACCACACTTCGTACAATATAACGCATTGGATATCTTTGGATTATTATTACCATATCTTAAAGATTGCTAATTGATTATAATTTTGAGAACTCATTTTTGTCGAAGATGATGAACCAAAACTGGTACCGTCGCGGCATCCATGTGCACCCAATACTCACTCTACCTAATGTATATTGATGAGAGTGAGCCGTGGGAGCCGCCGCTCGCCAACCGACTGTCATTTGTCATCGCCAGTTCCTGTCACATTGCATACGCATACTTTCTTACGTTCTGCAATTACCTTTTAAAGTCGTTACATTTGCCGATTTTACAAAAAGTATGATAACTTGATGATGGTCAAGAATTACTTTCAATATTGCTTGTATATAAATACAAAAGCATTCATCGCCGCGATACTCTATAAGTATATACCTAGTATATCTTCCAACTTATGTTTTAGGACTTTGGATGCAGCAAATAGACGCTACTGTTTTTAAAATGAATGAAAATTTATTACGGTATTAAATTGTTATAGTTAATTCAATTTAATAATTGTGCCATGAAACTCGTATTTAGCGATAAGAAACTGTACAAGTGTCACATTACACAAGCGAAGCAGGTCACCCGAAAATGGCATATTAATGGCGGTCATCAAAGAGAATATACACTCACAAAAAGTCCATAAAGTTATACGCGCTACAGTCGATTTCCACATGTGTGGATAGTTTTCGCGACAGATGGCCCGTGTGTCGTGACTCACCAACCTGTTGCTCGCGGTGTTCATTTCATATGTAATCGAGATGACAATACTTATAAATCATTGCCCGCTAATATTACACAAATTAATAAAAGTCTAGAAACTTTAAACGTCTATTAATGTTTATTAGCTACTAAACAACCGCTCCCGTTTGTTAAATCGAGTATCAGATATCGAGCCGAAAAAGGTATGACATCAGACAGTTTACATGTTACTTTACAAAATGACATCACTCATTTAGGAAATGAAATTAACGAGCACACGTTTATCATTAATAAAGCGAATAATTTGGTGAATGCTAATAAAGATAATTTTATATAAAACAATAATAGATATGTGGAACGAGTAGAAGATAAATGCTGTGATGATAAATTCAATAAGTTTCACAAATGCCCACATAAAACACGGAACAAACTGCCACCGCAATTCTACTTTGCTATGTAGTTTATATAAATAAAAGTTAAATTATGAACGCAGTTTCAAATCAGGAATATGGTTCACGACACTACGTTCAGCTACTCAATTCTTGTGCCTCAAGATATAAACAAACTTGTCTGGGTTATGTTTTATAATGATTGCCAATATTTTAATCACCAATACATTGAAAATTGCCTTATTAGAAATAATACAATTACATATATTTACAATTATATACATATTATGTGTAAGAATCTAAGGTAAGAATATAAAACACCATTATCTGTCAGTGAAACCGCGTTTGCGTCTTTGAAAGGTCTTTGTCTTGTGCACTACATAAATCTATAGGAAACCATTAACTCACGCGTAGTATGGTTAAGTACACTGAAGTAGCTGCCATTGACTTCTGTCACTGGAGGACACCTTCGAAAGTCAGCTTTATATGTACAATTCCTATCGAAACTCTGATATTTGTATGTCTAGTGTAGGACAGTAACGTGTGATATGAATAATCCTACACTTTTGAAATACAAAATTATAGAGTTACAATTTTCAAAACCCATTAATAAAACTTTTACTTGAGTTACATAAAACACGTTAATCATTCCTTCGACCAAATGTGTACATTTCACTTTTTTTATTCTAGATGGTTTTAATCTGTTTACCTCTTAATTAACTGCGACAGCCTCCGTGGTGCAGTGGGCAAGTTTCCGGCTGTGAAACGAAAGGCCGTGGGTTCGATTCCCACACCGGGATAAACGTTTGTGTGCCAACAAACATTTGTGTCGGGTCTGGGTGTTGTGAGACCGAAAGTCTCTCGTAGTCCCTGATACCCACGCCACAAGACCGTGACGTGACCAATCTTAGTTTGGGATCGAGGCTATGTGTCTGACTGTTGGGTGTTATTTATTTATTAACTGTGCGCGATAAATAGGTAAATATGTCGTTAAAAACTAGTATACTTACAATTGACATCGCCCGGACACGTCTTGCAGCACCTTCCCGGCAGCAACTCTGGAGTATCGCAAGTGGGCTCGGGACATTCATTTTTGATATTGCGACAGGACACTTTTGCAACCACGCGCCTTTTCTTTTGCACCTGCAAAACGATTTAATTCTAAAGCACAGCACAGTGATAGATGATAATTAATTCATAAAAGTCATGCACGGTAACCCATTGGCAAAGACCATCTTGCTGGTTATAAATTAGCAAATAATTCTATTTGATTTCTCCAATAGCAATGGAAGATCGGTTACTGATTATTGGTCTTTGATTATTGATAATTGCCTGATTGGCTGGGAAGCAATGCACAAGAACCGCCACGTCCTGGCATCGATTTACATTTTGCATGGTTTATGACTGTTAAAATGTAAAATGCTAATCCTTATTGCGAGCGGAGTTCATCGCCTACATGCTTAATCTTAAGTATACTGAAGAAGATTTTATAGATAAAAACTTCCTGATTACAAACCCAGTACCTGCGCATAAAGTATCTTTCAAAGTAGATCGATACAACGAGCTGGCACATGGTGTATAATCTACACAAATAAAATTATATACATCCTTACTTTTTCATCAACACTCTAACCAACCTACTGAACCTAAAATGTTGATAATTTATTTTTATAAAAACTTAGAACAATAATAAAAAAGGTTTTGTGAATTTCCATCCATAAAGGTGCGGAAATTTTTCTATGAATATTCTTCTGGTCCAATTTATTTAAAACTTGATAGTTTCGTTCTTCAATATAATAATTGAAAAGCATATTGGACATTTTCATAATTACAATCACAACGGAAGAAATTGGGTTGAAAAATAGGTATATGAGGTAGACGGAGCCGTGAAAGGAAAACTTTTAAATAAATGGTGAAGGCCGACAATAAGCGTCCAAGTGACGCAATTAATAAATCTTCCATGACAAAGATTACCGCCAGCCTGAGATTACAAATGATATTATCAGTACCTAAACTCATTTAGTTAAATTTAACTTACAGACTGCAGGAATACGCAATTACAACTGCGCTGCTATAATTGCGTTCGATCCCCGAGTCGGGTAAAGTGATATTGGGTTTTTCTATCTAGAAATTCTCGGTATTAGCTCGGAGTCTGGAACTTGTGCCTGATATGGCGATAGGCTCGCCCCCTATCACATTATGGGACCGAAATAAATTCATTCAATTTCATCTCTGCCTACCCCTTCGGGAATGATAGGTGTATATGTATGTATATGGACTTACAGGTTTTATTTTACATCGATAGAATGTTTACGTAAATAAAAACCCATATTCTTATTAATGGACGAATAATATCCAGCGCAGCATAGTTAATTAGTGAATCATTTATTGGCGCTTGGGTTTCTTGATTCCAACTCCCAACTGCATATACTAACTACACTGTAAATATTATTAAGATTATGCGCACAACCAGTACTGGGTCGGTTCTTTGACTTAGGTTCTTGCAAATAACTCGATAGGTTAATACCCTTAGGTTGTCATACCTTTGGTTATATTCCTCACTGTTTTATGCTATTCAGTGTAAAAAAATATAACAAAATTCCTTATTCTTTTATATGGCGTCTTAATATAGTGGAAAAAAATAATACTCTTAGGTAAAGAAGCATAATAAAACACAACTCTATAAAAATGGATTAGTAAATTATTCTGCTAGACCTTATAGAAAACTCTTAAGCTGAGACTGATTACTACAGAGCTGCATGTCAATCTTCTCTACCCTGACATCAAAAACATAATAACTAACTACATTAACGGTAGGCAGCGGCTTTGCTGTGCCCTGGCATTGCAGAAGTCTATGGGCGGCGGTGACTACTTACCATCAGGTGGCCCGTTTGCTCGTTTGCCTGTCGAGGCACAAAAAAAACTAATTAAAAATATACTTAAAACTATGTATGAATGTTATAGCATTGTGAATACGTACCGCTACACACTCACATTTGATGCAGTACATGACTCCGAATGGTGGCCCAAGGTCCGCGAACCACTTCGACCCTAGCTCCTTCGCTTGCTTCCCGAATAAACATTCTGGAACAATAATTACAAAGTTCAATTATATTAAATTTTTAAACAAATTAATAATCTGTATATATAAAAGAAGAAACTGACTGACTGACTGATCGATCAACGTACAGCCTAAACGGCTGGGGTTAGAGACTTGAAATTTTGACAGTAGGTACCTTTTATCACGTAGGCATCCACTAAGGAAGGGTTATTGGAAATACCACCCCTAAGAGGGTAAAATAGGGGATGAAAGTTTGTATGAAAATCCGCCATTTTTGAAGTTAAATTCATGAAAATTAGTATTTGGCATTTTAATAAAAAATATATGTTTCAGGATTTTTGGAAATTCCGCCCCTAAGGGGGTAAAATAGGGAATGAAAGTTTGTATGAAAATCCGTCATTTTTAAGTTAAACGCATGAATATTGGTATTTTTATTGTATACTTTTTCTCCCAAACATGACCTCCACGCGGGCGGAGCCGCGAGCAACAGCTAGTCTAAGCATAAACATCGTTATTCATTTAATGTCTTCAATTTGGCTTAAAATAAACAAGAAATTGATATGGTTCAATAAAGATAGTGTAGGGGTAAGAGTTTTTTGAGCCTTTTCGTACTTCTGTTACTCGGAAAATACCTATCACGTGCGCGGAAGTTGTCATGTCTTAGAAACATTGAAAATAATAATAAAATGCGTAATTTATGGAATTAAGTAAAAAATATTTTAGATTAATTAAGACTTCATGATGTCATCCTTCATCATCATCATCATCACATAAATTTTATTTACTTATTTAACTTTTTATTACGTGACATTGGCAAAATTGTGGAGTTGTTCCTCCGCAGAGGCCATTAAAGCAAGAAGAAGAAGAAGACTTCATGCATCGACAATTCTTGTCACGATATCATGTTACAAACGACATGTCACGGACTGTGGATTTATTTAATTTTCTACCTGGTTTCATTATGAATCTATTCTAGAAATTTCTCTGTATTAACTCCTTATTTTATTATTTTCCCTGACGTAAGATACGTTTGATTTCCCAGGAAAGAAAGAAATCCTGAAAAAATCCCTACTAAATGCTAAAATGTTGTAAAAAACCTGTAAATCAATCAAATTGTACACGATTTATTCTATACAGTAAAAGATAATGGTTTTATCAAATAATAATAATAATAAATAATAATACTAGCCCTGTATTAAACATTGTCCCACTGCTGGGCACGGGCCTCCTCTACTAATGAGAGGGGTTAGGCCTTAGTCCACCACGCTGGCCTAATGCGGGTTGGCAGACTTCTCATACCTTCGAAAAATTCTCAGATATGCAGGTTTCCTCACGATGTTTTCCTTCACCGTTAAAGCAAGCGATAAGTAACATTTTAATACACACATAACTTTAGAAAAGTCAGAGGTGTATGCCACTTGGGTTTTGAACCTACGACCTTCGTCTTGGCAGTCCGTACCGCAACCAACTAGGCTATCGCTGATTTTTTTTTATTATAAGAAATATACAATACGTATAAAATAGCATGTTATTGCGTATTGATCAAGACCAAACCACTGGACTTAAAAGCTGAAACTTAGACAACGTATAAAGACATAAATAACTACCAAAAAACATTTTTTGATATTCCATCCCCAAAGGAGTGAAGAGTTCTTAAGTTTATATGAAAAAAAAATATTTGCTTTGATCAAATTTACTTTGAACTGGGAGTTCATAATCTTCAACACGATGCTTCTTCACACTTCGCCATGGGCAAGAAGGTGAAGAAGTGGTTGAGTTCTCAGAAGGCCCCAATACTGCCAAACATCGTACCCCCGACAAAAACCGGATGTACACTGGCTCACCCCGGAACGGGGCGGATATGAATATCCTACCACAAGCAATGAGTTTAATTTATGTATCATTATTTCGTCAAGAAGTTAAGTACGTACTAAGTTAGTGGACAAAAATAGACAAATCCATTTAAATAATCCCTATAACACTAAAAAGTAAACACATAAGATTTATAAGTTAACGATCGAAAGAACCCTCCAAGCGCAGGTTAACAAGTTGGATTTACATACAGAACTTGCGAGCGAACATCTAAAAATAAAAGTTGCACATCGTAGTGTTAAAATGAAGGTACGTACAAAACTAGTAACGAATATCATTTGAGTGTACGTCACAGATACCCGCGGTATAAATTGTAATCGGCTACTTTTTTCACTTATGTTTTTTAAAATTTCGAAGCTGCTATTAATATATTTTTTTCGAATTAACTTTGAATGGTAACCACTAATGGATTTCACAGTAAATACACTTAATTAAGTACTTGAAATAATTTATCTACAAAATTTGCATCTCACTGTGCGGCACATATAAAAATAGGTTAAGAACGCTCCAAATGCAATCGATTCGATGAACGCTAGCGAAATTTCTTGGAAATCACCCGCGCCGGTGAGTCCACTTACGACATTTTAGACGTGCATAGCCGCATCGAGATTTCGGTTGTAGACATGATGGCGTCATCCGGATCTCCCAAAACATGTTTTAGAAGGCAAAACAGGAAAGACTATTGACAAATAAAATACATGTCTGTAAGTAAATAAATAACACCCAACAGTCACACATATAGCCCCGATCCCACACTAAGATACAAGTCCTTGTGTTATATGTATCAGGGTCTACGAGAAACTTTCAGTCTCACAATGCCCAGACCCCGGACACAAACATCTGTCTGTCAGACAATAATTTTTCCGGGTGTGGGAATCGAACCCACGGCCTCTCGTTTCACAGCCGGCTACTCACCAAATGCGCCACGGAGGCTGCCAAAGTGACAATATTGTAACTTGTTATTGCACCGTCTCTTATTCCATAGACACAAATCTTCACGGCATGCCGCGGCCGCCCACAATAGACTATTCATTGTGATTACAAGCGTTTCCGTGGTCCATATAAGAACACTGAGTACATTGTTTGTAATGTATATATTTTGTTAATAGTCGAACTTATATTTTGAAAAAAAAAATCACTTACCAAGACTATCTTTAAAATCAGTAATAATTGGTTACTATTACCATCTAATACGCTACTATAAAATCAAATATTCCGAATCAATTATAAGTTCATAAATCAAAAAATAATGTAAATATGTCAATACTACTACCGCGAGAACAGCGATTAATTACGGGCTGCAACTGGGTAATAAACATTCTGGCATCTAGATGAAAAAGTTTTTATTTTAATTTCAATAACTCCTTTAGATATTAATAAAAATACATTAGTCATTTTATAAAATACATATTATTCCTCTATCTGCTCCTATTATAAGTTTATTGAAAAGTAATGGAATATAGCGAGTCAGATGTTGTTTTTCCTTTACTATCGAGTCTAGATAATATAAATAAATATATAAATAACAAAATACACCCAAAAGTCACACACATAGTTCTGACCCCACACTAGGTAAAACCTCTATCGTGGATATCAAGAACTACGGGACTAGGGTCCCACAACAACCAGACCCGAAACAAATATCACAAACACACAAATATTTGTCTCGGTCCCGAAAACGAACCCACGGCCTCCTGTTTCACAGCTGGCTACTCACCTATGCCATCAGCCATGGAGGCTGTCTGTTATAAATATGAAATAAAAGTGTTCATTGAAAGCAATTTAATGACACAAGGAGCATTATAAAAGCCTGATGCATAATAAAGATAACATGACTGTCATGGGAAAATTAATCAAATTATAATAGAATCATCAATAAACAATTCACGAAAAACAAACAAGGAGCGATTAGGTGTCTGCAGATAGATTGGCTATCTGATGTGCCGATCGATAAGACCGGCCTCCGTAAATACGCGTCAATTTACTACACTAACTCTTTAATTAAATTCTCTCCAAGAGTGCGCTGATAAAGTTTGAGAGACATCGCATATATTACTTTTGATTCGAGCCTTCAGTTAGGTCCGTCGTATTGACATTACAAGCCATTTTGGTAAACGTGGGCATTGAGGACCACCACGGTGCTTTCAAGGATTTCATCTGTTTCGTTAAAGTACACTTTAAACCACAAAGACGTTAACGCAACTTTCTTTTAATTAATTTTTAAAGTAATACAAAAATGCATATCTAATTTACCTTTTTGCAAATTTGAATACATTAAGTCTGAAATTATTTACTTAACATTTCATGTTTTCTTTCTGATCTTTCCTATAATAAATTTAAATAGTTACATTAACACCACGCAATACATTAAACAAACGATTTGAAACAGATGTTATGTCTTTGGAAAAATAAGACAATGTGCGAAATGTTACAAATCTTGACACCAGTAAAAATTTAGAGAAATAAGACACTCTAAACAGATTCCATTTGGCACATACTGTTTACTGTTAAAACTATAATCACGTCAGTCACCCGTCAATTTGGAGAGCTCTGCTATTTATCTATGTATTCTACGTCTGTACAAAATATTATAAAGTTATTACGGAACTGAGTTTATATCTTAAAGATATCATTTAAAACTCACTGTTGGCGACTTTTGCCTGTTGCACAAAAATATATTTCTTAACACGTTTGTCTGCTTGTTTGTTCATGACTTAAGCTGAAACTACTGGGCTTATTTTGACTTAATATATGAATACTATAATTACCAATACTCTTTCTTATATGTATTAGTATAATTGATTATCAATATGACAGAATCCACACCTCTTGTCATATTGTTCCATAATATACAAGGGAGGCCATCATAAAACAGTCAATCCATGTGTCATTCAATGCGGACGTAGTTACGGACAAAAGCCAGTTTGTTAATAGGATTAAAGTAAATGTAAGCACCATCCCACGACGTCACTGCTAATAAGGATGGAGGGTGACAGGGCCATAGTCGCATGTTCAGGAAGTGACAATCACATTTTGTGCGATACTGAGTGTAGTTTGCATAATTCACGCAAACTATCCTAGCCGTGGTAGATGTATCACAATCAAAAGGTTTATGGCGCTGATTAGTAATATATTCTGGGTGCGACACATTTATACGAAAACAATCACGCAATTAAATCACGTATGCAGCTCGAGTAATGCAAAAAAGTACTCTAACAGACACCGCCTAATTGTTACGCGTCGGCAACGGACAAATAACGTGACACAACTTAATCCCCAACATGTACGCACGCCACTTATGGATTCTTGAAAGCGTATGAAAATATTATCTCTGTCATGATTTAGGCATATAAAGTGTGGCGAGACATCGCGTAACCTTCCTTTCGTTTTCTCGGAAACGTTGGCGATGGGCCAGAATCGCTTCGCCAGGGAAATGAAGTATTGGCGACGCCCGTCTTATGCTTCTTTCACGATCTGTTTATGGAATTTGTACCCGATACGACCCAAAGTTTATTTTGAATACATCTTGCATATCAAAAAACATATAAATTCGCAACCATTTTTAAATGGATATATTCGCCTAACGTTCGAAATTTAAATAATGTATAACACAATAATACAGTATTAACGTAAACGTAGCCGGTGTCAGAGTGAGTATATTATGTCATATCATAGATTACAAATAGTATAAGTTACAGGTAAAGCGATCAGGCGGCACGCCCGCATACTTTTATAAATCCTGTGCATAAAAGGGTTGAAAGACGCGTGCGCCATATTTCAGTAAGCGTGGGCAGTGCATAAATTGTACATTCAGAATTAGCCTTAAGCAGGATATTTTGACATGCTCTCTGCCGACACGCTGACTAGTTTATACACTCTCAGGGCGAATATATCCAGCGATATGAACGTGAAAATTATGATATTTGTCGCAAAGTCGAGACGTTTCGGTATTTTATTTTTTGTTTTTCATTTCTTACATATCTTTGAGAGTTGAGTGATTTTGAGTCATGTATGTAGGTATGTATGACATTATAGGTATTATTACGGTAGCGATGTAGAGCGTCGGGACTCGGCGTAGGCGACGCGACGCGCGGCGTCGTTCACTACAGGTCATTCAATTTACTTTGATCACTGTACCATTACACAAACCCACACGCCAAATAATTGCTCATTGTCCCGCCTCTTGGCGTATGATAGGTACAGGCGGAAAATGGTTCTGCCCAACCCATATTAAGTGCGCTGATATCAGTATTTTATCCTAGTTCAGCACGTATGCTCTCATCTCAAGTACGCTTAACAAATCTAGGTTTAATCGAGATACATGACGATCAATTTATAAAAGAAACATATTTATTATATACAAAGTAACGCTTGGTGTATTGCTGAAAGCCTATGGTCAAAACGTGTGATTAACTGCGCTACACACGGCTGGTTAACTAGTAACGAGCGGTCATGTGGCGCTCGGCTCACCTTCCTTCGCCTGCCACGCCACGCCAACACTATACGCACGCAACAAATCTCTTAAACCATCATGCACTATAATGAGACAAGCTACAGATTTATTTTATGATGTAATCAAATACATAGAGATAATTATTAACCCGCATTAGGCCAGCGTGGTGGACTACGGCCTAACCCCTCTCGTTAGTCGAGGAGGCCCGTGCCCAGCAGTGGGACAATGTTTAATACAGGGCTAGTAGTATAGAGATAATATTGTTTTTAATCAATAAAAAACATTAATTCATTTTGCCATTTAATATCGTCCGTTTAAGCGTGTATGTATATTATTCTTATTCCTTATCGATAAAATTTACGACTACACTACATTATTATCAATACGTTGTAATGTGTATAATCGTATGTAGTTACGTCAAATTATATAAAAATCTCAACCACTAATGAAACAATGCATTCAGATGCACCCGTAATGGATCATTTAAACTATCGTCTGTATATCTACAGTCGTCTGGCGCCTCCTACGTCTCCTCTGGCGACAGGAGGGATCAAATCATTCCCGTTCCCTCTCGGCGCTCTCCTGTGACATGGCTCTCATCATGTGTGAAAACACAAGTGGGTTACTGAACGGCAGGACCTCCGGATAACGATTAACGGTAGGCTGCTTTGCTGTGCCCTGGTATTGCAGAAGTCTATGGGCGGCGGTGACTACTTACCATCAGGTGGCCCGTCTGCTCGTCTGCCTATCGAGGCACTAAAAAAAAAGCCGATCAAGGCGGCCTCCTGGAAAGACCAAGCCTGTTACTCTCGTAACAGCGACGTAAATTAAGAAACTATACCAATACTTTTCAACATTTTCAAACGTGTCTACTAAAACATACATGTTAAAATATTCAGTGCCCCCAGTAGAATTATTATATTTACATTTTTTCGTCGACTTGAGCACGATGGAAAAAAAAACATGATTAAGACTACAGGACTCAGGTGTGTAAGGCGGCTGCGGCGACGCGTGTATTACGTAAAACGTGAGAGTATCAGATATCACTGACAGGTGTTTATCTCTGCTAATAAGAATAAGTTTGTCGCGTCTGAATCATATGTTGCAATACTACACGCTTAGCGAACCTCCAGCGGTTTCGACATCATGTCTAGCAGAATCTAAACTCGATATGGACTTGTATATTATATGTATGTTTGCCAGCGTTTTTATATTCATTTATTGTTTTAATGTTGCGTACAAAATCAATCAAATCTAAATGAAAGTGGAAACTTTATATTATTTTACTGACCCGTGGCAAAACCATTTTTTTCCTAAACATGAGTTAAATAGTTGACATTCATGTCATGTACTAAGGTCTCCAACCTGTTACTATTAACATCTGGTAATTCTAATTTACTCATATGACTATTAAATATTATTTAACTGACAGATTCATCATTTAAACCTAAAGCGTATTTCTCAATAAGCTATATTGAAAGAGGAGTTTCTGGTACAAGGAAAGGGAAAATGCCGATAATCATCAATATCGTATGTACAATATTAAATTAAACAGCACGGAACTTGTTTGTTCTGTCTTATTCACTGTTTACTGATTCATTTAAAAAAATGTTTGTTATAAGAAGCCCATATGCATCTTTATTTATATAAGAGGCAATTTCAAATAGCGTCATTTTATATGGTCTTACATAGTTTGACAACTCCTGACTTAAAAAAAAACAAAAACGAAATCGATCGACACGTGTTCTTAATTGGAACCTTGACTAAAGTTTTCTATTGAGGTATCTAAATATCCATGTAGATATACGCGACTCAATTCGCAAACCGATTAAATACAAATCATTATTTTTTCAATAAAGTAAACAGTAATCTGTTTGACCGAGCCAAAGTCACGCATCTAAAAATCGTAGCTTTGGTGTTACACCAGACAGTATTATAAAGTCGAACACGTTTCAACCGCGAGATATAAATATACCGGGATAGTAGTAAACATCGCGACACGACTTGACGAAATGCAGACTCCTATGCAGACGGGACTTTATAGAAATAAACTTCTAAGACAGAGTAGGCCAACATTTTTATTATGAGCGTGTGTTGAGCCACGATGATTTATACAGTTTTGTCAAAACCGAATGGGTTGGTTTGACTGGAGTAGTAAGTAAGTACCACAGGCTTGTAAAAAACGGACGTGAAATGGTAGTTCGTATTACATTTTGTGCATGGCAAGTGAGATTTATAAAATTCGAAACCTTTTCCCAAACGCTTTAAATCATTAAGTTTACCAAAGCAATCTTCTGGTATTTTGTGTGTATACCCGCTGTGGCGAACACTGACAATCAGGTGACCCTCATACTCGGTCACCGGCCATTGACTAAAAAAAATAGTAAAGTATATTCAAAAAATATATATTATTAAATCCGAAAGGAATTATATAATTTATTTGTTAAAATTATAATTATGCTACAACGATATTGAGTCAGAGTTGTGTAGTTCAGGATATCTACCGTCAACTCTGAGGTCGATGGGATGCTTTTTGTGAGTCGTTTTAATTGGTTCCTAATCTGGGATTGAAGATACTTAGTGATGCTATATATAAATAAATATCATTAATAGTACTGAATTTATTATTAGTTACTAGTAAAATATATCACGAGAAGACTAAAATAACATAATATTCAGATATATTACAATAATCTAATATATTATAAACAGAGGCCGACAATAAATCCATAATCATGGCGATAAATTAATACAGTATTTTACCAGCTGTTCGTGTGAACTCGATTAGCTAATGATCGATGATTCTTCAAAAATATTTATAAATAAAACTGAAAACCATTCTAAAATATTTATTAAGATCTATTTTTAATTAAAAAATATATTACACTTACATTTTGTAAGGAATGCAGTAATCGACGTGAAACTAGTAAACTAACGATGTTTTGATATCTGTTTTTTGTTTTTACAATATATGATACAGGGAGCTCGCCAAGTATTTAGCCTTTACAAAACATAATGCATTCTGTCGTTGAACTACGCTTACTCTATTAATTTCGAGTAATAAACGACGGTAATGATAAACATATGATAGTAAAATACATCGGACATCTAAAAATGCTAACATCTATACCCACTCCAACAAATACAGAAAACCATGCCAACATTGCACAAGAAATGTTTTGTTAAGAATTCAGACATATTATAATGATTGACAAACTTTCACAATAATGATATCATAATTCAGAAATCCCAAAGTATAAAAAAATCCAGCTGGCATCATGGACGTTTTTAAAAATAAAACAAAGAGACAAATATCGCCTTGGCCGTTTCCCGAATGTTCTTGTGATAAATGGATAAAAATGCTGAAGAACACTGGGTAGCCAGACAGACCTTTTAAGATATCCGGAACATGTTTTCATAGTATCACAAGATCCTTAGCAGAAACTGACATTATACCTGTGACGAGTTGCAGAAAAGACGCTAATAGAAGTTTTAGGAAGCTTCCATAGCCACAAAGATTTTACAGTAAAAGACGGAATTTTATGCATATGTCGGAGCATCAAGAATACGGACACTGAATTGAACTTGCTAATAACTTTATTTATTGTAAACTGAGGGTACCGTCATTTGTTTTGCTATTCTGAAGGTAGTTTAGAGTTGTTTATCAAGTGATCTCACTCGCAGAGGAGTGGGTCACAACGAAAATCACAATATAAAAGAGCACCTCGTCTTTGGTGCGGCATTCGTGAATCATTGAAACAGTTAGTAACTTTTCAGTCGTAATGCCGAAATATTGTTAAACTACTAAGTTAACGTGATGTGAAAGTGTTATTGTGTACCGCATATAGTAACGTAAACTGTGATGTGTTTAAAAGAGCAACCATGGGGTTTCTTGCCAGCTGTTCCCCATGGATAACTGCATTCCGAACTGGTGGTAGTTTATTAAACTCTGAAGTGTTAATCTCGTGTTTTCTACCGAACTATCATACGCTATGCATCCTGACCATATCTGGAGGTCTGAGAGAGACGTGTAAGCCCTCTCACAACCTCGGCCTGTTGACCTGCCTGCGACACATATTAATATTTTGACATAAGGAAACGTTAACAAAAAATAACATTTGTTGAAACACAAGAGGCCCGTTTACTACATTTGTATATTGTAACCAAACAAACGATACCTGTTTATTTAAAGATCAACAAAATATCCATTAAATATTGATAGATATCGAATACCACCTCATTAATATTAAAACTATTATTTTATTGACAGAATCAATAGACAATAATTGATATTTATATTTCACTAATCATCAGAGTAGTCGGCGAGCGGTCTGTCCGAGTGGATTCATTAATTTTCATACAAAGTGTGTGTCACAGTCCGCACCTGCATATTACTCGACTTCTCATGTTTCACACAGACACATTACAACTAATAAACAATAAGTTAATTACGTTACGTCAATATTATTATGGTATCGTATGTTTTTCATTGTGTAATTATTCTGCTGACTTAAATATTGTTTCAATTTAACAATCGGTTAAGTTCAGTATTCATCTGTATATATAAAAGAAGAAACTGACTGACTGACTGACTGACTGACTGATCGATCAACGCACAGCCTAAACGGCTGGGGTTAGAGACTTGAAATTTTGACAGTAGGTACCTTTTATCACGTAGGCATCCGCTAAGGAAGGGTTTTTGGAAATACTAAGGGGGTAAAATAGGGGATGAAAGTTTGTATGGAAATCCGTCATTTTTGAAGATAAATTCATGAAAATTAGTATTTGGCATTTTAGTTAAAAATAAAAATATATGTATCAGGATTTTTGGAAATTCCACCCCTAAGGGGGTAAAATAAGGAATGAAAGTTTGTATGAAAATCCGTCATTTTTAAGTTAAACACATGAATATTGGTATTTTGTATTGTATACTTTTTCTCCCAAACATGACCTCCACGCGGGCGGAGCCGCGAGCAACAGCTAGTCTGTATATATAAAAGAAGAAACTGACTGACTGACTGACTGATCGATCAACGTACAGCCAAAACGGTTGGGGTTAGAGACTTGAAATTTTGACAGTAGGTACCTTTTATGCCGTAGGCATCCACTAAGAAGGGGTTTTTGGAAATTCCATCCCTAAAGGGGTAAAATAGGGGATGAAAGTTTGTATGATAATCCGTCATTTTTGGAGTTAAGCGCTTGTAAATTAGTATTACGTATTATATACTTTTTCTTCCAAACATGACCTCCACGCGAGCGGAGCCGCGAGCAATAGCTAGTAGACAAATAACCACGCACTGACCACGTAGTTAATTATGCTCAGTTTACTATTGTGACTGTTTGTTAAAATTTCGAAATCGAGTTTCAATGTTGCTCGAAAAACACACTGATGACAAAATTGTCGAGAGTCGTAGGATTTTAACTATAGTTCTATTTGACAGCCTCCGTGGTGCAGTGGATGAGTGAGTAAAGAGGTTTAGGTTCGAATCCCGCACCTAAACAAATGTAAGTGTGATACACAAATATTTGTTACGGGTCTTAGTGCTGTTACACCGAAAATCTTTCGTAATTCCCGATATCCATGACACAAGACTCGTCTTAGTGCGGATTCAAGACTGTTGTGTGTTATTTTATTTAACTACGGTTAAACACTTTAAGCTGGAAGTAGCCTATCTTACAACCAAACGTTTTAAACCACAGTCGTAAATGTGACGTTCGGTTGCAAGAATTTCTTTGATAGCCTTTTGAAGTGATTGTCATATAAAAAACAACATATGTGACAGATAGCCCATTACGAAACTTTCGGTCTCGATTGAAATGTTAGAAGTGTACATAATGTAGAAAAATCTAAAAATAACAGATACCAGTTTTAATGCAATTTGCCTTGGAAACTACTCAACCTGTCCGACGTACTGTGTCATATCAAAAATTAGGTAATGTTTTTATTTTTATTATAAAATATTAAATAAACACAAAAACATTAACAACTCTGCCGTAAAATACTCCGAATAGTATTTGTATGCGCGTAAACAGCTCAAATTCTCAAGGTCATTGTATAAGTTACCTCTAATTTATCAACACAATTGTTGAGCTCATTTAGCGTGTGAACGAAATTAATTAGATAAACCCAAAGGCGAGGTACTCTAATTGCACCAATAAAATTGATATTTATATAGAGATATATATGTATTGAAGGTATAAATACACTTATAGCTTATATATGTAAGTATATTATTAAGGCAATAATTAATGCCAATAAGTTGGTAGTGGATCAAATAAAAAACTCTAAGATGAATAATATGAATACTGCTCGATAATTGTGTCTCTATTTTATTTGCAAAAACTCATTATGAGAATTTGACTAATTCTATCTAAAAATAAGGTCACCAACACGTTTTATTCTTTATAAAAAATCTGACTTGTAGCTATAATAATGCTATACTTCATATAAATATATTATACTTCCCATAACATCTTTACATTATTTTATGTATTTATCTATAAATCAATAGTAAAATATTAATTAGTAATTGCACTATTATGTGTAGTTTCTTTCTAAATGCAATGGATACACACAACAGACACATATAAACCTGTCAAACTCGCTATTGATTAACCCTCTTTGTATGTTAACAAGCAAAGCTCGTAAACCACTTTAATAAATATTTAAATAGCACTAAGCTACAATAAGCGAGCTGTATATGGTTAATTTATTTACTTGACGCGACTTGAATACGCCGAGATGGCACAAAATCCTGCGGAGATGGTATCTATATGTAGATATTGTAGTTATGGCTGTGTGTAATGTGTAATCGTCCTCACGGTATGTACACAATATTCAAGGCAAGGTTAACGACAGCAGTAGCAAGCGCGCCTTCCTGCTCCTACCAGAAATCGTATCCATTCCATTTATTGACAGTCCACACTGGTGGTCTTAACGATTTGCTTATTCATAATTAATTTCCTCTTAATTGAGTGAAAGCATAAATCGGAACCCTCTGTGTTTTAATAAAGCGAATCTGCACTGTGACAAAATAAATCGCAAATAACATATATCTTTAAAGCGAAAATAGATTTTACCGTAATTTCCTCTGACTTGATCCATTTACATTCATTAAGGCGTGATCTAAATATAATATCACACATTTTTCTTAAAGAGCACATTTTGTACTTCACTTTGAATTAATTGATATCTGATATCCTATCAGATAGTTAGATAAAGTTATAAATTATGTTGTTTTATGAATAATAGGTCATTTAAAAACACAACACTACGTAAATAAACGTTCATCAGTCAGTACGTGTGAAGCATAAATTCACTGACAATAATTATGAGTATAAATAGAGTCTCGTTTCCCTCAACTTTTATTTATTATTGTAGACTTCATTGACTGGGGCCGGCGCCTGCTTGTCGCAATTGTGACTGGTTCTTCTCGTTCTATATGTCCATAATTCAACTTATATGTTTATTTCCAGTGTATACTGATTAAAATGCAAAAAGGCGGCATAAAGGCCGTTTACATTGTCGAACCAATTAGTAGGAACCATAAAAATCATACGAATCATTCTCCTTCCTCATTAAGTATTTTTGTTTAACGCCGCGTCAGTGATAGTATTATAACTTTTGGAAAACAATTACATCGTGACTATTTGACGAGTTGTAGACAGGTGTATGATAGAGCGTTGTGTTGTACCTACCTGATATTTTAAAATTTGACAGCCTCCATGGCGCAGTTGGCGAGTAGCCGGCTGTGAAACAAGAGGACGTGGATTCGATTCCCACACCGGGACAAATGTTTGTGTGACAGACAGATATTTGTGTCCGGGGTCTGTGTTGTGAGACCGAAAGTTTCTCGTAGTCCCTGATACCCACAACACAAGACTCGTATCTTAGTGTGAGGTCGGGGCTATGTGTGTGACTGTTGGGTGTTATTATTATTCTCATTTGTACACTCTCTCCCACGCGCACTCACCAACGCATACAATGTGCACGACGATCTCATAAAATAATTTTGAATTTTTAATGGCATATTATAGTCTGATAAACTGGACGCACAGTCTGTCCAGGAGCAGACAGTGGACGGGAGCCAACTTATTCAACAAAAATATCGCATATAATTTATTGAGTATCATTCTACGAATGCTTTAAGAGTGAGCGTATCATACAGTTGCACCTTATAAAAAAAACTTAAAAAATATTTCGCGAATATGTGTCGCTATCCATGCTATCGACGCGACCCACCATTATAGCTGGCGATGCATATCATGCCACTCGGGCATATAATATATCTGTCATTTGTGAATAGTTCTTAGAGAAAACTAATGACGAAACTTTATTTCTCTGTTAAAATAGAACGTCTGCGAACCACGTCCTTGACATTGGCAAGGTTAAACCAATTATATCTACACAGACATTTCATAGAATGACGCTCTAGAATAATTATAAATTATTATCAGATGATATAGACCGACCAGAGTGATATCTTACCAAGGGAATGTATACAGAGTGATAACTCCGATATTTTTTGTAAACACATCCATAACATTATCAGCTGTGGCTTAAATTTCCGTGATTTGCATAAGTGAATCCTCGTGAAAGAAACAATGACAGTGTCGTAGCGCATAGTGCATACGCCTACGCTTATCAAATGCCGCCTTACCAACAGAGTTATCAATCAGACGAGCGCGGCAGAAATGCAAATTTTAATTGTCGCCAGGGCTGAGTTGGTGTCACGTGATATTATGAACACAATTTATTTGCACGGCGCACATGCCACATGCGCCTCGGGGCGGGGCAAGCACGCTCTGCACTCTAGAGGGAGACAACCGCCAATTATGAATAAACTAGCTCTCCTACTATGTTAATAAGATTTGAGATTTTTCCTCGGAGATTTCACCGATCAAGTACACTCTCATTAATGGTTTTGTGACTGCGTTATCGGGCTAGAAAGCATCGTAATCTGAAGATACTTGAATACATACTTGCTGTTACGGTTTATATTTACTTGTTTACTCAGTTATTCTCTTCGTGTATTAGTTGTTATTTAACGCTTGCTTTAAACAGTGAAGGAAAACATACTGAGAAAACCTGCATAGCTGAGAATTCTTAAAAAGCGTGGTGGACTAAAGACTATCATTAGTAGAAGAGGTCAGGGCTCAGCAGTGGGACAATGTTTTATTAATCTTTTATTATTTTATACTAATTTCTAATTTATTAAGTCCAAAATCTATTCCGGTCTAAGGACTTATATAATGAAAATATTAGGCACTAAGTTAAAGAAATAACGTCGCATTAGTTAATAATATATCCAAACGTAGGTATCTACCTATTCCGTAAGATTGTAATGTAGAGAGAAAATTTTAAATACTAGCCGATTAGCTGCAAACGAATGTTTTCCACAAAGCATAAACGGAGATCATGAAAATCTTTATTTTTATTATAACTTGGAAACATTTCAAATAAAAACACGGATAATAAATAAACATACAGTTTGTTTAACACACTAAGTTTAGCCTGATCCGGTCATCTCCATACAACATTGTAACGCTGTTGATAAACATTTTCTCGTATTTTGCATATTTATTTTATAAATGATTATTATTTATAAAGTAACTCTGCAAACGACATTCCCACAAAAACAACATTTATAAAATATACTGATGATCAATGTTCAGACTAATAAAGCCACTGCGAGTTTTGCTCGAAAAATTCTGTCGCCGTGAATAATTTTCGGATTCTCGTAGTACTGAATACGCATTGAACAGTTTTCAGTTGTTCTCTACTTTCGTTTGGTTATTTCATCATTCATTCATTTATGTTCCTGTGTCACCTAGATGCGGCAGAGGGCGTCCACAGTGCTCCGCCATCCCGTTAGGTCTTGAGCTACGTGTTTTATTTCGCTCCAGGTCTTTCCAAAAGCCTTCGCTTCATTAGTGATAGTCCGCCGCCAGGTCTGTTTTGGACGGCCACGTTTGCGTTTTCCTTGGGGATCTCAGTCTAGGGCTTGCCTCGGGATGTGGTTTAGATCCCTTCGGAGGGTGTGGCCTGTCCAACTCCATTTGCGGCGCTTGATTTGCTGGTCAATCTGGACTTCACTACAGAGTTCCCAGAGCTGCTAGTTGGAAACCTTCTCGAAAAGTTTGGTTATTTAGATATTTGTAAAATTTGGAGCAAGATTATCAAGAATACCTTCCTCACTTAATGGGTAAATACAAAAATATATTTTCATATAGACTACTAAATGTGGTCTGAGGACAAGACGTAAAGTGGCGAGACGGGTACGAACACGACCCCATTTCTCGCTAAATATAATTTTACTTGATCATTTAATTATATGGAGATTAATAGGCGGGCGGAGATGCCAACATTTACGTTAGTAAACAGTACGATAAGGTACGGAACGTCCGGAACGAAGGGACCATAGAGAATAGACTGAGCAATATCCTCACAAAATTGACCACTTTGTAGAAAGAGACAAAGCGACTGTGCGGCCAATACCTAAATCTTTTCGCTCCTGCAAGCCTGTGACGTAGACCAATCAAAGTTCTAGAAACGGACTACTGGCCGCACGTTTTTTTATATCTCTTACATTTTTCTACCAGTATTCACATAATAGCTGGATAGAAACCCTCGGACCATTCTCTAGGGGACTGATTGCAGCCAATGCTGACAAGTAACACACTTTTTATTGTCACTCGCCTTTCATACAATTAAACAGGACAAGTGAGACCGCGCTAAATACTATCCAGATACTTTATGTGGCGTACGTTGTGGTATATAAAAACATAATAACGACATAAACTACCCCGTACTTAAGAGTACTACGCGGGTGGGCTCATGTATTCGCATATTTGATGCATACTTATGCGAACATGTCATTTACATATCAAGCAATAGTCGTCACACAACCAATTCATGTGCATCTGTTCGTGCTATTTTATTTTATAGAAACATTTTTTGTATCGAAACTTATAGAATTTTCCAGTGATATCTGCATAAAATCAGTAATGATTTCCTCTGAGAAGCAAAAACATGACATATATTTTTATTGCTGTTTAGATATGATAATAATTGTATCCATTAAAAATTCTAAAAAACAAATAGTATAAACTATAATAATAGAATAATCTACTTGCAATATAAAAATATCAAGAGTACGAGTATATAACATGACCTATAAACATATGACATAAATGGAATGCCCCGATGTTATTAGCGTCACTATATTTATTGGACACAAATAAATTGTCGAAATGAAATATTTTTTTATGAAATCAAAGTTTTAAAGTGTATTAAGTATGTATTTATTTTTCAGTGAAAAACGTTTTATCGCTACCATCACACATCCATACTTCGGTACAGGAGTGGACCATAACCAGGCATAACTAGGTTTTCCGTGGCGCAGTTGGCGAGTAGCCGGCTGTGAAACGAGAGGCCGTGGGTTCGATTCCCACACCGGGACAAATGTTTGTGTGACAGATATTTGTGTCCGGGGTCTGGGTGTTGTGAGACCGAAAGTCTCTCGTAGTCCCTGATACCCACAACACAAGAATCGTTTCTTAGTGTGGGGTTGGGGCTATATGTGTGACTGTTGGGTGTTATTTATTTATAACACGTCAGGGCCTTTGATAACAATGGCTGACACCACGGCGGACAACCAGAGATCTCCTCCAGCAACTTATTCGAGAGCTCGCGTTCATCGTCCAAGTTGGGCACAGTTCCAAAATGTGGCAGTACTTAATTTTCGGCATCAAACAATAAATTATTTATAATTATTACATCACATTACGTTGGGTGCTTTCTTGTATATGATTAAATCTAAAGTCATTAAAGACATCCATCAGTGGTTACTACAAGATATCACCTCGTTTATCTTTTGATATTTCATAGTTATCGTAAGCGTGCAATACGGGGAAAAATATCAATAAAATCACATACTAGTAAGAAATATGTATATTTGTCTGTGATTGTGCTGTTGGTTTTTCCAAACGCAACATATGTTCATACAATTTGCACTGTCATTTATATAAATTCTTCTGAAAGGTTTATTTGTTTAGTTAAACTCTTCTGAACGGTTTATTTAAATACATACATACATATTATATATTAGAATGTAAATAAAAGTCAATGGTTTGTGATCGTGTCGCCTAACAGGTTAAACCTTACGATATAAATTAAAATAAAATATAAGAAAAATGATGATAAATACTTTAGAAGTTATGAGGGAACAGTTGAGCAACACATACACTTCAAAAACATAACCCTCCCTTTTGCTTCGCCGTAGTCGGGTAAAAAGTGAGAAAAGTCGGCTATGGCATATATCTATTTCCTAGACTTCATTTACACTCCAAGTGCGGTGCCAGGTCGGATCGCTAGAGTAGGGTAATAAATTTTATCCTTGAACGCATTCTGAAAATCATCAATAATAAACAATATTTAATTGATTAAACGATATCCCTCTAAAACTATTACAATATATTATGTACGTATTTGATGATTATAACTAATTTATAAGTCATTGTCGATTCTCCACGTCGGGAGACTTGCAGCTGCACCTTATAATAATCTCCCTAACGGTCTCATGTATTGTCCTCGACGTTAGTTCAAATCTATATCGTGGTTATGAAGAACTATGAATGAATACGGATATAACACCCAGACCCGAAACGAATACACCAACATTGGTTTCGGTGTGGGCTCGAACCCACAGCCCACTATTTGCGCCACGCTGCTTTCAATATATCAATAGTTTGGTATCGGCTCATACTCACTGATTAATACTCAGTCACGAATTCACTGAATATTATTACTGAGTATCTATGTTATACATACCCATACACCACGAGAAGTTCATCAAAATAGTAGTAGTAAAATCTACTGCCTTTATGGTGTCATAGAAGATTTCTTATCGCAGCCTAAACCACCGCAGAGTGACATCTTTACAAGCAGTGTCCAACCGGTACAATACCTGCGTTTAGCATGAACTACGGTTTACAGCAAACAAAGACGATAGCATGGGCGCTAAGCATGTCTTGTCTGCAAGAGCAGAAAATAGAAAATTTTATTTCTTGTTACCTGACGCTATATCAGCCTAAATAAGTGTTGTGACATCCGAAAAAAGAATCAACCATTCAAATATAACGGGGGGGGGGGGGACCTGCAGCTCGCGAGCCACATGCGGCTCTTTGAAGGATTATTTGTGGCTATCGATGAATGTACCCGAGTTCCCTTTTCATTTTTGTGCCATTATATTTAAAAAATATATTATCTTTCCGTATGTGTTACAAAAACTGACAAAAAATATGAAAGACTAAGTGCAACGTTGTAACAATTTTAATTTCCGTCAAAGTTAAGAATAAAATAGGTAATTAATTGCTGCTCGCGAAAAATTTCAATTATTGAATTTTGAATAATGGCTCGACTATCAAGGAGCTTGGCCACTCCTGTAATATACAAACAAAATCAATAATTTCTTAATGTAACATTGCATCTCAGTCGAAGTCTTCAATTGATATTTTTGTATAGAGTCCTAAGAGCTCATCGACGCGATGGCCCACATGAATTGACATTCATTGAGTTTTACTGCCGTAATGTTCATTATAGACTAGAATGTTTATACAATATTTACTAGAATATGATATGTGTATTTATTCATTTCACGTAAACGAACGATTACCGTATTAATGTTCGCTGTACCAATAATTAATTTACGAGTATGAACTCTTCATTTTTTTTTTTATATACTGGCACGGCATAGTGACCACACTGCACCTGATGGTAAGCACAGTGCGGTCCAATTAGAGTATCGAGTAGCGAGAGGCGATCTAAATCCCCTCTACTCAACACAATCATGCCGGCCTGCTTCTTCACACTACGCCATGGGCAAGAAGGTGAAGAAGTGGTCGAGGGTCTAGTGTCAGAGTACTCAGAAAGCCGCAAAATGGCCAAACATCGTACCCCAACTCTAGACCCCCGACAGAAACCGGATATACACTGGCTGATCCCGGAACACGACACACTTGCGTGTGCCACTATGGCGGGTTTTACACCCTGTGTACGGTGGTCGCTATCCGGGTGGATATGAATATCCTACCACCAGCAGTTTACCAAAACGAATGGTCTCTCCCGGCAGCAACGATGAGTTAAAAGTGTTATTTATATGCGTGTTTGGTGACAACGCGTCTTTCTACGCCTTTCCGTGTCCTAATTAAAATTTACTTTTAGATTCAGAAACGGGATTAATTAAGGAATCTTTTATATTGTCAACCTTAAAAACCGGTAGCTTGGAATGGATAAATCGATTAGTAATGTTGCACAGTAATTTTCATAGATATCACTTCTCGTATTTAATATAATTGTATCGCTTTATATTTAATGTTAATGGTTACTCGTATAATGTGCTGTATTTTGTCTTCTATTATTGACAAGTTGAGGACATTTTATATTAAAGCCGCCGTAAGAAACATTTTCGATGCAATCATTAGTTTTGTTTAATTACTCTGTATGGTTGTATAAAACAAAATTATTTACCCTACTGCAATAACAAGTTACAGTCATGTTTTATTTTAATATAATTGCGATATCGTGTATCAGGTCAATAGGTTCTCTTAGCTGTGCGTCCGATTGTAAAACACGTACACTAAAATCATGCTGGTGCATAGATTCTGCAAAACTAAGACCCATAACGCCTTTCATGCATACAAATTCATCCTACGCAGTTTATTTAATGAGTATCGGTGCCATCACATCAATACATTCAGTTTATATTAAAATGAAAGTTATATTTGAATAAATAATAAATATGTTATTAATTGTATATATTATAATGAGAGTGTCTAGTATTTTCGAGACTGTACTAGTATTATCCGTAACGATTTGCTCAATTTTTATGTATACAAACATGTAGGTCACTAAAAAGTTCATGATTATCGCCAACCATAAAATAAACGGAACTGTGGGCATGTTACTGACTTTTGAGGGGATGTTAGAGCAAAGGTGTGTGTGTTGAGATGTGTGAGAGTTGATGACTGAAGGCTCAGGCCATCACATGGATCGGGACTTCGACGCGGACAGAGTCGCTGGCAAAGACTAGTGTAAAAAAAGTTGATAAAATATTATAAAAAGAAATCAAATCTAGGCCGGAGGGCGTGTCGGGTGAGTTTGAGTAATGACCGGCGCGAGCGCAGCCGCTCAGCGTCGCACTGTGACGCACTGGGATTTGAATACAATGCCGCTATAGCTCAGAGCCGCCCGCACACCCTGGCCCCGCATGCACGCATGCATAATCCTTTGCGATTTATTACAAATCTGCCACATTCCTACAACGCCTAGTGTCGTCTGTCACATGTGTGAGTCCGCCGACCTAACGATGAAAGTGAATCCAATGCCAATTGACCTCTATTTGCAATAGTAATTGTTAATGACTGCTCAATGCGAAGTTATTGACTTCACATGAGTCTTTTAGGCTTAGATATCATTGTGCAAGGTTACATTGCTTTCACTAGAGCCAGCGTACCGTTGAGGCAGTTTACAAATTTAACAATTGACCGGAATTGCATAAAGTGGTATCATTATGGACAGCGCTAACCGCATGTAAAACGTCGATTATCATAAAAAAATGTTAATTAAGTTAAAAAATTGGTACTTAATTGCTAAAACAAGTCTTAATTGCAGTAAGGCACATAATCATTATATGACAATAACAAATTAATCAAATGTTTGACATCAGACAGTGTGGGTGTAAATTGAGGCATTCACGCTCGTATGTTCGTCTCGGCTGGTACAGTGTAGTACAATATAAATAAAAATAAATAAATAACACCCAACAGTCACACACATAGCCCCGACCCCACACTAAGATACGAGTCTTGTGTTGTGGGTATCAGGGACTACGAGAGACTTTCAGTCTCACAACACCCAGACCCCGGACACAAATATCTGTCTGTCACACAAACATTTGTCCCGGTGTGGGAATCGAACCCATGGCCTCTCGTTTCACAGACGGCTACTCGCCAACTGCGCCACGGAGGCTGTAATATGCGAGTGAGAACAAAAAGGCGTAGACAATGGAAAAAGGCGAACAGATCGGTGTTGCGTCCTCGATAGCAGTGGCAGCCATCGGCCCCATCGATGCCTATTTCGGATCAGAAAGCCCTATTAGGAAGGCTGCGTTTCGAGTTGAGATCGATATCTGCTAGCGGCTGTGAGGCGTCGCCGTCAACGGACCCTTGCCGCCCCACAACTTCGTTTATGGATTTTACATATTATTAATCATCTGGCACTATCGGTACTGATTGCTCTGACACGCTGCAATTTTCAAGATCATCGCTCATTGTAACAATCTGTTTGTAAAAGGCGTAAGCTCTTAGTTTACATTTATTTATAACTAGCTTTTGCTCGCGGCTTCACCTGCGTGATAGTTATTTTTGAAAGAAAAGATATAAAATCCATGGAGACATCTTAAGCTTAATTTTAATATTATGTAGCCTATATTATTCAGCGATAATGTAGCATTCAAATGGTGAAAGAAAATCGGTCCAGTATTTTTTGAGCCAATTCGTTACAAACATACTTACATACAAATCTTTCCTCTTTATAATATTAGTATAGATAAACAACGGCAATATCTCAAAACTAAAACAGATAAAACTCAACTTAGATTTCAGCGTTTGATTATTAGATTTCCCGTTATTTCGGCAAACGCAGCGCATCATTTGAACTAAACTTGCTTGCATTTAACAATGTAGGAACAAAACACTCTGATTTCGTCACAGTAACAAATAAAAATGAAGAACCAATAAAATTTGGTAGTAACACTTAAATTTTACTATTCGCGAATCTGAAATGACCGTTTTGAGCCCATTGACACATTCAAAGTAACACATTGTCGTGTAACAGGTACAATCATTGGCAATAATCGTGGAGTATTACGTCATCCGATTACATATACATCAGAATATGTACATAATAATATTTACTATAGATCTGAGCCGGTAAATGTACCATCATGACACCAACGTTTATATTTTAAAGTTCGCATAGTAAGTATATATAAACACACAGTTACTGTGAAAACAATTACATATGATGCCTTATAAAATTCCACAATTTAATACAAACGATATTTTACTCGTATACATAACAAAACAAATGAATATACATACTATAGGCAGAAAAATAAAACTACAAAACCCTAATTGTGAGGTGTGAAGAAATTGCAAAGCCTGCAATCACACAAACGTCTGCAGAATCCGTAGTGACACCTACACCACTCAGAAATTTAAATAACAAAACAATGTATGACATAGCACTGCGTTCGTCATCCTTAGACATATAATGACAGACATCCTTCATGGCGCAGTCAGCAAGTAGCCAGCTGTGAAATGAGAGGCAATGAGTTCGGTTCCCGCAAAAGAGTGATTACCTAATTCACTAATACTTATATTGGGTCTGGTTGTTGTGAGAACGAAAGTACGTCATAGCTCCTGATACCCACGCCACAATATAATAGGCATGATGACCGTAAAAAATCACTGAATAAATATCTAATAATTCAGTAATTACAAAAAGTATATAAATACGTATTTTCTTGAACAAAAATTGTTGATTTTCTTTAAAATAATAATATATCATGCCGCCATATTAAGTGAAACGCTAATCAGAGCGAATGACGTCTACAATACTGTTTGTTTACAATTTAAACGACGTCACAAGCAAACGCCATGACACCCACGAGTGTTTTGGTGTGTAATTGACACTCAGGTAATAAACGACCATTTATTGCCACTAAACATCCATTTCCTACGGAAAAACAAAAATAAATCTATACGTGTGTAACTGTTGGCTCTATTTATTAAAAATATACAGCAAATTTACTAGCTTCATTATTCTTCTAACCAGAATACAACAATATACATCACTTCTTGGCGGCAAATGGCTCCATTTTTTATACTTTATGATCTTACGTGATCTACAGAGGCATACGCTGTCAGATCGAATTTCAATGTCACATACTACAAATGTCGTGTATCTGCAGTTAAAACATAGTTGAGTGTTCTATTACAATAATATGTTTGTGTATTTTATAAGTTACTCGTAGTCCGAGTCTAAGCAGTTAAAATCCGGTGACTGACCATCCATTAACCCGATAGGGGCCGGCGTGATAGTATAACCCAAATACCCGTCAAATCTTAATGTCAAGTAATTTTCCCAACTCAGAAATACATCCATGCATATGTACTCAGAAAATAAATTAACATGTTTGGTCATTACAGGAAACCGATTGAGTCATACTTGTATAAGTCTAGTTTTAATACCGTACAAGATATACTATACAATATGTAACGTATATTAGGGTACTTCCTATTATTAGAAATACCGAAGGTATAAAGGAGGTATTTAGGAGACTAGTTGGGGGTACATTAATAATGACAACCAAAGTGAGAGTAGTAAATGTTTAATATAAAACAGAGTGCCTTCCGCGCTCCGGTGTTCAGTTGGGTCAGTTGTTTTGTAAAGGAGACGTTAGTAGTGAGTTAGGTGATAACCGGGATATTCGTAGTTCGTTGGCGGGGCAGTAAGTAATTGAAAATAGTTCAATGGCCGCGTAGTTCAGCTTAGAGGGTAATGCTGGTAGATTTATTATAAATAGAAGCCTTAAGTGAATCCTGACATGCTTGTGTGTTAATATTAAGCACTGAGATGTATAACAGTGTCGTGTAAATCAAACAATAAATTATAAACATTGTATTTGTGCCTTTTAAATATCCATCTTGCATAGTTTTGTTGATGTTGCTAACACGTAATAAAAGCACAGCCGAAAAGGAGTTTGCTAAGAATAAGGACTGAATCGATTACAGTAATTTTTAATATAGGTAATTTTATATATATTAGGATTAAGTACAAAACAGTCACTCTCCGCAAAACAGTCAAAACAAACGAAATTGTAACCTAAATCCAAGTGATAAGGCCTTTTTAAGTGCACCAGTTAACGAAGCTCGTTATCAAATAAAATGAACTTCATACTGAGGAAAACAAAGGTTTTTATAGTTATATATAATAATAGCCTAAGCCTATAAGCCTCCGTGGCGCAGTTGGCGTGTAGCCGGCTGTGAAACGAGAGGCCATGGGTTAGATTCCCACACTGGGACAAATGGGATTGTTTGTGTGACAGACAGATATTTGTGTCCGGGGTCTGGGTGTTGTGAGACCGAAATTGTCTCGTAGTCCCTGATACCCACAACACAAGACTCGTATCTTAGTGTAGAGTCGGGGCTATGTGTGTGACTGTTGAGTGTTATTATAAATACAGTTTCAAATACGTCATCAATACTAAAATTTGATCATATTGATTTGATTGAGATGTGTAAGGGTGTGGGTTATTGCTGTGACATGCTGTATACGGTATAAAAGACAGTGATATAAACACGTAATTTGCTAATTATATCCCGCCTCCTCTTGTAGAGGCTCGTCCAGTTTATAACGTAGTTATTTATTAACCGAAGGCCACCTGCGAGGATTTATTATTAGTCATAATATGGATTGTATATGTTTATAGAGCTTAATGTCAGAATGTGGAGATACATACCAAATGATTGCAAAACAGTAGCACATGGATGACTTTTGATTGATGTGTTTACTGATACAGAAACAGACTTCTTATTATTATACAATTCTCTAGCAAAATTATAAATTGTGCAGGTGTTACACAAAAACATTGACTATTTCGCCAAATGTCCGCCGTTGTTTAATTATTTTAAACAGCGTGCGTGTTATAAACAAATAAAATCAAATATTCTAATATGAAATAGTGGAATCTCTAAAGGATTATAAGCACTTTATAGTAAGATAAGATTATAGTTAGTGAACTGTGAGTAAAATAAGGGCACAACGTTAATATTAGAATGTAAGGCAGTCAGTGTCAGGGCTGCCGCGTGTGCTGATGGAGGCTACCGCGGTTTTTAGTCGGTACACCGGCGTAGGAAAATTGGTTAGGGTCCCGATCTAGTAGTCCTTCGGGTGAACTGGGTTGGAAGGTCGGTGAGTCCGGCATAACCATCTCCTCTCCCGAGGACCAGAAGGTATCCGTAAGATGGATTTTCCCCGCGGGAAAAAAAGGGCTGCCACGTCTGCGCGTTTGTACTTATGCAATATTCACTATGCAAAGCTATGGTAGACTATACGACAGTAGGTCACTAGCGAATGGCATTACTGGTCTTCCGTGTGGCTTTGATAGAGGACAATGTCACACACGCTAGCATCTGACGCTTGAAACTATTATCGGAAGTTCATACAGGCATACAGAAACGAGTATATATTTGGAGCTGATACTTGTGTATATTGCGCGATATTTACCGTTCATGATACCCACGACATAAGAAAATCGTATTCTAGATATTGTGGAGACTATGTGTGTGGCTGATATAGAAAATGCCCATTTTTAATTTCGTTTTTCCTCTACTAATCAAAGGCTTAACTCTCATTAGTAAAACGGGCCCGTGCCCAGCAGTGGCGGTGTTTAAAACTGGGCTTGTATTATTATTTTTAACTACACTCCATAACCAATTATAATGAATATTAATATTTTTATTACTAGTAAACATAAATTGAAGAGTTCATGGAAACGCAATAACAACGCCTACTAATTGTGTATCTTTTATCTACACAAGAAAGCAATGATTTATATCAGACAATGATAACTCATAATTAAATCATACACAGAGCTTTGATAACGTTAAATCTTATCACGACCTATCTAATCTTTGCCTGAATATCTGTTTTATAATATTATGTCACGTGACACGTCAGACCACCTTGTACTATAGTCTAATAACTGTAATAACAAACACAAATTATTTCGCAAAGGCCGCTTACTGTTATTTTGTTGTTAATCTATCGATTCGTCGTAAGGAATTCCTATTCTAGCAAACCGAACTTTACCTACGTGATAATATTTCCGACACAATTGTACAAATCGTAAATTACAATACTACCATTGTACTCATTTCTCGAATGCAGCCGACATTATTTAAATGACAGATAATACCTTTGATAGTGGTTTCATATTTAGCTAGGTGTGTAGAAAATAAAAGTGATTATGATTACTGAATACCAATATACGTTATTTCATCTACTTTATTTTTCAACCTCATTTTAGATATTGATAAAATTTAGCAAATTTTATTTTACTCTTAAGTGTTAGGAGTTGTTATGGTTTAATAGACAATGTAACATCAGTGTTAGCGATATTGGGTTCGATTCTCGAATTGGGCGAGTTAGATATTACAAATTTGGTATGTCGAATTTCTCTGTCTGTCGAATTATGTTTTTTTTTTATCGTGGCACGGCAAAGTGACCACACTGCACCTGATAGTAAGTGCAGTGCCGTCCAGTTATAGTATCAAGTAGCGAGTGATAATCGATCCCTCGCTACTAAATACAATCATGCCGGCCTGCTGTGTAGCTTCTTCACACTACGCCTAAAATGATGTGTAGAAAGTCAGAGACAATGTCATGTTAATGTAATGAGCATATAAAACTAGCAGAACATCAGAATCCAGACAGTAGACAGAGAAGGCCCATTTAATTTGTCGCGACGTAAACATTTGCGTGCCATGTACATATGTCAGCATACCACTATTTCTCAGCCCCTGAATAACTTCGTCCCCGCTGTTTTCAGCACATTCTGTTCAAATATCAAATACCTCGTAAAATGTCTGGGCCTTCACGTGAAATGTTCTAGTAAATTTATGGAGTTATATACATTAAGTCGTTAAAAATCACACAAATTTCCAAATAATTTATACTGTGCAGTGAAAGAAAATGTTGTAAGCAAATTTTTCCTCATGTATCTATTTTTCTTCACAAGTTGAGTTAGCGTGCTCGCCAAAATGTATCATGGACGGTGAATCATATGCTGAAGCATTCAAATATTTTATTCTTACACTCTATTAATCATGTTAAATAGTTGGAAATTTTATATTAAATAAAAGCTGTTCGAGCCGGCAACGGGTACTGGGCAGGTCGCCTTTCACACTAGCAGTTATCCACTTTGTGGTTAGCCAACGCCGTATAACACAAAATGCCCGGTTACTGTTTGTGGCCAACACGTGCTAAAGAAAATTCCACTTAAAGCAACCAAACGTTTCGTATAAAAATAAATCTATTTCTCGTTGGAACAAACCGCAAAATGTATGTTGAGCGGTTAAAACTGAGTATGAACTCAATACTGTGATTACCATCAAAGTGTCTCCGTGGCTATGTCACGATGTTAAGGCAAGTACAAAGCTATATACAGAACAGTCACTGTTATTTAGAGCATACAAAACGCCATACACAGAGACTGTCGCGCCATTTACCGAGGGTGCGTCACACTGCGTTTACTTAATCGCGCTCTCTAGATTCTACATTGGAACTTGTTTATCCAAACGGCAGTCAGTACTGCGACAGATAGTAAATATAAAAATCATTATATAAATCTAAAGACTATCAGGATATCGATTTAAGAAGTATTTTTAAAGGTAATTTTATAAAACGCAAGAGTAATACATATAATTATGCATGCATATGTAGGAGCTCAGTAGCTTCATCATTTTACTAGCGAGGCATGAGGATACATAAAAATCATTAAGAAAAATATCCTTCACGAATTGGCTATATTGGCTATAATTTATGAATAATATTAAAATTTGCATAAAATGTAAGATAGGAAATGATTTGTTAAGTGTTGCGAAGTGTAGCGGCACAGTAGTGTTGACTAAGCGAGCGCGTGCCTTTAAACTGAATGAGTGCTCGTTAAAAAGCAACCCGCCATGTAATTAGCGGCCGGCAGAACTAAAGGCAATGAAAATAAAACAAAGTCGTCATGTCTCACGGCCTCAGGCGCCTCGTGACTGCTCTCACGGATTCATCGCGAAATCTTACACTCATACTGCATCTTGTTAAGTGTTATGAAACACATTTTGAATATCACTGTCATTTATATTGACCTGAAAGACAAAAGTGCGCCGAATTTTGATAGCAAATTCATTTATCGTTTAAACGTAGCTTTTACATTCAATGAAAATTTTAAGGGTGATATTATATTTTTGATGATAATATTTTTTTTAATTTTCCTTTCATAATAATAATTCGAAGCGTCATGATAAAAATCCATCGAAGCCACTTAACAAAAAAAAAATAATAAAATATATTATATGAAAGAAATTGCACGAATTTAGAACTGGGTCACAGCGTAGATATTCCGTGCATATGTAGTGATCAAAGTCAACAAAGTGAGTGAGTCAAACAAATGGTGAACAATTTACAGTGGCCACAAGCAATACAAATATTACAGTCTGTTGCATAACGCGCATTATTCAAACGCAACAACCTTTTATGAAAGTATTAACGTGATAGACTACGCACATATGTCGCATGCGGTGACTCAGAACCGGGCTCAATGACCCTTGTTCATCGGCCGACGAATACTATACCTGTACTGCCATATATTACATTGCTTCATTTTTAAACGATAACAAAATTTTATAAAATCACAATCTAAAGACAATCATTAATGTGGCTTCTAGTAATTACGATATCTCCATTCAACTGTTGGCCGACGACCAGCCACGCGCGACAACTAAGCATGCGTTTAGTGTTTTAAAGTCGTAAGTCGTTCCATTGTGTCCTCATTCCGTTCGAATTGTTAACCGACTTCAAAAAAACGGAGGAGGTTCTCAATTCGTTGGAATCTTTTTTTTATGTATGTTCCCCGATTACTCGAAGAAGCCTGGACCGATTCGAGAAACTTTTTTTTTTATTTAAAAGGGTATACTTCCCAGGTGATCCCATTGGCACCAAGTCAGGATCTGATGATGGGATCTCAGAAAAATCAAGGGCAACCTTCAAATTTTATAGGGACGCATCATTTGTTTATTGAAGTCGGTGTACTTTTTATGAATTAAAAAACTTTTTTAATTGAGTGATTGTATACAAATAAAGAACCCAATTACTATGAATAGATTTACATGTCATAAACAAAATTAGACTGTCTGACCTTCAAAAAAAAATGTTTACTTATTTTTTATTTCGAACACAAACTCGCGACGAGTCATCGTATATTTTTTAAACAGCCACGCCAGCCTAGCAAAAACGCTTTATTAAATTTATCTGTAGTGATTGTTTGTGCGGAGGTGCGGCCGCGGTCGCCGCCATGTCAGTACATCATTCATCAGCTGGCCTGCAAACGTGTAAATTTACATACGACCGCGAATCCAGTCTGGTTGGCGTCGGCTATTAAAGAGGTCCGAGAGAAACGATCTCGTGTCGATAGTGTCACATGACTAATGGAGCAGGCGCCGATCACAGATATCGACAAATAAAAATATAGCTGGGCCACCGCTGCCGGCGCGATCGCTATAGGCAGCGACTGAGGACTGCGCCATGCCACATGCAGTGCGTGCGAATCACCCCTTCGCCCGACTGATGTAAGAGGTAGTAACTGCACTTTATTCCTGCGTTTTCAAAGCACACGCATGTCCTGTCACATACATATTACGACGTGCCTGACGCACATAGTAAGGTACAGAGGGTGGCGAAAGCAATTTGTCCATTCAACTTCTTACACTAAAATAGCATTTAGGTACTAAAACCGTAGGTACAAAACACTTAGGGCTCTTAAACTACAATTCACATTGACAGGGTTGAAAGTTGTAACTTGCGTTTTATCTTTATTACATTTTTAAAAATATGGAGCTTCCGCAATATTAAAAAGCATTCAAGCTTTTGTATACAGTTTTTGAATCAATCGCTCATGCTACTTCTTGAAGGTTAGATTTGTGTATCTTTCAATCAGGAAAGAATCTACAATAAATTGCGTTGAATGTTTATGTGAGTAAAAATCTTTTAAACCTGTATAAAATAAATCATATCGTTCATTCCATTTAACGTATCAGGCAGAATAAATGGCTAAAATACATTTTCAAGGTGCACACGCATTGTGCAAAGTGAATATACTCAATCAACATAAGCTTTATGTTGTGATAACATTTTATAACAGACTTAACCCAGATTTATGTAATACACTAAAGAACAATGTGTTTACGTGTAATTAGTTTAGCTCGTTAACAGGCTTACACAACTATCTCATAGAACCGAGTAAAGTCTAAAGATTAATCACGTAATAAAAGTTAATTGCCTCCTAATCCTGAGATCTATTATGTAAACAAATAGATTTTGTAATACCTTTAACCAACGTAAAGTGACAGTTTACTGTCGCGTTTCGTATGGTAAGTGAGATATCCGGAGGCCCAAATTCCCCCTTCCCTTCCCTAATCCCTATTCCTGTCCTTTGGGGCCGACAGCGCATACATGATACTTTCGGTATTGTGGATGTTCATGGGCGGTGGAGATCACTTAACATCAGGTGACCCACTGGCTCGTTTGTCGGACTATGTTATAAAAAAAAAAAAAAAACCTTACATTTTATCCAGTATGGTTTTATTAACAAATATAATACTACGAGTCGTTTCTAAAAACCCATTTATAAGATAAAGTACCACCACAAATCACAATACTGTTTTGTCATTCATCACTCTATCAGAAAAATCTTTCATAGAGCCATCAATAATTTAAACACTATCTGTGTTAAATAAAATATTGTTTAATGCTGAAACAATACACATGCATGGAATAGCTGGCACAATGTTTATTGCATATGCTATAGATAAATAATTTTAGTAATAATACTAACTGACTGCCTCGGTGGCGTAGTTGTAATTGCGCATGCGTTACGATTGCTGTGCTGAGGTCTCGGGTTCGATCCCCGGGTCGGGTAAAGTGATATTTGGTTTTTCTACCTAGAAATACTCAGTATTAACCCGGAGTCTGGAATGGTGCCCGGTGTGGCGATGGGCTCGCCCCCTATCACATTATGGGACCGAAATTCGGCGAAAAGTGGGTGTACTGGTTACACCTCTGCCTACCCCTTCGGGGATTACAGGCGTGAGTGTATATGTATGTTTATGTAATACTAAGCGTTATTTTTTTACATAAATATGAAGTGTAATATTAATAGAAATATAACTGTGAACGGTAAAGCTTTTTGTAGTTCAGTGATCACTCTGCCATTTCCAAAAGTATTGACGTCAATCAATCGTGTATTACGTCATAATTGCCACGTACGCAACGTACTGAAACGTTGTATGAGGGCCGCCGGATACGCCTCTCATTCGTGAGACCCTGCCAAATTAGCGTCCACACTGTGTTGCAGACTTGCAGCCAACGCGTCGTACCGCGCGCGCGCTGTCTCTCAAACTTTGCCGACTATAGACTGTGCTACACTACTTTTTATTAACCGACTTCAAAAAAAGGAGGAGTCTCTCAATTCGTCGGAATCTTTTCTTATGTATGTTGCCCGATTACTCGAAGACGCCTGGACCGATTCGAGAAATTCTTTTTTTGTTTAAAATAGTACACTTCCCAGGTGGTCCCATTAGCACGAAGTCAGGATCTGATGATGGGTTCTCAGAAAAATCGAGGGCGACCCTCAAATTTTATAGGGACGCATAATTTATTTTTTATTGAAGTCGGTGTACTTTTATGAATTAAAAAACTATTCTTTTAGTAAAATGTACAGCTATATTCCAATTGATCACTTAGTTGAAGAATCGTGCACGATCAGTATATCTTCTAAGTGCAAATTCAGCGTGTGATAAAGTAATAAATTTAGTGTTGGCACTTAGAAAAACGCATCGACGCGCCGCGATAAATTACATTATGTTCGCATAAATAAACGGAAAAAGAAAATTTACTATCCAAAAATGACACAAGCACTTAAACCAGTTAAATATAATGATGTGGAAAAACTTATATTTGAAATAAAGTATTATTTTGCTACGCATATTACGTAGATAGAAATCTCATCTTGAGTCGTAACTATCAGACATTGCGATCAGAATGGGTTTCCGGCTGTTTAAAATAAAATAAAAAAATATAATTTTTTAAGACGAGTAAAGCATAACTTCGCAGTCTGAGGTTCTTGCAATATAATGTAATATGTCAGTATCAAAAATAAACACATTCTTAGCTTCGCCGTACAAGACGAAATACATCGATTAAAAACCAAACGCCCGCATTGCCTACCTAAGGGTCACATTTTTTTATCCTGGCACGGCAAAGTGACCACACTGCACCTGATGGTAAGAGTAGATTAGTAGTTAGAGTATCGAGTTGCGAGAGACAATCTATCCCCCGCTACTCAACACAATCATGCCGGCCTGCTTTTTCACACTACACCATGGGCAAGAACGTGAAGAAGCGGTCGAGGATCTAGATCCTTTCTGAGTACTCAAAAAGCCGCAAAACGGTCAAACATCGTACCCCAACTCTAGACCCCCGACAAAAACCCTTGTGTTTTTATTTTCTCGTCATATGCCGTCGGGGTTAAAAACCTAACATGATGTTTCTATTGCATGAGATACTATTAATTTCTTACTTAAAGTTTTCTCACAGAAGTGTTTTTGTACCGAAAATGGAGAGTAGCGGCAGTGGCGGACGGCACAGCCGTGGCGAGCAGGCACATCTAAGCCACGCACACACAACACAGCACACGCTATGCCGCCGCACCGCCGCGCGCCGTCGACACTCGACAGACGCATCCGCAAATGTCGCGTGACGCGCACTCCCCACTAAATATATCATGATGGCAATGAGACATTTCGCCGCCGGCCATGGCCGATAATTACCTAAAATTGAAAGTGTCAAACTTCGCAATTCTGCCATGTTAGTAACGTTTAATAAAAGGAGGTTCAACAACCTAGTTGCGAATGAGAATGACGCCCCCTCTAGATATATGCGGTATGCGGTTAATATCTAGTGAGATTTAAATAAATCGCTAGGATTATTGCCAAGTGGAAAATCATTTTAATATATTGGACGCGCGGAATTCACTTTGACAACATTTTGACAGTGTGCGGTCTGCGAGTTTTAGAATCGTGCGCGCAGTGGCGATTCTTCGGTTTTTATAAACATTTTTATTTTCTGTACATTTTCTACGACTACTACTGTTTATGGCATGTGGACTTGAATACAAATATATTTTGAACATTTATTTTAATTGCTTTAGTCATAGCAGCGCCAGTTATAAATGATTTGCTTAATAACATTAAATAAACAGCCGCCTGCACCGAACACACATTGCAGTTGAGTCGGTAAGCAGACGCAGGGCGGTACAAGAGAAACGGGCGTCGCCTGTGGCCATCTAAGGAGTGCAACTGTATAACCGGACCGAGTGCCCTCTATTTAGAATAATCAGTCCGTAATTTTGACTCAACGAGTCGACATCCTAGTTCTGTCGCCATTTTATGACTTCCAATGTAACATTTCATCCGACTGCATCGTAAAAATTCTCGTGATTTGCAACTATACGAGCACATATTTTAAATTTATGTACACAAACTGTCGCACATCTTTGACGGAGCGAATCGAGTAGGAACGGAATAGGTTATTTCTTTTGAGAAACTATAACGCAGCTACCAACCCTGGCTGTAATGTATCATACATTTTACTAACGTGGAAGACCAATTTATTATAGGAATTAAAAGCAAAAGAAGTTTATAGAAATCCTTGCAGTGTAACTAACATTGAAAATGGAAAGCGTTTGAGTCCCTATCTCTAAATCGATTACTGATATATTATTGAATATAACTCTTTGACAGTCTCCGTGGCACAGTGGGCCAGTAGCCGGCTGTGAAACGAGAGACCATGGTTCAATCCCCGCACCGAAACAAGTGTTTGTGTGATCCACAATTCTTGCTCGGGATCGTAGTTCCTCGTAGTTCTTGATACCCACGATACAGGTTTGACCTGGTGTAAGATCAGAACTGTGTGTGTGACTGTTGAATGTATTACGATTATTCATATTAATTTTTATCGTTGTGAGTTAATATAGTAAATTATCTTTTATCAATTAATCGTTTCCTGTTGTCATACCGTGTGACATATATTGGATTAACGCTTTTTCACGCTTGGCGGTTTTCAGTACTCGTGAAGAATATTTACATTGTATTCTTTCTGGAACATCGAGCACAAGTAACGCGGTGAAACAATGGTTTATTGCAGGAAAACATCCATCAGATACCCGCACGAGGCTGTATTTAATGCTCCCCAGTTGTATAAGAGGTCGACGTACCGTCATTATAACTCTATCGCATATCTCGAATGTACGAGATGTTCAAGTTTTTTATTGCTTACCACAGACCTGGATGGCGAGAAGGACATGCATTTATCCTAACAATGCAAAATTACCGCGATTATCTAGATATTACACGCACTTCGTTTACATTTTTAATTAACCGACTTCAAAAAAGGAGGAGGTTAACAATTCGTCGGAATCTTTTTTTTTTTATATATGTTACCCGGTTACTCGAAGACGCCAGAAGGCCTACTCTTGAAATCAATTCCAATCTCGAACTCGATACAGTTTCAATTCCAATCTAGAAGATATTGAAACTCTAACTTACTCAACTAAATGAAATAGAATATTTACGAACGTAGCGATTGTAAATACTCTATTTCATATAGTTACTAAAAAATCCGCCGTATTCAGTTAAATCGTGCGGTAGTGTTGCGTTCAAGAGTGCCAATTATACAGTTTTCGAACCCAATCGCAATTTTAAATTGGAATCGAGTGTCAAGAGTAACCCTCCTGGACCGATTCGAGAAATTCTTTCTTTGTTTAAAAGGGTATACTTCCCAGGTGGTCCCATTGGCACCAAGTCAGGATCTGATGATGGGATCTCCGAAAAATCAAGGGCAACCCTCAAATTTTATAGTGACGTATAATTTGTTTCTTATTGAAGTCGGTGTACTTTTTATGAATAAAAAACTTTTACTTATAAACAAAGAAGTCCAAAATGATATGACAACTCATCTGGTGGACATTTGTACTTCTGGTAAATATTTTAATTTAACTCAATTGACAGATGTGTAGAAGAAAACATTATTGAGTTTCTGTGCTTATTTCAATAAGAAAAAATACTGGAAATCTGTTTAGTTTTTTTATTTGTACGCACTGGCCTGTACGATTTAACGGTTAAGAAACACTAGAACTTGAAAAACGCCTTGAAAATAAACCGCAGACAGTGAGACGACATTGTTCTCTATCGTTACTTCAATTAGATACAATTATACACGAGATGAATTCAACAAAGAATGTTTTCTCTATTTGCTATAACATATTCGTGGAACAGAACCCAACATGATATAAGTATTATATACATAAACTAACTCATGCTCGCTACTTCTTTCGCGTGGAAATTTTTAAATGTATGTGTGAGAATTGACGGCCTGCTCTACAAAGTCGGTGATTTTTAACCGACTTCAAAAAAAGGAGGAGGTTCTCAATTCGACTGTATGTTGCTTTTTTTTTTTTATGTTTGTTACCTCGTTTCTCTGTACTGTGTGAACCGATTTCGACCATTCTTTCTTTGATTGAAAGCTGGTGCTTGTCATTTGGTCCCATAAAAATATGGTGAAGATCTGATGAATATCTTCGGAGCTGGAGAGGGTAACTCCTTAAAATTAAGTAGTATTCCAGTGGTTCTTTTTGCATTACGTTCATTATAAAAGTTAAGTTTCAGTGAGAGAGGGTAAAAGGAGTGGGGGTGAGGGAGGGGGGTGATAAAATTAAAATACACGTAAATTCTAATATCTTCAGCAGCTTTTAACCGATTTTATATAATTTATCACTAAAAAGCAAAAAATAAATTATAACTTTTTAAATAAAAATTAAACCGCCTTCAAAAAAACCCAGACGCAACTAAAAAGCAAAAAATAATTGGTTACATTTAAATCAATTAGTTATATGCAATTTAAATCAATTATTTGGAGTCGGTGCCAGCCAAAACATGGAAAAAACAGAATAATCAGGCATACAAAAAAATATAAAATAGATCCAGACTTGGTTTTTATAAATCTAAAAGTAAAGAAAACAACACCGGCACCGACTCCAAAAATAATTGATTTAAATTGCATATAACTAATTGATTTAAATGTAACCAATTATTTTTTGCTTTTTAGTTGTGTCTGGGTTTTTTTGAAGGCGGTTTAATTTTTATTTAAAAAGTTATTTCCAATTATTTTTACTTTGTTTTTATTTAAAACTTTTTTGTCATTTTTCGCTCCTGTATAAAGTGGACGAGCCTTCTTAAGGAAAATGCGCTAAAACTGTATTTCACGAACTTTAACGAAACTCCTTTCAAACACAAGGTTCCTGTAGAATAAAATTGTTATGCTATCCCATAGGAACCGTAAATTTTCCAGGATAATGAGCAGCTTGTGTCTTTAGATCTTCTAAATTTCTTACATTGCTTAGTTCTAATAAAAGAGGTTTCAAAACTAAATATAAGGAAACGAATAGCATACATATCGTTAAGACAAACTTATTGAAAACAAACATAAGCACGCTACTTTGTATGGCGGTCGAGTAAAACCATTGACTTATGGAGCATGTACGTCATTACTTGCTAAGCATTAGCAAGTTTTAGTCAGCAGTACATAAAAATCACACCGACACTCGGGCGATGCTCAGAATAACTGGGAAGGAATCGTGTGCAATACTGATGCCGCATACTAACCATCTTCTCGTGACGCCAACTGCATATGGCATGCACAGAGTTCAGATACCGAGTATTTTGGAATATTTAAAGCAGTTATTTACTGATAAAAAAGCAGATTATTGCTGTGTTGGTTTGTCCTTTATTTTTGCGACAAGAACCAAAATTAATTTTAATTTATTTTAGCTGGTGGTTGGATATTCATATCCGCCCGGATAGCGATCACCGTACACAGGGTGTGAAACCCGCCCTAGTGGCACACACAAGAGTGTCGCGTTCCGGGATCAGCCAGTATACATCCGGTTTTTGTCCGGTGTCTAGAGTTAAAGTACAATGTTTGGCCGTTTTGCGGCCTTCTGAGTATTCTGACACTAGTCCCTCGACCGCTTCTTCACCTTCTTGCCCATGGCGTAGTGTGAAGAAGCAGGCCGGTATGATTGTGTTAAGTAGCGAGGGATAGATTGTCTCTCGCTACTCGCTACAATAATTGGACGGCACGGCTGTTACCATCAGGTGCAGTGTGGACACTTTACCGTGCCAGGATAACAAAAAAAATACTAACTAACTAGGAGAATAGATACTCTCACTACATAATTGGTGGAGAAAAGAAGCATCTACAATCAAAACTTAAATCACTAGCGACTCTTTGTGCAGTATGTACCAATTTTTTTTACTAATTAACTGACAACAACAACAAACTGACAACTGTAACTATTATAGGTAGTCTACGTATATTAAGGTAATAGTCAAACGTGTCATTTCTGCACTTTAGAAACACACTTCAATCTATCTGTAACTTTATTAGAACTAGTAGTAAAGATTATGTCACATATTCAAGAGTTTTTTTTATTGTTTATTAAAAAAAGAACTTTCTCTTACGCCTTTGTGATATGGTTTAAGAAAGGCGTATAAATGTCAACGTCTATACATTTCATATTGTATAAGGATTACATACAAAATTAAAAATTTAATTATGTAAAAATAATTCCTATGACTGCCTCGGTGGCGCAGTTGTAATTGTGCATGCGTTACGACTGCTGTGCTGAGGTCTCGGGTTCGATCCCCGGGTCGGGTAAAGTGATATTGGGTTTTTCTATCTAGAAATTCTCAGTATTAGCCCGGAGTCTGGAATTGTGCCCGGTGTGGCGATAGGCTCGCCCCCTATCACATTATGGGACCGAAATTCGGCGAAAAGTGGGCGTATTGGTTACACCTCTGCCTACCCCTTCGGGGATTACAGGCGTGAGTGTATATGTATGTATGTAATTCCTATGCTCTTTTACGTTTTGAATGCTCATTTACTAGTTTAATCGTAAGATGCTCTACAATTTATTTGCAAGTAGAAGATATTTTGAGTCGCATCATTCAAATCTATTTTTTTTTAATAACTACGTAATGTGTTTTACACTTTATGTTATTATATTTAAAAGGGATCTCCTTTAAATCTATTTCTATATTACCAACGTAATGTTAACTATCATATTAAACTTAAGCAAAACGTGAATAATCAACCAATATATCATAATTAGCCGTTAAGATTATCCTCTGCCGCTAAATAATTAACAAATAAGTAGGTAATCAAAGACAAACAGCACAGGTTTTTATTTGCTATCTGACGATCGTTTGTTTACATGTGAGTAATTAGAAACGAGGAAAATATTAGGTATATTGTGGCACGACGCATCTTAATAACCCAGTTGATGACACAGTAATTCATTATTTACAATTCTAATTGTCATTTGTCATGATGACTGATAGTTACAAACACCATGGGAAGGTATTATCTACCAGTAGAATAACTTAAAGGAAAAACTATGTTTCTTGAAAATATCGGCATGTTTATAAGTTGGTATAAATGGACAATGTACGTAAAATCGAAAAAAATACGTTGAATTTAAGAAATGGCAGAACTTCTCGTGATCCAATCTCTAGATAAGAATATATCTGTAATAAAACAAAACGAAAAAGCAGTCAGAAAGTCATATTTTCAAAACCAGCAAAAAATGGCATACACCTCTCACTTAGTTAATTGACATTGGTAATTATCGCTTGCTTTAACGGTGGAGGAAAACATCGTGAGGAAACTCGCATACCTGAGAATTCTCATAAGAATTTCGAAGGTATGTGAATTATAGCAACTCGCATTAGGCCAGCGTGGTGGACTAACGCCTAACCCCTCTCGTTAGTAAAGGGTTCCGTGCCCAGCAGTGGGACAATGTGTAATACAGGGGTAGTATTATTAAATATGTTGATTTGACTGGATCGCTTGTGAGACTCCCCAAGCCTCTGCACCTAGGCCGTGAGTCCGAAAATCTACAGAAAGAAAGAAAGAAAGAAGAAAGACAATAAATTTTATCTGGTCACACAACAAAACAAACATACATAACATAACATATAAAAAACACAAGGAGTAATACAACAAAAAGAAAAACAATTATAGACCCTAAGTACACCCGCTACTCCTCAATTCGGAACACCTGTGTCTAAAGTGTGACCAAAAAGGCCATAGGCTCAGCATTTGCCAGATAGTAAAGTACTGCCTGGCGCTGGTATTCTGCCTAGGCCTACACACGTTACGGGACTCATCGGGATGAACCGATTGAAGATAAAACTGATAATATATGACTTCAAGCAAACATTGGGAAACGCCTGGGAGTCTTCGCCTAAAGCAGCCAATTCGGGTTGTGCATGAGGAATTAGAACTTCCGTTATGTATCGATGTCCAGTCAGTGAGCCGTTTTCAATGAAGACTAACTCTGTACGATCCATTGAATTTATTCCTGCCCAAAACATAACAGAGCCCCCACCATAAGGTGTGATTTCTTCAAAACAAGCCTCTGCAAAGCGTTCTCCTCGTCTTCGTAGCACTCGCCGACGTCGATCTTCACCGAACAGAGATATCCTGGCTTCATCGGAGAACAATACCCTATTCCAGTCTTCTTGAGTCCATGACTCACAATTTCGAGCGAACCTAAGCCTGGCAACTCTGTGCTCACGGAGTAACTTAGGGCCGCGGGCTGGGCGATGACTGCGTATATTGGCCGCGAGAAGCCTCCTCCTGACCGTCCATAGACTAATATGCACATTTCTTACTTCTTAGAGGTTGTTCTTAAGGTCCATATACGAAGACTTGCGATTTCTCAATGCGCAACTCACAAGAAAACGATCATCCCGTGGTTGGGTACATGGTTTTCTTCCAGAACCCGGCCTTCTCTCGACGGAACCGGTGTCTTGATACCGCTGCCAGGTCCTTTGAACCGTCGAGCGACTCACACTCAGCCTCTGAGCCACGAAGCATTGGCTGCAACCCTCTTCGAGCAGCGCAATAATTTTGGTAGCTTTTACCACTTTCTCTAACATTATTGAGACAGCTAAACAGCAATAAATGAAGCTTTGACAATTAAGAATATGAAATAAAAATTGACTAAAAGTTATGAAAACCGATATTATCTTTAGGAACTTCGCACCAAAAATGTAGGATAAAAAGTGTTTTTTTTTTTTTTTAGTGCCTCGATAGGCAGACGAGCAGACGGGCCACCTGATGGTAAGTAGTCACCGCCGCCCATAGACTTCTGCAATACCAGGGCACAGCAAAGCCGCTGCCTACCGTTAAAACGTAAGCGCTCGTTTTTCTGTAAAAACGAGCATCAAACGAAAATTTGAATTTAGAACGTACTGTTTTAAACACCACGGCATTTTTAAAACCGGCCAGTAACATGTACAAATGATTGAAATCATTTTGGTACCGTATTTTTTTAAAGAAGAATTAAAATCAAAACCGCCCGGTTTTTTTGCAAATGAGTGTATATATGAGTTAAGCATCGTGCGAGGGAAAGTGGTAATTCTGTTACTTCAATAGGAAACATTCCATATTAACATGTAAATAACAATTATTTGGCACCTCAAAATAAAATAAATTAGTTTTATTCGATTGCTTAGGACGTCCTTATTCACCACCTCAGTAGGTATGAATAATTAAAATATTGCGCAGTTAATTCTCATGTTTACGACACAAACGCATGCAAATTGCTTACTTGTACACGTTTGTAATTAGATTCATTAAATAATTACGCGTAGTGTTATCGGGAGATTGATTAAATTTTATACTCTTTCGGATGGTGATAGTAACATGATTAATGATCTTCATGAGAAAATCTCCTATACTATATTTTTCACAGGGGTAACGATTTCACAGAACATATTGCATATACAATAAAATTGTAGTACTTAATATTATGCTTTCTAAGGTTTGAAAAATCTAACTAAACCTATACTATAAAATATAAATAAAAGTAATTGAAATGTAGTAAGCGCATCACTTGAGAACCCCTGGAAAAATTTAATTATAATTTTAAAATTTTCATAAAAAGTTCTAATAGGTTTTATAATTAAAGAAATATTTAAAGAGTTGTTTAGATTGGTAAAATCTATAAAACCGAGAGTGCTTTTTCTAGGGGATTTCATTCTCTTATGGTACCGATAAGCGTAATCGCCTATGCGATGCTGTATGTTACAATTTCACTTTATTGCACCCAGCTTGAAAAAACACCTAATATTTTTATTTGAAAATGGTTCACCGCTAGATTTTTTTTTTTTTTTTTTTTTTTAGTGCCTTGATAGGCAGACGAGCAGACGGGCCACCTGATGGTAAGTAGTCACCGCCGCCCATAGACTTCTGCAATGCCAGGGCACAGCAAAGCCGCTGCCTACCGTTGAAGGACTACTCTTTTTAAGCCTCGTTTAAAGAAGGACATGTCATAGCGCTCAGGGAACACCGCAGCAGGGAGTTCATTCCAGAGCTTGCACGTACGTGGTAAAAATGAACGCTGGAAACGAACCGTGCTAGACGGAATCGTTTCCAGGTGGTATGGATGAACTCTGTTGCGGTGTCGGGTGGTGCGATGATAAAATGGAGATGTAGGCACCATTTTAAACAGTTCCTCGGAGCACTCCCCGTGGAACAAACGATAGAACAAGCAGAGAGACCCGAAGTCTCTCCGCAGCCCCAACGGTTCCAGGCTATCCGTGATATCAGGATCCCCGACAATTCGAACGGCCCGCCTCTGTAAGGAGTCAAGTGGGTCTAGCAAGTATTTCGGGGCTCCTGCCCAGAGATGAGAACAGTATTCCACGTGGGGCCGGACTTGCGCTTTATAAAGCGCCAATCTATGGCCCGACGTGAAATAACGCCTCGCTCTGTTCAGGATCCCCAATTTTTTGCTAGCCAGTTTGGCTTTGTCCTCCACTTGACTCCTAAACTGGACCAAGCTCGATATATTGACGCCGAGGATCCCAATACCCTCGGAAACCCGGAGAGTGATTCCTTGGAACTGTGGCGCCATGACAAATGGGTCCTTCTTTGCGGTGAATGCGCAAACTTGTGTCTTCGTGGGGTTGAAGTGAACTAGGTTCCTTTCACCCCATTCAGAGGCCCGCCCTAGAGAGCTCTCGATTTCCGACACAAGTTCTAACCGTCTTTCTTCCAAAGTGCTCCGAGGGATACCCTGCTGGCCGGTGTATCGCACGTCGACAGTACTATCATCTGCATAACAATGCATGCTATCGATAGACAGCATGTCATTGATATGCAGAATGAATAGTGTCGGCGACAACACCGAGCCTTGTGGAACGCCAGCATTAATGGACAAAGCGTCGGAGCAGTAGCCGTCTACGACGACTTTAATGCTCCGACCATCCAAAAAGCTAGCGATCCAGTTGCAGAGTCCCTCGGGGATTCCATATGATGGTAGCTTCGATAGAAGGCCCCCATGCCATACCCGATCAAACGCCTTCGCGATGTCTAGACCGACGGCCATAGCCTCACCCTTGCTCTCTATAGCCTCCGCCCAGCGATGTGTGAGGTAAACAAGAAGATCACCAGCTGAGCGACCGTGACGGAAACCGTACTGACGATCGCTAATCAGCTGGTGCTCCTCCAGATACCCCATAAGCTGGGCGTTAATTATTCTTTCCATGACTTTAGAGAGCAAGGATGTGATGGCTATCGGTCTATAACACGAAGGGTCCGACCGGTCACCTTTTTTAGGGATCGGATGGACATGAGCAACCTTCCACGAAGCAGGAACCCTTTTGGAGTTGTACGAAAGACGATAAAGGCGCGTGAGAATGGGGGTCAACTCAGGGGCGCACGTCTTAAGAACCACTGCGGGGATGCAGTCCGGCCCACTCGACTTTCGGATGTTAAGGAGCCTAAGCTCCCGCCTGACCGCACGCTGATTGATGCGGATTTCAGGCAGGGAGTACTCGCACCGGGGAAGTTTTGGTGGAGTAGCTCCCCCGTCATCCAAAGTCGAGTTCGAGGCAAAGGATTGGGCCAAGATATCGGCCTTTTCCTTTGCACTATGGGCCAAACTGTCATCGGTCTTACGCAGTGGTGGGAGACTGGACAGGCAGAAGTTACCCTGGACAGCCTTGGCAAGCGACCAGAAAGCCCGACTGCCAGACGGATAACTCTCTAGCCGCTCGCCAATTCTGCCAATATGTCCTGCCTTGGCCTTGGCTATAGCCCTTTTGTTGGACCTAGAAGCGGCATTAAATTTCCGCCTCTCCTCCTTTGCGTTTGGACCCTGATGCTTTTGGGCTTCGTTCCACGCCCCGTATGCGGACCGCTTAAGGCGTGCAGCTTCGGCACAGGTACTATTATACCAGGGCCGGCTGCGCCGCCTGACAGGTACCCTGGAATTGGGGATGAACAGATCCATCCCCAAGACCACCAGGTCCCTGACGCGGTCCGCACAAGCATCAGGATCTTCGGAAGAGAAGCAGAACCGCTTCCATGGGAAGGACGCGAAGAATTCACGCATCCCTTCCCAATCAGCTGACCCATACCGCCAAACCCTGCGGAACCCAGTCGCTGAAGAGCGATCGGGATAAACCGCAGGGGCTGAGGTTCGAATAAGGCAGTGGTCTGATGACCCCAAAGGGGGGTCGACCACTACCCTATATCCCTCAGGATTGGTGGTCAGCAGAAGATCCAACAGAGAAGGCTCATGGGTCTCAACATCTGGAACTCGGGTGGGATATATGAAGTGTGGTGGTGAGTGGGTATAGATGAAGCCGTCTCTACCACATGGATAAGGTCCCAACGCTAGTGTACAATAAATCGCATAAGACACAAGACAGCGCTAGTTAGCGGCTGCGGCGGACGGCAACACTGCAGGCGGATGCACGTGCGCCGTCGCAATGGGCTAGCGTGCCGAAGCGCGACTTGCACTTCCGACTCACATTCATTCCCGCGCCATTCATACAACTGCGTCATTCATTTAATTCAAGTTCATAACGAGAGCCGACACCCGTACGTGGGAGGAGCTCCGTAACTCGAACGGCACACCCGCGACCGGCGACCGACAACACCGCACATTATCGAAAACTTTTATCATCGATAAAGATAAGCTGAGCTGTTTCCACGATCCGCTCGTTCGACCCCGAACATGTCCATAAAATAAATCGAATCGCTCAACTTTTGGAGCCACATTTATCGTTTCTCCGTACTCAGGGCTGGGCACTTTAAATTCTCTAAGCTGGGCTATATTTCACGCGATCTTAAGAGTGAAATTCTAATTAAATGCGGAGTGGCATCTCGAACACCGTACGTGTTGTGAAGTCAAACAGTTACAAAGTGCTCGAATTTAAGGATCGAAATGAGGTGTGGGCACCGCTGCAATGGGGCCATGGCGGCCCGGCGCGGCGAGAAGCGATTGCATTAGCGGCTCTGCGTGGCGCCGAGATGGTATCTCGCCACCCCGTGCCGTACTTTTCTAACTTTTTGGTTTGTCGGGTCGCGCGGGGGCGTATTATGTGCAATTGTAACACGCGAGGGCACCTCAGGCCGACGACCCCCGTCGCCCGTTCTGTATAATCCGACAGTATTATTAGTCGATCCGACGCCTTTGTTGACTGCCGGCTTATTGAGGAGCCGTGGGTGGCTTATGACACGACGAGACTTGATCATAAAGGTGCCAAAAATCTACCTGGCAATTGCGTATAGGACATTTTTGTTTCGCGCTTTTCAAAATGAATGTCTATTGTGAACAAACAAGCAGAAGGCGTTAGAGATGCCGTACGATATAAGTTATTTCCATAGCTATGAGGATACGGGCACATAACTCTTTATGGCTGTTGTCGTAGTGTGCGTGTGTTAGTCTTCGTGCCTAAACGTATCGTAAGATGTGGCGTTGACTCCCGTGTATTCCAGTTAATTGAGATGTATGCACCAAATTCTTTGACCCCAATTAATTTCGTGGAACTGCGTTGGTTGGGCGTTAATTAAGTGAGCTAATATTTGTTGAGAACAGGCTAGCGGTCAAGCGCCATGTCCGTTGTAATTACAATGTTTATTTTGAAAACAAATACTGCAATGACGTAGTTTAAAGGAACGATTTATAGGTGAATTCTGCTGAATAATTAATTAAGTTTCTAACGTCTAATTTCAATTAATTAATACATTTTCTGTTATAGATTAAATGGAAAATTTTATCGCATGCAATATTACAGTAAACACAGTAAAGTAAAAAGTTTTCCTTGAAACTAAGTATATCATCTTTGTGAAAGTATTTTTAAACAGTAATATTTTGGTGTATGTAATTTTATTTATTTATGGTTCTCCAACGGCTTTACTTTACGGCCATTCTGATGCACAACCTATTTCAAGGAGTACACAGCATTCAATGTAATGTGTAATGTAACAACACGGGCCGGTACTTGCAGTTCGGATGCCGCTGTACATGATGTGACATCACTGAGTGTATTATTTGTTACGGACAGCCCAAGCAGGCCGATGAACCGGCGAGTGAATTGGATATAAGTGTCCTACGACAATCCGCGCCACGGACGTGCACGGCTCGAACATTTCACAACTGTATATAAATAGAAATATATACATTTGTTGTAACAAAGTTTGGACTAAGGACCTATCAGTACATTTAGTGACAATAATAATACTGTTAATTCAATAGAAACTTGAACTGGCTTGTCCCTACATATAATTAACAAGAGCCGTGTATTTTAAAACATGTAGCTATGAAAAGTACATTATTTTTTTATATTGTTTTTGTAGTTTATAATATTAATTGTTTATTTATTTATATGATACCTTATAAGCGCTCATCATTTACCTGCCCTTATCCCACACTAACTACTAAGTGGGGTCGGCACAAATGGTTTTAACTCTCCACGCAGCCCTATTATCCGTCAAATCTGCATTCACTCCTTTTATGCGCATGTCCTCATTCACTCTATCCATCCATCTCTTTTTTTGGTCTCCCACGACTCTTTTATCCATCCATATTCATATTCATAATCGCCTTATAAGCGCTATAATATTTAATTATAACTATGCTCTTAATTTGGCTGCATATGTGTAATGTGTAGGTTTTACATTTGAAGTACATTATATATGTAAATATACAAACAACCCACAGTACTTTAACATTGCATTTTATTCGCTTATATGCAAAATAATACTTTGAAATTTGAATTATTTAAAAACAGCAGGCACGTAGCCAGTACCGTCAACTTGCGAATTGCAACTTACAAGATTTCAAAGAAATCGTGGTATAATCACACAAGCGGCACATGATACCCTAATTTACGATATGATTACATAATTGATGAAATGCAGTATACATTAATTGTTAAAAACCGTAATCAACCTTTTAGATAATTATAGTTTATTTATAAACTAAAAATCTTGATGTTTTCAAACAATTTTAACTAATTAGAATTATACTTTACTAGCTGTTGCTCGCGGTTCCGCCCGTGTGGAGGTCAAGTTTGGGAGAAAAAGTATACAATACAAAATACCAATTTTCATGCGTTTAACTTAAAAAAATGACGGACCTGCATTAAAAACTTTCATCCCCTATTTTACCCCTTAGGGGTGGTATTTCTAAAACCCTTCCTTATTGGATGCCAACGTCATAAAAGGTACCTACTGTCAAAATTTCAAGTCTCTAGCCCCAGCCGTTTAGGATGTACGTTGATATGTCAGTCAGTTTCTTCTTTTTAACCAACTTCGAAAAAAGGTGGAGGATAACAATTCGTCGGTTTTTTATGTATGTTCCCCGATTACTCGAAGACGCCTGGACCAATTCTTTTTTTGTTTAAAAGGGTATACCAGGTGGTCCCATTGGCACCAAGTCAGGATCTGATGATGGGATCTTAAAGGCAACCCTTAAATTTGATAGTGACGCAATATTTGTTTTTGTATATACAGTTTGTAAAAAGTGTTCCGTGTGACATAAAGTACATGCTTGGCACGATACAAGAAAATCATATCGCGGGATGTTACAATGGAGCGCCATGAAGCTGTGTAGGCACATTCACAGTCCGTACACGATCCCACTACCGAGCTTGCAAACAATCTTACATAATATTTGCGTATAAATGCGCATTTTAAGCATTCCACAAATAAAAGTACGTATATACCAATAATTCGCATACTTTAAATCGCCTTACTGTAAATTGATGCTTATCTGAGCCAGTTATTTACATAAATTGTAGATCCCCCATCGAAAATGTGTGACAAAACTGTTTTTTAATGGTAAATTATTATTTTTGCATTTAGAAGTAACTGTACGTTATAGATTATTTTTATATTTTATATGAATACACAAAATTCCTTTAAATTAAATTAATATATAAGATTTATGTATTTTTAAATTTTATTTTTCGCCGGTCGCCATACTGAAACAAGTAGTTTGTATAGCCCACTCGTATATTTAAATTGATTACTTTAAATCTACGCGGTCATCTGAGACACGGTAATCTATACTAATATTATACAGAGGAAAGATTTGGATACTTACATATGTTTGTAAAGTATTGGCTCAAAAAGTACTGGACCGATTTTAAAAATTCTTTCACCATTTGAATAATACATTATCATTGATTAATATAGGTTATTTTAATTGCAAGAAAAATTACACTCTGATATTACACATGACCTCCACGCGGGCGGAGCCGCGCGCAACAGCTAGTGTTATCTATGCTTAACAGATTCCTGGACTCAAAACCAGAGTGTGACATATTTGCGAGTGACAGACGTATATTTTTGCTAGAATGCCTGAGGTTTTGTGAGTACGATGTATGAATGTTACGTTTAATTATTAAATACTGTGTATCTTAATGTTATTAATCAATATAATCAAACTTCAATAAATATAATGTAATATCTGTGAATAGTGTAAGTGGTGTTTGTACCGTTCTATTCAATAAATAAATAAAATAAATGTTACCGTGCCTGAGATACGAGTAGAGGACATCTAGTGCGGGGACCGTTGTATTGATTTATATTTTTGGTCAATAAACAATTATTCATATTACTATGTAGCATCTAAAAATTATTAATCGTTTTTAAGATATCAAAGATAAATTGAAGTAATAAATTTCTCTAAAAATACATCTTATATTTTTAGTACATTGTACACTACTCTTTATTTAAAAGGTTTTTTTTACATGTTTATATATAAATTATAATATAAAAATATAAAAATGCGCACCCTCCTCATTACTACATTTATTATTATTAAATTAATACTACTATAACATCTTTGATTACATTCCATTAAAACGAAAAGGACGCACGTTTTCCACTCAGGTTTAACAAATATTAATCTTTGACATGAGTTAATCGGGGTCAATCTCTTCGTTTTGTCATCATAGAGAAACATTATGTTCAATAACTAGTAACAATATGCAATAAGACTTCATCATCACGAGTATCTACATAGATCAGATAGATGTGTACACCATGCAAGCCTCAGATTATTATATCTATCAACATACATACATATGCAGAGGTGTAAAATATTGTGATGGGGGCGAGCCTATCGCAATACCAGTCACAGCTTCCAAACTCCGGGCTAATACTGAGAATTTCTGGATAGAAAACCCAATATCATTCTACCCGACCCGGGGATCGAACCCGAGACCTCAGCACAGCAGTTGTAACGCATGCGCAATTACAACTGCGCCACCGAAGCAGTCAGTTACATCTATTAAGTATAATTAAATGAGATAACCTCCGCACTCTGAAACCTAACAGTCATAATGTTTAATTTATTTTAGAAAGCAGAGTTATTAAATAAATATCAAGCTATACTCGACCATACACTGTAAACGAACTTAAAACTAAGAAAATTTCAGCTGTTACAGATTATTTTTAAATACGTTGAATAATAATACTAGCCCTGTATTAAACATTGTCCCACTGCTGGGCACGGGCCTCCTCTACTAGTGAGAGGAGTTAGACCTTAGTCCACCACGCTGGCCTAATGCGGGTTGATAGACTTCACATACCTTCGAAATTCGTATAAGAATTCTCAGATTATTCATGCAAATTGATGAGAATGAAATAGCCCAACAATCTAATATATCCTAATCACGCATATCTTCAAGTACTTCACAAACTGTATTTACTTGGCATTGTCCCGTAAATACAGGTGAACCAGTGTAAAAGCTGAGAAAACTTAAAAACTTCTTAAATAATAATAATAATAAATAACAGTCACACACATAGCCTCGACCCCACACTAAGATACGAGTCTTGTGTTGTGGGTATCGGGGACTACGAGAGACTTTCGGTCTCACAACACCCAGACCCCGGACACAAACATCTGTCTTTCACACAAACATTTGTCCCGGTGTGGGAATCGAACCCACGGCCTCTCGTTTCACAGCCAGCTACTCGCCAACTGCGCCACGGGGGCTGTCAAATACACACATAACTTTAGAAAAGTCAGAGGTGTATGCCACTTGGGTTTCGAACATACGACTTTCGTCTTGGCAGTCCGTACGGCAACCAACTAGGCTAACGCTGTTGAATAATTTTATATATTGTATTGGATTGATGGAGAAAACAATAACAAGTATTAAAACCTATGATGAATTTACGCACTATAATTTTATCTTTAATAACAATATTGTAACTGCAAATTGTAACAACAAGAAAGAACAATACAATAAAAAAATATACAAGCATTTAGATAACCTAGACTTTCAAAAGGCCAATGTAATAACTAATTTGGATTCTTGGTTGTGATAAAAGCATTTTTATATAAAGCCGCTTACAGGTTAAAAGATCAATCGATAAGCTTCGATCATCGAGTTAAAAATAACAATGCGCAATGTGTAGTTTTGTTTTGATATTTTTTTGTTATAAAGAATATAGTTGTATTAATTTGTGTTTTATCTTAAATGGTTTTTATCTAAATATGACAACTTCATCGAGTGTACTTCCTTATACCGTTTATATTGTAACGGGTCCCAAATGTTGTGCGATTGACTAATGTTTTGTTTATATTTTATAAGATAATTATAAGTTTCTTTAAAATTGTTCTTTGTTAAATGTATTTTTTTGAAAGAGTATATTCGAATTTGTAGAAAATTTACAGATGGTCTCAAGCAAAGCGCAAACGCAGTTCTGTTGATTTTGAAGCTATTGTTTGGGTTCACCATGGGGAAAAATAAATGTATATGTTTTCTAATGGTTGTTACGGTATTTTACGGTGAATAAACAGTCAAAATCGTTTTGTAAATGTAACTTTTTTGCTAGTTGTAATAACTATTATGTCAACTTTACTTGGAATCTCTTTAAGATGGATTACAAATATTTTATTCTGTTTTAGTCAAAATTTTGCAATTAAATGTGGCGATATATTATCAAAATGTCTTGGCTCCGTAACATCAGAGAGTGGACTGGCATCAAGTCTGTTGAAGAGCTATTAAGATTTGCACTAGACCGAGAAAAATTCAAAAAACTGACCGCCAACCTTCAGTAGTGGAGAGGCACGACAAGAAGATATATTATCAAGAAATGTCTTTAAAAAATAACTTTCGGCGTAAATCGCTACCTATATACAGTTTGTACTTTAGAGTAGACTCCTCACAATGTCTAAATTTCGCGATATGTAAACAGTAAAGTTTATATGAGCCAAAATATCGTCGATAATCTCATATCGTAAACGTAAAATTGATAAAGCATGTCATGATCAATCAAAGAATATTATCGTTTGAATGACAAGTGGGTAGTGATGAATAAACGTTGTTTCGCTTTATTTTTGAGTGATATCCAAATACCTTTAAGTTAAGCGCAGTGCGGTCCAATTAGAGTATCGAGTAGCGAGAGACGATCTATCCCCCGCTACTCAACACAATCATGCCGTCCTGCTTCTTGACACTACGCCATGGGCAAGAAGGTGAAGAAGCGGTCGAGGGTCTATTGTCAGAGTACTCAGAAGGCCGCAAAATGGCCAAACATTGTACCCCAACTCTAGACCCCCGAGAAAAACGGGATGTACACTGGCTGATCCCGGAACGCACCACACTTGCGTGTGCCACTATGGCGGGTGTACGGTGTACGGTACGTACACCCTGTGTACGGTGGTCGCTATCCGGGCAGATATGAATATCCTACCAACAGCACCTATCTGATTAATATAGCTGTTGAAACTGGGCTATTCTTAAATTTTGTTGGTCCTAACGCCCAACATACTACAAAATGGGTCGACGCCACGAACTGTGATAATGGAAGAAGTCACACCGTATGATGTGTATAAGGCGTTAGAACCTAACTTAACATATTATTAATAGGTCACTGAAAACGATAAATTATGCTTTTGGTTGAATGCTCAATGACTGATTTAAAATGTTACCGATATTCTCATTTTTTTTTATTTATCTTGGAAATTATAATGCCCACAATAGTTTTCATGACAGCATTATTAAACACGTCGTTAGCAATTAACCTTATGTATAACTAATTGATTTAAATAATATGGTATGCAAAGTTGGAGACGAAATATAAAACATGATTATAGTTAAGTGTACAAATCGACTGTCAAAAAGCCAAGAATCCATGACTGTTTCAACACACAACTACACTACACGATAGAAGGTTAAGTTACGTTTAATTATACACAGTCAGGTCATAAGTATTGTCACACAGTAAAAACTTTTATTTTAGAATGCTGGCCACAAAATAGTTTATTGAATTCGAATTTCAAATTGTTCATGAAAATAAAAATGTATACTTTTTAGAATTTTACTCATTTTTAAATATGGAGTGGACGCTTAAAGAAGACCGTGTTGCAGTAATTGCGTTGCATCGTTGCGGTTACGCGCCAATTCAAATTTTTGACATACTGAAAAATTTGAATATAACCAAGAGATTCGTTTATCGTACCATCAAACGATACAATGAAGACTCTAGTGTAGATGACAGGTCAAGAAGTGGTCGCCCTCGGTCTGTTAGGACTCCAGCAGTGATAAAAGCTGTGAAGGCGCGAATTCAAAGAAATCCCAAACGTAAGCAGAAACTGTTGGCCCTTCAGATGGGGTTAAGCAGAACCACGGTGAAAAGGGTGTTAAATGAAGACTTAGGGCTTCGGGCATATCGAAGAAAAACAGGACATCGTTTGAATGCTCGTCTAATGGACCTGAGACTGAAGAGATGCCGCGCTTTGTTGAAACGGTACGCGGGAAAAAAATATCGGGAAATTCTTTTTTCAGGTGAAAAAATTTTTACCGTAGAAGAGAGGTACAACAAACAAAATGATAAGGTGTACGCACACAGTAGTGAAGAAGCGAGCAACCGTATTCCGCGTGTCCAACGAGGTCATTTTCCATCCTCGCTCATGGTATGGTTGGGAGTTTCTTATTGGGGCTTAACAGAGGTACATTTTTGTGAGAAAGGTGTAAAAACGAATGCAGTTGTGTATCAAAATACAGTCCTGACGAACCTTGTGGAACCTGTTTCTCATACCATGTTCAATAACAGGCACTGGGTATTCCAACAAGATTCGGCGCCAGCTCATAGAGCAAAGAGCACACAAGACTGGCTGGCGGCGCGTGAAATCGACTTCATCCGGCACGAAGACTGGCCCTCCTCCAGTCCAGATTTGAATCCGTTAGATTACAAGATATGGCAACACTTGGAGGAAAAGGCGTGCTCAAAGCCTCATCCCAATTTGGAGTCACTCAAGACATCCTTGATTAAGGCAGCCGCCGATATTGACATGGACCTCGTTCGTGCTGCGATAGACAACTGGCCGCGCAGATTGAAGGCCTGTATTCAAAATCACGGAGGTCATTTTGAATAAACTTTAGTGTCATAAGAATCTATGTTTTGTTAAGTTCATTTTGGTATATAAATGGTTACATAATGAATAAACTTGTTTCAATTATTTTATATTAAACATGTGACAGAATTTATGACCTGACTAGGTAATATTTTATATACGGCCTACGACATGAAGTGTCAATACGGTATGCAGCCAGGCTATATTGTTCTGGAACTGGTTCGAAATGTTTAATTAATTTAAATTAAATACCGTGTACCGTGATAAGAACAAACAAATCATTTTAGGTTCGCGTAGTTTTTTATAAATAAAACAAGTTTGATGCACAAACCCGGAATCGTTTTCTTGAGTAGACAGACTAGCCAAAATTGTCATCAAATCTAGTACGTACTCATTTATTTTATGTTTTATTGACGACACGTCTGTACGGGTCTCGTCCGCCTGTCTAGACATCACAAATGAACACCTTTTCTTTTCTTGGTAAGCAATACAATTTTTGGCAGACATGTTAATAATAGTTTTGGCAAACAAATGTTACTTTTTATCAAATCAAGAAAATGAATGAAAGCTGTCGTCGGTGAGTGAGTGCTGTCGTCGGCGGGACGTAGAAAGTCCTTGCTGTCCATTTAAATAATAAATAATGACATCATGCGTGACATACAAGGTTAAAGCCGTAAAATGATGGCGTGATAGATAATTTTGTTTTACACCCATTATGAAAATGTTTACGATGTCTTTGATGAAATAAAATGCGTAAATTAGAAATATGACAAAACTCATAATTGGGCAACAGGCTGATTTTGTTACATGGCAAAAATGGAAAACTTTCTGAAACATTTCTACTTCTTCGTTCGCTTTATGCAGTTACCCGTAAGAACTTTGTATATTTCGAATAAAAGATAATACAATATAGACTAATCTAGGACACTGAATACTAAACTATATTTTTATAATTAAGACGTGATTGATTAAAATTATATTTCTGTTATCTAAGTAGCATGATAACCACATGATGATGAACATGATAGTACCTACTATGTACGAATGAATAATTTACCCATAATAGATAAACTAACAGGGCGGTGTCAGAATAAAATTGATTAAAATTCGAGTAATCCGGTTTAAATTAAAAACGTACGGTTTATATCGATGTTTTTTATAATTTTGTCGTTTTTAAATGTTCATAATATGATATGTAGCTCAATTACCAAAACGCAACTTTTAAGGTAATATACTCCGAATAAAGAATAACCAACTTCAATAAGCAATAGCAACTTGTTCAGGATAGTCAGGATAACCGAGATCGCAATGTCGGTACTCTGAGAAAATTATAATTGAAAATTGGAGAGACACTCTACACCTTAAGTCTTGGGAACCGACGCGGTAACCAAAACTACTAAATAATTTCCCACAAGAGCAATAGATTGATCGGCGATACTATTACTTTATAAATACAAATAGGAAGGCTACGTATATTTTATGAATAATTTTCACAAATTTGGATTTTTTAACCCGATCCAGAGTTTCTTACATCATTACAAAGCTAAAAATTAGGTTACTTCAAACAATGAACTCATCGTAAGGTAAAAAAACCCTACAGAGAATGCAGGTTGATATATTGAGCAATATTCACAGTGTTCTTTGCAACTCTACTAAAGACTACTACGAATTTTGAGCTTTAAATTTAGGATCTAAACCTAGAATGTGTCTTGCCACTCATTACTTAGGTTTTCTAAATAACTAATTTATGAGTTGAAAAAGTACATACGTTATCAATTAATATTAATTACTGGCTAATTTAGACGACTGCGTCCGACTATTATGTACCAACACTAACTTGCGGTGCTAATTTCTAGCACCAAAAAGCCCGGTAAATGTCAATAAAAAATTACGAATTAGTTTCACTCATAGTTTATTTTACGGATGAATGTTGTATAATACTAATATTGTTAATGTTAAAATCACTGAGATTAAGAAACTTGTATTAATTAATTCTATCCATAATAGTTAACTCTGAAATATTTAACTTAGTAACATATTAACATTTAAACACAGTGTAAATAGCTTTTTATTCTATTGCATGAAGTTGTTCACTTCAAGAAGGTCGTGCTCTATATTGTTTATTATGTATACTTTCTACTTCATTTAAAGCTTGTATTTTGTGTATTGACTAGTTTAGTGAACCTATTAAAAAAACTGTAAATATATTTTATTTAAATCAAAAAATATTTAGTGCAATAAAGATTTACTAATATTACAATTAAAAGACGGGCCCACTCAATATAAAAATCTTTCATTCGTTTAAGGTAATAATTCATACATCCGACGATAAGATAAGGAAATCATACGACATTGATATTGATATATGATATAACAGTACAGATAAAATGAAATGTTAGAAAGTATCAATCTTCACACGGCTCCAACTATTGGATTCATAATATTATCATCAAAATAAAATATCCTTAAAGGAATTAATGTGCGTTGTATGTTTATGTACTTTAATAATAACTTGTATTTAAAAAGCAGCGATAGCCTAGTTTGTTGCGGTACGGACTGTTAAGACGAAAGTCGTATATTCGAAACCCAAGTGGCATACACCTCTGACTTTTCTAAAATTATGTGTGTATTAAATGTTAATTATCGCATGCTTTAACGGTGAAGGAAAACATCGTGAGGAAACCTGCATACCTGAGAATTCTTATAAGAATTTCGAAGGTATGTGAAGTCTAGGCTAGCTAGTATTATTATTATTATATTTAACCAACAATTTAACATAATAATACACTTTCTATTTTTATAAATTTTATTAAATTGACACTGAATTCTAAAAGTTTTAATTTACGTAGCTACGTCTGGTTTTATGCATGACATGCAAATATAGAAAATATATTACATTTTAGATATAAATAATATTATCTGTATTAATGTTGCTGTAATTCGCAAAAATAAATTTATATTAGATACATATTACATTTCAAACAGGAGTTCCTAATGCTTTTTAAACGATATTAAAAAATTGCGTCTATCAAATACATGCACTTTAATATTTGGTAATGTCTTTTATCAAGTATATAAGTAGACAGTTAAAACACAAATTGAGCTAATAGCTAATGAAAATATATTAGGTGGATGACATTTACGTCATTAAGTAATAATAATATTATATTAATTCAAAACTCTATCCACTTGACTTATAATAATTAATTAACACTGAATATAACCTTTATAATATTCAGTGATGTGTTTTATGGTAAGTGAAATAGTAGTAAATAAATAGGTAAAATACAATTACATGAATTATTTAATCATCTTCTCTCGAATTCAATTAATTCATCTCTATCTTTCAGAATTACTATTCATTTATAGGTTTTCATACAACTAAATGAAGAGATGAGTAGCTCGGTCGCCTGATGGTCACCACTTTTGCTCATAGTCAATGATTTCGCTCGCTCTAATGTCTTTCAATAGACAAAGCGAATAGGTTTACAGACGGTATTTCGCATACGAGAAACTTACTTAGAAAAAAAACAAGAAAGCAGTTAATTTTCAAAGAAGAAAATACTTTACCAATCACGCTAGATTTTATGACAGGCACATAACAAACAGCGAGAATCCTCTCGCTGTTTGTTATGTTTATCTTTTTATTAATTTTCTACGAATCCGAGTATTTTTTTCATAACACACATCAAGATAAAATAAAATTTCAAATCGAGAGGCAACAGAAATGCCCATATCATAGTGTCGAAAGGGTACGACAACGGTATTATCATAACAAAGCTCATGATAAAGTTACGTGTAAACGCGATTTGCCTTCTCTAAAATGTCTTTGTCCGATAACAGATTAGTTATTATATCATGCAACTAAAATAGAACCTCTCGACATTTCTCTCATTTTGTTGGTATGAAAGTTACTCATCGCTCTCACGTGGTATTGTTTATGTTATCAGGTATCGCTCTATGTCATGGAAACCGGTAACAAATCTCTAATAACATCATATGTATCGATAAACTGTATTTTCGCGAAACTAGTTACCGCATTATCCGGCACTGGCTGCACAATCCCTATCCTAGCCACTAATGCATACATGTGTTTTAAATGATCAAGCGGCTCTAGACCGGTGCAGAAATCTCGGAATGCAATTATTTACATAAATACGCGTACCGTATAAGTATTTACCCACAGTGCGTTCTGCAACGTTATATGCAACGTAATACTGTTGGACAGAATATGCGAAACGGAAACGATATCGGTGATGTACAATGCACTTCTACGTGCATGTATTGTGACCGTGATATGGTAATGGGTGATAGGAGCAGCACTCACCAGCTGGTCGTGTGGTGCGACGGGCGGGCTCGTCCTCATGCAGGTAGGGCGCGTGGCGGCGCGCGGAGGCCGGGGCCAGCGCCGCCACCGCCAGCACCAACAGCGCGGGCAACATACCGTCGCCTTGTACCCACACTTGTACTCTCACCGGCGTCCAGCCGCTCCCGGCCACGAGCTCACTATTTTCGCCGCGCGCGCTCCGTATGAACGAGTGGTGCAACGAGCGCAGGTTCGCGATTGTAGCGCGCGTCTCGCAAGCGTCGTTGTAGCGCGACGGCTGAGCCAGACTGAGACGAGTGACGCGCGATTTCCCAGCTCATGCAGGCGAGGGGGCCGGCGCGCCCCTCGTGGAAAACGCGGTACTTGCGCGGTGCGGGCGGGGAAAATTGCACCGCGTCGTCCGCCCGCCCCACTCGGTAATGTCGCGCCGCCCGATATTCTAACATCGCATATTAATCCATCGCTCACAACACACAAATCACTAGCCAACTACTAAACAATTTCTTTATCTTTTTTGGGTTCATAAATGGATACGACTATATTTTCTGAGCGTCACAGATATTGCATTGTCTAACAACTGCTTGTGGTCTTACGTCTTATCAGCAGTTAGTACTAATCAAAATGGTATGTATGGTTCTTAGCGGTCTTTAACGTGCTTTGCTAATCTTAAAGACACAATATTTACGTACATACTTTTGGGTAATTAGTATTGTCGAGTCTGTAGGCATTGTTTGTTCAAAACTTCAATATGTAGATAGTAATTTTTTTGTCAATTCGTAATAAATTATGAACATTCACAACGTAGCGAAAAAGCATTTAAAAAAACGATTTCAACGCGTCGTGGCTGGGATAAAAGAAACATGTAATAAATTTTTCTTTGGACGTGTCGGTATGTAGTGCATATATTATTTACCTACTAGTCAATTCTAACAGATAATATATGTTGTACTTATACAAAGAATTTGCAACATGTCGTGATGAAAATTACGAGACATTTTACTATCGTTTTGTGTGTATTTGATAGTATGCGATTAAGAAACTTGTGTTAATGTAACCAATTTGGCGAAAATAAAAATTTATTTGTAACTATGAAAATAGCTTACGAGATTACAAATAGATACGAGATATTAGACATCTTCCTTTTGTATCCGCAAAATACATTATCATCGGATGACGATAGTATTTAATCCGTAATATCAGGTATATCCTATTGACATATTAGGACCATATTCCTTTTCTTCAGGAGAGAGCACTGCAATATTGGAAAGTCTCATATCATGTCAATCACAACTCATGACTGGTTGTTGTTTATAGGTATTTATTTATTTTATAAAGTGTTGAGTAACTGGTAACTACTGTATCATCGGGATCTTCTTGACACATTAATATATAAGTCCAACAATATGACGGCACTGAGCTTTACAGCGGACTTAAAGAAATTAATGTCGACTAATGGCCAATCTAGCAGCGATAGCCTAGTTGGTTGCGGTACGGACTGTCAAGACGAAAGTCGTAGGTTCGAAACCCAAGTGGCATACACCTCTGACTTTTCTAAAGTTATGTGTGTATTAAAATGTTAATTATTGCTTGCTTTAACGGTGAAGGAAAACATCGTGAGGAAACCTGCATATCTGAGAGTTTTTCGAAGGTTTGAGAAGTCTGCCAACCCGCATTAGGCCAGCGTGGTGGACTAAGGCCTAACCCCTCTCATTAGTAGAGGAGGCGGAAATTGTACCTAGATACTGTGTTTAGATGTTTAACAGTGAAGAGAATATAACCCCAAAGGAGATGGGCTGCAATCCAGAGTTTACCTAGGAAACCCCCAGGACAGTCCCACATAAGTTGCAGAAGGGTACTGCCGGGCTTTTCGTCGGCGTAGTAAATTTGATTAGGGCCCCAATCAAGCAATCACTCAAACGTGAAATGCGTCGCCGGAAGGTCGGTAAGTTAATAGCCATGCCTCTTGAACGAATGTCGAGGATGTAATTGTAAGATAGATATTGCTAGTGGCAATAAAAAATCACCTATTGCTAAAAAATGGAAAAATGATTACATTTCCACTTGACTGATAGTATTCAGACACGGTGTGCAGTATTGGTTGTAATAAACTAATTTGACTAAAAGCCTACATACATATACACTGACGCCTGTAATCCCCGAAGTAGGCAGAGGTGTAACCAGTACACCCACTTTTCGCCGAACTTCGGTCCCATAATGTGATAGGGGGCGAGCCTATCGCCATACCGGGCACGGCACCACATAAAAGCCTAATATGTGGTTATATGATTATGCAACTTTAATAGAGACACTGCGTACTGAAACTATATAATATAATATGTGCAATTATCATATAAATAATTGACAATATAAATCGATTATTATAATGCATACTACGAATAATTATTTATACGAACTACTGTTACAAATAATGTCCAATTTAAAACACAATATTAAACTAAATTCTTACTTACAGATTTAGAGATCGTGCACTTCTCACTCAACTGAAATCAATAGTTATCTTTATCTTTTTAATTGTGTACTTTAGTGATTATTTTCGGTTCGAGTTCACTAACAGGAAGCAGTTATTCGTTATTTTTACTACCTATACTATTATAATGTACCTATTTTTACACGTGTTTTACGAGTATATAATGTTAGTTAGCACTAGTTAATCTCATAGTGAGTTACTTTATAAGATGATTTAAAGAATTTATATTCCCTTGAATGATGAAACGATAAGATCGTTCACATGTTGATAACGGCCCTTCTGTTCAAAAACAATAGCAGCACCAACCAGATGATGCTAATGATGATCCACCACCAAAGGATAAGCTATAAAATATTTTACACAAATATCTATTTCCTACTTAATAATAATAATAATACTAGCCCTGTATTAAACATTGTCCCACTGCTGGGCACGGGCCTCTACTACTTTCCTACTTACAGTTTATGGATCTCGTTAAAAGCCCTAATAGCCCGACAAATTGCATACCAGTTCTTAGAGTTTGTCAATAAAGCTCACGCATGTATCAGTCATTATACCGCAATTTCGAAATACCGACGTGCCTACATGGCATTTATAACTACGTTAATTTAGTACGGCAGTTCTCCCCTAGTGATTAATTTCTGCGTCAATATTTACTATTATCAAATGGCCTTAGAATTTATTTAACATAAACAATTGACGATAGAAAACATGCATCGATTGAAAGGAATGTGAAATCTGAATTTCAATTATGCAATTTAACACACGCAATCATTACAGGACAGTAGTGAACCTCAGACATGTTGATTTATTTGAAAAGAGACGATCATTAAATTGCCACTAAAACAATCTTGCTCTAATCCAGTCAAGAGTTGAGACAGTCTAAAGATTTTGTCCATATTTTGATATTAAAATTAACGGCTATTCAATTAAGAGTTAAGACGAAGAATGCACTCAAACCATAGTCAAAAGATATTATTATAAATAACAAAGATACCAATTTGTCACTTTCTCGTCAAACTTCACATGTCGAGAAAAATTATGAGATTTTGGGACTAATTTATAGTTTTGTACCCAGTTGCGAAAATGGCTGGAAAGTGAGTGCAATGTCAAGTGTTTGCTCTGACTCAGAGAATCGTGGGTGCGCGGCTACAATCTATATCACGTTTCTACCTTGTCCAGAATACAATACTGTACCTACCTGTCTATATTTTGCTGAATTAGGTTGTCATAGATTAAATAAATAAATAATAAATAACACCCAACAGTCACACACATAGCCCCGAACCCACACTAAGATACGAGTCTTGTGTTGTGGGTATCAGGGACTACGAGAGACACACGGCATCACAACACCTCTGGGTGTTCCGGGGTCTGCCCCGGACACAAATATCTGTCTGTCACACAAACATTTGACCCGGTGTGGGAATCGAACCCACGGCCTCTCGTTTCACAGTCAGCTTCTCGCCAACTGCGCCATTAAGATATCTTCGTTGCGTTGTTTCCACAACGGTGTAGTGGTTCGGTGCGTCAGAATATGCCCAACGACAGAACTACGCAGATATACTGCGACACAGGCGCATGACAAATTTTAGTACAAAATTACATTCGCCAACTACGGTATGTTAGGTAAAAGACAAAACACCGTGTTATTTTAGTTACATTGCTTTAACATTTATCAAAAATTTATCAACATACATACACACTTATACAGGCGTGAGCCTGTAATCCCCAAAGGGGTAGTCAGAGGTGTAACCTAGTACACCCACTTTTCGCCGAATTTCGTTCCCATAGTGTGATAGGGGGTGAGCCTAACTTTTTATAGTTAACTAGCTGTTGCTCGCGGCTCCGCCCGCGTGGAGGTCATGTTTGAGACAAAAAGTATACACTACAAAATACCAATTTTCATGCATTTAACTTCAAAAATGAAGGATTTTCATACAAACTTTCTTACCCTATTTAACCCCCTTAGGGGTGGAATTTCCAAAAACCCTGAAATATGTATTTTTAATTTTTAACTGTAAGGCCAAATACCAAATTTCATGCGTTTAACTGCAGAAATGACAGATTTTCATACAAACTTTCTGCCCCTATTTTACCCCCTTCGGGGTGGAATTTCCAAAAATCCTGAAATATATATTTTTTATTTTTGACCAAAAGGCCAAATACTAATTTTCATAAACTTAACTTCAAAAATTACGGATTTTCATACAAACTATCATCCCCTATTTTACCCCCTTAGGGGTGGTATTTCCAAAAACCCTTCCTTAGTGGATGCCTACGTCATAAAAGGTACCTACTGTCAAAATTTCAAGTCTCTAACCCCAGCCGTTTTGGCTGTGCGTTGATCGATCAGTCAGTCAGTCAGTCAGTTTCTTCTTTTATATATACAGATTTCTTGACATCTTATTTAACAGTGATCTGTGACCCATATATTTTTCTTGTTTAAGTATAATAAATAAAAATATTTAAATCGATTGCTCTAAACGGCTAATGACGCTACGTTTAAGAAAATGGTAAAAAAACAGCTAAGGAGGTGGCCCTTTCACTTTGGACTAAAGTATTTACTTAAAGTATGCATTATTTAAATTATACTATGTACTATTAATATTTTTAAATCAAATCTATCTGTACCGTATTTACGAAACTGGCAGTACCTTTACATTATACTTAGGCATGGCCTACAGAGACGTTAGTCGTCATACTATACCTGTGACCTACAGAATTGGCTTTAAAATGTATATTATTCACTATGCTGCAATAGATACCTATACACTATGGGATATTTCTTTTCACTATCGTCCCTACTAAGGAAGCCCGTTAAAAAACCATTAACAATATTTATAGTTAAAACAAATCTCTTTGATTGAATACTTTTTCATCCTACGCATCAAAGTTCTTTCCTTAACTATTTCAGTATGAAACAATATTGACGTAGTCGCTCAGATTTTATAGCGTCGGCAAATTCAGACTTTTGTCATAAAACATAAATCGTTAAAACTTTGTTTCAACTCCCTCATATCGGTACGTCGACTTCAAACATGATAAAGTCTTATAAGATTTAAAGGAATATTTTATATTATATAAGTAGGTATATTGGTGCACAACTCGACTTGGCAGAGGGCCCAACAGACTATACTAATACTTCATATCTTTGGCGGGAAAATACACACTAACGTCAATACGGAATACCTACCCACTTACAGGACTATCCTACTGCTGATAGCGGTAGTGTACAAAACATCGTAATGTGCCACTTAGGCGCACTGCATTGATAGTTTCTTTAAGAATTTTAATGAGTATAGCTCCTTCTGTCTGCTATCGTTAAAACACTCTCCATCCGCATATCTAGGACACGATATATTTAAGTACAGTTTTAGCTTTACACAATTATATTATTTAACTTACTCTCTAATTAAAACGTCTTAACCAGCTTAATATTATAGTTTATTTCTATCTTATTTGTATGTACTTAGGTACACACAAAAAACCTTCTTTAATAATTTGTGGATGTAGGCATCTAGTTTTAATTATAATGCGCTCGAACTAGAGGCAAAAGCGCTCTAGAGAGTCAAGAGTCTTATGCTGCGTTTCCATTTCTGTTTCCGTTTTTTTATTTGGTAGGTACTTTAGGATCTTGTGCCATATCATATATTTGAAGTGATATGATAATATCATGAGCAGATGATCAACTTGTGTGCAAATGGATCTATTAAAACAATCAGGGAAACTTATACCCGTTTTTAAAAAACTAACACGGGTCATAGGTAATCATATTATAAATTTACTAAGTCATACTTGAATATGTACAGTCTAAGCAATTCCTGCGCTCATACCGTTACCCGAGCCTGAGTTGCCCGGTAACTAAACACTTACCTAATTTAAATTTACTTTCCAGATTTGAAAACATACCAACACAGCAGTTTTAGATGTCCTGTATGCTAGCCGCTAGGATCAGAGTATATACATTATAGGTGTAATTACCTTATCTGTGCCTACTTATTAAACTTTGCTGTCGTTAGCGACTTCATATTGTAATCATAATTTATCTATCACATCTATTCATGTAGAACCTGCGGCGAATAGGAGAAATTTATTTCTAGCATTTTGGCTATACCAACCTATTTATTGAAATCAAGGTAGGTAAGCAGCATTTTTGAGTCACTGTAAATCACTGATCGTACGAAACACGCGTCCACAGCTTTCGGGAAGAATACCTACATTAGTGATGATCAACTCGAGTTACTAACTCGAGTTGCGCTTAAATCGAGTTGACTCGAGTTGAATTCTTCCTAACTCGAGTTGGATTGCTGCGGTAAATGAAGAAGCGAACTGATTGACCCACTCACTCTGTCTCATTCTTATTCGCGCGCAGCGATCATTTGTGTGTGACTATATTCATTAGGCTAGACTGCCTCGGTGGCGCAGTTGTAATTGCGCATATTGAGTTTTTCTATCTTCTCTTATTTCTATATATTGCCCGGTATGGCGATAGACTCGCCCCCTATCACATTATGGGAATGAAATAAATTCGGCGAAAAGTGGGTGTACAGGTTACACCTCTGCCTACCCCTTCAGGGATTACAAGCGTGAGTGTATATGTATGTGTATGCTACAGACATATGTATTTTCATGTCACTGACACTCAAAGTCACTTCAATGCAGATTTGAGGTAAATTTTTGAGTGCCGGTAATGCCGGTTTGTTGTTAGTTTTTTTTTTATTAATGAGAATTGTCTCAATACATGTTTATTACAAATCTGTTCCATTTTGTTTAATATCAACAAGAAACAGAGTCATTAAATAGAAAAAAATGTATGTTACATTTAATTTCATCTAGTTAACTCGAGTTACGTAACTCTAGTTGAACTCGAGTTGTGTTTTACCCCGAGTTGGCACATCTATAACTTACATTAGCAGTGTTTGGGTAGAACGCACCCGGAGGCGAACATGCAGCCAGATGACACTTCTCTGTCTCTTTGTTGTCGTATTGACTTAGTTGTCTCATTACAAAGTGCTGATAAAAATACCGGTTAACTAATTTTTTATTAGAAGAAATATAAATGAAATTAAATGATCACTGTGATATTTGCCCTTTTTTTATACCACGGTGGTGGCAAACAAGCTTATGCCCCGCCTGATGGCATGGCAAGTGATTACCGTAGCCTATGTACTATAGATGTGCCAACTCGGGAAAAAACACAACACGAGTTGGAGTTCATGTAACTCGAGTTAACTAGATGAAATTAAATGTATGATTTGTTTTTTTTTCAATTTAATGACTGTTTCGCGATGATATTAAAAAAACGGAACAGATTCGTAATAAATCGTTGACTATTGAGACAATTCTAATTAATAAAAAACACTAACAACTTTTGTATTCTGTGAAGAACTTCGTAAGTTGTACATTTGTATTTATTAGATATATAATTCATTTAATATTATTACAATGTATAACTGTTTGTTTTTCCTAAATAAATAAATAAACAACAAACCGGCATTACCGGCACTCAAAAATTAACCTCAAATCTGCATTGAAGCGACTTTAAGTGTCAGTGACATAATAATATGTCTGTAGCATATACATAATATACACTCACGCATGTAATACCCGAAGGGGTAGGCAGAGGTGTAACCTGTACACACACTTTTCGCCGAATTTATTTCGGTCCCATAATATGATAGGGGGCGAGTCTATCGCCATACCGGGCACAAATTCCAGACTCCAGGCTAATACTGAGAATTTCTAGATAGAAAAACCTTTTTTAGGGGGTTATTGTCACTCGCGTCCGTAGGCTTTACTCTAGTTCCCCTACACGTGACCCCTGGGTAGTGCTAAATGAGTGACACATCTTACTGGTGGTAGGCTTCGGCCGTGGCTAGTGACCACCCACCGGACAAAGCCGTGCCGCCAAACGGCTTGCCGTGTTCCGGCGCGATGTTCGGTGATGCCATTTAGGGAGACGGGTCGGAATAGTTGCTGAATGCAGTTGGGCTAATCTGACGCAATTTGATAACGCCGCATTGGGAGACTAGTCGTGGAGGGTAGCGGGATCCGAGGCACGGTGTACCGCTGGCCGACCGCAGGTAGTTGGGGGCCCAAGTAGTGTGCTAGCCACACACGAAAGGCTGCCCCGCCAACTGACGAAAAATCCCGGGATGCGCCATCGTGCCGGTCGGCGACCGGATGAGAGGGCCCGATGGACATCCCGGGGGGGCTCGGGCGTCCCCGCAGTCTCTAGACTAGTCCCCCTTCTGTGTGGTATTTCATCTTGTGTCTGAAGGTTAACAGCATTAAGTCTCGTTCCACTACCGTCTTCCTACCTTCATTCGCTCTTCCAAAAAACATGAAAACTACTAAGAATAAGAGAATGTTTCCACAGCGGCAGCACTCCCTCTCACTAAAAGTGCACCTTACCAACATCCGAGGATTGCACTCAAATCTCGTCGCGGTCCATCACCACCTGGAGACTGAAAGACCCGCTCTCTTATTCCTCTCAGAGACGCAGATAAGATGTCCGTCTGACGTGGCGTACCTTTCTTACCCAGGGTTTACTCTGGAGCACAATTTTAAGCCACATACGGGTGTGTGCTTGTACGCCCGTGATGACATCTGTTGTCGGCGTCTCTGTAATCTTGAAGATCCCAGATTCTCTGTTATTTGGGTACTGGTGGATACAGGAATTGAGAAAATTCTTTATTCCTGTGTATACCGGTCGCACAGCGGAGATCAGGAGACGACTAGGCTCACAGAATACCTTAGTGAGGCGGCGGATGCGGCACAAAGGCGGTACCCTTGTGCACAACTAGTGCTACTGGGGGATTTTAATGCCCACCACCAAGAGTGGCTTTTCCCATACCAGTGCACCGACCATGCTGGGAGAGAAACGCGGAAGCTAGCGCTGACGCTAAATCTCACTCAGTTGGTCCAGGTGGCAACAAGGGTCCCGGATGTTGACACGCACACAGCCAATTGCTTGGACCTTCTGTTGACAACTCATCCAGACCACTACTCAGTGTCGGTTTCATCACCCTTGGGTAGCTCCGACCATTGTCTGGTGAAATCTGTATCTGTCTACTCACCGCCCGATTCCAGCCCTAGAGGCACCCGGCGGGTGTGGCGATACAAGTCAGCAGATTGGGATGAGATGCGAGCTTTCTTTGCATCTTATCCTTGGCGCCCCACTTGCTTCTCTTCTGAAGACCCTTCAGCTTGCGCGGATGCTGTGACGGATGTGCTGCGTCAGGGTATGGAGTACTACATTCCATTCTCTGACGTAGCAACGTCAGGCGGGACTCGCCCATGGTTCGGGGCTGAGTGCGGACGCGCTGAAGCGCGGAAGCATGCGGCATACCTGGCATGGGTTGATGCTCGAAACCGCAAAGCAAAGGACTTGCGCTTAAAGAAGAGAGCATTTAACAAGGCTGCCAAGTCCTGCAAGAAGACTCTACGGCAAACTAGATTTGACCACATAAGCCAAATTGGGAAGAAACTAGCTTCATACCCAGCGGGCAGTAAAGCGTTTTGGTCCCTGGCAAAATCAGTTGAATCGAACTTCCGTCGCCCCTCACTTCCTCCACTGCTGAGACTCGACGGGTCTTTGGCTCAATCTGCTGAAGAGAAAGCAAACTTGTTTGCTTCTCTTTTTGCTAAATCTTCGCGTTTAGACACTGCTGGCGAAGTCCCTCCTAGTCTACCAGTTTGCGAGACACATATGTCGGAAATTCGCATTCGTCAGACTGAGGTAAGAAGAACGCTGCGTAATCTGGACGTGAATAAAGCCAATGGCCCAGATGGGATTCCAGCAATTGTACTGAAAACTTGTGCGCCTGAGCTCTCTCCTATTCTGACTCGCCTGTTTCGTCTCTCTCTGGTCACGGGCAAGTGCCTAAAGCCTGGAAGCAAGCTAACGTGCAACCCGTGCCCAAAAAAGGTAGTCGTGCTGAGCCTGCCAACTATAGGCCCATCTCGGTTACGTCCATACTTTGCAAAAGTATGGAACGTGTACTGAATGGCAGACTCATGGCATACCTAGAAGCGAATGACCTCCTAAGTGACCGACAATACGGATTTCGCCGAAACCGGTCAACTGGAGACCTTCTAGCGTATGCCACTCACATCTGGAGCGAGGCTGTCGAGAGGCATGGGGAAGCGCTTGCCGTTTCACTCGACATCTCGAAGGCCTTCGACAGAGTGTGGCACGATAGCCTCTTAAGCAAGCTTCCTTCATATGGCTTGCCCACTGGATTGTGTGCATGGATATCGGACTTCTTGAGGGAACGATTGATTCGAGTGGTCATTGATGGCTGCTCCTCCGATCTATTGGCTATCAATGGGGTACCTCAGGGGTCGGTACTTTCTGCGACTCTATTCCTGCTGCATATCAATGATCTGCTTAAGCCCGGTACTTTTGGGTACGCAGACGACAGCACAGTGGTAGAAAGTTACATATCTAATGCACGAACCAGTGGAGTCCAAGTCCAGTCCCTCAGGGAGGCCTTAGTAGAACGCTTGAACTTGTCCTTAAAGGCAGTCTCCGATTGGGGCGATGCCAACCTGGTCAAGTTTAATGCCACTAAGACCCAGGCTTGTCTATTCTCTGCTAAACGGAGTCCCTTCCAACTGACTCCTACTTTCAGAGATGTGTCCGTACCGATAACTGACCACCTAGAGATTCTGGGCGTAACTTTGTCTCCAACTCTCAGTTTTAGCTCCTACATTGAGCATAAAGCTCAATTGGCTGCCAAGATGCTGGCTATCCTTGCGAAGGTGAGACGGTACTTCACGCCGGGACAGCTGCTCGATCTGTATCAAGCCCAAGTCCGGTCGTGCATGGAGTACTGCTCTCATCTTTGGGATGGATCGGCCAAGTACCAGCTTGAGGCGTTGGAGGCCATCGCAAGACGCGCCAAGAGGCTCATAGGCACCGATTCCATAGTCGAGGCAAGGCTGCAAAGCCTTGAACACAGACGAAAAGTTGCTAGGTTATCGGTTTTCTACCGGATACATTTCGGCGAGTGTGCCTTGGAATTACACAATTTAATTCCCCCAACCCCTTTCTATCATCGGACGACAAGAGACTCGGCGAAGCGTCATCGATACATGGTTGATATTCCACCAGCGCGCACGAAGCGTTTTGCTAGTACATTTATCATGCGCACCGCTAGAGAGTGGAACTCTTTGCCGGAGTCTATATTTCCCGAAAATTATAATCTGGGTATCTTTAAGTCAAGAGTGAATAGGTATCTTCTAGGCAAGCGTGCTCCACCGTAGACCACATCATCACTTACCATCAGGCGAGATAGTGGTCAAACGCAAGCCTATTTAGGTAAAAAAAAAAACCCCCAATATCACTTTACCCGACCTCGATCGAGCTCGAGACCACAGCACAGCAGTCGTGGTCAACTCGAGTTGACCATCACTACTATGGACGCTTGCAACACCAGGAGCATCACATGCGTGTTGCCGACCCTTCAGACCTATTTACTTCCTTTTTGAAGAACCTCATACTGTAGTACCCTTTGAAAACCTCGGCAGGGAGCTCATTCCACATTCAGAGTGTTCGCGAGAGGAAATTCCTCTGAAACTGAACTTTAGGTTCCAATGTGTGAGAATGAACTCCCTGTCGATGGCGAGCGGTGCGATGGCTGAAAGTAGCCGTGGGCATCATGTCAAACAATTCCTCGGAACACAAACCATTATACAAACGGTAGAACTCACACAAGGAGGCTATGTCTCTCCTTAGACTTAGAGGCTCGGAGGCACGGCTTACGTTGTCTTACCCTCCTCAGCCATAGGTATAGGCAGCAGAACAAATCAAATCATCGGTTGTTGTTGTTGAATGACCCAGATGGTAAAGTGAAATTCAGAACTCGTGCTAAGGCTAGTTGGATTCAAAGTTTTGTCAAGATGGAATAGGTGTCACCTAATCTCGCAAAATACCTAGTCCTCGTATCTGTAATAGTAAATACGACTCATCTCTAGGTTATACAATGACTATAATCGAATACGTCGACAGGTCTCTTTCAGTTACACAATGATGACGGCAGAAAGCAAAACGATGATAGACCAAGGCAAGCGATAAAAGAAAATTTGGTACTATTTCATATAAAACGTTAGTAAAATTCTTTATCTATGATTAATGAGACTGAAAAGTTAAAATGAAAATTTCTTTATTGTACATCAAATACGGAGTTAGGTTTGGGTTTTATAAATAATATAAAAAAAATTAAGTGTGTGCGTGTTTCTGTTGGTTGGTTGTGTGTGTACTGTCCTATTAGGGTTTCCAAATCATAATTCAAATCCAGCACACAGTAAACGCTCATTATGCGGTAACATAGTGCGAACAGCTGCTCCGCAGTAACTATGCAGATCAAATCGCATGCTGGGTTGTACTGTATACTCAGGTCATTGCCCTCAGTTTTTTTTTCAAATCATAATACAAATCTACTAAAGTCAGGAACTTACCGTACTATTAAACACAATTAGCTGATAATTATTTATTATTAAAAAATTTTGCTTGGCCAGATATTTGTAAACATTCCAAATATACTGGAAAATGCTCAAAAGAAAAAGTACCGCTTATTTTGATGCACACATTAATGATAACAATGGTAAAGTTTCTTCTAAATGTTGTAATTTCCAGATATGATATATAATGGATCCATGAGAAAAATTTAAAGCAAAAATCAAAAATTGGTGAGGATATTTTATTCCATAATACAGCAAAAGACAAACCGGAATGTCACATTTCGCATTTTCATAATATGTATTTTGTTTGTCATAAAAATAATGAAGACTCCACCACACTCGCCACATAATTGTATTCATGGATTGTGTTTTTACAATTTCTTCTAAATTATTATAAAAATGCTAAGTTATAATTAATTGTGTAAGAGCAAAGTACCGCATAGAATTCTGAGCACTGTTTCCCTGTAGGCGGAAACATTTCTCAAAATGACACCGTTTTTATCTAATACATTTTACACCTAAATTACAAGTTAATCTCGGTTCACCGCGACACGAATAGATTGTAAATGCAGGGCAATCAGCGATCACACGCCCGTCTCAATCAACGAACGAGGATCGACTGCTGAGAACTGGTTTAAATGTTAAATACAAAACAGCTTAGTCTACCTAAATAGATTCCATAAAAAATAATCTATCATCGATCATCATACAATGTCATTGAAGTTCAGTGGAAAATGCACAATTTAGTCGAAAGTAAAATCAGAATTGGTAGAAAACCCAAAGCGATGTGAATAGGCTGCGGCTCGCTGCCACTCGGTGAAACGAAAATCTACTCGCACCTGCCATCCGAGCCTCGCATCTTCGCGACTCGTGTCCGACCAACTTAACTCATAATCTACCATATCACCTATTTAGCCAAATGTAGGTCACTACAGTAATAAACTAAATTAAAGTCATAAAACGTGAATTAACTTTAAATACTTTATTACGACAACTTATTCCACATAGTATACATATTAAACATGTTCGCATGTGATTCTGTGATTCACTTTATCACACGTCAGCTACAAACCTATCCACATCACAATGCGCGATCACTCTCACTGTTGTAACACCGTCCCTTCCTTTAAATATTGATGTAATATAAACAAAACTGCGGGTAATTTTGCATTATCTTTACACACTATATTTTGTTCAACGTCCTCAAGGATCGAACAAACAACGCATCCTACCCATAATTGTGGACTCTAATGTCAATTCGCTAAGTACAGCATGATCCAGATTTATTTGTACATACATAACTGTCTACAGAATGTTACGTCAAAGTAGTAATGTTACATAATGTGTACGATTGTAGTGCGACGTACGTGGGCCACAGCTAGAGCTACAGCCACAGACACAGCTACAGCTACAACCACAGCTACAGCCACAGCCACAGCACACACGCTGGCGAACACTATGACACAACGTCATTAGCTTCGTGGATGCAAGTGGTTTGGACCGATGCGATGCGAGCTCGGTCACCGGGTGACGCGTCAATAATACATTTATGAACCGCACATAATACATTGTATTGTATAGCAAATAAAGTTAACATATCTTAAACCATAGTCTCTTTCAGTAATCAGATTTGTCTGTGAGTTGGTAGCGCACATGCGGTTAGCGGTTGGCGTTCTTGAGCTGGTTGGAGAGCCAGTCGAGTCCCTCGTACAGCCCGTCGCCGGACGTGGCGCACGTCGCCTGGATGTACCAGTTGCGGTTGCGCAGTGAGTGCAGCCCCAGCTTGTCCGTTATCTCAGCTGCGTTCATTGCGTTTGGCAGATCCTGTCACCACAAAGTAAACAATCATCAATAACAACACGCGACCAAATAAACTGAGACCACTACCACCACTGCTGCCATAGTTCTCTTTTCGAAACATATTGATAAATTCTCAGATAGTGACAAAATTTTGCAACTCCAATCATAAGAGATAAATTGCAGGCAATAATAACAGAAAACGGTTAATTATAACAGACTGAAAATAGAATTTCTATATGTATAAACATATTTAGAAAACACTGACCTGCTTATTTGCAAAGATCAAAAGCACTGCATCTCGAAGTTCGTCTTCACTTAACATTCTCATGAGCTCCTCGCGCGCTTCGCCGATACGCTCTCGATCATTACTGTCTACTACAAAGATGAGACCCTGAAATCATTAAAACCTTTTACTGTATTTCCTAGGCCCTCAAGTGGTGCCGTAAACTTTTGAGATCCTCAAAAAAATACTTTTCACATGGCAGTGAGACAGGATGATTTAGTTTATTTTATTATGTTACCGTGCCCTGCTGCACTATGGACCACTAGAAGGTGGCGGGTAGCGGATGGATGCGAGCTACCGAAGACTGGGATGGTTGGCATACACTTGGGGACGCCGTCCAACAGTGGACGGCAATAGGCTGCGATATATTATAGAGTGGAGTTTCTTTGATTTGAATAGGACAGCTTTTTATGGATTGTAGTCTTCTACAGACATAATAAGGAACTTCTTGTCAAAACTACAGGTTTTTTTATCTCGTCTATATTTCAGGTATACGAGAATTATATCTAATAAATACTTTTAAGGGTTTTTGACTAGTTGTTTATATGTAACACGTATTTAAATTTTTCATTCACAAATCGGTTTACAATTTATTTGATTGGTTTTAATTTACATTTGTATTCAAGTATTATAAATATGGAAAATGTGAATGAAAACTTACTCTATTTCAATCAATAAAAGATAGCAATTGCATAACATTTGTAGATCAGGCAATTATTAGGTAGAGCAGATAAAAGGCTCATAAAAATTATAATTAGATGACGTTAGACTTAAATATAAAGCAAAAATCTATCCTAAAATGAATTGAATATAAACTGCTCTCTCAATTCCTGATAATTAATGATAACTCTTTATAAAATATAGCCTAAAAATATAGCAAGATATTATAGTATGGGGTAAGGCACTATATGTGTCTGTGATAATGACTACGAATAAAATTGTTTCTAATATTCAAAGGTTAGCACCCACAGCTTGAAAGACTAATATCATTTATTGATACACATAAATAAGTCACATACAAATTGATTAAATCTAATATCGGATTGGTACTGATTATGGTAGTAATCTTTCTCTAATCTTAATTTTGGTAACTATGAATTATGAAATGTAAAAGTGCAAAAATGTGATAATATTACGGGCCTTTATGTAATATTTAAAATGGATCTATTTTCAATATAATGTTATGGTTCTTAATTTGGTTTTATGCTAGACATTTGTTGCATATTATTAAAGCTAAGACAAATTTCACAGACATAAGGGTGCACATGCATCTGTCCTATGAATATCCAAAAGTTTGAGTACCTGCAAGCAGTCATCGCTTATGACTGCACACATTACAAATTTGTCTAATATTTTGGAGATGGAAGTCAATATTTAAAATTTTAAGTGTCAATTAAATTTGCTTGCCACCATATTCCCATCCCCCAAAACAAGAACTTAGTACATTTTTGGTACAAATAATAACGCAAATGCTTCCATTTATTGCAAAAAAATGGGCTAATAAATTAGTTTAATGTGTCAAATCCAGTGGTTCCCAAAGTTGACGGAACAGCAACCTAACAAAAAGTTCCGAATTCGAGACTCACCTCTTGGTTGTCATGAATAAATAGAGTCATAACTATATGAATGGAAAGTTCAAATAAGAAAATAAAATCAATTTTAATAATTATATTCCGTTCAGTCGAAGTATGATCCTATTTTCATGGCCCAACCAATATTCGCTCCATAGCGACCCATAGTTTGGGAAACACTGGTCTAATCCCATTCAACATGAATAAAAAAAATTATGTGATGACTAAATTTCAATCAATTTAACTAATTGATTTAGAATCCATTGCCTAAAAGAAAAACCTGTATTTGTAATGCAAGATGTGTCTTGTTATATAGATTATCTGTATATTTAGAGTTATACTAAGGTTTGAAATATCAAACAGAAAATACAATACACATAGAATATTTGGTACAAGGGGTTTCTACCTTCATTCAAATTAGACAAAACCAAAAAGTGAATAGACAGATGATGAAAGTAATCATCTTCATCAACAATAACACACAAAAATACTATTGATACTAAATTGGCATATGTAGAAGTGTCATACAATTTTATTGCATCATATTGTTATACTAGCCCATGCCCAGCCATGAGATATTTAAAAAAAATTTTTTTTTAACTGCAATGCTATTTTAAAAAATGATTTGTCTTACCTGTGTATTCTGGAAGTAATGCCTCCACAATGGCCTAATTTTGTCCTGACCACCAACATCCCACACAGTGAAACTAATGTTTTTGTATTCTACTGTCTCCACATTGAACCCTGTAATTATTTAAACATTATGATTAACTTAATAATTTATATGTACAGTGTATATTGTATAGTTAAATTCCATTATTATATTATATAATAAATATTATATTATAACATGACACTACTTTTTATGCACAGCCTATTATACCATTCTTATAAGGCATTATATTCCCTATTAAAAATAAATTTACACAGGCCAAATATGAGCTTCAAGACACAATAACTGCTTTATATGATAGACATACATACATAAATACATCTACACTCAAACTTGTAATCCATCGTCATTGTCATTTCTCCAAGTTTTTTACCGTCCCATGATGTGATAGGGGGAGAGCCTATCACCATACTGGAGACAATCTGAGACTCCAAGCTAATACTGAGCATTTCAGGATATAAAAGCCCAATATCAATTTACCCAACCCAAACCCGAAATTTGGGATTGTACCTGAGACCTCAGCACAGCAGTTGTAACACATGCGCAATTACAACTGTGTCACCAATATAATGGACCTATTTTGATTTAAGATTATTTAATACAACATACTTAATTTGTATTCTGTGATGACAAATTAATTCTATTTATATAGTCATTCATAAATCATTGGCAGTAACCCTTGGCCAAGTCACAGAATGCAGGCTAAGAATCGGTGGATATTACGGGTTCAAATACCAGGTCAAGGAGTCACAACTTGTACTCCAGTTTTTGATTTGAATAAGTTACCTGGGATCACAATTTATACCTAATATGAGAATAGATTTGCCAACTTTTATATCATGGGACAGAAATAAACTAATTATAATATAATACTTTGACTTCACATAACCCTTGGGAGTTACAAATGAGATTATGTTGTGCTATTGACAGCATTTTAATTATTGAATGCTTTCTCACATATCATTCTAGAAACTAAGGTTAAAAGAGAGTTAGAAAGCCAAATGACTATGGTGGCTAGAAAAAGCAATGAGAATTCTAAAATGAATCATGATACATATTCCATAAGAATATTCAATTCCTTGTTGATGTCACAGTTTAATATCTAATATTTTATTTATCTACCTTATAAATAGAATACACTCAATTACAGAAAAAACAAAGTTAAACTAAAAATGATGAAACATGTTTTCATCACCATATTTGAGACCCTAATAGATATAATAATTTTATCAATAACATAATGACTTCAAATATAATTTTTTTATAGTCAACTTGATAACTTTTATACTGCCAAAATAAATCAAACCATTTATTATGTACAAACTTAATACATTAATAATGTTTCAGATCTGTGCATAATGATAATAATATTAAATTATAATATTTTTTTAATACAGTAAATATAATGTAAAAAGTACTCACCAATAGTGGGAATTGTTGTTACAATTTCTCCTAATTTTAGTTTGTATAGAATTGTGGTTTTACCAGCAGCATCCAAACCAACCATCAATATTCTCATTTCCTTTTTGCCGAATAGGCCTTTAAATAAATTTGCAAACATATTCCCCATTTTTAAGCTTTGCAAGTAGTCTGAAAAGATATATAATTGTTAAAAACGCGAACTAATTCACTGTGACTCATCCACCAATTCCACACGTTATTTGAATCAATGATAATGACATGGCAGGACCTTTTATTTTGCGCAAAACGTTTTATACTATTCAGTCAAGTGATGAAATGTTGGAAAATAATTTTTGTCGACAGAAAAAGTGACACGTATCGCTTGAAACTGGATTGTGGTTTTTGCGTCAGCAAAATTATAGATGGGACTCCAACAAAGATTGAACGACACCGCTGTTGGTCTACGCTGCGGTTACCACCCTATATTTGTAAAACGCACATAACGGAAAGTTAGTCTAACAAATAATAAATTGAAACACTCCTTATATCTAAACTAAACAATAAACTTACAATTTCAGAAGCAAAAGTCTATAAAATCAAGAAAAAACGTTATAGTCCAATGAATTCTTTACAATTCTCTGGATGTCAAAATGGCGGCGAACGTGGAAGTTTGTTCGTGCCTATGCCACGTATTGGAAAAAAGTGGCCAGTATCAGAAAAAAATATATATTTGTCTATTATTTAAATATGTAGAATAGATATTTTAGATTACAGAATAGAATATAATAATATATTAGATAATTAATATCAAATAATAAAAAAAATTAATAATATAAAAAATACCAAATATTGATATTCCAAAAAAATATTCAATTCTATCACTAAAATGTTTTTGAGTAGTGCACGTCACTTCGTTTTTGCCAGAACTCTTACGGTGCGTCGGCCACCTATCTTCTTCTTCGTTCAGCATGTATCGACCCACTGTTGGCTATAGGCCTCTCCTCCTTCACTTCTTTCTTCTTTCTGCTAATATATTTTACTACCTCAGTAGCGCAGTTGTAATTGCGCATGCGTTACAACTGCTGTGCTGAGGTCTCGGGTGCGATCCCCGGGTCAGGTAAAGTGATATTGGGTTTTCTATCTAGAAATTCTCAGTACCAGCCCGCAGTTTGGAATCTGTGCCCGGTATGCCGATAGGCTTGCCCCCTATCACATTATGGGACTGCCTACCCCTTCGGAGATTACAGGCGTGAGTATATATGTATATGTACTATGTAGTATGTAACTAATGTGGATGTATGTATAATATATTGTATGGCAAATAAGTGATGCTGGTTTGCACAATGGTGACGACATTATACAATGAATGGAATATTTGAACTCGTGGCATTTCCTTGAGTTGATCGATCATCCTTAATTGTTCCAAAATTATAGATCGTACTAGAAAGAATTGATCGCAAAACTCTAGCTTGGCCTTCTTCCCTTAGTTCTGCAACGAGTCGTCAGTCAATAATCGGAGACGTGGCTGTGTTTTTATGACTGTTGCCTTTCCAAATAAAGAATCCGAATGGCTGACTGAGTAGAGTGAGCTTCGATAAAGGAATTCTATATATCAATGAGAGTGAGTATTTGGGTTGTCACCAAATAGTGTTCTGTAGTTTAATGAAATGCTTATTACGACAGACAAGGCTGCACGGTGAAGAACTTTTGCCTTCTCCTTTATATAAAAAAGACAATGATAAAAGCTGTGGTTGTCAGTTGTAGGGATGTTGATATTTTTTAAAATATCGGACTTTCGATATTTTTAAATATATCAATTTCGGAGTCTGATATATCGAAAAAAAATATCGATATTTGATATTTTTTTTATTACAAATCTTGTCTTGTCTAAGGGTCTGGTCTTGACTGCATACATCCTTTCTTCGTTAAACGGTGCGCCAATGAACTTATTAGATTCAAAGATCTTGGAATCATATTTGACGGCACCTTAAAACATGATCTTTTTTAGTTTTTTTAAATTATTATTTTTTGCAATGAAATTATTATTATTTTCTACTTTTTAGTTTGGCTAGCTATTAAAGCGTGTTATTTTTAAATATAATTTATTTTATTCTTCATACGTGTGTTAAAATTCAAGTGAGTCGAATGTCTTGAAGGTGGTGAACATTACGTTGAAAGATTCCGTTACGATATATGTTTAGTCTACTTAGATACAATTGTAGGTAATATAAAGCGTGTAAACACAATCGTAATCGTAATGAGCTATAAAATTATTTACCTACACAGTTTATAATCATCCATATTAATTATACAAATTTAAGTGAATACTATACGAAACAACTAAATTAAATAGGGAAAGTGGAAACACATAATATAGTGTAAATAAAGTACTGTAGATTAAGATGACGATGATCTAGAAGTTTAATTAATTTACTAGAAAAAATATCGAATTTCGATATCTATATTTCACTATTGAAATATCGATATATAGAAATATCGATATTATGATTCATTTGAACATTCCTAGTCAGTTGTCACTTTGACAGTTTGTAGTTTGTAACTTTGTACCAAGGAGTGTTTTGTTACCTCGATCCCAATATTTGTTAATTTTATTACGTGACATTGGCAAAATTGTGGAATCGTTCCTCCGCATAGTCCATTGAAACAAGAAGAAGAAGAGTGTTTTGTTTGTACATAACTTTGTAGAAAAAGCATTAAAATATTCTCTGTACGTATTTGATATTATAGTTAATAAATGGTTCTTATTCACCTGTGTATTAATTTAATTTTGAATACTATTTATTTGCAAAATAATCTATCGCGGCTAGTTAAAAGTAATAGCAAATATTAGATTTCACAACACAAGTTGAATCTTTACTTGGATCCCGTAGCCCATATAATACTTATTTCCAGTTTGTGTACATTTACTATGTTATTATTTTAGTGTATGTTTGACTTACTGAAGAAATAAAGAATTTATTATTATTATTTCAGCTTGCTTTGCTGTAGCTAATGAAACCTTTTACCTTGGGCTTTGTATAGTGTAGATGTAGATTTTAAAATGTTGCCTAAGATGGATGCATCAGAATGGATATTGAAATGTCCTAAATTTACAACATTTAGGATCAACATATTAAAGCCATTCGATAGCAGCAATTTACAGGAACTCCTTGTAGATGTAAGTATTTATTTAACTAAAAATAAATCGTTTAAAATTTTATTCTAGGTGATACCTAAATAGTTCCTATATGTTATTGCTTTCTCATGCATATAACTATCAACAGAACACACATTTTTAAGCCTGCATAGGCCACCCATTCACCCTAAGATGCATAAGAATTTTAATACTAGTTGTCATGCAATACAATGTTACAAAAAAAACAAATAAAACCTTTAACTTTTTTTAATGCCTTGGTGGCGCAGTTGTAATTGCGCATGCGTTACAACTGCTGTGCTGAGGTCTCGGGTTCGATCCCCGGGTCGGGTAAAGTGATATTGGGTTTTTCTATCTAGAAATTCTCAGTATTAGCCCGGAGTCTGGAACCTGTGCCCAGTATGGCGATAGGCTCGCCCCCTATCACATTATGGGACCGAAATTCGGCGAAAAGTGGGTGTACTGGTTACACCTCTGCCTACCCCTTCGGGAATTATAGGCGTGAGTGTATATGAATGTATACTTTTTTTAATGCTTGTGCCTGTTTTGCATGAGTCAGAGATAGGTAATTACAAACATATATTTTTGTAGTAATATTTAATAAGCCTAAGTTATACTTCAACAATGCATTACATTAATTGCAGCAAAGTTTAGAACTTAAAGCAAAACATATACCGCAATACAACTACCTGGAACAAGACTGTCTTATGTTAAGCCAATGGGATGAAGATGTCACCATAGAGAAGTCAGGTCTAGAAGTAGTTGTAGACGCAGTATGTGCAGCTGCTGTTTTAAGAGGTGCTCATGTTTTTGCACCTGCAGTTATGAGCTTACCAACCAGTAAGTACAAATAAATATTGTGAAATATTTTTACCAGTCACGTATCAAATGGTATGCCGGTGCACCAAAAATACTGGCACACTCGCCGTTCTTACATGCTATTTTCAACTTTAATGTTATGGAAATAAAATTGATTTTGGCTTCTATTTACTCCATACTACCTTACTTTATTAATATCCTTTTGATAAGCAAGTGGTTAAACTACATAATATGTTATAAATATGTCAAAAACTTATTTGAAATCGGACAGATACTAAAAAAATTATATTTTAATATTTGAAATAGAAATGAAACTAAAAATGTCATAAATATTTTTCAGTTCTTATAGTTCTTCATATAATATTTTACTTGTTTGTCAGATAGTTATTTGAGTTTAGGTGCTACTTGATGGTATAAATGTAAAAAAAACAGAAATAGAAGTTTTATCATATTATTCAAGATTGCGAAATTATATTTTGTCATAAATATTATGAGGAAACTGCCTTCTTAGGTAGTTAGCAATAGGGTAGTTTCCTGTGTTTAATTTTGTACATAATTCTCTACCCAATCGAATATAATACGCAAAAGAAACTCTTTTGCGAAAACAGAATCCAAATTGTTTGAAAAATGAAGTCACAATATTTATTTTAAACATTGGTATGAGCAAATACTCACAGGCATAATCGAAAACGATGGCGTATTGGGAACATATCGCTATCTCCCTCGCACAGCGGTACAGTACAGGCGTTTCATAGTACCGTGATGTCACAGTATCAGATATGCATCCTTGTACTGTTATTTGACAACTACCCCTTCCAGTAGATTTGACTGGTGTCTAATTTACTTATTTTTGTTCGGATTCATAAAATTCTTTCGATAATAGATTTTAGGTAATGTAACTTCTTGATTAAATTAATAAAAAAAATCGAGTCAACTACCCTATTCATAGTGAAAAAACAACACCAATTTACGAAAGCTGACTGAATTTTAGAATATTCATATAATAATCACTTTGTTTCACATCACTATTTAACTAATATTTAAAATAAATTAATTTGCAGATTGCAAAATCGGTGATAGAGTTGACATTTATGGTGACATAGAAGGCAAATGTAAAAGGGGTCTCAAAGTGCCATATGAGGGTGAAAAACGTTATGTTGGTGCTGGAATTTTAAAAATGTTAAGATATGAATTATTTGACAATGGAGTACAACCAAAGTAGGTAAATAAAAGAGACTGTTATAATGTATTTTGAGGTACCTATAATAATTGTGGTGAAAAGTAACTACAATATTGTGTATTTACCAATATATTAACCTTCTGTGTTGTTTTAACAAAATATATAATAATATACTAATTAATACTGAAGTAAACAAACATTAATATCATGATATAAAATACCAGTCAAATAAATCTTATTGTCTCATGAAATTATTTCTTACATACATGGGTATACCGACAATACTGCATATTAAAATATTGTTGTGTAGAATGATAAAGTATATTGTAAAAATTACAAAGAAAACCTTTTACGGCATTCATCACAGACAAAATAACAAAAAATCAGCTCATTAACAAAAGTTAATTCAAAATAGAGAATCTATGAAAACAAGGTGAAAGTGACGTGAATAGGCAATTTAGGGAACAACTCGAAAATAAATAGTAATTTATTATAAATTTTAATGAACCTGGCACTGTATACATAATATCAAATTTTATGATAGCCTTTGTGGCACAATGTGAAGAAATAAAAGATTAACATGATTACCAGCTCCCTAAAAATCACACCAAGTCATTGACATTGCTTTAACTCACTTTTTCATAAAACCTAGGTCTCCTGTGTCAATTAAAATAAAATCTTTTTTTCTTCAATGTATAAATCCTATATATTTTTACAGAGGCATAGCAATACATACACTTCTTCCTGATTCAAGACTACCAGTAGTAAATGAAGCAATATGTCCTAAAGGGCATCTTCTTCTGCAGAATTTGCCCTCCATGGTGTGTTCATGGGTTCTTAATGCACAACCCAATGAGTATATACTAGACATGTGTGCAGCGCCTGGCAATAAAACTACACATTTAGGTGAAATGTCTAACAACAAGGTAATATGAATAAATTGATGATCCCATCTAACTCCATTAATAATTTTAAATTTTTACATTTTATTATACAAACGAATCTAAAGACTTGTCAAGCTCAATCTGATGCAACGCAACTCTCGTATGTTACTTTGAATCAAAAAGAAAAATGTGTAAGCAGACTGGGATGCTCAGGCCTTGGCTTTAATTATATTATTATATTTATTTTAATGGCTTAATCGCCATTAGTGTGAGCTCTGTTATGTTTCAAACAAAAATACTTATCAAAGATGTTCTAAATTGGTACCAATTATAAAATACAGTGTAAACTCTATATAGCGACACTGAAGGGACTGTGCATTTTATGGCGTTATAGAGAGTTGTCGTGAAATGGAGAGAAGAAACATCAGAATTAGAAAAATAAAAAGTTTATTTCTGACTATTGTTAGTAGTTATGTGCATAAAAAAGAATGTTATTTGAACGCTATTGAGTATAGTCTGTTATTTTTGTCTGACGTCTTTTGCTGCACCAGTAATTTTGTTGTATTTTTTTAGTTATTTTATTAATATCTAGCAATACTGAGGCATCTTGGTTATAAAGGAAATATTTTTCCAATAATTTTGCTGCTTCCAGAGCTTCTTTAATGCTCGGCGGAAGCTCAGGCTCATCCGTCTCATCTTCTTCATCACCTTGTTCTTGATCCTCAGTTTTTCTCACTGAATCCAAAATTTCTTCGTCTGTGAGTGAAGCCGTTGTAAGCAGGCGGTCGTCCACTTCAATGTAGGTTTGAAGATTTACCGTATTTCCTGCCATGTTGAATTGTTGAATCCACTCAGTTAATGGAAGGTCGTCGTCGCTTTCAAACTCAGATTCTGTTTCCACCTCATCACTCGTAGAATCACTTATCTTCTCTCCCGTTTCTATTGCGCGTATCAGTAAAACTTTTTCGTCAATACACAGTGATTTTCTTTTAGTAGCCATGTTTACAGTTTGCAAGTTTGTGAGCAACTAAGAATATGATAAGGTATAGATAATCCATGACTCCTAGTTATGAATCATGGTCAATAACAGTCTACACGTGCAAGCAATCCCAATTTGTAAACAAAAGAATGAATTTCTTAGAAAGTTCGGTATGCATGATGCCGACAGTCGACTTTATTGCGGGCTAGGATAATAAAGCGACAATAGATCGTACACAGCTGCGCAGTTTTTACTAATTTTAGCAACTTAATTGTTGTCGTTATTGAGAGTGGGTGTAATGCTATATAGAGTGAAACATTGTATGAAAAACAAGCTAAACCAACCAAAGCCAATTGATTTCGACGCTTAAGAGAGTTTGTCGTTAAATAGAGTGACGTTACATGGAGTTTACACTGTATATACTATGTAATCTAAATATTACTTTTATTGCATTATTTCCCGTTACAGGCATTTATAATAGCTATAGACAAAACACCACAGAAAGTATCCAAAATTGAGGAGAAATGCGATGCACATGGCATCACTTGCGTGACATCATACAGTTTCGATTCGACCAAGTGTTGTTCTGAAGACAGCAGTGGAATTAACGCCGGCCCGCCATTCCCGCCTAATAGCTTTGACAAGATATTATTAGACGCACCTTGCAGTGGTTTAGGACAACGGCCTCAGTTGGTGAAAAAAGTGATGTCACCAACCACGCTTAAGTCATACGCAATCGTCCAGAAGAAGTTGATGACTAATGTAAGTATTATATATTACTAGCTGTTGCTCGCGGCTTCGCCACCGTGACAGTCATTTCGTCCGCTCTCGTGAGTCCTAAAATGAAATATGTTATTTTGACCATATTAGGTGGGATTAGTAACACTAATCCTAGTTGTAATAATAATACTAGCCCTGTATTAAAAATTATCCGACTGCTGGGCATGGGCCTCTTCTACTAATGAGAGGGGTTAGGCCTTAGTCCACCACGCTGGCCTATTGCGGGTTGGTAGACCTCACATATCTGCGAAATTATTTTTTGAGAATTCTCAGGTATGCAGGTTTTCCTTCACTGTTCACCTACCACCACCTCCACCTTCGCCCACTAGTATTCCCGGGATCAGCCAGTGTACACCCGGTTTTTTTTGTATGCGCTGTCGGACTTAAAGGACAGGAATAGGGATTAGGGAAGGGAAGGGGGAATCTGGGCCTCCGGATATCTCACTTACCATACGAAACGCGACAGTAAACTGTCACTTTACGTTGGTTTTCTGTGAGACAATGGTACTACCCCGGTCGAGCCGGCCCAGTCATGCTGTAGACAAATATGTCTACAGCGTGGCTCTACCACTTTACTTTACTTTTTTTGTCGGGGTCTAGAGTTGGCGTACGATGTTTGGCCGTGTTGCGGCCTTCTGAGTACTCAGACACTAGACCCTCGACCGCTTCTTCACCTTTTTGCCCATGTCGTAGTGTGAAAAAGCAGGCCGGCATGATTGTGTTGCTTAACGGGGGATAGATGGTCTGTCGCTACTTGATACTCTGTGTGGTCTTATTGTCCCGAAGAAAAAGCAAATTAGCTTCGACTAACTTTTGCATTTCGTATATTGTTTTCGATAAATGAATCAATAAACACGCTTAACCAAACATATTTATTAAGAGCTAAATATAGAATTACGCACGTAACTTATAATAGATAATAGCATTATTACCCGTGGGTTTTATAGATGTGAGCACATCATAACTTTAAAGTAACTGTGCTTACTTTCACCAATACCCTCTGTGATACTGTACAGTGGCCTATGTTCATATCAGCCATTCAAATCCTATACAACTTATGTGTGATAACAAAAAATCAAATATGAAATGATTCAACGGCTTTGCCACACACCCACCGGTTTCTCAGCCGAAGTATGCTACTGCTAGGCTATTGAGGCGAGACCCTTAATGGTAAAATGCACATTCTTACTATATACTTTTTGATTTTAAGGCTGTAAAACTACTGAAACCGGGTGGTAGATTGGTATATAGCACATGTACCATAACGGTGGATGAAAATGAAGGCATGGTTACTTGGGCACTAAAAAAGTTTCCTTGTTTAAAATTGATTCCAGCTGAACCACTTCGTGGTGGTCCGGGGTTGCCCAATGTAGGTCTCAATGATGTACAGAGGTAAGATGGGTTTTGATTGAATAATTAATAACTTTTCCGTAGATTTTAACCACGCTTATTTATAGTATGACTGGAATTATTACTAACACGCTTACTATTTTTCTTATAAATATATAACACCCAACAGTCACACTCATAACCTTGACCCCACACTAAGATACGAGTCTTGTGTTGTGGGTATCAGGGACTACGAGAGACTTTCGGTCTCACAACACCCAGACCCCGGGCACAAATATCTGTCTGTCACACAAACATTTAGGTGTGGGAATCGAACCGACAGCCTCTCGTTTCACAGACAGCTACTCGCCTATTGCGACTGGAAGCTCTCAATATTATACTAGATACCCACCATCATTACTACAAAGGTGTGTTGCTACATTTACGATTTTATGCAGTCATTGAATCAGTTGGTCTAGTCAAACCTCACCCAATCTCACCAAGGTGGGGTCGAAAGATCGTCAAAATTGACTCACGTAATAGGCTATTTGACAACATTGAAAATACACTGCAAATTGTGGTCATCCTGTTAGACAATAGCTTAAAAAACCATATTTCACTTAATTTTAAACAAAATATATTTTTTGCAAATTAAACGAAATAAAGTACTTTTTTTTATTTTATATGAGATGTGAACACTCTGTGATTGATCGCAACTCTGGTGACGTCACACGCAAGTAAACATAGTTTCTTCGAGTGATTTTATTTCGCGTTTTATGTTTTATGGGTGATAAATTCTATTGTTGATCTATTTTTGAAGCAGTTTTATGATAATTGTTGATAAAACAATTATCATAAAACTTAGCTTTGCTTATCATTATTAGCTTGTTTACTTGCATGTGACGTCACACGTGTCATATGATCAGCGCCATTACAGAAATAGCGTTTTTGCCGCGGTTTTGGAGATTTAAACTTTAACATTGATTTTTATTAAAAATACAGTAGATTTCCCGGAAATATCAATATAGTGTGCTTATTATGTAATAAATAATAGTTTTAAATCATTTTCGGAAATTAGTCAAATAGCCTATTAATGGATGCCCACTTACATGTACCATACATTTACAGCCCATAGACAGGTCATCATAAAAAGAACTGAGCTAATGATATAGATAACCAAAGCCACATATAAAGATTCCCTACATTAATTAATTATTTTATTCAATTATATGTACTAGTAGTTCATTTATTTTGTAATTTAGAACATCAGATGATGGGCGTAGTAAAAGTAAGACCCGGTAGTATTGAATCTATTTAATTTGTGGGTTGGAACACTTTCATAACTCAGTCTTTTTATTAACAATGCAGCAATAATTATTATAGGAATATTTTATTTAAGGTGTATGTGCATTACAATAATAAGGTGAAGTAGATGTTTAAAAATCATATCTAAATATTAAACTTGTCCTTATTTTCAGAGTAATGGTACAGAGATTTGGTCCAGAAATCGATGAGCTTCGACTTGTGGATGATAGATATAAAGATCATATAGGGTTCTTCATAGCTGCTTTCACAAAATCATGATATTTGTAAGTATACGGTTTCTATGTATAGGTTGATTACCGGCCGATAACTAGTACATAAGGGGTAAATATGATTTTGAGTACAAACTAACAGTAATAAGTAGAGTAGATTTGGCTATACTTTTACCTTTGTATATTACTCCGGACATGTGTCATGCGTGTATTCATGCGAAAATAAAACGTATACTAAGATTTCTTTATTTAAGTAGGTAACTAAGTACATAAAACAAGCAGAAAGTTAGATAATCTATGTATATAAATAAACAATATATCTCTAATAGTAAAATCTGTAAGTACTTATAGCATTAAACTATTCTATGTGAATTGATAAGTGTTGGAAACATTTAAATTACATTTGAAAAAAAATTATAACATGTGCCAAAAATAATGTTATGCAGAAATAATAAAAATGTTATAGCTTTTAAATTATTAACAACGGGTGTGGCAGACCTTCGACTTGTAATTTTTTTAAAGCAACCGGAGAATAAAAAAAAATAAAAATCTTCCATACATTTTTTTTTATGTACCAAGACACATTTTTATGGAAAGCTGTACATAACAATTTTTGTTTTGTTTCATTAGTTCTATGTAATGGTATTTTTTAAAACACCAAATTTGGAATGTCCATATTTTTTAAAATCCGGACCAGTGTGCGCCGACCAAACACAACAGGGATCTGTTTATAGAACACGCGCGGCATGTTGCTGTCTTCGTACTTATACTTATACATATGGGTGAAACAAACCGATTGTGTGCCCGCCCGCATATACAATGCGCACTTTTCTACAATGATTCAACCCGCACCCATAACCCCGTTTCCGATTTTATTAATATCGAATTCTTATCCAATTGTACTGGATTCACAGTTCTGGAACAAGCTGAAAATCTGAAGTTCTTCACTAGAGCTACAATTGCTGCCTTCGCGGAAAGCATTGCAAATCGCAAACCTGGAAAAAGTTTTTAATGATTAGCTTCATAAAATAAAACTAATTTTATCACTACCATTTTATTAACTCGCATTAACGTAAGCTACAGTATATCCACAATCAATAAATAATCTCGAAATTTGAATAACAATCTACTGACACTTGCCATCCATCCTGAGACGCTGCATGTCATAAAAAGTTTTGATCTATAAACCCGAGTTAAATCTTCTAAGAAGTGACAAGTAAACTTCCAAAAAGTCAAGAAAGTGCAAGTAATTTAAAAAAAATAAGAATAATCAATTCCCGCAGCTCACTTTTCAGAAAAGTGACATTATTTTATTTTAGATATTTAAAAATATTACTTGTTATATAAATAACAAAAGGAAAAAGAAAACAGTACAAATAAACATTTGAAAATTGAAGTAATTGTAAGTAAAACTCATAGAGCAGCCGGACTGCACCTCAGATGTTTCAGACTAAGCAAGTGATTTTCATTTAGATTAAGTCAAAGTTTGCTTTACAGATCGCTCTCTCTTCATAATATTTAGTAATTTCAGTGATATTCTAGATTAGTATCAACTATTTGATGGCACAGACAATAGGGTTAGTTCACTCGATTTTTTTTATTAATTTAATCAAAAAGTTACATTACCTAAAACCTATTATAGAAAGAATTTTATGAATCCGAACAAAAATAAGTAAATTAGACACCACTCAAATCTGCTGGAAGGGGTAGTTGTCAAATAATATTACAATGATGCATATCTGATACCGTGACGTCACAGTACTATGAATCACCTGTACTGTACCGTTGTGCGAGGGAGATAGCTATATGTTCCCAATACGCCACCGTTTTCGCTTATGCCTGTGAGCAGGGCTGGGCAAAATACATGCTTTGATGTAATTGAAATACAAATTACAAAATACTGTCGCGGATGTATTTAAAATACAAAATACAAAATATTTTTAACTCGAGTATTTAAAATATAAAATACAAAATACAGTATTTTGTATTTTATATTCATCAAAATACAAAATACAAATTACAAAATACAATCAGGTGTTATGTAAATAGAATAGTATAGGCCGCACCAATGAAGGATGAACTATAAAGAACAATGGCGAAATCGTAGTTACAAAAAATGTATTGTATGAACATATTTTTTATATTTGGATAGCGTTCAAGAATGCTAAGCTCTTTGCTTTTATCATTTAGGAAGCTGACTAACTCTAACTCCATTTTTGATGTCTTTGGTTGATCACTGTCCCTGTTCACAAAAACAATAAAATCATCATCATCTTTACTAGTAGTGCTACTCCTGCTACTCCCAGGCATTTCATGTTTTTTGTAATTTGCCTCTAAGGCATGAATAGCAAGATTTTGAATTCTTTGCCTCTCATCTGTTGTGATGCTTGCTGGGAAAAAAAACTATGTAAAAAGTGTAGGTATATGAAAATTTACCCAGTGTGCAGTTACACCAAGATAGCTCATAGTTTTACTTGACCATATATCTGCAGTGGTTGATACATACATCACAGTGCTCAAAATGCTTTTAATTTTTTCCATGATATCTTTTTGAGTCATTTCAATTTTCCTTCCTAATGTTCTTCTTGACATTACATTTAAGTTTTATGGAAGGTCAGTAAAAATCTTTACAAAATTGGGATCATCTACAGTAGTCAAGGGTTTCATACTCTGTACAATATAATTCATGATGTTTTTATCAAGTTTTTTCTGTCATTCAGTTTCATTTAGCAACGTAAATCTAGTTTAGTTTGTTTCCTTTTTTAATGGTTGTTTTCTTTTACCAGAAACATGTTGATTTATTTTGCTGTTCTCATATTCACTCTTGACATCACGGACACTTCTAGATATAAAAAAACAAGTCTGGCAAATATTATGCAGCTAATCATTAGTATGTTAGTAACTAGTATCTATTTCTTTCCTAGTGTTGTAAAATTAGAGTAAATAATAAATAATAATATTCAAAGTCACTATATAAAATTGTAAATTTGCATGCTGTGGTCTCCTGTAATTGAAGGAGCACGTCACAAAGTTGATATATAAAATGTAACACTTTTTCTTTTATATACGTGTAACCTTTGTTGGAGGTCCTTAATAATAAATAATAATAAAAACATCAGGGTGCTTTCTCTAAAAAAATAAAGTAAATAAATAGTATAAGATATAATAGGTATGTATAGTATAGTAAGTATATGTTGTATTAATGCAATCATTTCGTAACCTGCAAATTCTACAATAAAAAAATTCTGGATCCCACTGCACTTACCATCAGGTGCACTGGGGTCACTTTGCCGTGTCAGTATATAAAAAAACACAATAACATAAATCGTTTCATAACTTACTTTCAAATGCAATATGAAGTTGCTTGTAGCCTTTAAATTACCTTTAATGGTGGCTTTGCATTTAATACAAGATGCCTGGACATTATCATGGACGCTATTGATTACTGTGAAATACTTTCCGCCAGTTAAAATTTGCGGATACGTCACTTGATTCACCCCATTGCCGCCGTCGTTTGGCATCGTAGACGTACATGTGGATTGATCATCCATCGTGACAATCTTAGTAATAAACTTAAAGGTCCCAGCTCATAAGAGCCACCCGGCACCCGACTCGTACCTCCTCGTCGCTCGGTGTCCACTCGTTGTCGAAGTGGTGGTCGTGGTCCACGGGTGGACGCCGCGTTGTCACCAGTAAACTTCGCTACGCGACTTATGGGTCTTGTGCGTTGGCAATGCGCAGCAACTCGCGATCCACGCGTGGACGGCTTAGGACCGAGGGTATGGAGGCGAGGTGACGCTATGGAGTTTATGTAGTGAGCGCATATCCATAAAGGTCCAAATAAAGAATACTAAACGCACTAGGCGAGGCGGTGGGGGTCGGATTTCGGGTGGCTCTTACTTAATTGTTACACAGAAGTTTTGTAAAAATAACCGTTTGTTTCATTCTCTCTTTTTTATATAAAAGAAAAGGCAAAGGTTCTCAACCATGCAGCCTTGTTTAATAACATCGCTATTTAATGTATTTTGGTCAAATGTATTTTGAAGCCCTATGTATTTGAAATACTAAATACAAAATACCCCAGCGTCAGGTATTTGAAATACCAATTACAATTACATTTTTTAGAAGTAATTAAAATACAAATACAAAATACGTATTTGTATTTCAATTACGTATTTCAATTACAAGTAATTCAAATACTGCCCAACCCTGCCTGTGAGTATTTGCTCATACCAATATTTAAAATAATTATTGTGACCCCCATTTTTCAAGCAATTTGGATTCTGTTTTTGCAAAAGAGTTTCTTTTGCGTATTTTATTCGATTGCGTAGAGAATAATGTACAAAATTAAACACAGGAAACTACCCTGTTATGTACGAGTTAGGAAATTTACATAATATAGTATTAGCATTCATAAATTCACATAATATGTATAATATACTACATATTTATTAAGTCTACGTAAAAGAAAATACAACTTACCAATACAATTCCTCGGCCCAACGCCAAACGCCAAAAACAAATGAGTGGGCCGCTCCTTTTTCTCTTCATTCATAAACCTTTCAGGTCTAAACACATGCGGTTCAGGGTATATGTCAGGGTCCATGTGGAAGCCGTATATCGGAATCGCTATGCAGTCGCCTACATTAAGTTTTACTGATGTTCCCGGTAGCGTGTAAGGTTTTGTACATACTCTGTCAGCTCTGCCCGCTGGTGGGTAGACCCGTAATGTTTCTAAAAAATATATATAATCTTTACTTTAAAATGAAGTAACGATTAAGATTACAAAACAATTTATTCTGAAACAAAACTATGTAATCATTAATTATTATCTATACAAAGTATCCTCGCCGCATCTGTCTGAACACGATTAAATCAATAACTACTAAACAGATTTTCATAAGGTTTTCACCAATAGACGGAGTGATTCAGGAGAGAGATTTAGGTATATATATTTCATTAAAGTATCGTGTAAACTGGTTGAAATATGATATTGTCAAAGATGTCGGAAAAATTCATACCGACGCGACGAGGACCTTATTACATAATATAATATGTTCGTTTTTACACGAAAACCAAAAAAAATCCTAGTTATATTAAAAAAAACTGTATTTGAAAATAACCTAATAAAAATCCTTCGAGATACGGCAATTGTGAAAGAAGCTCGTAAGTGATTTCTTTGCCTTCAGTGATATGTTTGATATGGGCTCGCAATTTGTCTTGTATGTCGGGATTGGTCGCCAGGACGTGAATCGCAAATGACAACAAACTACTGGATGTTTCATATCCACCAATTAAGAATAATAAACACTGTCCATCTATAGTGTCGTCATCTAATTCTGAAAGGAAGCATGAGTGCAATGAATAAGCTGTCATTAGGTACGTTTTTAGGATTTTTGAATCTAGGTATGGTATGAATGATGTAGGTTATTATTCAAAAACAATACTTGGGATTGTTAATTAATTAATCAATATCTTAATTAATTTACATTAATCAATGTATTAACTGGTCATTTTTTACGTTCACATAGATAGTCTTAACCCCATTCTAGTTTAATCTTTATCTTGGGTATCGGGAACTTCGTGGGAGTTTTTGATTCCAAAACAGCAAGACAGAAAAAAACAGCGATAGCCTAGTTGGTTGCCGTACGGACTTTCAAGACGAAAGTCATATGTTTGAAACCCAAATGACATACAACTCTGACTTTTCTAAAGTTATGTGTGTATTAAATGTTAATTATCGCTTGCTTTAACGATGAACGAAAACATCGTGAGGAATCCTGCATACCTGAGAATTTTCATAAGAATTTCGAAGGTATGTAGTCTACCAACCCGCATTAGGCCAGCGTGGTGGACTAAGGCCTATCCCCTCTCATTAGTAGAGGAGGCCCGTGCCCAGCAGTGGGACAATATTATACGTTCGTATAACACGCTAAGGGTACACAGTACAACGATGTATTTCGCATATTGCTAAAGCATCCGCGCTTCTGCAGTGCGTCGACTATATTTGCCGAGGCTCGGGTTGCCGACTTTTATGCAATCATCAGAGCTCGCATCGCGTCATTTTGGGCACGGCTGAGAAAATGTAGTAATACGATTTTAGCTACCATTGCGGATGATTTAACTGGACCTTACATTAAGTTTTGGCTTAATATGAACCGTGCTAAGAATAAGTAATAGGACTAGTTTAGACCATAATTGACAAATATAACATAGTATATAAGCCCTTTGTAACTAACATTATGAGTCACTGGTGCTTGATTATAAAGAAATTATTATTATAAAAAAACATCTAGACTGCAAGACCCTAAACTAAATTTTGTCTCGATGCGGTTAACCCGCGGTTTCTCACTTCACAGCCGGCTACTCGCCCACGGCACCCCTGGAGATGCAGAAAGAAACGGGAAGTTATTGACTTACCTATTTTGTTTTTTTCATTTTCCATCTCCTTTTTTTCCTTTTTCGCCAAATTTATAAGTATTTGTAAGAAATCGTTATTTCTGCAAAATTAAAATAAGGACCTAGTACTTAATAAAATATCTTCTTACGATTATGTAAACAAATCATTCATACAAAAGTGACCACACTGCACCTGATGGTAAGCGCAATGTCGTCCAGTCAGAATGTTAATAATGAGCAAGTTACTTACTGAGAATCAGCGTTTCTTCGTTCAGCCTTAGCTATTTTTAACATTCTTACTAATTCGTCTGTAGATTCTTTATTTAAGAACGATATATTAAAGTAAGGTAGTAATTGTGGCATTAAAATTATAATTGATAGTGATAGTATTCTTTTAATATTTGACACATAGTCAAATTGTTCCGCCACCTGAAAATAAACTTCTGTTCTGCATTAACCAAGAAGAAGAAACTCGTTAATATTAAAGACATACTGATATTAATAGCATAAGCATCTATAGCAATATTTCTAAATACTGTGCAATGACTAAACAAATAAAAAAACTAGGACTACCACACTGAATGGACACAGGTACAAACTCGTAATTTTTGTAATTTTGTTCTTGTCATGATTTTCTACTTACTCGAAGAAAGTGAGATTTTTCACTATTTAAAGCACCACATTCGATCCCGAACGCACAGGCTCCAATAACTTCTAAAGTAAAATGTCCCATCATTTTTTTCATTTCTACCTCTTGATAGTCTGTGGATGTAATTCAATAAAATATACGTACATATGTAATAAATAATAATATAATACTGACGTCAGCCTATAATACACTTTGTTTCATGAAACTGTACCTAATGAACATACAATTGCATATAAATTTATATTAAGTACGTATTATATGTTTTTCATATCATTTAAGATTTGAACACTACTTTATCTATACGGTATAAATATATAGGTAAGATACAATTAAAAGCGTCAAATAAGCATCTAAATTTTTACACTATTTAGTATATATAGTATGTACCGAGTAGGTACATTCCATTGGAAGAATTAACAATGGCATATTTAATAGTTAAAACGGCAATTACGACTCTTTCGAGCTATAAATACTTATACAGTAATCTTGTAAAAAGATAAGATTTAATGTTTTCTAATTAAACATACCATATTGTCTGAGAAACCCCACCATTTGCTTCGTGCATTGTTCTATAAGAGGAAACATGTTTTTTAAACGTGCCGAGCTGAATGCCGGTGTGACTGTTCTCCTTACGCTCTTCCATTCTGATCCCTGAGAAATTGTAAATATTAACCGATTTCAACAAATATGACAAATGTGCAGTAAATTGCACTACGTACGCAGCCATTAGGTATTGATTACTTACGGTTTATTTACATTTCCTTTTGCTGTTACCGTTATCAAATTTACAAGAAAAACGTAACGCATCCAGAGCATGTCATAAAAATACCGAAATATTGCCATGAATCGTGTAAAAGCATCATAGGCTTATATACTCATTTGAATTAAAAAGTGGAGTATGACTAATATGCCACATAATATGACAGATAGATCACGGGTTCCGAACATTCATTCGCATCAATGGGTCCTCATAGAAAAGTTTGACTATTACCTTCCATCGAAAATGACGAACAATCACGAACTCTGATAAAAGCATCAACGTATAACGTGTGGTATATGTGCTGTCGTTTTTTATCCTGGCACGGCAAAGTGGCCGCACTGCACCTGATGGTAAGCGGAGTGGGGTCCAATTAGAGTATCGAGTAGCGAGACGATCCATCCCCCGCTGCTCAACACAATCATGCCGACCTTCATCTTCACACTACGCCATGGGCAAGAAGGTGAAGAAGCGGTGAGGGTCTAGTGTACTCAGAAAACGCAAAACGGCCAATCAACGTACCCCAACTCAAGACCCCCGACAAAACCCGGATGTACACTGGCTGACCGCGACACTTGCGTGTGCTACTATGGCGGATTTTTCACCCTGTGTACGGTGGTCGCTATCGGGCGGATATGAATATCCTGCCACCAGCAAATGAATATCAATAACAAGCAGCAAGTAATTATAAAAGGCACCTTGATGAGTGCTTGCAAGGTGGCCTGGGGTCCACTACTTTCAAGATTTACCTACCGGAAACAATATGCAAACTACGATTTTTACTAAGATTTTTTCTATCATTTTTGAAAGACTGCTATTATAGTCTTAAGAAGTAATGTATGAAACTAAGACAATGTTATCCAGATACAATAATAACTTATTTTCCAACTAATTATGCTGAAATAGGAGAAACTAGTTAGGTCTGGAAAAACATAATACACGCAATGAACAACCGATTCAGCTACCAAGAATATTGCCGGTTACGAGAGAAAGAACCTACCTATAACCCTAAAGATCGTCACCACACCAGACACATTGAAATTCAGGAAATGGTTTACCACCTTAAACTAGAAAAACATTTACAGAACCTACTTGCTGTAATTTAAGACATTGTAGCATTTCAATAAATACTAATAGATCTTCTTAATATTGATATTGATTCTGAATATTGGTCAACCAAAAATAGTGACAAACATTAGAATTTCTCATTAGGTACTGGCTTATTCGTGAATTTGCCTTATTTAATTGTACTAATGGCACAAAAGTGGTGTATTTGCACAGTTGCCTAAGTCGGTTATTTCGTATCTACCTTAACAGCAGCTGCGTGCGAATTACTGGTTTCTGTAAATATTTGCTTTATTTTATCGTATGTATAGATCCTATAGTTTATGACGTATGTATGGACTCGAAAATGGCTGGACCGATTTTGATCATATTTTCAGGCAACCTTCAGTGGGTGAACCTATCAAGTTTGGTAGGGAACGGTTCAACCAATTTTTGTGTGTATTTTGTTTTTGGTAATTTTGTATCCTATTATCGACACGCTTTAAAAGTTGTTTTCTAGCGATAAGATACATATAATAAACGTAATCACGGCTGCGAAGCTGTGGGCAAAAGCTATTCGTAATAATTAATAAAACTTACCTTTAAATTCAAAAGAAACCGTCTAATGCAAACTGACTCTTTGGAGTTTAGACAGATGCGATCGGTAAAGTGATCGAAGTCTCGAATAGTTACCGCTTTCAAAATGTCTGGGTCCAAAATGTATAAAAGCGGTTTTCTCCCCTCAAAAATACCTAGAATTAAATTATTGTATTTACAAAAAGCTACGTTTTTATTATTGTTAGGTTACACCTCCAGAATAGGACCGGCTTCATTAAATTGTATACTAGGACTTAGAAAATAGCTAACATTAAAAGCTAATGTTTGACAAGGACCACAAATTCTGATTACTTTAAAATCTTTACCATATATTATTCTTACATACTTCGTCATTTATACCAGTTGAAATTTTATAATTTATAATCTAACATACATTTCCTTTTTTTGTTGTCGCGGGGTAAGCAGCTGGTGGTGGTATAGCTGGTGGTAGGATATTCATATCCGCCCGGATAGCGACCACCGTACACAGGGCGAAAAACCAGCCATAGTGGCACACGCAAGTGTGTCGCGTTCCGGGATCAGCCAGTGTACATCCGGTTTTTGTCGGGGGTCTGGAGTTGGGGTACAATGGCCATTTTACGGCCTTCTTAGTACTCTGACACTAGGCCCTCTACCCCTTCTTCACCTTCTGGCCCATGGCGTAGTGTGAAGAAGCAGGCCGGCATGAGTGTGTTGAGTAGCGGGGATAGATCGTCTCTCGCTACTCAGTACTCTATTTGGACCGCACTGCGCTTACCATCAGGTACAGTGCGGTCACTTTGCCGTGCCAGGATAAAAAAAAAAAAAAAGCATTTTATTACTGCCGCCCGCTCCGGGGAGAAGCCGAATGAGAAAAAAACTATTATGCTGGATTAGCCAGTCTTACGACCCAGCACCCCCTCACCCGGATGATGGCTACCCGGGTTACCGCTGGGCCGAGTCCCTACCCTCTACATACACGTCCTAGCTGTCGTGAACTTTGTAAGAAGATAATAGATAGGCACTGGATTCAACATGTTATTGTTATCTGTATATAAAAGAAGAAGCTGACTGACTGACTGATCGATCAACGCACAGCCTAAACGGCTGGGGTTAGAGACTTGAAATGTTGACAGTATGTACCTTTTATCACGTAGGCATCCACTAAGGAAGAGTTTTTGGAAATACTACCCCTAAGGGGGTAAAATAGGGGATGATATATTTGTATGAAAATCCGTCATTTCTGAAGTTAAATAAAAATATTTGTATTTAGTTAAAGCATGAAAATTGGTATTTAGCCTTTTAGTTAAAAATAAAAAAGATATATTTCAGGATTTTTGGAAATTCCCCCCGAAGGGGGTAAAATAGGGGAAGAAAGTTTGTATGAAAACTTAGTCATTTTTGAAGTTAAACACATAAAAATTAGTATCTGGACTTTCAGTTAAAAATAAAAAATATTTTTTTCAGGATTTTTGGGAATTCCGAGTTAGGATAGTTTTGTTTTTGTTTTAGACAGAGCAAGGGATCCACATGATTTTTTGCTTAATGTTAGTTGATGGACTACTTTTTATACCAGAAACTGCACGGTTCCTACGGGATAGCATAATACAGGGAGGTGTAATAGCATAAAAGGTCTCCATGGATTTTATACCTTTTCTTCCAAAAATAACCACCACGCGGGCGTAGCCGCGGGCAAAAGCTATTCTTTATATTTACTTCACCTTTGTAAGGCTAATTATTGTTTAAGGTTTATGATGCAACTCTACATGTGCGTACTTAAAGAAGCTGTCCAGGGCGGGTAATCTATAACTTCAAGTTATTTCGTTTCTATCTGCAAAGAACACAGAGCTGTTTGGAGCCTACTTCTGAATGTTCCGCAACTGCAGACCGTAGAGCGTCAGCTATATCTTTTACGCGGGACCCTATATTTGTTTATTATTCTATATTCCTGTTTAACCAATATAAAGTCCACAGTCGCATCTCTATTTTTTTATTCCCTATGTACGTAAAATTAGTTTTATTTTAAATTCGGCGAAAAGTGGGCACTGGTTACATATCTGCCTATCCCTTCAGGGATTATAGGCGTGAGTGTATATCTATGTAGTTACATTTCAATGTGTAATATTCTCGTAAACATAAGAAACCATTATATTAAGAATGTATTTTTTTTGTAAATGGGTTTATTCAAATATTTTATTCCATCTTACTGTCTACCTTCGTGCCTACGACGAACCTTGATAAAAAATATTAACAAAAGACACTGTAATCTTTGTACACAGTTTACCACGAAAACAAACGAATGTTGAATGTTTAGAATAATATAATTTATGAAACACTAGCTGTTGCTCGCGGCTCCGCCCGCGTGGAGGTCATGTTTGGGAGAAAAAGTATATTATAAAAAATACGATTTTCATACAAACTTTCATACCCTATGTTACCTCCTTAGGGATGATTTTGAAAAAAAAATGTGAAACATATTTCTTTATATCCTACCAAAAGCCTAAATATGAATTTCCAGATCCCTAGGTCAAGGAATTATGGATTTTCCATACAAATTTTGAACTCCTATTTGACCCCTTTCAAGGCTGTTTTTTGAAAGAAGAAGAAAAAAGATAGCCTATGTCCTTCTCCAGGATATAATCTAGCTCCTTGCCAAATTTCATCACAATCTGGTCAGTCGTTTAGTCGTGAAAAGGTAACAAACAAAGACAGTTACTTTCGCATTTATAGAGGTGACAAAATTAATAGATCTAGATATAATTGGTAATAATATTTTGCCCGGCGCTTTGTATTAGTAAATGAATAACAATATTATAGTACTTACCGCCATATGGATTCCCTTTAAAGTATTCGTAAATATCTAACTGATAGTGATGGTGAGATTTAATTGGTTTAAATCTTGGGCCTGAATTTCCTAAAAAAATAACTGGTTTCATGTATAAAATGCCTTTCTTCTTGAAATGGTCAAAGGTGCTTGTATAATAGAAGTATAGTAAGTATAGTGTAGTAATAGATAAAAGAAATATCCAATCTTGAAGTAATAGAAACAAACTGTGTTTTACGGCACCGTACAACTCCATGATGTGTGTGGTGTACCTACGTGCGATCACTGCGGTATTCTTTATTTACAATATCCAAAAGAGAATGTTAACAGTGGCCCCTCTGCAGCTGTGAACTGTTTATTTTTGGATATATTAATTGTGACGGTTACGATATTATCCGTAAAATTCATTTTATTTCAATGTATAATATTCGCGTAAATATAAGAAACCATTAATTTATTAATTTCTTAGTTCGTTTGTCCATCGTCGCGTCTCGCGTTCGTATGTTTGCCAAATGTCACACTACTTTTTGCATGGTGAATTGACATTGCACGAGACTTTTTCACACTCAGACTGTTTATTCATTATAATCAAAGATACATTATTTGTAGTTTTTAGTAGTCCTAGGGTAGTGAGTAGTAAATTAGACCTTCACCTGGCCATTCTCATTAAAATTCAGTAGTCATGAAAATAAATAATAATAATACTAGGCCTATATCAAACATTGTCCCACTGCTGGGCACGGGCCTCCTCTACTAATGAGAGGGGTTAGGCCTTAGTCCACCACGCTGGCCTAATGCGGGTTCCTAGACTTCACATACCTTTGAAATTCGTATAAGAATTCTCAGTTATGCAGGTTTCCTCACGATGTTTTCCTTCACCGTTAAAGCAAACTATAATTAACATTTAATACACACATAACTTTAGAAAAGTCAGAGGTGTATGCCACTTGGGTTTCGAACATACGACTTTCGTCTTGGCAGTCCGTACCGCAACCAACTAGGCTATCGCTACCTAGTTGGTTGCGGTACGGTAGTGGTCTATGAGCTTGTTTTTTAATTCCTAGGTACCAAGGTTATCCGTATTGCAGAAATATGTGTAGTAGGTATCATTTTCAATAGGTTTCGCTAGGAACGTTGTTCTTTATACATATTTTTGGGAATATGGGTGAGTTAACGGGTACGTATCGGAAAGACTCGCTAGGCATAGATATACATATACATATACAATCACGCCCGTATCCCATGGGGGTATGCAGAGACTATTGAGTGCCACAAGCTACGATCCTGACACATTTCTTTCGCCTCTTCTAGCCACAACAATTTTGCCAATATACTTTTGCCGCTTCTCAACATTTCTACAGTAACCCTGTCATACCCTGCAGCCTTGCCTATCTTCATATAGTTCAACGCATTCACTATTTCATCTTCCGTAATCACCTTGTCTGCATCGCTTTTTGAGTGAGCCGAGTCTATAGCATCCTGTCTATTAGCTATGCTCTCATCGCTACCCTCAAAAAGATTTTTAAAATACTCTTTCCATCGATGCAAGACTTCCCTTTCATGGCTCAACATTCTACCATCCTCCTAATCACGCCTAACTTAGACGCCCCTGATGATCCCCTAGCTAACCGTACCTGTTTCCAGAACAGTTTGATATTTGCTTTGAAATCACCAGAAAGCTTTTTCTCAAGCGTTCCTTTCTTACTTGCTTTCTTTCTAGCAACTACATTCTTAACTCTCTTTTTCGCTTCAGCATAAATGCCCACTGCTTTTATCCTTTGCGGATCGGTGTTCCCTACCACATTCATGAATCCTTTCGCTTTTATAGCTAGTAAATCTAGCCATGCCTTTATCTTCGCTTCCACGACTTCTTTCACGTCATTATCCCACCATTTTTCATCAATCAATCTTTCCTTCCGCTTTGCTACTCCACATACCTTAGTAGCTGCTCCAACCAGACTGGTCTTCACAGTTTCCCAAACCACATCCATTCTACCCTCATATTCATCTTCCCATATGTGCGACGTCTTAACTCGCAACTCTTCCAAATATCTTTCTTGCACATCTATCTCTTTCAACTTTTCGACTTTGATGCGACTGAAGCTTGTTGTCGATGTTTGCGGCCTGTGTCGCCAGCATTTGAACAGACCACTAATTCGGCTTACCACTAAATAGTGATCCGTTCTTACGCTAACTCCACGAAAGCTTCTCGTATCGACAACTTGCCTTTTGAGCCTACGTTCTACAATAACAAAGTCGATCACGCTTCTGCTTCCATTCCTCTCCCATGTATAGTTATGGATCTCCTTGTGGTTAAACATACTGTTTGTCACTACAAGATTCCTCTCCAAACACACCTCTAACAAACTCATGCCATTCTCATTTATTCTCTCGTCACCATACTGTCCTAAAACACCTTCCAAACCATCTCTTCACTCCGACCCAACTGTTAAAATCACCTATCATAACTATCCTTTCATTACTTTCGCAAATGTTCAGAGTTCCTCTCACACTTTCCCAAAAATCCTTCCTCTCCGACTCAGAGCAACCCATGTCTGGCGCGTAAACCGCCAGCACGAAAATTCGGTATAGACCAATTTTGAGTCGAATCCAGAGAAGTCTGGGACTTATACATTCGTACCCTTTCATAAAGCGAGCTAATCGGTCAGAAACGACAATACCGACACCCTGACGAGCACGCTCGGTTTCCGGGACTCCTGACCAAACTGCCGTTAAAGCTCCATGTTGCGTTATTTCGCTTCCTTTCCTTTTAGTCTCACTCAAACTCAAAATATCAATCTGCCTTTCTTTCATCACCTGACACACTTCATCCATCTTATCTCTCATTCCTCCCTGTATATTTAGCGTAGCTATGCGGCATCACGCAGCCCTTTTTTCGCCTCTTGGGATACAGTGGCGTGATGTGTGGCGAACAGCATCGCCGCCTCCGAGTTTAAATACTTTCCTCATTTAGTTCCCACGTTTAACAATTAGCTAGGCATAGAGAATAGTAGAGTTCATTATAACAGTCAATAAACACCAACATACACGTAACAGTCACATACCTAGTTCTGCTATCTGCTGATAAGCACTATTAGTAATATTACTGTTTTTATATTGATAAATTGTTTATAAACTTTTTTTATTGCCTGGATAGGCGACGAGCAGACGGGTCACCTGATGGTAAGTAGTCACCGCCGCCCATAGACTTCTGCAATGCCAGGGCACAGCAAAGCCGCTGCCTAAAATTTAAAAGAGCAACGTTAGCCAAGTATGAAGTGGTGTGGACTGCCAAGACGAAAGTCGCTGGTTTGAAACCAAACCAAATGGCATACATCTGACTTTTCGAAGTTACGTGTGTATTCATTGTTAATTATCGCTTGCTAAACCGGTGAATGAAAACTTCGTGAGGAAACTTGAATGCTTGAAAATTCTAAATTAGATATGTAAGGGCATGTGAAGTCTGTCAACCCGCATTGGGCCAGCGTGGTGGACAAAGGCCTACCTAACCCTAATCATGAGTAGAGGAGGCCTGTGCCCACCAGTGGGACAATATGTAATACTATGCTAGCATTATTTATTATACTTTAGTCATTTTCGAAGATTTTCATTTTTTTTCTGTGCGATGTCGCGTGACAGAGTGCTTTATTTTTACAATATGTAAATTCTTGAAAATATTAAATTAACAAATTGATTTAACTTTGATATTTTTAGACTAAAATCTATTAAAAAAAATCTATCAGGATTTCACTTACTGTCAACTACCCTATTATCTCAAAAAGCAGAAGTATACAATGCAAGGAGTTGTTTTCTGCACTGAGGCACCTATAGCGATTGTCCTAACTCTCATGTGTTGTGCCCGAAGCTTGAGATTACATTTAAAGAATACCTCATCAGTTAACTCCTCACTTCGCCCTTTTAGGTATGATTTGGTAAAAACGTTGAAACACGTATTTCTTTATTTTTTACCAAAAACAAGCCTTAATATGAATTTTCTAAGTTGAAGTATTACGGATTGCCCATACAAACTTTTAACCCCTATTTCACCCCTTTCAAGATAATTTTTTGAGACAAAAAATACCTTATGTCCTTCCCCAGGATATAATCTATTCCTCTGCTGAATTTATTTAGGATTCGTTTACCCGTTTAGTCATGAAAAGGTAACAAACATACAAACAACAATATTAATTTTGCTGCGGAGATATTTTAAAACTGTTATATCTCCTAAGATATTCATTAAAATCAAATGACGTAAGAGCAACATTGTTCAATTAAATACCTATTTGTGATGAATAAAGTATTTATTTGGATAAGGATTAATACTATGTTTATAAAAACCCCTTTCCAAATAATGCATTGTTTCAGAACAAATTCGATAATCATTAAAAAGGTTATAGTGAGCCAACCGAAAAAGATGCTATCGCGGGCTTTTTTTAGAACTTTTTAAGAGGAACAATCCCGTCATACATGATTGTTATGTAACTTTAACCGGTAACGCAGCGCACGCAACGGAAGCTCTCAAAGGGAATTAATTTTCCCCATTTGTGCAACATTTTTCATTCCTATAATAATATATAATAATACTAGCCCTGTATTAAACATTGTCCCACTGCTGGGCACGGGCCTCCTCTACTAATGAGAGGGGTTAGGCCTTAGTCCACCACGCTGGCCTAATACGGGTTGGCAGACTTCACATACCTTCGAAATTCGTATAAGAATTCTCAGATATGCAGGTTTCCTCACGATGTTTCCCTTCACCGTTAAAGCAAGCGATAATTAACATTTTAATATACACATAACTTTAGAAAAGTCAGAGGTGTATGCCACTTGGGTTTCGAACATACGACTTTCGTCTTGACAGTCCGTACCGCAACCAACTAGGCTATCGCTGCTATATTTTCATTCCTGCTACGCTCCTATTGGTCATAGCGTGATGTTATATAGCCTATAGGGCTCCTCGGGCTAAATGGGCTATCCAACACTAAAATAAATTTTTGATTCGAATCAGTAGTTCCAGAGATTAACGCGTTCAAAGAAACAAACAGTCTTCAGCTTTATATATAAGTATAGATATAAAATTATTACATCGGTGATAGCATAATTTATTTTTGTAAGTGTCCATAGACTGTACATGCGGAGCGCATTTCTTTGACCAATTACTGGGATATTTTTAACTACTATATAGTATACTCCCTCTGACATTGTACCATGCGGGCGGCTATTTAGGTTTGATAAATAAATAAACAATGATATAATAACATTTCTTTATTTTAATAGGCAACAAACAATGGGCATGTATAGTTTAACAATAATATGTAACGAGGTCTAAAATTCCGATATATATAATTAAGACATAAGTCAGATATATAAATACAGTATTTTAATTTTTCTACGTGGGTTGGATACCCATAGGTATGTAGGAAAGATTCTTTGTACATAATATGGCAAACATAATGTTCTGTAGAAATAACTTAATACATTTAAGATAATACAGTATTTATTTTTATTATCGGTAGTACATGGACTGAAATTTCTTAGAAAAAAGCACTTTCGATTTTCCCACTTACATGGCAAATTTTCAAATTTATCTTATCCTAAAAACCTTATTTCGACTATTACACAAATTTTATTTATAAATTATTTTATTTATTACACACAAAACAGGTTACAATCGGGTACAAATAGTATGCAATTGTTTAAAGTTTTTTAACATAATTATAACCCACAAATTTGTGTTCCGGAATTAATATTAAGTGTTAACGTGATAACAAAGTTAAAAACATCTAATACAATGCTAATTTCAACTAGTTAATTTTTAAATAAGTTAGTGGAGTGGAATACGAATGAGAAACAAAAATTACTTCGTGTATGATATACATAGTTAAATTGACATTAAACTTAGCTTAAAATAAATCGTTAAGGTCATTACGGATCAGATTCTTATATGTAGTGATATTATTGCTATGAAATAAATCTATAGAGGGATTCTTATTTACTAGTTCATTATATTGCCGACACATACGGACAATAGGATTGAAATAGGATGTATTATTGCGGAATATTTTGAGGGAGAAAACGCTTGGTTTACGGGTTCTGTAATTAGTATTAATATTTAAATCAGACAGCAAAGCTGGAGAATCTATGAGCGAATGAATAATTTTGTATAAGTACACAAAATCACTTAAAGAGCGTCTGGTTTCTAATGAAAGCGCATGAAAATGAGCCAACCGGTCCTCGTATGATTTAAACTTTCTGTGCAAATTAAATCTGAAACAAACAATCTTAAGGCAAGTTCTCTGAACCTTTCCTTTTAACCAAATTTAAGCAAATCGGTCCAGACGTTCTTTAGTAACGCGCTTACAAACAAACAGTTGAACTGCAGGTCGCTGACTGGTTGAATAAAATTGCACTAACTCCCAAAAGAACTCAACTATCATTTATCTGGGAAATTATTCAATTTATTTTTACATTATTTTTATACTATGCGTGTAAATTCCAAGACAACAATTATATGCGTCTGTTGGTATTCTTTGAGCTTCCATAATGTAACATTTTGGGATTCTGCATTCAGACCTTAACTTCTATATAAAACTCTCGAAGCAAAACCCTATGAATGTACATATTTCAAAATTTAAAATGGTCTTTGATGTCAAATTGTGCTTATGTTTCGTGGAGATCTTGCGTAATATAAAATTATTTAATGCAGCCCAATAAAAAAATACTTTTATGAAAGTAAAATATAAATAACATCAACGACAGTAATGTATCCCAAGTATTATCGTATATTTTGTACTTACATGTAAATGTTTCTCTTCCATGGCATAAAATATTATCACAAGCATTTGAACGGTAAAATAATTATATTAATAAATTGTAGACATTACTATAAATTAATAACTAATTAACTTTTCTAGATCGATTCAACGCGGACCCATAACCCCGTTTCCGATTTTATTAACATAGACCTCTTATGAAATTGTACTGGATGCACAGTTTTAGAACAAGCTGAGAATCTGAAGTTCTTCACTAGAGCAATCATCGCTGCTTTGGCTGAAAGCATTGCAAATCGCAAACCTGGAAAAAAATGAGTTATTTTTAGCTCCATCAACTGTTATTTAAACTAAATAACTATTTCAGATACTGATACGTCGCCGCAGTAGCCTAATATGAACACTTAGTTATTCCGCATAAATAAAAAAGGTTACATAAATACGCCCAAAGGACAAAAGTTTAATTGTTTTCATTACTTATATGTTATTACATACAATCATACATACATATACACTCACGCCTATAATCCCCGAATTTTTCGCCGAATTTCGGTCCCATAATGTGATAGGGGGCGAGCCTATCGCCATACCGGGCACAGGTTCCAGACTCCGGGCTAATACTGAGAATTTCTAGATAGAAAAACCCAATATCACTTTACCCGACCCGGGGATCGAACCCGGGACCTCAGCACAGCGGTTGTAACGCATGCGCAATTACAACTGCGCCACCAAGGCAGTCACATATTTTGATATATGTTATTCTTTATTATTATACTCGTATAATATGCAGAACGTTGCGGATCTAAAAGAAATGCTTTCTGAACTGCATGATGCGCTCCTAAGCCTGAGGATGAACACGTCCAAGACAAAGGTAATGACAAACCGTCCACGTAATATACCGAATATCATCATAGGTAACACCCAGATTGATATAGTAGGCGATTATATATATCTTGTTTATCCTTTTGCCGAGACCTGCAAGCGTAGGAGATCGCTAGACGAATCCAGCTAGGATGGGCCGCTTTTGGGAAGCTTGATGACGTCTTCAAGGCAAATATTCCGCAATGTCTCGAGACTAAGACATTCAATCAGTGTGTTCTGCCCATGCTCACTTATGGATCCGAAACGTGGACGTTCACAGAGGACTACATGCACAAAATAAGAGTCGCACAAAGAGCCAAGGAGCGAGCCATGTTAGGTATCTCCCTCGTGGACCGCATACCGAACGTTGAAATTCGTCGTCGGACGAAAGTTGCAGACGTCGGTATGCGGATCGCGAAGCTAAAGTGGAGATGGGCGGGACACCTGATTAGACGGAATGACGGCAGGTGGACTAGGGCGGTAACAGAGTGGTGGCCTAGAAGAGGACGAAGAGAGAGAGGCAGACCACCATCCAGATAGTCTGATGACATCAGGAAGGCGGCCGGTACATGGTGGACGAGGTTAGCACAGGACCGGAACGAATGGCGTGAAAGAGGAGAGGCCTATACCCAACAGTGGGTCGATACAGGCTGAACGAAGAAGAAGAAGAAGAATGTGCAAAGATGTTTACGTCTGGGTTAACAAATAATTTGACCTGCTTAAAAGAAAAAAATATAACTTACCTATGCAGTTTCTCGGCCCAACGCCAAACGCCAAAAACAGGTGTGACGGCCGTTCCTTTTTCTCTTCATTCATAAACCTTTCAGGTCTAAATACATGCGGTTCAGGGTATATGTCAGGGTCCATGTGGAAGCCGTATATCGGAATCGCTATACAGTCGCCTACATTAAGTTTTATTGATGTTCCCGGTAGCGTGTAAGGTTTTGTACATACTCTGTCAACTCTGGATAAGGGCGGGTAGACTCGCAATGTTTCTGAATAATAAAAAATTCAGTACTTAATATTCGTTTTAAAACTAAAAAAAGATGAAGTCTAGACAATTGTAATACAGATCTGAAAACAACTATTATATGAATAAAAAAGAAATATTCATAAAAGTTCAATAAAACCGACTTCAATAAAAAAAAAAATTATGCGTCCCTATAAAATTCTTTCCCTATAAATTTCTAAAAAGAGAACTTACTCCGTTTATTAAAGTCGGTTGATAAAGTTTTCTCTAAAACATGAAACGGCCTGCTCTATTATTACCACTCAGGAAACTAGCGTAAAGTAACAACAGTGAGCTGTTGCGATTTATACGGTGATTGAGATTTCTGGAGGATTTCCAGGACCAAATTCTTCTCACCTTCTCTATCACCTATTCCTTTCCTTTCAAGGCCACCAGTGGGTGTTCATGGACAGTGCAGATATACTACCATCAGGTGACCGACTTGATCGTGTGATAAAATATAAAAACATAATACAAGCCCTCCATTTAAACATTGTCCCGCTGAGCTGTACACGGGCCTCCTCTACTTATGAGTGGGGTTAGGCTTAAGTCCAACATGCTGGCCTAATGCAGGTTGGTTAATAATCATAAAATTAATTATTATTAATAACCATAATCATTATTAACCAACCAATTAATTATTGATAAAAATATTAATCTTGTATTAATCATCATATTTGACGTACCGAAACAGAAGGAATTTTAGTGCTAGGTTAACAATTGCAATGACAAAGGAGATACGCATGTTTCCTATGTAAACTGGGCTAAGTGGTGAACATAAAAGGGGTATGGTTATTAACAACAAAGATATGACACAGCTTAACTACGATAAAGTATTTTTGAGCCAGGTCATAGGGTTTCGAAGTTTTATCAACTTATAGGTCTACAAAATACTACTATTTTCTACCATATTCAATGACTATGTTTTTCATCAGATATGATCTCCTTAATGATTATAATTATAATTAACTATGTAGGTACCTTACCTTTCAAGGTGGGAATACATTGTATATCCGCCAATAGAAATAATTAACCCGTTATAATAGCCAAGGGTCGTTGTAAAGTATAAACACAAAATAACCAGCACCACAGAACGAAAACAAATTGCTCTCGCGACAAATCACATACCACAGATTAAGTATTAGTAGCAAGCTAGAGGTTGAAAATGGACAGCTGTTAAAAACTTCAAGTGTCAATTATCATTCAATCAATATTGCAAAAATAAAATCGATGAACCACCCGAGTCATTTTATTTTAGTGTATTTTCTTTAGATTAATAAATGTTTGAACAAATGCCTTTCTAATGTACTTGCAATGTTTATGCTTCTATAGTTTTTGCCAACATTAAATGTAGTTTAACAAAGATTGAAAGAATATCGTTTATCGATATTAGTTTAATTTACAAGTCGATACAATATGTACAAAAGCTATAGCAACCCCACGATTATTTACAATAAAAAATTGTAGAAATATTTTTGTGTTATCATAATATTTCTTCTAAATCTGGTTGCATCGGTGTAGGATGAAATAAAAATGAGAAATAAAGTCTAAAAAATACAAATGATTTGACTTACCTAATAGGAATCCTTCGAGATACGGCAATTGTGAAAGAAGCTCGTAAGTGATTTCTTTGCCTTCAGTGATTTGTTTGATATGGGCTCGCAATTTGTCTTGTATGTCGGGATTGGTCGCCAGGACGTGAATCGCAAACGACAACAAACTACTGGATGTTTCATATCCAGCAATTAGGAATAATAAACATTGTGCATCTATTGTGTCGTCGTCCAATTCTGAAAGTAATTTTTACTATGCTATAATCAACGGGTATCGATTTCTTCATAAAATGTACATAAAAAATTATTTTGCTGAGTTCTGTCTCGCTTTTGATATTAATCTTTACAATTAGACAATTGAATAATACCTATTTTAGTTTTGCCATTTTCCATTTCCATTTTTTCTTTCTTAGCAAAATCAATGAGTATCTGTAGAAAATCGTTATTCCTGCAAAATATAATATTAGATACATATTAAAATATTTCCTTAAGTTAAAAAATGTTCATACACTATAATAAAAGTACTTGCTTTGAATCAGCGTTGTTTCGTTCAGCTTTAGCTGCTTTTAACATTCTTACTAATTCGTCTGTAGATTCTGTATTTAAGAACGATATACTTAAGTAAGGTAGCAATTTTGGCATGAAAACTAAAATTGATAATATTATTATTCTTTTAAATTTTGGCAAATAATCAAATTGTTCGGCCACCTGGAAAGAAAAACATTCTTAAAGACAGAGTAAAAGTACGTACGTAGTAAGTACGGCACTGAAGATATTTATCAATAATGTATATACACTACTTGAGAGGAATAAAATCGCACACCTATTAGTACTTTGCTTTCTTTTGTGTTTTCTCTAAATTGTCAGGACATTGAATGAAAATTTGAAGACAATAATAATTTTTTACTAAAAGGTAATCTGAAGGTGAAAAAAAATGACACCCGCAGAAGCTGCTCAAGTTATTGCCTTGCTTGAAACAGGACAAAATCAGTGTCAAGTTGCTCGATAGCTAAATTTGAGTCAAATCAAGAGACTGGTGGGTCCATTCGGCGACCAGAATAGAGCCGTCATCGTACGAGATCAGATCGTGACGACCGTTTTATTGTATCGCGATCATTATTTGACCGTTTTATTTTTGTCGTCTTTTAAGCTAAGTTTAATTGTATATGCATTGTTGCCTTAATAAACTTTTTATCTATCTATCTATCTATCTATCTATCTATCTTATCTATCTATCTATCATTAAGAAATTGAGATTTGAACGCAGTTGATCTAGAACAACAGCTTCAAGAAGTGCTCAATGTCAGTGTAAGTCGGTGGACGGTTAGAAGAAGGTTATCCGAAGCTTGGCTTACTGCGCAACGCCCAGCAAATGGTCCGAAATTAACCACAGCTCACCGACAAACTCGACTTCAATTTGCCCGAGATCACGTAAATATAGGGTTACCAATCCCGGAAATCAAATACTAGGATTTTTAGTTTTTGAAGTTAGAAAAACCAGGACAATTCAATTTCAAAACAGAACGCATCTTTTGCGAGCCGAGACGCTAATTTTAAAATACAGGACCTTATCAGTGCGCTTTAAAAACCCAGGACGCTGCTTCAAACTATCCAGAACATCCCAGGACACTCTAAAAACCAGGACATGTCTTGGGAAAACAGGACGGTTGGCAACTCTACGTAAATAGGACCAGTGGAGAACAGTAATGTTATCAGGTGAGTGCAGAATGACTTGACATGGTCACGATGGACACTCAAGAGTCTACAGAAGGACTTCGGAACGTTTTGCACAATGCTGCATAAGTGAAAGAGTCGCTTATGGCGGTGGATTTTGCATGTTTCGGGTAGGATGTGCGATTTTTTTGCTCCCAAATGTATTTTAATATATTTTAGTACAATGAGCACTAAGCAGGCCTGAACAACTAACTTCTTCTTTCAAATATAAAGTTAAATAAGTCGGAGTGTCATGAATACAGATAATACCAATTGCACTTGAAAATCATTTAATTCATTGTAAATTGTGGGTACCATCAGTTGTTTTAATATTTTGAGTTCTTTATCAGGTGATCTCACTCAAAGAGTGGAAATCACAGAATATAAGTGAGCGCATCTAATCATTTGTTGGACATTCGACACTCAGTGTCAGAGATCCGGCATTCAATATTCAGTTTTCGAATAGTCTATTATCTTAGAGGTTGTAATGCCGAAACACTGTTTAACTGACGATACCTACCTAAAGTAATAAGTTATGTGATGTGCGTCTCAGATTGTAGTTTAAAGTGTGTGTGTTTAATAAAGTAACCATGGAGTTTCTTGCCAGTTCTTCTCCGTAGGACAACTGCATTTCGAACTGGCAGTAGTTTAATAAACAGGGAAGTGTTATACTTATGTTATTTTCAACACAACTATCATACGATAGCATCCTGACTACATCTGAAGATCAGGAGAGAGGTGAATAAACCTTTTCAGAGCCTCGGCCTGATCACCCGCCGCCCACAAATATATACATATTATATTAACATTTCATAAATCCGATATAACAGACAATATTTTACAACAGCGCTATATAGAGACAAGTACCTACTCCTAGCTTCATTTCGTTCTTGTTATGATTTTCTACTTACTCGCAGAAAGTGAGATCTTTCGCTATTTAATGCATCACATTCAATCCCAAACGCACAGGCTCCAATGACTTCTAAAGTAAAGTGTCCCATCGTTGTTTTCATTTCTACTTCTTGATGGTCTGTGGATGTTAATGTTAAATCAATTATACCTACGTATTCAGCCTTTATCAAATTTTGTTTCACTAATAACTATTGTACAGAAAAGTGACACATTGTCTTGATCCTACTGTAAAATATAATTATCTGATTTGCTAGACATATGGAACTACGAGAGACTTTCGGTCTCATGACATCCAGAAACAAATATTAGTGAATCACACAAACATTTGTCTCTGTGAGGGGATTACCCTGGCGCCTCGTTTTTACAGCCGTCTATTGACTTACTGTCCACGGAGGCTGTCATATATTTAACTATAATATCATATACATCACAACGGTTTATGATCGTGATTACCCCCTCAAGGGTAAAACAGTTATTCCGTGATTAAAATACAGCATAAACGTTACAAAATGACGACATACAACTAGGTCCGCCCCGTTACCATAAAAGCTGTAAAGCTTTTGAAACGACAGGACCAAAAAGTAAAAATAAACGGCGATAAAATCCGTAATATTAGTTATATCAACATGTATTATTCGCATATATAACACTGTAATCTGCATAGAATATTGGATATGAATGTTGTGTGTGGCGCGGCGTAGCACTCACACACACATCTCTCACGCACACATGCATTAGAAGCACACGAATATAAAAAAAAATAAAAAAAAAAATATCTTTATTTCTTCAGTAGGTCAAACATACACTAAAATAATATCATGGAAAATGTACACAACAGATTGTAAATAAGTAATGGAATGTAATATAATGTAATGGATGTCTTTTGCTCCTTTCATAACCAATCGACATCAGTCGTCATATTATAATTATTGTTTAAACTGCAACAATGTCTAGCGTTTACCCTGATATGATTACTGATAAGTAAGATAGCATTTAATGGTCCTTACATATGTAATATACACAAATAACGTTAAAGATAAGATAAATATGTCTAATTAAACATACCATATTGTTTGAGGAACTCCACCATCTGCTTTGAACATTGCTCTACAAGAGGAAGCATGTTCCTTAAACGCGCCGAGCTAAATGCCGGTGTGAGGGTGCTTCTTACGCTCTTCCATTCTGATCCCTGAGAAATTTTTATTTATTAATAAACGCATCATTTAATCGTCCAGTCATCTTATATTATTGTTATTGTGGCCGCATGAAAATAATAAACAATTGATGACGTACAGAAACCCCTTTATTCCAAACAACAGAACTGCTTCCCATTATTAGTAGTGCTATGAAAAGCGGCGCAAATTTGGCACCATGTTTAGTTTGGATTGCGTGTAATAATAGGATAGTTTCCTGTGTTTAATTTTGTACATTATTCTCTACGCAATCGAATATAATACGTAAAAGAAACTCTTTTGCGAAAACTGAATCCAAATTGCTCGAAAAATGAAGTCACAATATGTATTTTAAATATTGGTATGAGCAAATACTCATAAGCGAAAACGGTTTCCGTATTGGGAACATATCGCTATCTCCCTCGCACAACGATACAGTACTGAGTACAGGCAATTCATGGTACCGTGACGTCACGGTATCAGATATGCATCCTTGTACTGTTATTTGACAACTACCCCTTCCAGCAGATTTGAGTAGTGTCTAATTTACTTATTTTTGTTCGGATTCATAAAATTCTTTCGATAATAGGTTTTAGGTAAAATAACTTGTTGATTAAATTAATTAAAAAATCGAGTCAACTACCCTATTGTTGGTAAACATTTAAAGAAAATATAAAAATTAAATAAAAATGTTTAACGAGATGAGCAAGTTGCTCTTCTGGTGGTATGTGCCAAACCTGTCATTAGGTTATTAGTTCCTTAAAGTCATTGTTGCTAATATTCTAGGAAGTCACGTTTCTTGGTCAGCTGGTGACCCGGATAAAATCAGAGATGTGTCACGTCTTTAGTCTGTCCACATAACGTAGAGTCCATTTACAAACAGGCGTTACATAGTCTTACTATAACAATTCACAATATAAACATCCAGTTTCCATTATGATAGTAAGTAAGATACAATCTGTGACTTTTTTTATTGAGGACTGTACTATGTAGCGATTGTGTAATTTTTGTCGAACGGCCTTAACTTCGCGGCTGCATAACTGACTAAATCAGTGTTTTTATCAAATTGGATGAGACAAAACAAGGCCTTTTATCTACAGATTTAGCATAATAAGTATACGCCACTATATTTTAAAACTAAATATAATATAAACCTCCATAATAAAAAATCTTAAAATAACCTATGAGATTTCTTTACACAAGTTTTTTTTTTATTATTATGATTTATAAATCAACTTTAAAAAATATGGCAAGCATACTTAATTATTTATTTATTATTACATGGTACAATGCTGTCTCTTTAGTTATACACAGTTGTATGCATAATCGGGTTAGTATTACTTACCTACCTTACTTAACAGCTGCGGACGGGTTACTGGGTCCCGTAAATATTTGCTTTACTTCATCGTATGGATATTATTCATAAAGCTCACCTTTAAATTCAAAAGAAACCGTCTCAAATACTCTGGCTCCTTAGAGTTTAGAGTGATACGATCGGTAAAGTAGTCGAAATCTCGAATAGTCACTGCTTTCAAAACATCTGGGTCGAAAATGTATAACACTGGTTTTCTCCCCTCAAATATGCCTAAAAATAAATTTCACATTTTAATCTACAGTTAATACATTCGTACACAGTACATGTTTAGTAGCAGATCTTAAATTATATAATAATGATACTTGATTATGTACATTGACCGGAATATATTCACGTCACAACAACAATAAAGCAATAAAATGATGTTGCGTCGACCAGTACGGGTGTGACCCGACCAGTGTCGTGTAGAGACGAGAAGGTATTGGTGAAAAATGAAATGTTTTTCGGGCGGATTCCTTGACTTTGACGAAATTTTAAAGATGATGTTACTGTTAATGCCAAGACACGGATGAAGATGTTTGGCGGAAGACAGTAAAAGCAAATCTAATGTTAAATCTTTAGTAGCTTAAGGAATCGATAGATGCGTTATTGACAACGTTAAACGCTCTGCGATCATTTTTACTGGCATACACTAGGATTACCAACCACGGAATTCAAATACTAGGATTTGAAGTTCGAAAAACTAGGACAATTTAGTTTAAAAACACGACGCATCTTTGTTTTAAAATAGCGTGAACACTTGCGAGCCGAGAGGCCACCTCTAAAGTATGGATTGCAAAAGTGGTGTGCGAATTTTAAAATACAGGGCCGTATCAGTGCGCTTTAAAAAGCCAGGACGCTCCTCAAAATCTATCCAGGTCACCCCAGGACACTTTAAAAACCAGGACATGTCCTAGGAAAACAGGACGGTTGGTAACTCTAATATACACTGTCCTACTGTTGGTCTATTAATGATGTGTTACGCCATAATTCAAATACATAGTTAATATTTAGGTATCAGGGTTTATTACTAGTTAATCATAATATAATAATAATTACGCCAGCAAAAGGCTGTTTGAATATTACGAAAGCGCCAAAGGCGGTAGGGTCTTTGCTTTGCTTATTTTATATGACATGCTAGGGTTGGTGGTTCTAATTATCGATTACAGACACACACGTACACTCACGCCTGTGATCTCCGAAGGGGTAGGCAGAGGTGTAACTAGACACCCACTTTTCGCCGATTTTCGGTCCCATGTCATAGGGGGCGAGCCTATCGTATCGCCCCCTATGACATTATGGGACCGAGCACAGGTTCCAGACTCCGGGCTAATACTGAGGAATTTCTAGATAGAAAAACCCAATATCACTTTACCCGACCCGGGGATCGAACCCGAGACCTCAGCACAGCAGTCGTAACGCACGCGCAATTACAACTACGCCACCGAGGCAGTCCTTATCCATCAGTCCAATTGAGGCTGTCAGTACAAAAGTGGCCTAACCCTCAATTTTTCATAATCTGACCTATGTACTACAAATGATTTAAAATGTGCAAAATCTAATGCAAAACCGGCCTATCTCTAGTTTCACCAATTGCCAATATGATGGACAACAAGATGGCATTGCAAAAATTGCATTTATGTACTTTTATTTACAATCCATGAATATACAAACCCCATTATTTTCATACTCATTGTCTCAAGCTTAGGCCACTTTTGCGCTGACGGCCTCAATTATCGATTACTTCAGCAATATTTATTTATTTCCTTGTCCTATCCTTTTAAATTTAGAAGATTTTGTTCAATTTTGATTTGAACATATCTCGCAATCTTACTTGTCTGGGTTCTTATGTTAAAGACTTTATAACTCTGATATGTACTTGCTCATAAATAACTATACAGAAACTTGGCCTATTGGCTTTAAACACTTGACAAGCTTTTTTTAATTTTATAATGAAAGCAGCCTATTTTGTTTGTTCTGCTAGAATATATATTTTTTTTATTGCCTCTATAGGCAGACGAGCAGACGGGCCACCTCATGGTGAGTAGTCACCGCCGCCCATAGACTTCTGCAATGCCAGGGCACAGCAAAGACATTTTTACCTAGTCAGGTCATAAATTCTGTCACATGTTTAATATAAAATAATTGAAACAAGTTTATTCATTATGTAACCATTTATATACCAAAATGAACATAACAAAACATAGATTCTTATGACACTAAAGTTTATTCAAAATGACCTACGTGATTTTGAATACAGGCCTTCAATCTGCGCGGCCAGTTGTCTATCGCAGCACGAACGAGGTCCATGTCAATATCGGCGGCTGCCTTAATCAAGGATGTCTTGAGTGACTCCAAATTGGGATGAGGCTTTGAGCACGCCTTTTCCTCCAAGTGTTGCCATATCTTGTAATCTAACGGATTCAAATCTGGACTGGAGGAGGGCCAGTCTTCGTGCCGGATGAAGTCGATTTCACGAGCCGCCAGCCAGTCTTGTGTGCTCTTCGCTCTATGAGCTGGCGCCGAATCTTGTTGGAACCCAGTGCCTGTTATTGAACATGGTATGAGAAACAGGTTCCACAAGGTTCGTCAGGACTGTATTTTGATACACAACTACATTCGTTTTTACACCTTTCTCACAAAAATGTACCTCTGTTAAGCCCCAATAAGAAACTCCCAACCATACCATGAGCGAGGATGGAAAATGACCTCGTTGGACACGCGGAATACGGTTGCTCGCTTCTTCACTACTGTGTGCGTACACCTTATCATTTTGTTTGTTGTAGCTCTCTTCTACGGTAAAAAATTTTTCATCTGAAAAAAGAATTTCCCGATATTTTTTTCCCGCGTACCGCTTCAACAAAGCGCGGCATCTCTTCAGTCTCAGGTCCATTAGACGAGCATTCAAACGATGTCCTGTTTTTCTTCGATATGCCCGAAGCCCTAAGTCTTCATTCAACATCCTTTTCACCGTGGTTCTGCTTAACCCCATCTGAAGGGCCAACAGTTTCTGCTTACGATAGGGATTTCTTTGAATTCGCGCCTTCACAGCTTTTATCACTGCTGGAGTCCTAACAGACCGAGGGCGACCACTTCTTGACCTGTCATTTACACTAGAGTCTTCATTGTATCGTTTGATGGTACGATAAACGAATCTTTTGGTTATATTCAAATTTTTCAGTATGTCAAAAATTTGAATTGGCGCGTAACCGCAACGATGTAACGCAATTACTGCAACCGGTCTTCTTTAAGCGTCCACTCCATTTAAAAATGAGTAAAATTCTAAAAAGTATACATTTTCATTTTCATGAACAATTTGAAATTCGAATTCAATAAACTTTTTTGTGGCCAGCATTCTAAAATAAAAGTTTTTACTGTGTGACAATACTTATGACCTGACTGTGTATATACTATTATTTTTTAAATTGGTTTAAACACATTTCCAAATCGCTATCTTGCCCACCATTCCTTTTAATAACTTCTTAGTTGTCACTGTGTTATCTGCATAAGCTATCTATCAAGGTTTGTATGAAACGAGTAAGTATACTACTTTTAGTTCATGTTCATGATGTTTTATACCAAATACGTAAACAATTATATGCCCATCGCTGTCTCATTTGTCGTATAGGTTGCGGCTGCATCAGCCTAGCAGGTTTACTTCTCGCAGAAGTTTTTTGTCTCATCGCTCAGTCTATAACTTGTCAATCTACCCGTAGTTATTTTCTAAAATACCGGCGAGATATACCTGCCCTATTAGATGTTTTGATATTTTATATAGCATATCAATGATTTTCATTTAAAGGTGGTAACGAGGGAGGGACAAGTGATTGTTTTTTAATAACTTAATGATGATGAATTCATCGATAATGAACATTATGATTTAGGTGTTAATTTAGTTTAATAATTGATTCTGAATGATGTAAAGAATACTTTTATTTTGTTTTATTGAATAATCAATATTATTGAATAAGATGCTATTACTTGATGTAACGCATCCTCACTTCGAAATTTGACTTTTTAAGGTCGTTTATAAACTGCTTAAAGAAAGCGATAGCCTAGTTGGTTGCGGTACGGACTGTCAAAACCAAAGTCGTATGATCGAAACCCAAATAGCATTCAACTCTGACTTTTCTTAAGTTACGTGTGTATTAAGTGTTAATTGTCGCTTGCTTGTTGACTGCCTCGGTGGCGCAGTTGTAATTGCGCATGCGTTACGACAGCTGTGCTGAGGTCTCGGGTTCAATCCCCGGGTCGGGTAAAGTGATATTGGGTTTTTCTATCTAGAAATTCTCAGTATTAGCCCGGAGTCTGGAACCTGTGCCCGGTATGGCAATAGGCTCGCCCCCTATCACATTATGGGACCGAAATTCGGCGAAAAGTGGGTGTACTGGTTACACCTCTGCTTACCCCTTCGGGGATTACAGGCGTGAGTGTATATGTATGTATGTTGTCGCTTGCTTTAACGGCCAAGGAAAACATCGTGAGGAAACCTGCATACCTGAGAATTCTCATAAGAATTTCGAAGGTATGTGAAGTCTACCAATCCGCATTAGGTCAGCGTGGTGGACTAAGGCTTAACCCCTCTCATTAGTAGAGGAGGACCGTGCCCAGCAGTGGGACAATGTTTAACAGGGCTAGTATTAGTTTTTATAGAATAAACTTTCAATAATCAAAGTTGTTTATTTTGGAATGCTTTTTAACTATTGTTAACTATTGTCAAACATGTATGTCATAAATTATATTTTTAAATATAAATAAAATTAATTACAAATATTCAAAAGAAGCTTAAAATATGATAAATAATATAATAAAAACGAAAAAATACAAAACCTTATTATTCTTCATTGTTAACCGACTTCAAAAAAAGGAGGAGGTTCTCAATTCGACTGTATGTTGCTTTTTTTTTTTTTATGTTTGTTACCTCGTTTCTCTGTACTGTGTGAACCGATTTCGACCATTCTTTCTTTGATTGAAAGCTGGTGCTTGTCATTTGGTCCCATAAAAATATGGTGAAGATCTGATGAATATCTTCGGAGCTGGAGAGGGTAACTCCTTAAAATTAAGTAGTATTCCAGTGGTTCTTTTTGCATTACGTTCATTATAAAAGTTAAGTTTCAGTGAGAGAGGGTAAAAGGGGTGGGGGTGAGGGAGGGGGGTGATAAAATTAAAATACACGTAAATTCTAATATCTTCAGCAGCTTTTAACCGATTTTATATAATTTACCACTAAAAAGCAAAAAATAAATTATTACTTTTTAAATAAAAATTAAACCGCCTTCAAAAAAACCCAGACACAACTAAAAAGCAAAAAATAATTGGTTACATTTAAATCAATTAGTTATATGCAATTTAAATCAATTATTTGGAGTCGGTGCCAGCCAAAACATGGAAAAAACAGAATAATCAGGCATACAAAAAAATATAAAATAGATCCAGACTTGGTTTTTATAAATCTAAAAGTAAAGAAAACAACACCGGCACCGACTCCCAAAATAATTGATTTAAATTGCATATAACTAATTGATTTAAATGTAACCAATTATTTTTTGCTTTTTAGTTGTGTCTGGGTTTTTTTGAAGGCGGTTTAATTTTTTTGTCTAACACTATCATGATGGATAAAATAATGAGATTAACTAGACAGTTCAAAGCTTGTCTTAGTATACAAATATATATAGTAAATAAATGTTTCATTAAAGTTAAAACTAACATATTATACATAATATATTTTATGTATAGATAACAATATTGACTTGATTATATCTTAGTTTTAGAATAAAGAAATTAACTGAAATTTTCAACCACTAAAATTATCAGTAGAATATTAATAACAAAACCTTTTAAGTAATGAAAAATTTCAACCATTATGTCCATCTCTTGTTTATAGACACAACCGAGTTATGAAGTTATGCAATTTTACATGTTAAGATGGCGTCAATCATATTATGTATAGTTAGTTACTGCAATCATTTTGTCATACAAATGACCTTTTTAAAAGGGGCCTCGTAAAATAACTTTATTTGTTACATTATAAAACACTTGATTTCGGAAATGTATGTATTAAAATCTTAGGTAAACATTCTATTTGTATGTACTGTATTTTCACACTATACTAGAATAACAAAAATATACAAATTATTGAATCAATCAATGATTACATAATATACACTCTCATGGTTTCTCACGAAATACAATTATGAAAATAAACGTCTCTCAGATAAATTAATATAAAACATCGCAATAGTATGCATCGCATTAAATGGTATATTCGAATTTAGGCCATACAATCTAGTTCACGATGACGGCATTGCGTCGAGTCCTACCAAGCAGTAAAAGTGTAACAAAACATTGGCCAAAGTTATTCTGGCCCAACCCTGTATCTTTGAGGCCAATCCCACTGTTGTGCTATCATCTAAAGTTGTTATCTAATGGGTTCTTACGTTTACGAGAATATAACACATTAAAAAAAACTAATTTTATGAATTATATCAGTGTTTGTTTTATTTTTTGGTACCAATGTTTCAAAAACATTACAGCCTTCATGATAACAGGGCAGTCTGTGCAGTGATGAAATCTGTATTTTTTGTCATCTATTTCTTCTTTCAGTGAACAGACTACCTGCTGCTTGTGACAGTATGTGACAGCATAACACCAATAAACATAAAAAATAAAATAAAGAATGAACATTGTTACTATTCAAAATAATTGGGCATTTAAAAAAAAGAAAATAATTAAAATTTATTTTGATGTTAAATTATTATGTATTGAAATAACACGAATTTTACAGATTCTATTGTGGTTTATTTTACTTTTTTAACCCGACTTTTTGTTGGGTTAAAATAGTAAAATAAATCTCAATAGAATCTGTAAAATTCATTTGATTTCAATGTAAAATATTTGCGTAAACATAAGAAACCATTAAATTATTATGTATACAATAATCATAAATGCACACCTACAAAAGTTATAACCATCTGCTGTACATTCTGTACTTGTTGTTCTATGCAGTTATCACAGATAATATGCTGTTGGTTATTTTGTTAAATTATTAACTGATAAATTAACATTTAATCCAAATGTTGAAAATTATTTGACTATGCGTTAAAAAATGTTTGATTTACGCCTTGAGTCTACTAACTATCTACCACAATACTTCATACCACTTCATTTCCACCTACTTTAGAATAATTAAAATGGAAAATAAAATCTATGGCTTTACTGTTAAAAGGTATATTGATGAATTATATTTACTACCTAGATATTAAAAATCCAGTATAAGAAAAGTTATGGATAAATTAAATATTAATGGTGAATAAGTGATATCGAGTTAACTGACTTCTCGTGTTAGTAAATTATTTTATAATATTTATAAATACTTACCGCCATAAGGTTGTCCTTTAAAATATCCATAAATATCTAATTGGAAGTGATGAAGAGATTTAATTGCTTTAAATCTTGGTGCCAAATTTCCCAACAAAATAACTGGTTTCATATATGGAACGCCTTTCTTCTCGAAATGGTCGAACGTACTTGTATAGTAAAAATATAAACCAATTAGTGTAAATATAAACAAAATAAATTTCCAATCTTCAGCGATTAGAAACAAACTGTATTTTATGGCGCCGTACAACTCCATTACGTATTATATGTAAGTGCGATCACTGCAGTGTTATTTAGAATATCAACAAAATTGTGCAGTTCTGTGTTACAATTATTTTTTATAATATCCGAGGCCCCGCTATTTGTTTTTGATTAATAGGTAGGGATAACCGATGACGAGATACTCTAACGTTTTTGAAACATCGATATTTATTTAAAACTAATAATCGATGTGTTTGGCTTTGGAAATAAAAAAAACGTATGAGCCTTACAATAGTTGCATAAATTATGTGTAACATCTGACATTTCATCTTGGTTACATGAAGTAACATTAATAATAATTTTAAATTAATCTCGTTTCATAATTTAAATGTGATTATTTATGTTTTCAAGAAATAAATATCTAAAAATAAAGCATTGGTACTTTTCCGTTAGCCGGGCGCAAATGTCAAATTTAGAACATAGAACTGTTGCTGCATGCGTGGTTTTAGATGGAGTTAGCAGATAAACAAACAGACATACGCTTTCCTGATGTAAAACATCCAAGTTGTTCAATTGCAAGGCAAGGCTGCAAACCATTGAACATCGACGTAAAGTTGCTAGTTTATCGGTTTTCTACCGGATACATTTCGGCGAGTCTGCCTTGGAATTACGCAATTTAATTCCCTCAACCCCTTTCTATCATCGGACGACAAGAGACTCGGCGAAGCGTCATCGATACATGGTTGATATTCCACAAGCGCGCACGAAGCGTTTTGCTAGTACATTTATCATGCGCACCGCTAGAGAGTGGAACTCTTTGCCGGAGTGTATATTTCCCGAAAATTATAATCTGGGTATCTTTAAGTCAAGAGTGAATAGGTATCTTCTAGGCAAGCGTGCTCCGCCGTAGACCACATAATCACTTACCATCAGGCGAGATAGTGGTCAAACGCAAGCCTATTTATTATTAGCGTATTTACTATTATTAGGAATACCGAAGGTATAACTGAGGTATTTAGGAGACTAGTTGGGGGTAGTTAATAATGACAACCAAAGTGGGAGTAGTAAATGTTTAATATAAGACAGAGTGCCTTCCGCGCTCCGGTGTTCAGTTGGTTCAGTTCAGTTTAGTTGAGTGGAAGACGAGACGATAGCCAGTATATTCGTGGTTCGGTGTAGTAACTGTAAATGGTAATTATAATGGTAATCAGTTTAATGGCGTTGTTCAGTTTAAAAGGGTAATGCTGGTAGATTAATTATAAAGAGAAGCCTTAAAGTGAATCCTGACATGCGTGTGTATTGATAATAAGCACTGAGATGTGTAACAGTGTCGTGTAAATCAATCAATAAATTATAAATATTGTATTTGTGCCTTTTAAATATCCATTTTGCTTAGATTTGTTGATGTTGCTAACATCAGTGGTATTGGCTCCACAGTCTTAGCATTGGCTTCTTGATTTGTAATTAAAAAAAAATACCCACAGTGTGAATATTAGTAAACGCGATAAAATTGAACTGGTTGCAATTGTGTGGTAAACGTTGTTCAACTTAAGCAACGTGTTGTCATAAAAAGAACGCGAAATTAGAGTCGTGGAATATAGTGAAAAGCGCATTAGACCTTACGACGGAAAATAAAACCGTGGAGTAATTTACGGTTGGGGTAACGAATAATTTGGTAAGAGTTGTGCTTGATGACCTGTTCTCTGGTAAGGTAACATTGTGATATTATTAAAGTGAGTAGTATATAACAGCTCATTGTGTTTGACAAAAATATGTGATTATTAAAATCATTTGAGTTCGTTTCGATAAAATGTGGTGATAAAGTAATGTTCTGATATTATAAAAAAGAGTATTGTATAAATAGCTTATTGTGTTTAACAAAAAAATATCTGTGATTATTAAAATCATTTGAGTTCGTTTCGATAAAATGTGGTGATAAAGTAATGTTCTGATATTATAAAAAGAGTAATATAATAAAGTAACGTTGTGATAGTATAAAAATGAGCAATATAAAGCTCATTGAATTTGACAAAGTACATTTGATTTTTTAAAAATCGTGTGAGTTGTTTTTGATAACGTGTGTTGATAAAGTAACAATGTGATATTTATATTGGAAATGAGGTATATTAAATAGCTCATTAAGTTGGACAAAATAATCTTTGATTTTTATAAATCATTCGAGAGTTCTGTTTCATAACCTGTGTTGATAAAGGCAACAAGGTGGTCGTATATTAAAAACTAGTGTAAATTTAAATAGCCCGTTGAGTTATAGACAAATAAAGGTTTGTTAAAATCATTTGAGATTTATGTTTGAGAACCTGTGTTGGTAAGGCAACAAGGTGATATATTAAAAAAAGGCCCAGTGTAACATTTAATAGCTTGAGTTTTGGGAAAATATCTTACGATTTTTTAAAATCATTTGAGAGTTACGTTTGATAACCTGTGTTGATAAGGCAACAAGGTGATAGTATAATAGAGCTCGTTAATTGTAGGAAAATGTCTTTGATTTTTAAAATCATTGAGAGTTACGTTTGATAACCTGTGTTGATAAGGCAACAAGGTGATAGTATAATAGAAACGAGTGTTATATTAAATAGCTCGTTAATTGTGGGAAAATATTTTTGATTTTTAGAATCATTGAGTATTAAGTTTGATAACATGTGTTTATAAGGCAACAAGGTGGTATTATATTGAAGACGAGTGTAATATTTAATAGCTCATTGACATTGTGAAATATACTTTAGATTTTTAAAATCACTTGAGATGCAGGAAACTAAACTTTTGAGTTTTATTTTTGTTAACTGGATGGTCAAGTATTAAAACTAGATGAAAAATGTTCTACCCAGATTTAAGCAAGTGAGCTGACACAGGGTCATCCTAAGTCTAAAGGAGTGACTGTAACAGGCACTAGGGCAAAAAAATTGGGAATGAACGGACTATTGTGCGAGTTTTTGTTAGTTTACTCCCGGATTGTGACCATCTAGTTCAAAAAGGAAGTCCATTTATGGTTCTCTAGGATTTCCTAGGATCAAAGGAAAGTCTAAAAGAGTTCTATAAATTGACAATAGTTACAAATGCAGGATAGACCGAATGTTGTGTAAAAAAATCGGCGTGACTAATGAATAATCTGTTCCCAGATTTAGATGAATAATAAAAAAAAAATCTGAGAGGTGAATGCTCAATGGAGAATGGTGAATATCGATGAGAAGCTCGAGTTAGCTGTTGAACGGGATTTTTGGGTGCTGTCTGTTAAAAGAAAGTGTGCTCGGGACGATCACATGTCAGGAGAGGCCGTATTAGCGTATTTACTATTATTAGGAATACCGAAGGTATAACTGAGGTATTTAGGAGACTAGTTGGGGGTAGTTAATAATGACAACCAAAGTGGGAGTAAATGTTTAATATAAAACAGAGTGCCTTCCGCGCTCCGGTGTTCAGTTGGTTCAGTTCAGTTTAGTTGAGTGGAAGACGAGACCATAGCCAGTATATTCGTGGTTCGGTGTAGTAACTGTAAATGGTAATTATAATGGTAATCAGTTCAATGGCGTTGTTCAGTTTAAAAGGGTTATGCTGGTAGATTAATTATAAAGAGAAGCCTTAAAGTGAATCCTGACATGCGTGTGTATTGATAATAAGCACTGAGATGTGTAACAGTGTCGTGTAAATCAATCAATAAATTATAAATATTGTATTTGTGCCTTTTAAATATCCATTTTGCATAGATTTGTTGATGTTGCTAACATTATGTAAAAAAAATGATTTATAGGCGAATGATTCCACCAAAATTATTCGTAATTGCGCATCACTACAGTAAAAAAGGAAAATATAGTATTTTTTTTTTGTTTATGTAATTCTAGGCAGTATGGTTGAAATACTACAGCCTATCCTCTGGCCACTTAAAAAATACTTTTTGTCTTTGGTCCAAGAAAAAAGTGTTGCCAAAATATTACTTTTATACATTTTGCGTTTATTTTGATCCTGGCACGTTATACAACAGAAAACGTTGCTTGCGGTAAAAAGTAAATCGTATATTGATTTTGTAATGCATGGTAGTACACCATTTTTTGGCCAATAGTTAATAATCAACGGCAATACAACTGACAAGCAGTGAATTGCGAAACCACCAAAAGTTAAAATATCAAAATTTGCAAATACGCAGAGGTCTCTGCGTTAAAAAAACGAATGCACATTGATGTTTAATTTATAACAAATTCGTATTTCTTCGATGATTTTAAATTACGTTTTTAATTTGCTTCTTTGAAATGTATGGCTTCTATATGTATGTGCCCCATACTCCCAGTTAAAATGTTGTGATCAAATGTTACTTTTTGAGTAGTCTCATGTAACTTTTGAATATCGGCAACTAACAAGACTGTAACTATCACATGTCATATTGGCCTAAAGGACTTGATTCCAGGGCCGTTAAATTATAATTGCGGATGGTTATTCTTCCCGAAAAAGATTGATTCTTAAATCGATTCGAATCGAATTCGGATATATCGATACTCAAAAAATCAAGGTTTATAAGATCCACGTTCCAAAAATTCAATTTTCCTTCGACTTGCTTTTCGAGTTTATATTATTAATATAAATCCAATCATGGAAAATAAACCGACACCATAGTAATCGATCTTTTATCATGTTTAACTAATTAAAGTTGTTTTTAGAAAGTATCAGTTATAAAAAGATTTCGCTTACATGTAAAAAGTTTTAAAATTATATAGTTTACTGTTCCCATCCGGAGCTAGCTAACAAGAAGCGATTACTAACCCTCAATTAACTCAGATAACTTATTATTTTATAACAAGCACAAAAAAAATCACACACTTACATCACAAAAGTCAAACAAACAACACACCAAATGATGCAATGTTAACAGATACAACAAAACACATTTGCGTTGTTTGTGCAAACAAATATTTTTATTTATTTTTCTTATTGAGAAGTCGTCAAGGGCACAGTTATCTAGCAAGCATAGAAACTAGAGTATAAGGAGTAAAATCTTATACGGTTGACAAGTTGAATATGTGTCTAGCTGTGAGCAGCAAAGTACAAATCAAAAACAGACTTTAAAAGCGCTGGCGTACCAAGCATTGTGACCCTAATTGGTCGGTTTGTGACATGAATGTAGCAGTTGTAAACGGAGTGAAGTGTGCCGAGTCACTTTCCTACTCTAATAACTTTGGCGCTATCTTTAAAATTAAACCACTTGCTACTGTGGTGCCCGCCATCCTTATTGGTCGCTGTTCTACGGACCCTTTTTCATACAAAGAAATTGTACTCATCATTACTACATTCAACTAATTGTAGATAATTATAGTTCTTATCAAAAAAGAAAAAATCTAATTGTTTTCTAGGTCGAGATATGGACTCACTGTATCGATTTAGTACTAAATACCGATAAAAAATTGATTCTTTGATTAATCGATCTTAGACCGTCATGCGGCATGCCTATTGCCTAATTATAATAACACATTTACATTTCAGTATAAAGTATAATACTCTTTGATATAATACATTCTTACCTCGATACGAAAAGTTTAAAGTAATGGGTAAAACATCCAAAGATAAACGTGATATATATTATAGATTAGCCAAAGAAGAAGGATGGCGAGCGCGCAGTGCTTTCAAATTACTACAAATCAACGAAGAGCACAATATTTTTGAGGGTGTGCTTCGAGCCGTGGACCTTTGCGCTGCTCCCGGGAGTTGGAGTCAAGTCTTAACGAAGAGTCTCCGACAGAACACTGAAAATGTAGACGATGTTAAAATCGTGGCTGTTGATTTACAAGCGATGGCTGCGTTACCAGGAGTTAAACAAATACAAGGCGATATTACTAAGGTATCGACTGCCAACGAAATAATACAAGAGTTTGAAGGACTGAAAGCAGATTTAGTAGTGTGTGACGGTGCGCCTGATGTGACAGGCTTGCATGACATAGACGAATATGTTCAGTCGCAGCTGTTGTTAGCAGCTCTAAACATTACTACTCATGTCCTTAAAGTTGGTGGCATATTTGTAGCAAAAATATTCAGAGGCAAAGATGTATCGCTCTTGTATTCACAATTAAAACAGTTCTTTGAATATGTTACAGTCTCAAAACCGAGAAGTTCAAGAAATTCTAGTATAGAAGCATTTGTTGTTTGTCAAAATTATAACCCACCAGATGGGTATATACCAAACATGGTTAATCCTCTCTTGGATCACAAGTACTGTGATTTTAACCAATTTACAGGCCCAAACAGATTTATAGTACCTTTCAATGCTTGTGGTGATCTGAGTGCATATGATTCAGATACATCATACCCTTTAGTACTGGAGGGCCAAACAAGTTATGAATATAAAGAACCCGTCCAAGGACCAATCAACCCACCCTACAAGGAAATCTTAGAAAAGACAAAAAGTATACAAATAAAAAATACTTAATATGTGAAAGTTGAAGTTTCACTTATTATATTATTGATATTATGTTGTTATAGTATAAACAATATCCAATATATCTTTTTTTTTAACTAAGCAACTACATATAGTCCGTTAGAGGGCTATTTGGTTTCAGCAACATTTTTTTAAGTTACAGGAGAGAGGTATAAAGTTATATGGTTTTTGCAAAAAAAAAAATACTATAAAGAATCTATTGTGTACATACTGCATCTTTATGACTTATTTTCATGCATTTATTAGCATTATTTAATGTCTGTGAAAAAAGAGCCCTGTTTTACCAGTTGATTAGAGCACCAAAAAAATTAAACTAGGCTCAATAGATGCAGAAACATTGGTCTCAATATAGCAAAATTTTTTGCTTAAATCAAATAGCCTGCCAATCATCAATATGCTGTTCAACTGTAGTCCCAATGTACCAACGATTGTAGTCAATATTGTCTTGAGTGTTGGTTGGCCAAGAATAATATATTAATTGGATACACTGTCACTACTTTAAAATTAAAATGAAACCAGGTGACCTATGGGAATACTTCACTGATGTGGTCAGTTACAGAATGTAAACAATAGTTAACTTTACTGTCAACAGATGGCACTTGTAACTAGTTCACGTACCTTCTGTAAGATTTTTAACGATTAGAGGCAAACATAAGCTTTGAAATGGTGTTCGAATCATTCAATTTGATGAGGAATTATGGAAGTTACGCTGTATTGGCAAAAAAACAATTGAGAATTCTCACGCACCTAGCGTGTTTTTAAATTTGCAACGCGCATGCGGGCGCCACACGCACTGCGTGTTTTTTTCATACATTCGCGATGCGAGCCGCATACGCGTATCATCGCAATATTTGGCGCCGCAGTCAACGTATTAAGAGATAATAATCTCGACAGCCTCCGTGGAGAAGCGGGCGAATAGCCGGTTGTGAATCGTGAAGCCATGGGTTTGATTCCCACAACAAGACAAATATGATACGACATATGAACAAATCTAATGATAGATACATCCTACATCATCCTAAACAGTCTTGACAGCCTCCGTGGCATAGCGGGCGAATAGCCGGTTGTGAATCGTGAGGCCGTGGGTTCGATTCCCGCACCGAGACAAATGTTTGTGTGACAGAAAGATATTTGTTTCAGGTCTGGGTGTTGTGGTACCGTAGTCCCTCGTAGTTCTTGAAACGGTCTACGATACACAGATACAGGATTGACCTAGTGTGGAGTGAGGACTATGTGTGTGATTGTTGGGTGTATTTATTTATACGGATTACTAAGAAAAACTATTTTTACTATGATTTGCATACTATCAATGCAACTGAGCTTGCAAAGTAAATGCATATTCTTATTTTTTTATCCTGGCATGGAAAGTGCAGGGCAGTCCAATTAGAGTAAGTATTGAGTAGTAAGAGACGATCTATCCCCCGCTACTCAAAACTATTATGCCGTCTTGCTTCTTCACACTACGCCATGGGCAAGAAGATGAACAACATCGTACCCCAACTCTAGACCCCCGACAAAAACCGGATGTATACTGGCTGATCCCGGAACGCGACACACTTTCGTGTGCCATTATAGCACACAAGTGTTTTACACCCTGTGGACGGTGGTCGCTATCCGGGCGGATTTGAATACCCTACAACGAGCCAAATTTAAAACAGCAGCAATTTAAAACATAAAAGAACATACACAAATATGTTTCGAGTCTGGATGTTATGGGACCGTTTATCCTTGTAAAGTCCTTGGAGTATTTACCTTAACCTACATGATATATGATAGAGGTTTAATTTAGGGTTTAATGTAACGTGTGTGATTGTTGAGTAATATTTTTATGGTCGTGGGTTCGGGAATAAAGTCACGCCTTAGAATACGCGCCATTCCTCTCGAACTGCTGCTCTTTTAGTGCACTCGTCGAGAGCGCCGTGAACAAGGTATTGATTGTCAGTCCATTGCATGGGTGATCCGCCTCATATTCTGACTCTCAACAGGTTCCTAAATCAGAAGGGCTCCTCGATGGCCTGCCTCGATGCGACATTTACTCAAAGAAAGTGAGAATATGCCGAGAAAAAGAATATACGAGACGTCTTGCAATAAGGACTCACTGGTTCTAAATTGAGGACATGATATTCCAAGCATTAATGTCCAGCGCCATATATCAAAAGTGTCTATTTTCTTTATTCTCTCTATAAACACCATTATAAATATCTAATGAAATATTGTTTACTTTTAATTTTAATACTTCTTCATGGCTTTAATTTTTTAAACAAATGCAATGATTCTAATAATGACATTAATCAAAACTTCAAAAGTTTCACAAAATGCGCAAAATCTGAAGTTAATGGAAGGATTTGCTCCAAAATTCTTTATTTTAGTGTAATTTTTTCGGCTTGAATATAAATTGTAGTCAAAATGGGTATATTTAAAATACCTCCTGTACAGTATTTTCTGAGTAAAAAGGTAAATACATGTTTCATAAATAAACTTGTCTATCAAATACGGGAATACACAAAATATTAAAATACAAACTTGTACGGCGGATCTTAAGATATATAACAGAAACCTGGAGAATATAGCCGTGGTATCTTGTACTATTAATAAAATTGCCGCTCTAAATATTACCTACATTTTATCCAAAAAGTGATGCCACGTGCTAACGTTGCAAAAGTGTATGATAGTCGAACTTTAATATACAGAAAATTTATGTAGAGTAACCTCTTATATCATCAGAGAGTATGTACTATATTCCTTGCTAATATCTGTCCTAGCCAAGTTATTAAAATGAATTACCTAATTTTTAGACAATTTATGGTGAAAAGAAAGATGCAGTATGGGTTTATTTGGAAAGAGAAATGAGAGACAACATTCAAAAGAAGCCATACAACGAAAAAGTTGGCGATTGGCTGAGATACTTAAGAGATTTAAAATATTATCTATATTGTGAAGGTCTAATTTCTTATTAATCTTTAACAAACTAAGTAACTACTAATACGTATATTTTTTATACTCCTCTCAAATGTAAGCCCGGTATCTACAGTCAATACAGACAGTATATTATGCTGTAAAATATTGAGCTGATGGTGAGTTATAAGAAGAATTTTAAGTGCGTTGCGATTTACGCACCTCAATTTCCATTATAATTTAGGGCGATTTTGAACTGAAGATTTCACTTACTGTACAAAATGTAAACAGCAAGTTACACTTTGTACAGTAACTGTACTTATTGCATTCATTGCACTTTCCTTTTCTCCAAAATATTTGCCTCCAGCCTCCACTACACTGAGAATGAAAATTTGTCAAACATTGCTTTATTTTTAGTACTGTTTTTACCACTGTTTATTTCAGCTAAAAGAAAGGAGAAAAGATTGAATAATGAAGTTGGGCCCCCGTGGTATATTGAATTATCTAGCTGTCAAAGAGAAGTTCTGGACGACTTGAAAGCCAACATTCACCAGGATTTACTTGAAGATTTACCGAATAGAATACGGAAATCATTGTTCGATCTGGGTGTGACATTAAAGATACCGAGAAAAATATTAATGCAAGCAATGAATGACTCTGTTGAAGACCCTGGAATATTCATTTGGAATCTCTATAAGGCTTTATATAAAAGATCGCCAAGTGAAATGAGATCAAGTAGGTATTTATAAACGCGGCGCTATTTCAAACCAGCAAACAAGTGGTTATTGGTGTGTTTGGAGCATTTATATTGTAAAAATGCACGAACGAGTAAAACAGTATCCGAGTATGACGATTCTGCTAACTATATGACTATGACATGACTAATGGCAAATTTGAAGATTTTGAAATAACATTTTCCAATAACATAAAAGATTTTGAAACAAGTTACCATTTTTATTTTTTTTAGGTATTTGTATTACACAAATGGGTTGACACATGCGACAGTGAAAAAAACAATAAAAATATATAGATAAGCATTACTTGCACCTTCTGTTGGGTCTTGTATGCCGCTCCAGGACGTGGGCTCTATGGCCCTATAGTGACATATTAATATGTCACTTGATCATAACATTTTTTTTAAACATTTCAGAATACGATATGAATGCTATGTTATTGATGTCTAGTCTAGTGTTTATTGACTTAGAGGAATGTATTCAAGAGTTAGATAATCTTACACAAGTAAAGACATCGCTACCGCCTGTCTCAAAAGAAAGTAGGTGTCTACAAGTATATCACAACTAGCTTTTACCCGCAGCTTCGCATACGTGGTACATTTATCGGTAACGTAGGAGACAAAAATCCTATAGTAATTACAGTTTATCTCAGATTTTCTAATGTTCCTGGCAAGTTTCTAACTTTAGTTTCCCTAAAAACCTTCTTCGGACTGTTATGAACATTTCATCATAAACCAAATTGGTCCAACTGTTATCAAGTGATTCCCAACGAACAACTTTTAATTTATATAAGAAGGGTCTAAAAACCCTATTTAAAATAAGTAATGTAATTATTAAATAAGTAATCCAAGCACGGATTGTAATTAGTTCTGTAAGCGAAAGTAAGGCAGCGGGTCATAGCTCCAATGACTTATAAATATAATGACTAACCCATTAAATTATTTTCGTTTAATGTTAAATAATTAATATTTTCCTAGATGTTAAAAAATATTATCAACCTAAAGTCCGCTATGGAGAATATCTACAACAAATGTATGTACCGTTCAATAGTAGCTCTTCTTCAACCGCAAAAAGAAATGGGAAACCATCACCTCTTGCATATAAGTTCCGAGTAAGGAGCAAAGAGGTGCGTAAAATATAAATTCACGCTAGTATGTACAAACATAAGAATTTAACATATCATGTACCTACCTATATTTAATGAATGTCGCGTCAGCATATACAAGGTTAGTCAGAAAGGGTTTATTAAGCCGTGGTCAACATATCGAAAATATCGAAGGCACTGATTTCTTGCATGAACATAATAACTCATAAAAATATATTTTCTTTTGATATTAAAATTAAACATTATTAATTTCTTATATAAAAAATGGACAACCCTTTCACTCAATATTTACGGCCACTACTTGGCAGCTAAAATACAAAGAAGCGCAGCCCCGCGCGACCACTGTGAGTGTCATGCATTGACTTATTAGTACATATTATAGATCGCTGGTGTCATGTCCATACCTAACTATGTTATAGGGGTACCTATCTATTTGTATTTTGAATATTGTTTCCCATATAACTTTTTCTCGAGGTCAATAATTCTTACTTTAAAATACTGCTGACGTGCGGTTTACGCACCTATACCTATTATTTAATAAAATTTTTGATCTGCAATATCTCAGAAACTATTTGTTAATTTTTCACAAAAATATTGCAAGAGTTGCTTAGAATTGCGGGTTATTTCATGCTTTTTGGGCTTTGTGCACCCTTTCTTAATGAAAACACTGTTTCAGAGCTATGACAGATTATGCAATGACCATGCTTTTGTAAGTAACGTTAATTTTGCTGAGTTGTATGATTTATTTTACCTTCTAAATAAACATTTCACATTATTTGTCTGTTTAAGATGATTAAAAGGAAAGAAAGAAACAAAAAAGAAAAACAAACTGAACGAGTATGCACTTACAAATTCTGGGAACCTCCAAATGCATTACGTGAGTATTCTTATTTATAACCTATGACCTGCCTACTTCTTGACTTTTTTTAGCATGAGTGAAGCTTTATCTATATCTACCTCCAAAGGTCAGATAATACCGGTCTATGTAAACAAGACATTGGTGCGTTATGATATGAGGGATATTGAAAATTAATCATAGCTTTATATATGCACTTACGAGCTGTTGCCCGCGGCTCCGCACGCGTGTTTCTTATTTTTGAAAGAATTGGTATAAAATCCATGGAGTCATCTTAAGCTATTAAATCTATAGGTACTAATATATAAATCTGTAACATATGTCTGTACATTTGAGTGATTTACCCGATTATGCCTAAACGACCGGTCTTTTGGAGGGAAGAATTCTTTTGTCAGACTCTTATATTTCCAGGTAATAGCGACCCTAAAAAGTCCTCTATTGCTGTTAAACAGAAAATGATCAGACAAAAAGCAAAAGTGAAACACAAATCACTCTTTAAAAATATGCAATACCACGTTGGAGGAGTTTCTTTTTCAGGAGGAACACCAGTATACGTTTTAAACAGTAAGTCTAGTTATATTAGTGTTTTATGCAATGTTTACATCAATAACTTTTTTATTGTGTGTTGCACATTGTTACTGATTTAACTATGTTAACGTCCAATGCAATCAATGTCTTCCTGACGAGAATTTTTGTGAATATCGTGGCTTGCGTCAATCCGTGTAAAAATACTGATATTTTCCTATAAATCAATAAACTTTTTAGTTTAGCTCATGCCAGAAGGCCGACAAACGAACAGTTTGCCAGCTACCGTGTTCCCTCCCTCCTATGATCCTGGGTCCTTTAGGCGTAATGTGAAGAAGCTAAACAGCAGGCCGGCATGATTGTGTTGAGTAGCCCGTCTATCTAGTAGCCCGTCTAGTAGCCAGTCTATCCCCCGACTGTCTCTCGCTACTTGATACTCTATCTGGACGGCACTGCGCTTACCATCAGGTGCAGTGTGGCCACTTTGCCGCGCCAGAATATATTAAAAAAAAATGAACAACTGCTTCGGCTGATGGTAAGTCATGTCTAATATAAATCTCCTAATAATATTATTTTTGGCGTTTTAGATATTACTTTGTTGCCTACTGGACATATGTTAATTCATGGCGGTATAGTGCATCATAACGGAGAAAATATAACTTGCATAGAAGGTTTCTGGAAATATCCTAGAGAAGTAAAGGTACAATGCGAAGAAACTTGCGATTGCATTTATAAATGGTAAGTACAGTAGCCTTAGAGTTTACGTTTATTATTATTAATTATTTCTGAGAATGATTACACAGGTTCCACTGTTCGAAGCGCAATTTCAAAGCGGGGAATGTGGTATTCGACCACAATATAACCGTCTTATCACGAATGATATCCAAAATCAGGCGAACTGGAATCGTTTAGGTGGAATGGCGAACTCTGACACTATGCCGGGATTATCGAATACCTATCGGGAATATGAGAGAGGAGAGGAAAATAATAAGCCAGGAGTTTCTTTCTGCCTTTCTTCTACGGGTTAGATAGTTAGTGAAAGGCTGGTAGGTTAGCTAGACTAGGTAGTACACCCTTTCCTTCCAAATCCGTCCAATTTCCTTTCGACTTCTCCACTCCCATTCCTGCCCTTTCTCCTGATCGTCATTTTCCGCCACTTCCTTTACCGAAGATTCCCGTCACTTCTTTTACCGAAGATCATGATTCCTTTCATTTTCCGGTCGTATCCTCGTCATTGTATCCCTGCCTTGACAATGGTTTCCAAGTTCCTACGCCGTTAACCATAATTACTCATTCCGTATGGAGAATTCCCAAATTTGTGTTTTGACCTGTCATAAGTGCCTTTTATATGCCTACGTGATCAATAAAGATTTTTATTTTATCAACAAACCAAAAATAGATACCGATACATAATTTAAAGGTGTTTATTTTTAGGGAAAATGAAGTCATGGAGTATTTAAAAGAATCGAAGTGTAAATGCGGCCATTTATATGACTATTACAATGAAGGCAAAGTTAAAGAAAAATTCTTCTACTCTCCAACGAAACATAGCCCTTTTTGGGTTGATAATGCAAAAGTTTTCCAAAGTGATACAATGGAAGATTTCATAAAAGATAGCATCAGAGGTGCTTTGTTGTCAGTTGAACCTACAGTAAGAATTATTATTTTGTTATTTATTTAAGCATAAGCCATCAGTAACTCAAAATGAATTATTGTTGTTGGACAGAATAGGCTTGGCGAAGAAAGTTTTCCGTGAACTTAATAATTGTTTTGGGCACATGCCTCTAGGATGACGATAAATAATATAATTACGCAAACAATCTCATAAACAGAGTGGTTATTTAGCATGTGTACAGACTACAGACGTCGTTATCAAGCATATACTCTTACCTGAATTTAACTTTGTCCAATATTTTTCCAGCCTGAACCTTCAGTACCTACTATATTGCCATCTTCACTAAGTGAAAAGGATCTCCTAGCGGTAATTATTTTTAAATATTTTTAGACGATGGTGATATTAATGGATAAGATGTGATTTAATACTGACTATGCTGAATATATCTTAAATTTGAACAAAATTTGTGTTTTTTAAGATTTGATTTGCTTGCAGTAGAAGTGACGACACAAAATAAATTTATAATTTACGCTAGCAACCGAATTAAAAAAACCACGAGTACGCAAAAGAGGGCCATTGCCGAGGACATGTACAATAATAATTCAGTGATTTTGAGCTAGTACCTTTTACAGCTATTTTGATTTGATCGATTTTGAGCTAGTATGTGTAAAACAGCAACGATGGTTGCGGTACGGACTGTCAAGACGAAAGTCGTATGTTCGAAACCCAAACGGCATACACCTCTGACTTATCTAAAAAAAAAATGTTACGTGTGTTTTAATTGTTAATTATCGCTTGATTTAATGGCGAAGGAAAATATCGTGAGGAAACCTGCATACCTGAGAATTCTTATATCAATTTCGAAGGTATGTGAAGTCTACCAACCCGCACAAGGCCAGCGTGGTGGACTAAGGCCTAACCCCTCGCATTAGTAGAGGAGGTCCGTGTCCAGCAGTGGGTCTATGTTAAATACAGTTCTAGTAGTATTATTATGAACGGGAGCAGAAAATAGGAGTTAAAATGTATTCTTTTTATAATAACAAGTAGCTCGTAAACCAAATTTCCGCGAATGATTTGTTTTATTGCTATCTGCTGATTTAAATTTCTTTATTTCTAGGCACTTTTGGCGGACCTTTCCGACACTCCTCTGCTCATTCCCCATTTACCAGAAGCCCAACTTCTAAACAATCTGCAAGAATGGGTTAGGAAGCGAGTGAACGGGAAGATAAGTCCTAAAAAGCATAGTACGTATTATTATCGATTAATACTGCAATGATTTGAATCTTATGACGACGATGTGCAATATTTACAATATTACGAAATATTTTCAGAAAAATTACTATTGCAATCCCAACGTCGATGGCTAGACCTGAAGCACATGGATTTCAGAGCAAGAGCATTTAGGATACCATTTACGTTAAAGCAGCTGGAGCATATGAATTGGTCTTACAGACTCGAAATACAGAAATTAGTACGTATAAAATATTTTGATAGTTCATATGAGTGTATGTATCTATTTTTTTTCCTGGGTCCTTTAGGCGTAGTGTGAAGAAGCTAAACAACAGGCCGGCATACTTGATACTCTATCTGGACGGAACTGCCACTGCCATCAGGTGCAGTGTGGTCACTTTTACGCGCCAGGATAAAAAACCCCAAAGATATTGAGCTGGTCAACTTCTCTTTTTCAGTTTTACATTTTGCTGAATAATTTTGTCTCGAGAAATAGATTAATGCAAGTTGAGCAATCTCGTTTATGGTGGTCTACAACTAAGTACGATACGTATCCCAGCAAAGCATTTTTGTAAGTATTATTTATACAACAGCAGACGTCGCCCTTGCAGAGTCAAGTGATATTGTCCTACTGCGCATTATTGACTAGATAAAGGTGATCTGAATATAGCAACTTACATATACCTATGCCTCGGTAGCGCAGTTGTAATTGTGCATGCGTTACGACTGTTGTGCTGAGGTCTCGGGTTCGACCCCCGGGTCTGGTAAAGTGATATTGGGTTTTTGTATTTAAACAATCGGCATGGGGATAGGCGCGCTCCTTATCACACTGTGGGACCGTAAGGAATTTGGCGAAAAGTGGGTGTACTTGGTACACATCTGCCTACCCCTTCGTGGATTACCTACAGGCGTGAGTGTATTTGCATCTATATATGTATATACCAAACTTTATATTCTAATCGATGAAATTTTTGTGAGACATATTCTTATCTACTTTGAACAGGATTGCTTTAATTTTTAGTTTATTATACCTAAATAAATTTATGCTTGTATGGTAATCAATGAAATTTGGTTTTTCAGAGACATATTCTTCACATATATGCCACCGAGAATGAAAGATACTTTCCTAATTAACCCGTACAGTTCTGAACTGACTCCAAAATACGGAGCCAAGACTTGTCCATTGTAATTTATTACTCACGTTCTTTTTTATATTTGTTATGTTCTTATTAAAAAAATTTAATCATCACCACGCTTAAATTTACAGGAAAATATGTAACACATAAATCGATTGCCTTGTTGCCGATGTCCAAAAAAATACATAGTGATATTAGTGTAATGTAAGAGCCTAATTGGGTTATAAAAAGTGGTTAAATATAGGATAAATGAAATAATTACTTTACTTGTTTTATTTTGTATGTAAATCTCTAGATGGCACTATATTTCTATTACAAATTAGTTCCTTTGATCCTCGTAAGATGACAGTTTCCTAATATATTAAATAATTATTAAACGGTGATAGCCTAGTTGGTGCGGTACGGACTGTCAAGACAAAAGTCGTATGTTCGAAACCCAAATGGCCTACATTTCTAACTTTTCCAATCTTACGTGTGTATTAAATGTTATTTATTGTTTGCTTTAGCGGTGAAGGAAAACATCGTGAGTAAACCTGCATACTTACCTGAGAATTCTCATAAGAATTTTGAACATTGATAACCTCATTCATTTATTTTTTGATAATTCATTTAGATTTGATCGCGGCTTTGCCCGCATGAATGTCCAAATTTTTACGGTGGACGGTTATCGTTACGGATTTTGTAAATTGGCTCCCGCGGTAATTCGCAGAATGGACAATGTGCCATCTGCTAATACAATTATATAGCGTTAATTACTTGTTGTGGAACAGCAAATCCCCCCTATAGCACAATAAATCGCTGGGCATTATGCGTATAAATAGGTAAAAAATTAGATTTGCCTATTCCTGACTGAAAGAACAAAATGAATGAAGATAAAATTTCATACTCATGCACATATTCGCAGGTTCACAAGAATAAACTTGTCTGACTATCCACTGCGAGCTGTTTAACTGGATCGGTTGCCGCGCGCGGCAGCCGCGATCTACTGAATTCATATCCAAATATTGGCTCGGGCGGCACTCAGGTCGAACATTGGCTACATTGGCACATCGTAATGTATAGTGTGTACGTAGCTTAATGCTTGAACGTATACATGCATACAGCATGTAATTCATTCGAATAGTTCAAGAGCAAAGAGTTTTACTATACTACTGGGAAATTCAAGAATCAGTGCCTACTGTACATATGTGTCACGAAAATGACCTGCCACTTCAGCTATTTCTCTCTTAGAGTAGGCAACCAAAAGGAGACGCCATTACGCTCGAATCTCGAACAAAAAATTCAGCAATGTCGGTGGGGGGCTTCGTACACCTACAAATAAACATGTGCACACAAATTCAAAATGTGATCACGTCGCTACGCACGCACACTACACCATTTCATACAACACTGGCAAATTTATGCACACAGTTACAAATTTATCTTGGTGTCTAATGTATTTACAGTGTCATATATTGACAACTGTGTAAAAACAGTAGAGCGTAGCAATGTCGATACGAGGTATAGATAGCGTTGTCCTTATCTATCGATAGATAAAATAAATCAATTATAATTTATGAAATGTTTTAAGATTATTTTTTATGTGTATCATCTTTTCTATCGCTTTCTTGCAATCTCTGGGTGTGATTTCGTGAAAGGGAAGTAGGGAGGTATAGTTAAAAAAGTGTAAATTAATATTTCTAATTTAATAGAAATGCTGTAAAGATAATAAAGGTAATAATAGTGAGAAAAATACAAGCCAAATAAGCAAAAATAAAAAAAAAATTTAGAAAATGAATTTTAAATAATACGCCTTTAATTTATTTAAAATGGATATCCAGCTGTTGTTACATTACTTAGGACTAAGTTATAATGATGTAACAATAATCTTACTATTAATGAACAACATTTTAAGAATCCGACTCCGCCTCCGCCCGCGTGGAAGTTGTTTTTGAGAGAAAAGGCATACAATCTATGGAGGCATATTATGCTATTACATCCCTCTAGCATCTGCCCAGTAGCCGGATACCGGGCGGTCACTATGCGGAGACGCGAGGATCTTGTATTTGAGCTCAACCAGACCCTAGATCTCATATTTTCGCAGGATATCAGGAATAGGATTGAATTCAATGCCAGGCAAACATAGGTGTGCGCGTTTTCATGCCACAAATCCCCCTTTTCTTCAGTCTCCACTTTCAGGGTGTTCCAATGACACTGCAGAATGATGTTAGGATCTTAAGGTATAGATATCGGATTTCATTTTGCGGCGGCGATTTCTAACGCCCGGTTAGCGTATATTAACGTGATGCTAATATAAAGCGCAGGTACAGCCGGGAATGGAATACTGCTTACACCTCTGTTATGGTTCCGATAATTGCTTGCTCGATGGTTGATCTGGATTGCAGCGACGGGCCATCCGCATTATGAATGATGCAGACGTGACCAACAGCTTAGAGCTGCTACAGCTGCCCTGGGACATTTCTTCGCTTAGCATGTTCTACCGTCTATAACGCGTACCGGCTTGCGGAGCTACAACACCGTGGTGTCTATTACCCTGGCCTGAACCAAGAGGTTCGCGAATTTGTATCTTAGCCGCACCATCAAATCGTGGAAAAGTTTGCCAGCGCACGTGTTCCCTACTTCCTGTATTCCCGGGTTTATTAAGCGTACAGGCAAGAAGCTTCTGACTGACTGAAATGATTGTGTCACTTTGCGAGGGATGTTTGTCCTCGCTACTTGATAGTCTACTTGGACAGTACTGCGCTTACTATCGGATGCAATGTGGTCACTTTAACGTGCCAGGATAAAAAAAATCGTTTTAGTTGTACTCGTATACAGCGAAATTATATTAAAAACATCGAATATTACGCAAGCACCTTAATGATAATAAAAATAATGTTGTCATGTATACGTACACTATGTACATATTCATCGACCCACTACTGGGCACGCGTGGCGTCCTCTATTGAAAACAACAATTCACATCAAGCGAGTGCTAATTTTACAGCTAAATCCTAAAATCTAATTTTGGCCTGCAACTGAGATCTAAATAGAAAAGCCCAATATCACTTTACCCGACCCGGGGTTCGGACCCGAGACCTCAGCACAGCAGTCGTAACGCATGCCCAATTACAACTGCCCCACCGAGGCAGTCTAATATTAGTCAGGCAGATCTAAATGTATTAGATGATTTTATTAACTCGTGAAGAATCATGACATGTCGATTTAGATTTTTTGATATCCTGGCACCTTTAAGTTACCACACTGCACCCGATGGTATTATAATATTAAGATTATATTAAGATAGTATGCATACATAAGTAAGCACTCACACCTGTAACCTCCGAATCGGCGGGTAGAGGTGTAAGAGGTGTGTACATTTCGGAGAGTTTATTACCGTCCCATAAAGTGATGGGGGTGAATCTATCGCCACACCGGATACTATTCCAGACAGCGCCGGGCTGATACTGAGTATAAAGAGATGAAAAATCTATTATCATTTTAGCCGACCGTGGTATCGAACCCGCGACCTCACGCACAGAGGTCATACCGCGTATGCAGATACAACTGAGCTACCGAGACAATCTTATCTTACACTAATTATAGATCTTGAATGTCCCAAAAGTCGACGTCAAGCCGGAACCGGGTGAAAAGGCAAGTCATACCGGTTATAAAAAAATATAAAAATGTAAGTTGCATGTTTTTAAAATTATAGGCATGGCCCGCGATTTTTCAAAGTATAATCCTAACTTTGCGTGATCTTACGAAAGAACTATTGAGACTCCCTCCCACCCCTTGTAAGAAAAAGTTAGACATGATCGACTCCCCCCTACATCATCTTACGTAATAAATGAATGGCGCCAAAATTCATACCTAAATATTTTTTAAATATACCGGATACATTTTTAGGATCAATTTTTTTTGACAAATACTTTATTCTGGTTTTGGTATATTTTGTGACATTCCTAGTGTGTTAGAACTATTTACGTTAAAAGTATGTGTTTAGAAGACAGTCCAGATGGATTAGTAATTTTATCGATATTATATCGATAACCTTTATAAGTTTATCTACAACACTATTTGAGTCTTGCATATACGACAGTGTTACCACATAAACCACCCAAAATGCTACACTGGCATAAAGTTTATGAAATTGTAAATTTAGTGAATATGTCAACTGTCCTAATATTTTTAAATTATAAATTAATCCTACTAATATTATAAATGCGTATGTTTGGATGGATGCATGGTTTGATTGATATCCAATCACGCTACAACGGCTGGACGGATCTACTTAAAATTTGGCACAGAGATAGATTATAGTCTGGAAAAGCACATAGGCTACTTTTTATCCCGGAGAAATGTACAGTTCCCATTGGATAGTTTAGTTTTTCACAGAGCAAGGGATCGACATGATTTTTTGCATAGTGGCAGTTTAGGGATCAGAAAATTACAAAGATCACTTTTATCTCGAAAAAATAGCAAAAGTGAGATAGCAAAATATAGAAGGTTAAAATGTTAAAATGCGCGGGTGGAGCCGCGGGCAACATCTAGTTAAAATAGAATATTAAAAAAACAACTTGCTTTTAAGATATTGAATGCAAATAAATTTTGCACTACTGTGGCTAAAAGTTGAACCTGGCAACATTTATTATCCGATGATAATTTTTAGAAATTATATGTTTTGTTGCTTTTAAGGATAATATTACTTTAAAAAAATACGTCCAGGTGAAAAATAATGTTGTATTTTTGTAAGTTTCATGTGTCAGATCTATTTTTACATGTTAATACCGCTACAGGCAGGCATTTTGAGGGAGCTCAATTCGCTCGTGATGTCACTTTTTTAGTGGCGGATCACGAAGCGCAACTAGTTTTATAGAACGTGTATGAGCACCGTGCTCTTACATTTGTCAAACGGGGTAAGCGCTCAATGGCGTCTCCAGTGTTAAATACTCTAAGATTTCTCTGTATAGTGGTCTGGTTCAGTTCGTAAATCTTATATCGAGAATGTCAGGTTTAGCTTATTTAAGAGTGCTGGTAACATTAATTTACTGTCACGAACGACGGCTGTCGACTGTCACTCTGTCGGTCTGTCATAAATAGAAAACAAATTCGAAATACAAAATTTTCCAAGTTTTTTTTAGTAAAATAAACTTGGTTTTGTTTTTTTTTTTGGCCTGACGTCGCTGAACGGTACAACCGTGTTCGCGACTGCTCTGCGTTTCGTAACTATTAATCTTACAATTCTTATTAATTCAGTATAACTTATTTGTGTTTCTGTTTAGTTTTATGTAGTGATCTGTGTTGTGGTGTCGTTATAATATATATTAATACTAACATAGGTATTAAATAAATAAATTTACTAATTACAGATACCCACTTTATTATTATTTTTTATATTTATTTTTTCCTTCTAAACTAATACTTACACTAATTCACATAGCTTAAGTAGTGTAATATGGAAGTCGGGGAGGATGAGCCTCCAGATGGAGGTGGTGGTAATGCCCACCTAGGGAATCCTCCTCTACCTACAACTTCTGCTAACGTAGAAAATAAAAAGGCTATGAAACGCCCACTTGACTCTGATGATAATACCAATGCTAAAAAAACCTCATCCCCATCCTCATCCGTTCAGGAGATTTATACATGCCCAGATTACGATGAGAAGTTTCTATACGTTGCAACAGATAATGCTCCATTCCTGGTATACATATCAGTTAGTACTAATTCCTCAATTCAGACCCTCAAACTGGCCAAAATTTTATACCAGAACAATGTATCAGGCATTGTCCAGGGATCTATCAAGCCTGTAGGCAGAGGTAAAATATCGTTGTTATTTGACTCTGCAGAGTCAGCCAACAATTTAATTAAATCTGACCTTATTGCTAAACATAACTTCACTGCCTCCATCCCTAAATTTCACCTGTCCCGCATGGGAATTGTTAGAAATATCCCAACTGAGTGGTCACTTGATGACTTCATCTTATCCCTACAATATCCGGATCATTGTGGACAAGTGGTACGAGCTCGTCGTCTGAACAAAAAGACGATTGTAAATGGCACAACTGAATGGACTCCCTCAACAACAGTCGTTATAACTTTCAGAGGTCGAGTACTTCCTGAAAGAGTATATTGTTATAACTCCTCCCTACCTGTATCCCTGTACCAGCTCCCTACCATTCAATGTCGTCAGTGCTGCCGCTTTGGTCACGTTACCAGTCAGTGCAGGTCTCAGGCTCGGTGTTACCGCTGTGCCCAACCTCACAAAGGAAATACATGTACTGTGCCGGAAAATGAGTCTACTTGTCTGTTCTGCTCAGGTAGCCACACAGCCACATACCCCAACTGTCCCGAGCACTCAAGACAAAAATCTATCAAGTTGGTAATGTCTGAGGAAAACGTTTCGTTTTCTGAAGCTGCTCTTAGGTTTAAACCAATCCGCAGATCCTTTGCAGACATTGCAAAGCCTCCTAGTTCCCCTGCCCCCAGAATTATATCTCGGCCAACTCAATCCACTCCCACTCAGTCCTATAAAAAAACTGTCTATGTAAACCGTTCTCCCCGACTTGTACAAAAAGGATATGATACTCTTTCCCACTCTCTGATAACCCAAACCCCTAAATCTAACCTTTCCAATGGCTGCGCCATTTCATCTCAACATGAGGCAGCTCAAGCCTCAACACCAAGGCCTTCATGTTCCTCTCCTTCCCCAAACGACAATCTTGTTGAACTGTTACTCTCTACCCTTCTGAATACTTCCTGCAAATTTAGCGATGCCCTTCCCCCTAACGTCTTCTCCCTACTTCAACAATTGCTTGTTCAATTTAATACCATCAACAATGGCTCACAGTCTCCTACAATGGAACTGTAGAAACATTCGTCATAAAAAAAGTGAAATCCTACACCTTCTAAACCTACACAGCCCACTAATCTTTGCCGTCTCTGAGACATGGTTAAAGCCTGGCTCACCCTTTAGGGTACCAGGATACTGCTGCCTTAGGGACGACAGAGATGATGGTTGGGCTGGGTGTGCCCTCCTCATTAAACGTTCTTTAACCTACTCCCAGATCCAACTCCCTACTCATGACTCCTCTTTCCAAATTGTTGCTGCTAGAGTCTTAAACATTTCTTTTGTGTCCATTTATATCCCGCATCCCAATATAGACATAATAAATCAACTTAGCGGTATTTTGATAAATGTACCCGCCCCATTATTTATTATGGGTGATTTCAACACCCATAATGCTCTATGGGGGTCACCCCATAATGATTCCCATTCGGCCGCTCTTCTACAAATGTTTGATGTACTCAATGTTTGCATTTTAAATGATGGTTCTCCCACTAGAAGGGTTTCACCTAACCAGAATTTAAGTGCATTAGACCTTACACTTACGTCCCCTAACTTATCCCCTACAATATCTTGGTCCATCCTTCCCCTTTCCTATGGTAGCGACCATTTTCCATTGTTGTCGTTTTGGCACACTTCCTTCTCTCCCAGACCTGAGCCTGAGCCTTTTTTGAGGTACAGACTTTCTAAAGCTGACTGGAGTGGTTATCGTTCCATCTTAGATACCCTAATTCCCTCTATACCACTTGGTTTATCTGATAACAACTTCCTCTCCCTGTACTCTGCATTCTCCAGTGCCATCATCTCGGCTGCAGACCAAGCAATTCCTCTCAAAAACTCAGTTAGTGGCAAAATTCCTTCACCCCCTTGGTGGGATGCTGTCTGCACAGAAGCTGTACAGAAGCGCAATGAGGCTGAATCTTCTTTTGCCTCAGATATGTCTATGGTAAATTTTTTAAACTTTAAACAAACCTCCGCCAGGACAAAAAGGACTCTGGCTAAAAAAAAGGCTCTGGGCTGGTCCAATTTTTGTGAATCTCTCTCTCCCTGTACTCCATCATCATTAGTCTGGAAAAAGCTGAGAATTTTCCGGAGGTCTCAGTCAAATTCTCCCAACCTCCCTTCCAATAATATTGACCCCTGGGTTCATGACTTCATCTCCAATCTAGCTCCCCCGTCTGTCCCCTCCAAAGATTGTTTTTTTACTCCCGTTTCTCCTGATCCCTCCAATAATCTCAATGACTCCTTTTCATTCGCAGAGCTTGGTTCTGTTCTTGATCAACTTCAAGATTCAACGCCTGGTATTGATGGCATTCCATATTCATTTATTACCAAGGCCTCTGAGTCAGCAAAATTATTCTTCCTAAATATCCTTAACCACATCTTTATTAACAATGGCCCAATCCCAGACTGCTGGAAGACCCAAATTATCATCCCTATCCTAAAACCAGGTAAAGATCCCAATATTGCTTCATCCTATAGACCCATCGCTCTTTCTTCCACTCTTTGTAAAATAATGGAACATTTAATAAAAAATCGTTTGGAATGGTTTGTAGAGAACAAAGGACTTTTATCCAATACCCAATTTGGATTTAGACGTGGCATGAGCACCATGGACAACCTATCCATCTTTACATCGGATCTCCGTACGGCCTTCTCACGTGAAGAAAATGTCATTGGTGTCTTTCTCGACATATCATCAGCTTACGACAATGTTCATCTTCCCATACTCAGGCAGAAACTGCTTAATCTGAGTATTCCTGCGAGAATGATAAACATAATTTACAACCTTTTCATGGGTCGATCTATAATCCTCAGATGTCAGATCCCTGATAACTCACCAAGAATGGTCTGGAAAGGCCTTCCGCAAGGATCGGTGCTCAGTCCATTACTCTACAACATATATACTGCTGACCTTGACAGATCTGTTAACTGTTTTGTTAATGTTTTGCAGTATGCAGATGATGTAGTTCTATATGTTCCCTCCAAATCCTTTGTAGACGCCTCTGATAGGATGAACTCTGCTCTTTACTATTTAAACCAGTGGTTGACCAACCACTGCCTTTCACTCTCTGTACAGAAGAGCAAAGCTGTTGTCTTTACATGCAAGAGATCAATTCCACCTATCGTCCTATCTGTGAACAATCATATGATTAACTTTCAAAACCAGATAAAATTCCTGGGTGTGATTTTTGACTCCAGACTAACAGGTGTCCCTCATCTAAAATACTTACAAGAAAAGTGTGAAAAGGGTATTAACATTATTAGGGCAGTCTCTGGTGTTCACTGGGGCTCTCACCCTTACAATCAAAAATTACTATATAACGCAATCATTCGCAGCCTCTTTGACTACGGATGTTTTATTTTAGAACCTTGTAATAAAGCAGCATTAACTATTCTTGATAAGATACAATCTAGATGCCTTCGAATCATAACAGGTGCAATGAGATCCTCCCCGATAAAAGCTCTTCAAGTAGAATGCCTAGATCCCCCTCTTCATCTTCGCAGGCAATATATTTGTGACCGTTTTTACTGTAATTCCCTTCAAAGATCTTCCCACCCTCTCCACAACAAACTCTCCATCCTTTCTCATTTGACCCATAATTCCAGGTACTGGACTCGCAAACCACCTCCTCCTCTAGTCAAAAGTTATTTAAAATTTTTCAATTCTGCTCTTCAAATTTTCCAAACTAATTATCACCTTCTCTTCTCATTCGACTTTAATTCCTTAATTTTCAAACCTAATGTCATCCTTGATTTTGGTATCAATAAAAATGATAATGACGCAGTGATTAATTTCAATCAAATACTGGCAGAGAATTGGCAAGATTGGATTCCTCTTTACACAGATGCATCCAAGCTCTCAGACTGTTATCCTGTTGGTGCTGCCGTCTGGATCCCAAAATATAAGATTATCCTTGACTTTAAGTGTCCTCCTCAATCTTCTATTTTCACTGGTGAAGCAATTGCTGTTTTGGAAGCAGTCCAATTTGCTCTGTCTCACAGTCTCAATAAGTGCATTATTTTTTCTGACTCTAAAAGCCTACTTCAAGACATTCTCAAGCCTTCTTTTCACAAGCGTCCTTTCTATTTGTCACTGAAAATCAAAGATATACTTTATAAATGCCATATTTCTGGAATGGAAGTAGTTCTAGCATGGATCCCAAGTCACTCTGGCATACCCGGAAATGAAACTGTAGACCAATGTGCTCGAAAAGCCGTATTTTCAGGGTCAGTTTCATACAAACATTGCTTTGCCCGCGATTTATTATGTGGGATAAAATCAGATATCATGGTTACTTGGAATAATCAATGGCAGATATCAAGACTGGTCAATGGTTTACATTATGGTTCCATCCAACCCTCAATTCCTCATAAGCCGTGGTTTTTCACAAATCGCCATATAAATAAAAAAGTTACCTCTACTATTATTCGTTTACGACTGGGTCATGTATGTTCTCCCGTGTTCCTTGCCAAGATTCGTGTTCGTGATCATTCCCTGTGCGAATGCGGCCTTGACAACGGTACATTGGAACATCTCTTCTTTCAATGTCCTAGAGTTCCAGTCTCCATCTATGATGTCCTCCCTGCAGATTTTCCGAGACCTGTGAACGTTAAGGTTCTATTAACGACAGTTTTTTCTCGCGATGTAAAATTTTTGGCTAAATTTATAGAAATGAATAATCTATACCTTTGATTCCATCCTGCTTCTGTCCATTATAATTTTTTTTACGTATTCCTCTGTTTATGTTACCCCGAAAATATTTTTATCTCTACATTTAATAGGTACCTCGTCTTTGTTGTCCTGGCTCTGCAATATTTGGAATTTGCAATTATTACTTTAATTTTAAATATTAACCATATCACAGCTGATGTGTATTACTTGCGTATTTAGTATAATAATTCGAAGTCAGTATTACTTGCCTGATACATTATTTACCGATGTAGAGTCAAATACTCAAATCAAAGAGTATGAAACTATATACGGAAAACTCAAATGGAGTATAATGTTGTACGTTGCTTCTCTAAGTAATCTGTGGTCATTTAAAAAAGTTTATTCACTATAGATAATACACACATATATATTTATAAATCCTAGCACAAGCACTCCGATCATATCCTAATTATATTAATTATTTTTGTTTTCTACCAAAATATTTAATTTTTATACATATACTATTGACTTTTAACTATATTTTTAACTATAGTAGAACTTACGGAGGCTAACAAAAACACCAATAATATATATAATCTTTATTTTATTATTATTTTCCTTTGTTATAATATAAATCATTGGTCTCAATATATACTCAAAGTATTTTTATTTTCAAATAGCTTTATAATTTTAAAATAGTTACATGAGCATTATAAAGACGTCAGGCCACTTTGACATTGGCAAAATCACCGAATCCAACGGTGGAGCCATACGTAAAAAGAAGAAGAAGAAGAAGAAAATTTTCCAAAATGTCTACACGGCAGGCTATACAAGTTGGCACAAAAACTGTAAAACCACTGCTCTCTTCTTCCCAAGGAGAGGCAAGGGCAAGAGTTTTGAGTCTATACAAAGCATGGTTTCGTCAAATCCCATACTTAGGTTGGTACCTGTTATGTCATCAGACCATTCAATAAAATATAAAACAAAAGTTTTTAATTCATACAAATTAATGTAATTTGTTTATGTACTGTGCAGTTAAGGATTTCGATATACCAAAGTCAGAGGACCAGTGCCGGGAAAAATTGAAGGAGATCTTTCTAAGAAACAAAGATGTTACTGATATTAGAGTTATTGACATGTTGGTGGTCAAGGTAATTATATATGAGGCCGTCAGCGCAAAAGTGGCCTAAGCTTGAGACAATGAGTAAAGTAAATAATGGGGTTTGTATATTCATAAATTTTAAATCAATGAACATAAATGAAATTTTTGCAATGCCATCTTGTTGTCATCATATTGGCAATTGGTGAAACTAGAGATAGGCCGGTTTTGCATAGAATTTTCGCACATTTTAAATCATATGTAGTACACAGGTCAGATTATGAAAAATTGAGGGTGAGGCCACTTTTGCACTGACAGACTCATTTGAACTAAAATATTTTTTAACAAGTGATTCAATCGGCCTTCCAGCCGAGGTGCATCTTTAACATCAAAATTATTGCTGGATCAAAATTTAGCGAACCAGTCTTGGCACTGGCGTTCTGTCAATACATCTTTCCCATACACATTGAATATCTTTTTCTTGGTTGAACGGCATTTTTACTCCTTCGCGATAGTAAAAAACTGAAATATGCTGAAAATGCAACATTTTCAGCATATTTCAGTTTTTCATTTTCCATATTTTAAAGGGTACCAACCAAAATCTACTGCATAGAAGCAACCGAATATTTATAATATGTACCTTACTCTTAATATTATAGAATAACAGAGCTTTCTATGGGTAAGAAATTTTAAATTTATCAGTAGTTCAGAGATTACCCTCTAAATACAAACAATTTATATATTTAATTAACTTTATGTTTAATACATAAATACACCCAACAGTCACACACATAGTCCTGACCCTACACTAAGTCAAACCTATATAGCGGGTATCAACAACTACGAGGGACTATGGTCCCACAACATTCAGACGGGAAACAAATATCTTTCTGTCCTGTCTGTTTAATGGCTATGTCAAAATGTGATTTTCTGAGTTAGTGTGTTTGTTTAACCTTTTACCCTCTCTCCACTGATCCATTAGCCGGCTACCACACCACTTGTAGCTGGCTATCGGTTTGGTCTTGAGAGGTCAAGCTAGTTTTAGAACCATCAATAAAAAGCCTCCGTTGGTCTTTATCGCAGGTATTCCAAATTCCAGCATTAGTTCACTAACATTAACAAATGGGAATTTTGCAATCTATAATTATCTATTCAAAATACTGATATAAGATGTATGTGTACTGTATGGAGTGGGAACAAATTGTTTGTATTGTTAATTTAAGATTATGTACATAGACTCTTATAGGCAGTGCCATCTATTGTCATATAAGACTAACTTGGTTACTATTTTGTAGATTAATATTTAAAATATTTACATTTACATATTTCTACTTACTAAGGAAGAGTATATCTTAAGGATTATGATGATTGCTTTGAATGTTAAATAAATTTTATAAGAGCCTTAATTTATTTTTACATTTTTGTTATTTTTTCTATTTGGCCTCACTTGCATATATTATATAGACATTGCAATTTTATGAGAAGAATAGGAACTTCACTTGGTTTACCTTCACCATTCGCCACTGAAGAACTCCAAATCTATACTTATACTAGCTGTTGCTCGCGGCTCCGCCCCCGTGGAGGTTATTTTCGGGAGCAGAAGTATCAATGCAAGGAGTTGTCTTCTGCACTGAGACACCTATAGCGATTGTCTTGAATCTAAGGTACAACACCTTACCGACTGTCTAGATGGCTAGACAGGCACAACTCCTAACTTAAACTTCTAGCACTCCTTATAATACCCCGGGATCACTCCGTAAGTGTCGAAGAAGGCCACCGCGGGGTTTTAGCTGGTAGTGTCGGGTGGGGTGTACATACGTAGTAGGGAATCGGCCCAGCGGCAGCCCGGATAGCCATCATCCGGGCGAGGGGGTGCTGGGTCGTAAGACCGGCTAGTCCAGCATAACTGTTTTATTCTCATTCCGCTTCCCCCCGAAGCGGACGGCAGTAATAAATTGCTTTCCCCGCGACAAAAAAAAGTGTTGTGCCTGAAGCTTGAGACTACATTTAAAGAATACCTCATAAGTTAACTCCTCACTTCGGCTTTTAAGGGATGATTTGGTAAAAACGTTGAAACACGTATTTCTTTATTTTTTACCAAAAGCCTAAATATGAATTTTCAGATCCCTAAGTTGAAGTATTACGGATTGCCCATACAAACTTTTACCCTAATTTCACCCCTTTCAAGAAAATTTTTTGAGACAAAAGATACCCTATGTCCTTCCCTAGAATATAATCTATCCCTCTACTGAATTTCCTTAATTTACCAAACAAACAAACTCTTCAGCTTTATATAATAGTATATAGATATAAAGCTGAAGAGTTTGTTTGTTTGTTTATTTGAACGGGCTAATCTCAGGAACTACTGGTTCGAATTGAAAAAATCTTTTAGTGTTGGATAGCCCATTTATCGAGGAGCGCTATAGGCTATATAACATCACGCTATGACCAATAGGAGCGGAGCAGCAATGAAAAATGTTGCAAAAACGGGGAAAATTGATTCCTTTTGAGAGCTTCCGTTGCGTGCGCTGCGTTAACGGTTAAAGTTACATAACAATCATGTATGACGAAATTGTTCCTCTTAAAAAGTTCTAAAAAAAGTCCGCGATAGCATATGTCTATCTATTTCGGTTGGCTCACTATAATCTTTTTAATGGTTATCGAATTTGTTCTGAAACAATGCATTATTTGGAAAGGGGTTTTTATAAACATCGTATTAATCCTTATCGAAATAAATACTTTATTCATCACAAGTATTTAATTTTGAACAAAGTTGCCATTTACGTCATTTGATTTCAATGAATATCGTAGGAGATATAACAGTTTTAAAATATCTCCGCAGCAAAATTAATATTGTTGTTTATATGTCTGTTTCTTACCTTTTCACGACTAAACGGGTGAACGAATCCTAATGAAATTCAGTAGAGGGATAGATTATATCCTAGGGAAGGACATAGGGTATCTTTTGTCTCAAAAAATTATCTTGATAAGGTGAAATAGGGGTTAAAAGTTTGTATGGGCAATCCGTAATACTTCAACTTAGGAATCTGAAAATTTATATTTAGGCTTTTGGTCAAAAATAAAGAAATACGTGTTTCAACGTTTTTACCAAATCATCCCTAAAAGGGCGAAGTGAGGAGTTAACTGATGAGGTATTCTTTAAATGCAATCTCAAGCTTCAGGCACAACACATTTTTTTTGTCGCGGGGAAAGCATTTTATTACTGCCGTCCCCTCCGGGGGGAAGCGGAATGAGAATAAAACGGTTATGCTTGACTAGCCGGTCTTACGACCCAGCACACCCTCGCCCGGATGATGGCTATCCAGGCTGCCGCTGGGCCGAGTCCCTACCCTTTATGTACACCCAACCGGACACTACCAGCTAAAACCCCGCGGTGGCCTTCTTCGGCACTTACGGAGCGATCCCGAGGTATTATAAAGAGTGCTAGCAGTTGAAAGTTAGGAATTGTGCCTGTCTAGCCATCTAGACAGGCACAACACCTGAGAGTCAGGACGATCGCTATAGGTGCCTCAGTGTAGAAGACAACTCCTTGCATTGATACTTCTGCTCCCGAAAATAACCTCCACGGGGGCTGAGCCGCGAGCAACAGCTAGTAAATAATAAGTCTTAAAATAACACGCTTTGTGTTTAATTTACATATTTGTAATATATAATATTATCACACTACATTTTTCAGGGTCAAATGGAGCTCAAAGAATCAGTGAAGATGTGGAAACAAAAAGGTCACATTATGGCATACTTCAAGCCATCTGAGGAGCCAAAACCAAAAGATTTCCTTTCAAAATTCTTTTCCAGCAATGAATAATATTGCATCATGTTTGTGTGTAAATAGTAGCAAAATGTTTAAAGGATAAATTATATTACTGAATCGAAAATGTATATGTCAGATCATTTTCCCTGGTATCTATCATTATAACATTTTACATGTACATTATTATAATTTTTTTTTTTTTTTAATCGAAATAGGCTTGCATTTGACCACTATCTCGCCTGATGGAAAGTGATGATGTGGTCTACGGTGGAGCACGCTTGCCTAGAAGATACCTATTCACTCTTGACTTGAAGATACCCAGGTCATAATTTTCGGGAAATATAGACTCCGGCAAAGAGTTCCACTCTCTAGCGGTGCGCATGATAAATGTACTAGCAAAACGCTTCGTGCGCACTGGTGGAATATCAACCATGTATCGATGACGCTTCGCCGAGTCTCTTGTCGTCCGATGATGGAAAGGGGTTGGGGGAATTAAATTATGTAATTCCAAGGCACACTCGCCGAAATGTATCCGGTAAAATACCGATAAACTAGCAACTTTACGTCTGTGTTCAAGGCTTTGCAGCCTTGCCTCGACTATGGAATCGTTGCCTATGAGTCTCTTGGCGCGTCTCTCGATTGCCTCCAATGCCTCAAGCTGGTACTTGGCTGATCCATCCCAAAGATGAGAGCAGTACTCCATGCACGACCGGACTTGCGCTTGATACAGATCAAGGAGCTGTCCCGGCGTGAAATACCGTCTCACCCTCGCAAGGATAGCCAGCTTTTTGGCAGCCAATTGAGCTTTATGCTCAATGTAGGAGCCAAAACTGAGAGTTGGAGACAAAGTTACACCAAGAATCTCTAGGTGGTCAGTTATCGGTACGGACACATCTCTGAAAGTAGGAGTCAGTTCCAAGGGACTCCGTTTAGCAGAGAATAGACAAGCCTGGGTCTTAGTGGCATTAAACTTGACCAGGTTGGCATCGCCCCAATCTGAGACTGCCTTTAAGGACAAGTTCAAGCGTTCTACCAAGGCCTCCCTGAGGGCCTGGACCTGCACTCCACTGGTTCGTGCATTAGATATGTAACTTTCTACCACTGTGCTGTCATCAGCGTACCCAAAAGTACCGGGCTTAAGCAGATCATTGATGTGCAACAGGAATAGAGTCGCAGAAAGTACGGACCCCTGAGGTACCCCGGCATTGATAGCCAATAGATCAGAGGAGCAGCCATCAATGACCACTCGAATCAATCGTTCCCTCAAGAAGTCCGATATCCAAACACATAACCCAGTGGGCAAGCCATATGATGGAAGCTTGCTTAAGAGGCTATCATGCCACACTCTGTCGAAGGCCTTCGAGATATCAAGTGAAACGGCAAGCGCTTCCCCATGCTTCTCGACGGCCTCGCTCCAGATGTGAGTGGCATACGCTAGAAGGTCTCCAGTTGACCGGTTTCGGCGAAATCCGTATTGTCGGTCACTTAGGAGGTCATTCGCTTCTAGGTATGCAATGAGCCTGCCATTCAGTACACGTTCCATACTTTTGCAAAGTATGGACGTAACCGAGATGGGCCTGTAGTTGGCAGGCTCAGCACGACTACCTTTTTTGGGCACAGGTTGCACGTTAGCTTGCTTCCAGGCTTTAGGCACTTGTCCAGTGACCAGAGAGAGACGAAACAGGCTAGTCAAAATAGGAGAGTGCTCAGGCGCACAAGTTTTCAGTACAATTGCTGGAATCCCATCTGGGCCATTGGCTTTATTCACGTCCAGATTACGCAGCGTTCTTCTTACCTCAGTCTGACGAATGCGAATTTCTGACAAATGTGTCTCGCAAACTGGTAGACGAGGAGGTACTTCGCCAGCAGTATCTAAACGCGAAGATTCGGCAAAAAGAGAAGCAAACAAGTTTGCTTTCTCTTCAGCAGAGTGAGCCAAAGACCCGTCGGGTCTCAGCAGTGGAGGAAGTGTTGAATTCATATCTAGTCTCAGATCTGACTGCAAGATTACTAGGTTCCTCTACTAATAGTTTTGAATCGAAATCCATTTTTATGTATAGATATGAATGCGGGAATATACTTTTTCCCTGACCTGCCCCACCCTCCATACTAAATTGAAGGTATAGCGACCCCGCATGGAATTTGATTTGAAATTTGCGAACTGCTGTATAGGAAAAAATATTTAGTTGATAAATTTTAAAATACCATAACATGAGGATTTTTGTATGTCTTATGGCATAGCCTACGTAAGTCACGAATGTAGATTTTTTGACGACTTGGTTCTAAAATATCTTTATTATTTACACATACGAAATTACAATTAGGATCTACTATAAATCTAAACCTTCGGGAACAAATTTTCACATTATGGTAATATTTCAATATCCATTGTGTGATTTAGAACACAATTTTAGCCGCATTGCCAGAACCGTTTCGTATGGTAAGAGAGATATCCGGAGGCCCAGATTCCCCCTTCCCTTCCCTAATCCCTATTCCTGTCCTTTAAGGCCGACAACGCATACGTGATACTTTCGGTATTGTGGATGTTCATGGGCGGTGGAGATCACTTAAAATCAGGTGACCCACTGGATCGTTTGTCGAACTGTGAAATAAAAAAAAAATTGAAATGAGGAAGGTCAGTATATAATTTATATTTTTAATCGAAAGGCACAACTAATCAAATTGGCTTGATAAAGGCTGGGTACGCCTATGGATGAGGTTGTTACGTCCATAAGTACTACTGTATAGGCTAGCATGGAGTAGTATGCGTGTATAGTAAAAAATGTTTCCGGTTATCATAAATTTGTACAGTTTCCGCTGAACCAATCGCTATGTAAAATACCTATAAGTTAACACGTTCCCTCCTCACGCGCCTAGCTTGTTTTTAAATTCGCAATGCGCATGCGGGCGCCACACGGGCTGCGTGTTTATTCATACATTCGCGATGCGAGCCGCATAGGCGTATCATCGGAATATTTGGCGCCGCATACTCTAAGGCCGCAGTCAACATATGGCTACATTACGAACCTTTTTGTCTGAATAAAGTTTCTATATCGTAAGTATTGTTATGGCATCTTATTTATTTTATTTTATTTTATTTTATTTTATTTTATTTTATTTTATTTTATTTTATTTTATTTTATTTTATTTTATTTTATTTTATTTTATTTTATTTTATTTTATTTTATTTTATTTTATTTTATTTTATTTTATTTTATTTTATTTTATTTTATTTTATTTTATTTTATTTTATTTATTAGGGATCACCAACAAAATTTACAATTTCACATCAGTACATAACACATAGGCCAAACAATACTAAACTAATTGTAATTTTAATTATAGGTAATCACAACATGCTCCTTAGAAATAATAATAATAACATATAATTATTGTGAATAAACTAAATTAAACAAAAAGTACATATTTTCTTCAATGTTTTTTTCAAATTTATCAGATTGTTATAATTCATAAATATTTTTTGATATAATTCTTCTAAATGAAGATGTAGTATCATGAAAAATGTCCAGATCGCTAATTTTATTTGAAAGTCGGTTATACAGAGCAGACAGACGAGGGATGGGAGAATGTTTACCTACGTTGGTTCGACAACGCCGGACATGAAGTATAGGACGCGATTTCCGAGGAGGGCGTGAAGGAACACTCAAAGCAAATTTAAACACTAAATTGAAACAGTCGTATTTATTATTTAATATTTTGTGTAAATTTACCATGTCTAACATATCTCTTCTAGCACTAAGAGGTTGAATTTTGAGGTACTTTAGCCTATCTTGATAAGTTAGTACATGTTTGGGCATGCGTCTATGATATGCTAAATGTTTAATTAGCTTTTTTTGGACACTTTCAATTCTTTTATCATGTATCGCATAACTAGGTGACCAGATATCAGAACAGTACTCAAGCTTACTTCTAACGTAACAATTGTAAAGTAACATTGTAGTTGATATCTGTCTGAATTCTTTACTGCTTCGAAGCACAAACCCGAGAGACTTATTAGCTGCGCCAAGAATTTTATCAATATGGTAAGTAAATTTTAATTTGGAATCAACATATACTCCCAAATCACGGATATAAGGCACTTCTTTTAATATAGTATCTGCTATGCTATAATTAGTCCGAATTACATTACGTTTCAAAGTGAATTTTATGTGGTAGCATTTTAATGGATTTAAATACATATTATTAGTGTGACACCATTCTATTAGCATATTTATATCTGATTGTAATAACTCTGAGTCATTCCTAGATTTTATAACACGCATTAACTTTAAATCATCAGCAAATAAGTAATACTGTGAATATTGAAATAATTTAGTAATATCATTAATATATACGTTAAAGAAAAGTGGACCTAAATTTGAGCCTTGGGGTACTCCTGAAGATGCTAAAAACGGTTTAGAAGCGCGACCATCTATTACGACGATAGAAGTTCTATTTTTTAAATAAGATTCACACCAATATAGTAATGGACCACTAATACCTATGATATTAAGCTTTTTCACTAGTATTTTGTGATTTACTTTATCAAATGCTTTCGCAAAATCTGTATATATTGCATCTACTTGATATCCACTATCTACAGCTAGAGCTACATCATCTATATACTCCAATAAATTAGTGTTGGTGGACTTTTTCAGCAGAAAACCATGCTGGTGTGGTGATATTTTATTTTTTGCAATGTTGTATATATGCTGATAAACTAGAGATTCAAAGATTTTAGCGAAAGTTGACAAAATAGAAATAGGTCGGTAGTTTGAAATTAAATCTTTTTTACCATTTTTAAATACCGGGACGATTCTCGCTTCTTTCCAATTATCAGGGAATGTACCAGTTGATAATGATTTGTTAAATATTGTGTATAATGGTATTAAAATATTATCTATAGTTTTGTAAATGAATATTGGAGGAATATTATCTGGACCGATACCTTTAGTTAAGTTCAGCCTACGAACAACACTTTTTATTGCCTGTTTGTCTATATGAAGGTCACATCCGCCACTTTGAAATGCATCAATAGGTAGAGTGTTAGTGTCAACTTCATAAACAGAGGAAAAGTGCGTGGCAAACAAGTCACACACATCATTCACATTATCAGCTATTAAATCATTAAGGTACATTGTAGGTGGATAATAGGGTATTTGACAATTTTTGAAGATTGATGGACATTGATAGAGGACTCTTCACTTACAGCCCCCGTAATATTTTTATTATTGAAATATACTCAATTTATATAAAATCCGTGATTTAATTTTTTCATATATAATTTCGCGCTAAAACGCGTTATCACGTGACATTATCTCTATGTGACGTCATCGCACATCTACAAACATTCGTGACACCTAACAACATAACAAAATATTTGCATTTATCTCTAGTTTTTCCACAAAAATGAATGAGCTAGCATATAAATATTGTTCAATGCCTTTGTGTAAAAACTCGACACTAAATCACGATAAATTGTTCATCCATGTGCCAAAATCCAAAGTTTTAAGAAAGAGGTGGCAGATTTCGACTATCAGCCCTTGTAATGCCTTCTTCCATTCTTATAGAAGACTTGAAGACGAAATTAACACGTTTCCACACGTTTACACATCGAAAAATATGTTCTTCCTTACAATTTTATTTGTCGTAGGATGCAATGTTTATGTGCGATGTCGTCACGAGTAATGGCGGCCGGTATTGCTACGTTTTTGGCACCGAGTGATACAGATTAAAAATTCTAAATTTTAATGACGAAAATAAAATGTTTATAATACATTTAAAATAAAAAAATGTATTTAATAAATATGTTTGCCCACTATCCTTTCTCCTAGTGCAGTTTTATATTTTTTGGTTACACCAGTCAAACACCCTATTGGAACTGTTTTTCTGCAAATTTTTGATATGTGTCCAAAAATACTTTGGATTCTTAGCTATTTGACTTTCTATACATGCGATATAACTATTATAGTTTTCTTTAATTAATCTATTACAGTCCGTACGTAAATACTCAAACTCTAATTTATCTAAAGGATTTTTAAATCTTTTGAATTTTTTATGATACTTTAACTTACGTTTTAACATGCGTTTTAGTAACGGTGTAAACCAAATAGGATGTTCTTTACCCCTTTTTTTTGCAATGAACGGTACATACTTGATAATAATTTTTCTTAAAATATCATAGAATCTTTCCACCATTTCATTGACTGTCAAACATTCTATTATTTCCACATTCCAATTTATTTCACGGAGTTCTAAATTTATTGATTCATAATCAGCTTTACGGAAGTTGTGTTTAGGATGAGGATTATTTTGAATATATGTTTGGATTGTATGTGTGTTAATTGTTATATTTAATGGTGGGTGCAGCATGTCAACTTCTCTTATAGGAGTAAGGCATTCAGTTACTTTAATTATATTGTTAGCATTACTCATTATCAAGTCTAAAATTTTATTATTACAGTTACTCACATTGTTAAATTGAACAATATTATTAAGTGACATAAAATCTACTAAATTACATTTTAATACACAGTTGTTATAGTTATTAGGTTCAGTATGCTTATTGTCGTGACTGAGATCCCAACCAATACTGCTCATATTAAAGTCCCCAATTATAATTGTATTTTCTCTAGCTGATTGTATAGCTATATTGCACTTATCAAAGTAGACATCTAAAGAATGTTGGGTAACTGGTGGAGGTAAGTAAACTGCTCCTAAAGTAAGGTAATCCTTATTGGAATTATCTAATTTTAATGTGATCCAAACGTCCTCGCAATCACTCTCCCAATCAAATACTCGTCGCGAGATATAATCTTTTTTTATGGCAATTAACACTCCTCCACCTCTTTTTTTGGTATATTTATTATAGGTTATTTATTAAAATGTTAATTATCGCTTGCTTTAACGGTAAAGGAAAACATCGTGAAGAAACCTGCATATCTGAGAATTTTTCTAAGGTATGAGAAGTCTGCCAACCCACATTAGGCCAGCGTGGTGGACTAAGGCCTAACCCCTCTCATTAGTAGAGGAGGCCCGTGCCCAGCAGTGGGACAATGTTTAATACAGGGCTAGTATTATTATTATATATTATTATAGGTAGGTACTAAATTATTTAAATACTATTTCAACAAATCTCTATCAGAGTAAAATAACCAGGTAGGTATAATAAATACTCTTTGGTAATTGTTATATTAGACAGAACAGTCAATATAATACTCTTTGGTCAAATATATGTGTCAATTTGATGGTAAAATTTTACAGTTCAAAGCTGAATAATATAAAATCTCTTTATTTTTATATTATTTGATTTTTTTCGGAAACTATGGCAGGACGAGAAACAATGAAAACTGCATGTAAAAAAGTTCGACCTATAATGTCTTCCGATTTTTCTGAGGCTCGTAGACGAGCACTCGGTTTATACAAGGCTTTTTATCGCTACGTACCTTATATAAGTAAGTAACAATTACGATCACTTTGTCTTCAAACTTCTATGACTACCTATTCTACATCACTGATCGTGGGCATTAACATATGATTTAGGTACTCCTATGGCCGCGGTCCCGTCTATTATTCTAGTCATATTTAACGTTAAGTGGTAAGCTGTATAATTTATTTATATTAAATCAAGCCTTCGCATACAGCGGAGCGAGTGACCATGCTGCACCCCAGACGCGGCATCGGTGGAGAACAAAAATTGGTGCCATATTTTTTTTTTACCTTGTCACGGCAAAGTGACCACACTGCACCTGTCTGATGGTAAGCGCAGTGCCGTCCAATTAGAGTATCGAGTAGCAAGAGACAATCTATCCCCCGCTACTCAACACAATCATGCCGGCCTGCTTCTTCACACTACGCCATGGGCAAGAATGTGTCAGAGTATTCAGTAGGCCGCAAAACGGCCAAACGTCGTACCCCAACTTTAGATCCCGGAACGCGACACACTTGCGTTTGCCACTATGGCAGGTTTTACATCCTGTGTACGGTGGTCGCTATCCGAGAGGATATAAATATCCTACCACCAGCTAAACATAAATATATTGCTCTATATTTAAACTAGCATCGGGCTAGTACTGCACGACATGTTAAGGGATAGTAACACTGTCTTATAGACAATGTGGCGTGGTGGACTAAGGTCTTATTACTAGCAGAGGACGCCCGTAGTCCGTACCCGGCAGTGGGACAGTGTACTCAGGGCTGATATTATTTATGTACCTATATATTTTTTCCACCTCCCTTAGTTTACGCACCTAAGTACTATCGTTTATATTTGCATTACCCAATTACCCAAGGTTGACTGGTTGAGAAAGTCGAAAAAAAACATTCCATGCGCTTTAAGATAGGTACCTACTTACATAATGTCTAATAAGGTTAAGTATATGTAAGTTAAATAGTATCAGGAATTTTCCATACTGATAGCCAGTAATTTACCCCAGTTCTGATGAAATCCATCATGAAGTTCTATCTTCTTTTATCTTATTTTTTTGATAATTATTGAAAAAGAAGAATACCTACCGTGACAACCTCCGTGGCGTAGTGGGCTGTGATACGAGAGGATGTGGGTTCGATTCCCGCACGAAACAAATATTTGTGTGACAGGCAGTGCCAAGGAGCCATAGCCTAGTTGGTTGCAGTACGGACTGTCAAAGACGAGAGTCGTATGTTCGAAACCCAAATGGCATACCTACACATCTGACTTTGTCTTACGTGTGTATTAAATGTTAATTATCGCTAGCTTTAACGGTGAAGGAAAACATTGTAAGGAAACCTGCATACCTGCCTGAGAACTCTTATCAGAATTTCGAAGGTATGTGAAGTCTACCAACCCGCATTAGGCCAGCGTGGTGGACTAAGCCCTAGCCCCTCTCATTAATAGAGGAGACCCGTGACCAGCAGTGGGACAATGTTGCATTATTATATTATTATTTAGGCTTATATTTATTTCGGGTCTGGGTGTTGTGGGACGTTATCCCTCGTAGTTCTTGATACCCACGATATAGGTTTACCTAGTGTGGGATCAGAACTATGAGTGGGACTGTAGTGTAGTTATTATTATTATTTATGTACCTTTCTGCAGCTTTTTGACGTTGCTTTTCCATATCTGCCTTCAACGGTAGGTATTAGCAAATCATGTATTAAGCGGACGATTGTATCACCTACCCATACGCCTAATAGAATCTAAAAATTTACAAAAGAACAAAATCTTTGAATAAAAATTTTCAGTAAAATATTTCGACATACCGAAATCTGAAAACGACTGTCGATTGAAGCTAAGAGAATACTTCTATAGAAACGCCTGTATCACCGATGTACGGATAATCGACATCTTAGTGTTAAAGGTAATGTTTGAACTTTTATATAGAATTGATTAATCTGTAATCCCCGAAGGTGTAGGCAGAGGTGTAATCGGTACACCCACTTTTGCGCCAATTTCGGTACCACAATGTGATAGGGGGCGAGCCTATCGCCATACCGCGCACAAGATACAGACTCCTTAGACTTTTAGATTTTTTTGTTTGAACACTACTCGACCAAGTCGCCCTAAGAGTACTTGCTTTATCGCCATTTAGGTCTAAATTTAAATATGTATAATATGTGTATTGTGTACGTATATAATGTTATAAATAATAATATATATAATACTAGCCCTGTATTAAACATTGTCCCACTGCTGGGCACGGGCCTCCTCTACTAATGAGAGGGGTTAGGCCTTAGTCCACCACGTTGGCCTAATGCGGGTTGGCAGACTTCTCATACCTTCGAAAAATTCTCAGATATGAAGGTTTCCTCACGATGTTTTCCTTCACCGTTAAAGCAAGCGATAATTAACATTTTAATACACACATAACTTTAGAAAAGTCAGAGGTGTATGCCACTTGGGTTTCGAACCTGCGACTTTCGTCTTGGCAGTCCGTACCGCAACCAACTAGGCAATCGCTGCTCTAATGTTATATTGATAGGTATATGTGGCACGCCTTTCTCCATGCCACCCAGTCACCTGTTTGTATACTTGTCATACATAAAACAATATACCAGCTAGTTTTTGTTTCATTACTCCATACGGACATCGTATAACAGAGGTAGAATCATAGAGTTAGCTATATTAGCAGGTTTTTCCACATGAGAGTATTGTTGTCTCGCTGAAAAGCAACGTGAAATAGGCGCTTGCTGTCGTGTTCCCTATGCAGAGTAAGATTTCCAGACGACCGAATCCAATACCATTTCTTCTTTTATGGCCAATTTCAATAAGCAATCTCAATCTGCATTGTCAGATGGAACCAGAAAATAAGCCAATCAAACTGTCATTTGTAGGCGTGGTATTCAAACTTAATTCTTTCTGGTTCATTTGTCGGAACGATCTGTAGATTCGGATTACGATCGTTTAATAAAATTGGTCGTTAGTTAAACAGCGTTTACTTTATTTTCTTAGGGCTACATTGAGTTGAAGGAAGTTACGCATCAATGGCAACAAAAGGGCCACGTCATGGCGCATTGGAAACCAACCTACGAACCTCAGCCTAGTGATTTCATTGGGAAATTTTTGTCGGGAGTAGATTAATTAATAATGATTGTAATTGAATTATATAAAAAAAAAACACAAATTCAATATTTATTATTCATCACGGTCATTTCACATCATATGTTTTTCAAAGGACTCCTTGGTAGCTGTGAGATCTATTGCAAAATTGAAAAAGTTGATTGTAACATCGACTTATAAATTGAGCACCCACATATTCATATTTGCAAAAGTTCTTACGTGAATACATTAAAATTGTTTCAATAAATAGATAGTCGAGCATTCTTTGAATATATTTTAAATCGTAAATATATATATTGATATAACTTATCATTCACAACCATTAAATTACATAAGTAATATGATATCTACAAACTTCTTTTTTCGTGTTGTAAAGTGGAGGTTAACTTTCGTCATTTTTTAGGCACGATAGAAAAAAGTTCGTTGTACAATAATTTAGATTTATAAACAATCCTAAAACTATACATTAAATGGTTAACGCCTATTCAACGGAACGCTTCAAAATACATGTAGGTAAGTACGTAGTAATACTCGTACATATAAAAATTATGGATTCAATAACATTATGTAATCATAAACACGACATTCTTAACTTTCATGTAAATAATATAATAATAAACTATGTATTTACTAACAATGAGTTTAAACTTAAATTAATATACGTAGTTAGTTACGCGATGGCCAGTTTTTGAAATATATTTTTTATTAATATTATAAACAAAAACCTGGCTATCAAATGGTGACGTCATAAATTGTAGGTAACTATTAGTCGGAAGGGATTTCAGTGGTTTAGGCTCAGAGGTTTTAAACATATGATTTTTTGCTTTTATTGATAACATCTTATCTAAGACAAATACCAAAATATTTTAGCAATAATTTCGTTGCAAAAGTATTAAATATTCGATTGTCTTTTATACACAACTTTGATTTATATTATATCCCTTTATTATATTATAGTGCTTAACTACGTATATACTTGTGAATATGCTCTACTATGAAGATCAGGACCGGATCTTCTTAAGGGCTTTTTGGGCTGCAGCAAATGTCAATTAGTTCAGTAATTACAAAGGCTCCTAAGTATTAGCCCAGGGCCCCACAAATCCACGATCCGCCCCTGTTGAAGATATAATTATGTTCAATAGGTATTTTTATATTACATTCTACATTAGTTAGCTACATTACTTGTTATAAAAACAAAACTATATTTATGTACAAATGTTGCATATTCGTTACCAGTTCCAAAGACCACGTCGGCTAGATACGCAGATTGCAACCCGAAATTAATAAGTCTGACATTTCAAATTATAAAGCGGTAGGTAAATCTTGTGGAAGCTTCTTGGATAAGTAACTCTCACCATCAGCGCTCATAAAGCGATCCAAAACCACTTGACATCCATAAATCACTTGTCTTGTCTTTAACTTTCTACCATTATGTACTAATGAGGCCATTAAAAGCCTCGAAATACTTAAATAAAGATTAAAAACAACTAATGAGGTCTTCAACTTGATATAATAACATCACAGCAGCATCTTCACGAACTCTGAAAAGGTAATAACTTTTATTACTGATAAAAGAAAACATATATAGCGCACTAATAACTAAAAAGTGTTCCGCTAACAATGCGTAACGTGTAAATATGAAGAGTATAAAAAACAGGTTAATAAGGACAAATTGAAACGCTTCCTGACAGCTGCAAGTTATATATTAGGGTTACACTAAGATACGACTCTTGTATCGTGGGTATCAGGGACTACGAGAGACTTTCGGTCTTACAACACCCAGACCCCAGATAAAAATATCTGTCTGTCACACAAACATCTGTCCCGGTGTGGGAATCGAACCCACGGCCTCTCATTTCACAGCCAGCTACTCGCCTACTGCGCCACGGAGGCTGTCAATATCCATGTTAGCTTGTAATAAAATAAAACTGTTTATTAAAACAGGCACTCTAATAATCGGATAAGTGAGGATAATACCTTCGTAGTCGATCCTGCCGTCGTGGTCGATGTCCCCCAGCGCTAACACCTGGTTGAGCTGCGCGTCGGTGACGGGTTCCCCGATCATCTCGAGCGCTGCGCGGAGCTCGTCTCGGGTAATGTAGCCGTTGTCGTCGCGGTCGAATACCCTGATACAACAGTACCCATTTCTGTTTACATCTATTAACTATATGAGCAGCGATAGCCTAGTTGGTTGCAGTACAGACTGTCAAGACGAAAGTCGTATGTTCGAAACCCAAGTGGCACCTCTGAATTTCTAAAGTTATGTGTGTATTAAATGTTAATTATCGCTTGTTTGAACGGTGAAGGACAACATCGTGAGGAAACCTGCATACCTGAGAATTCTAATAAGAATTTCGAAAGTATGTGAAGTCTGCCAACCCGCATTAGGCTAGCGTGGTGGACTACGGCCTAACCCCTCTTATTAGTCCAGGAGACCCGTACCCAGCAGTGGGACAATGTTTAATACGGGGCTAGTATTATATTATATTACTATATATCTATTAACTGAATTTCAAACAATTTTTACGGGGTTCGACTAAATTAACTTTGTCTTGGCTTATTCAATTCTCTTATGAAAATGTTTTGTTTCAACTTGCGATTCAAATATACTTTCATAACTGTCGTACTGGTATATACTACGTCAGTAGTCTAACTAGAAGCTAAGTCATTTCCACAACACACAAAAAACAGCATAAAAATAGGTGTTCACACCATAACATGGTATGGGTGTTGTATATTTTATAGAATTTTAAATCGGGCATGTCTTACTTGAATGCCGCGAGAAGGTCCCTCGTTATCTCCTCTTCCGTGTCTCCGCCACTCGTACTCACATCCAAACCTTGTATGGCTTGTATTTTTGTCACCCATTGCATAAAGTCATTCTCATCAATAAGTCCATTACCTGCACAAATAAAAAAAAAATAACTTTCAAATTATGAAAAACAAAAGGAAAATCTATACCTTCATGTATTTCGTATTTATGCAAAACCGAATCAATAATTTAATGTGTCTTATTGAATAAAGTTTCTATAAACATTTTTCTGATCGGGAGATCACACTTCAATGAAGGGTTTTTTTAAATATGAACATTTTATTTAGTGTAATCACTAACATATAGCATCACATTCAACTAACAATAAAACATGTATGCAGAAAATAGTAAAAATCGTAATTTTACTTTGACTTGAGATACGGACTTCATCAATCGGAACAGAACCCCCCAGTGATCGTTGCCGTGATAAGAAATAACTTTACTACGTAGCTACTACGTAAATAGCTACGTAGAGTGGATGCGTACGGAAATTCTATAATTTTATTTTTGCCTTTTTAGTTTTTGTAACTTATTTTTTTTAAATATTATAAAACTAGTTTATATTTAATCGTAAGGCTGTAAAATCATATTGTCTTCAGAAAACTTTTAATGACGTAGAGCGAAAAATAAATTTCCTATCAGTGTGTCTGTGGAACACTTTGTAGGTTGTTTTTACATAATATAAAAAGTACACCGACTTCAATAAAAAACAAATTATGCGTCACTATAAAATTTGAGGGTTTCCCTTGATTTTTCTGAGATCCCAACATCAGATCCTGACTTGGTGCCAATGGGACCACCTGGGAACTATACCCTTTTAAACAAAAATAGAGTTTCTCGAATCGGTCCAGGCGTATTCGAGTAATCAGGTAACATACATAAAAAAAAAATATTCCGACGAATTGTTAACCTCCTCTTTTTTTTGAAGTCGGTTAAAAACAATTTACTGTTATGTTTAAATGGACGCCGTGTGTGTATATTTGTTTACCTACAACTAGGTTACGGCAAGGATTCTCAATAGCCTTTATTCCGCTTTCGCACCGGAGAGGGTTGTAGCCTTGTAGGTAGTAATAAACCGCTTTACCCACGACAACAAAAAAAGGATTCTCAATGGCAAATGACCACGAGAAAAGGTAACTTAAGCGGTAATACTGCACCTGGATGACGTAATAATAAAATCCCCGTTTAAGTAAGTGAAACAAAATATAATGCGAGAATGAACAAAGGGGTTCAGTCATTAAATCTTTATTAACGCGGTGGCAGCAAAAGTCGTTAAACCTATGGCTTCAGCGATTACCCGCGCCTACGCTCCTGTTAATTGTAAACGTAATTATTTATGTTCTGACATTATGAGTCACATTGCAGTAAATGGTAAAAACTTTCTATAATAATAAAATTATATAAAATTTAATTGCTTCATTTGCTCAGCTTAAGTGTAACCCGATTGCGCAAGAAGGGCAGACTGAGCATCTTTAAGAATCGGTAAGTACTGGCCTAGTACTGACAAATAGGTAAGGCAGATAAGGACAAATATAAAAATAAACCCGAACTCTTAAATTTCTTCTCTGTTTAATATTTTCAAATATATACGAAAAACTATAACCAATTTAAGGCCCAATAAATATTTTATTTTTTATTACGATGTAAAATAGAAACACTATCGAAAAGGTATCAACTAACTTAACTTTATAATTTTAACAATAAAATATGACAGCAGTTCTACTAGGAACAAGAGTTGTTATGGATCATGACACTTCAAGCACTTCGGAAATATATGGGTTATATATATACATATACACTCACGCCTATAATCCCCGAAGGGGTAGGCAGAGGTGTAACCAGTACACCCACTTTTTGCCGAATTTCGGTCCCATAATGTGATAGGAGGCGAGCCTATCGCCATACCGGGCACAGGTTCCAGACTCCGGGCTAATACTGAGAATTTCTTGATAAAAAAAACCCAATATCACTTTACCCGACCCGGGGATCGAACCCGAGACCTCAGCACAGCTGTTGTAACGCATGCGCAATTACAACTGCGCCACCAAAGCAGTCATGGGTTATATATATAAACTTTAGAAATATAATTAAAGTTGGTGAATAATATGAATAAATGAAGTAATTTCAAACTTTTACATCAAAACAAACCCATATATTGCCTGAACCAAGCATGTGAATATTGTAAGTTTGTTTTATTACTTTAATGCGGCAAAGCCGCAGGACAGCTTTAACATTACAACTTGAATACGGCTATTCACCAGTACCTCTCAGTCACAGCAAACTAACATGAAAAAATGAATATGCTTTCCTGTTACGTTTCAGATAACTAATTTGATTGTAGAAGGATCGTTAAACTTCTTATACTACTTTTTTGTAATATATGGAAAATTTTATAACAGGTAAGTATATGTTAATGCCCATGTTTTTGTGTGTCCGATTGTGTCACAAGTTTTTATATCACTGAAAATTTTACTTATAGAAGAGAAGGGATATCACTTTCAAAGATTTTTTTTTAGAAATGGTTATTTGTGAAAAACTGTTTTATTACCTATGTGTCATTTTTCTTAGTTTAAAAAAAAGTGTTATAAATGACTGAAACAGAAGGCAGCACCACGATATCGATTTAGAAAAAAATATTATTAATATATCAATATTTTATAATAAATGTATGTAGATACTACCTATTTTTTTTTTTAATTCAGAGAATGTAAACCGGGAACGATTTTAGTGTACCTAATATATAATCCCATCAAAATATATCACAAATGTGAGAACCCCAGGTATTTAGATCTAAAGTTGCCAGTCTCACTATGTAACCTTGTAAAACACTCTTTGGTCAACTCAATTAGATTGAATCAAAAGATTAGTAGTAGAAGGAGATGGTAGATATAAGAATGGGCGTTGCGGGTACAATGAAGGTCGCGTCTAAGTTTTGAATGATTATTTAACCTCCGACTGTATAATTCTAGCTCCTGAACCTCGCAACAATGTTATTAATGTTATTATAACTGAGTAAAATGAGGAGCACGCTATGTAGAGTAATAAAATTAAATAATTCTTGTACAGCGGCATTGTAAGGCAGAAACGTCTTGTGGAATTTTAGCTCAGGTATTTTATATTATTTTATGACCCTGACAATATTACCACAGTGGCAAGCGCTTAGGTAGCTACTATTTTATTCCCCCTCACATTTATTGGTTTGTCGCCAAACTTCGATGTAATAGGTACTTTGAACCGCGTACATTTATTTTGTGTTGCATTATGTATATCTAACATTTTCGTCTGACTACAATGAATACACGTACACATCAAAACTTTATTAATAAAATTGAATCGACACAAATTGCAAAAAAATCGTGCTCAATTTTATGTAGGTTTTCTTGATTTTTCTCTTAAAGGACAATGGGTTAAGTGTCCCCACCCATCAACAGGTTTGAAATTGGTCTCAATCGATTAATCTTAGCAAGGTGATGATTTTTTGTTATGACGACAACAACGAAAAGTATTGAGTTTTTTTTTAATTCACATTTTTGTTTTAAATAGAAAATTTTATTTTTGCTGATTTTACTATATTACGCCGTGCTATAACATAGTATATAGGTGGTAGAGCTACATTATAATCATTTTTTTTCTACAGCTTGGCCTACCTCAACTGGTATGTTACCGCTGTCTTACATAAAACCGACAAGGTTGCAGTTTTGCGGTAGCGACTCGCGTTCTCAACGAGACTACGGGGGACCTAACGAATGCTTCGTTAACTTTTTTTTTATGCTGGCGCGGCAAAGTGACCACACTTCACCTCCAAATAGAGTAGCAAGAGGCAGTCTATCCATCGCTACTCAACATAATCATGCCAGCCTGCTGTTTAGCTTCTTCACACAACGCCTAAAGGACCCAGGATCATAGGAAGCAGGGAACACGGTAGCTGGCAAACTGTTCCACAGCTTGATGGTGCGGCAAAAATACGAGTTTGCGAACCTCTTGGTTCGGGCCGGGGTAGTAGATACCACGAAGCTGTGGCTCCGCAATATTACGCTTAATTCAGGTTTATTTTTGTTACTAGGTTATATTTAATACTGGCTAGTTTTCAAGAGTTTTTATTTTGTATAACATGTGTACGTCACTGGTTGGGTTCTATCGAAAACCAGCGCTGCAGTATGGGTTAGCCTGTACTGCAGTTGCATAAGGACCACCATTATCGGATCAATTATTATTATTGTAATTTTTGCATTTTTTTAATCTGTTTTAACGTTCCGACAATAAAAAATCTTTTCTTTCTTTCAATCCAGTACGCGTGGTTCTGGTATGGAAGGGAGAGGATGAAATAAGATCAAACAATTCTTCAGAGCATTCGCCATGATACAGACGGTAGAACACGCTAAGCAAGGAAATATTCCTACGCAGCTGTAGCGGCTCCAGGCTGTTACTCACGTCTGCATCATTCATAATGTGGATGGCCCGCCGCTGCAACCCACCCAAGGCATCAAGAAGGTATTTTGCGGAACCGTCCCAGAGGTACGAGCAGTATTCCATTCCCGGCCGCACCTGCACTTTATATAAGCGGTAGAGCTGACCGGGCGTGAAAAACCGCCGCACCCTGTTCAGGATTCCGACCCTGCAGGTGGTGGCGGATATTACGGCCTCGATGTGACTCCTTGGATTAAGATCGCAGCGCATATCCATACCTAGGACACTAAGGTCATTCCGCATTGCGAGTGGAACACCCTGAAGAACGGGGATGGGAGAAAACGGGGATTTCTTGCACGAAAATGCGACCATGGAGTTTCTGGCCAGTTCTTCTCCATAGGATAACTGCATTCGGAAATAGTTAGTAGTTTAATAAACTCTGAAGTTATTACAAGTTATTTAACAGAGTTAAATAACTTGTGTTATTTCTACTGAACTATCACACGATTGCATTGTGATACTATATCTGAAGATCGGAGAGGGATGTATAAGCCCTCTCGACAGCCTCGACATGATAATTATCATTTGTATATTTTTCCCGAAGGTTTAAATGTATACCTAATACTTACATATTATATTTGTAGAATGTACAGTAAAGTCAACGATTGATAATCGTATCGTCTAATTATATTTTCGGGTGATTACATTACTGTCTCTCGCTACTTGATACTCTATCTGGACGGCACTGCGCTTACCATTAGGTGCGCTGTGGTCACATTGCCGCGCCAAAAAAAAAACTTACCCGGCTAAACCATAAGGGCTAAATCAAAATATGCATAATGCACTATGATTTTAAAATGATCTAGAAAGAGTTCACATTGACATGTACTTGTCTCCAAAGGTAGACAACAATCGTGCAAACCCGGGGGGGTCGTTAGTAAATATTATAATAAAATAGTATTATGTTTTTAATTCGTCTGATATCATTATTTTAAAAATATATGCAAAAAATAAGAACAACCATAAATGAATAGTTTTTCATAAGACAATCTGTATTTTAAATCTCTTTTGATATTTGTAAAAACAAAGTACTAAAACTCATAGCATGAATACTGCCATTCATGCTATGAATGGCGGTCGTGTTGCACCACGTATGTAGGGTGTTTCTGTTATTGCCTAGGTTTTTAAACGTTTATGTCCAAACGGGACGTTTTTAACTAATGTAGTTCACGAGCTCCGATAATATTTTTGTTATTGCTATCATCTGTTGTGGAAAGATTTTAACTTCTGCAATTACACAGAGTACAAAACATATACGAGCAAACAAGACGTCTCCAACTATTACATTTTACAAGATCCAGTTTATCTTTCCTTTCCCTACCATCATCAGATCAGCATCAGATTTTGTACTATAAATATGCCAAAGGTTCCAAGCTCAAATATCCAAACAGGCTGTTTTAGCTATTGGTAGTTCCTAAGGTTTAGTTACTTGGCGAACAGTTCCTGGTGAAATTGCCTATCAAATGTAACCAAATGTGACGCGACCATATTTCTTTATATATTTATTAAAAGTATGTCAAAATAGTAAAAAAATGCAATAAAATAGCAGTGTTTACTAAGAACATTTTTAATTTATGTTTTTTATTTTGTAAGGAATCTCCATTGATTTATTAAATTTAAATGATGTGGTAAGCGTTTTTATAGAACACTTAATAATAATGTATATGTATGATGTCTGTTGGTGGGTGGGGACAGGGCTCATACAAATTCGCCCATTGTCCTTTTGCTGATTAGTTTTTATTTAAGTACAAGAAAGTATTTAGGAAATTCAGTATTTTAGGAAATAATAAATTACTTAAAATAAAAAAACATCGTAATTCAAATTATCAACTAAAATAACAAAATATGAAAGAGAAAGGTATTATACACTACTCGCTTGTGTATGCGACTGTCGCGCCTGCGCACGTCTCGTTTAACGGTTTTATTCCACGCACTTTTTTCCACGGATTTTTTCTTACGGTTTTACTATCACATTTTTTTCAGTTCGGTCGCGCAGCAAAATCCCTATCCCCTCCAAGCCTGCCGTAAGGAACTTCGTTCCAAAAATGCATAGGAAATTAAAAGTGTAGATATCCTATCTACGACGTAATCTGTACCAACTATTTCTTCAGTAACAGCTACATGCGGTTATACTTAGAGTATAACTAAACTTATGTTAACCGAACACCATTATGTAAACCTCAAGTTAAAAGCTCCGACGGAATCGATTGGAACTTTGTCAATTACGCGTCATGAGACGTCGCGTAAAGGTCATTTGTGAATACAGACAAACAACCTCGACACGGCGCGAGGTCATCGGTTGCCGGAAGGTGCTTTTCCACGCTTATGCTATTTCACAAATTACAATAGCACTCCTGATTTCATTGTAAACACATTTTGTTGTTATTTTGAAACACGCTTTTCTATAGATAGTAAACAATTAACGAAATATTTAATAAGAATACTCGTAGTATATAATAATATATTATTATATACTACGACTACTACTATATATATATATACACATATTCACGTAACTAAACTACTGTTAATGGCTGTGTTAATGTCGAGCAGTTTAAACACAGAAATTATTCATCATCATCGAAGTAGCGCTCCTTTCAGTGCCAAGGCAAAATATAATAGCATAAACAAAGTACAATTTTAACTCGTTAACGATCCACCCATCTCCCGTCTCCCTAGTTACCTCCATAAAGCAGGAATACGCAGTCACAAATACCTATAACAGGTGAATTATATCAAAAACACGTGATGATTTTGGCATAAATTCAAACTTATAATATGCAAAGCGAGGATATATAGTGAGAAGTAGCTACATAACATTTGATAGTACGCTATCTATACATATATTTGTATACTTGCAATGACATTAATTTATTTTATTATATGAAATAAGTTTAATGTGATCTAAAATAAAAAGCAAAAATAGTCATTAAATTCGCATTTATAGCGTTGCCTTTCGGTAAACTTTTAAGCCTACCACGCATTTTTTAGAAACGCCATCCTGTCTATATTATTATATTAAGTCTTTACGATGTCTAAGGAGTTTCATAACGCATATATACTTGATTTAATACAGTTTACTATAAATATTCATGATCTTAAATTAAAAAGTCGCTTGTAGACCATTTCAGACAACGGATTCATAAAAATATAAAATACAACAGTCCTCATAAACTATTTTTAAGTACATAATGTCACGCGTACATCCGGTGAAAAGAAATGAATGTACATTTTGCTTACAATGATGTACGTGTTTTGTCTGCCTATTACTCGCTGAAAAAAGATCTCTACAAGTGCTCTACGATAACATAATCATATTGCAAGACTATCAGAATATTATTTGTCAATACTATGTAGTTTATTATAAAGAGATAAAGATTCCGAGTTGAGATAGAAGTGTAATTACTGGTACAATTCTGAAAATATTTTCACATATAGGAAGCTACATTATCCTTGAGCGCTTTAATACGTTCTCAGTAAGGATTCGGCATTAACGCGGGCAGGGCCAAAAACAAAAGCTAGTGAATAAAAAAATCGTGTCACTATAAATTAGTGACACATTAACATTTAACAATTTTATAGGAGTGTGCTGAGAACATTAACAACTTATTTACAAAGTTCTAAATGTCATTTCATCGTAATTCGATCTCTTCGCCTTGATTACAGATAGGGAACAAATATAGCATGGCTATAATAGCAGTGGGACAGAATGTATTCAGGGCTAAATGTAATATTATAATAATAGCCAAACGATTCATATATTTTATGCAATGTAACTATTTAATTTAAGAGCATCGATAAAAGTTGAAAATAAAACGAAACATTTTATTTATTGCTTTCAACATATTTTCATTTTTATCATAATTACTTCGAAGTTCTTACATTAAAATAGGTACATAAAACATTAAAAAGGGGTAAAATATTTTTATAATAACTAAACTAGAGAGATTATACTAAATATAAAGCCACATTATTACAGTGGTTATGGTAAACGACCACCAAAAAGTAATGAACATTTTCGACCGCGCTTACATCGATCGTCATTCACTTTATACTTATTTTCAAGTAATCATATGAATCCAATAAAATTATAACACTAAATCCCTTTTGGAAATAACCTATACTGACATGCCGCGTATAAAGGTGAAGGATTTCGTGACGAAAAGTTGTTAGACTAATGCTAATAGCCGTATTATCTTAGCTGGAGACGATGCGACGTTAATCTTGCTATAAATTCACGTCTACGACTAAAATAAGCATTTGAACATAGAGTATGAATTTCATAATTTTTTATATCTTATTAGTAATACTATTCAACATCTAGGTACTACGCTTGTAGAATGTCGGATGTGAAGGAACTTGTCGCATATTAACTCCATATGCTAACATTGTAAAAGACAACTTTCATAGCAATTATTGTGCTATTTAGTCCCGTCAAATTAGACCAAAAAATAGAGGTGAGGTTACAAAAATGTACACTCGGCTGAAAATTGGGAGGATTGTTGAAAACACTATTATAAATGAAATGTGAAAAGTCTTCATCGATCCGACACCTGGAAAAAAATTTACTCGGTCAAAGGTCCCAGAAACGGGTTACAAGTTACACTGACATATAACGATATTTTTACTTCTATTGCAGCTTCAGTGATGTACGTGGTGTGCTTACGATTACAACTCTTTCAACTTTTTGAAACGTTATATCTCTAAAACGGTTGTTCTTAGGAAAAAAGTATTTGAACATTTTTTATCTGATCTACAATTTTTGTCTGGACTAATTTTATAATAAAACTTACCGTTTTGCTGAAAATCGTGAAAACACCGTTTTTGGGTCCTTTGACCCCGAGTAAATTTTTCCCAGGTGTCGGATCCATAAGGACTTTTCACATTTCATTCATAATAGTGTTTTGAACAATCCTACCAATTTTCAGCCGAGTGTGAATTTTTGTAACCTTGGATGTCTAAATTGACCGGATTAATTGAAGATAGCTCCGTTATCAAATGCAGGTCTATAATCATCTTATGATGGCACATATATACACATAGTAATAAATGTGACAATGATGTGTCGGCTGTTGATTTTAGATAAACACATGATCGCCTTGCAGAAAGTAGGGTGAAGCAATTACCGCGGCAAAATGATTACTTTATATACCAAACCCCGTAAACGAAAACTGGGTCGCACTATATGAACTTTGTTGCATAGTGCTGCTCAAGGATACACTGAACCTGGCCTTCGGCTCTAACAAAGACGTCAAAGAAGCGTATTTCGATGGTTTTCAATTGAAAAAGTGTCTACTAAAATATACAATTCACAGTATATTGAATGCTATTGCATCTGGATGTTTGCAATTAAATTATAGGATCACTAAAAACAGGGCACATATTTATTATTCTTGAAAAAGGAAACTAAGCAGTGTTAAATAAACTGTATTTTATATCAATAGTTGGTATAACTGCTTAGAGCGACTTAGTGTTTAAATTAATATCCAATTAAAACGGCGTTAATTTTTTTACATCTAACTATAATTACACGTTCTTAATTTCATTGATATTTATGGTCCGTTTTTACAGAGATACTTATTTCTCTCTTCAGTTCATAGACTTTTCACTAGGTAAAATGCTGCCCGATTTAATTAACTTAAGATACCCAGGTTATAATTTTTCCAGGTTATATGTAGGTACCTACATTGTAAATATAATATCGATGCATTCAAGTAAAATTGCACTAGGTAACATGCCTCCTTTTGCTAATTCAGCAGTGGTAGAGCCAAACTACAGAGATTTGTTTAAAGGATGAAAAGGTGATCTATCCCGAGTGAAGGTAAGCTGCAGCTTGCTTCCTTTTATTAAACGTACCTACGCACCCACAATTGGTTTTCTACCTTTTTGAGTATTATTTTTTATACTGGCATGGCAATGTGACCACACTGCGCCTGATGGTAAGCACAGTGCCGTCCAATAAGAGTATCGAGTAGAGAGAGAAAATCTATCCCCCACTACTCAACACAATCATGCCGGCCTGCTTCTTCGCACTACGCTATGGGCAAGAAGGTGAAGAAGCGGTCGAGGGTCTAGTTTCAGAGTACTCAGAAGGCCGCAAAACGGCCAAACATCGCACCCCAACTCTAAACCCCCGGCGAAAACCAGATGTACACCGGTTAGCTGATCTTGCGTGTGCCACTGTGGCGGGTTTTACACCCTGTGTAAGGTGGCCGCTATCCAGGCGGATATGAATATCACCAGTAAAGTATGAGTATTAATGAGCGGTTGTAATGTACCATAAAAGGTACTTGCTCGGACTGCTATTATGGTAAAACTGGATAGCGACCAACGTCCTCACGGTAAAAAATTGCCATAGTGGCTCGTGCTAACGAGTAGCATCCCGAAGTCAGGCGGATTATTTAGCTGGTACAATTATGGTTACCGTTGAAGGAAACTTTTATAGGTGGTTGCTATTACCTATATGTCGAATGCATTGTACTTTTCATCAGGTGTAGTAATCACTTGGTCGTGCCACTATAAAAAAACAAAAGCACTGGAACACACTGCTGGTGGATAAATGACTAGGTTCTTATATGATCTGACACTAACCAGTTTTACTGGCGTCTTTGATAAGGTCGGAGATGAGGTCGTCGCTAACCTCGATGCCCAAGTTGCGCAGCATGAACTGCAGCTCCGCCGGCGTCACGTGACCATCGCTGTCGCGGTCCAGCAGACCAAACGCTGTTCGGAGGTCTGCAAGATAATATGCCAATTAAGAGAAACATAGGCACTAACAAATTCACACCATTTTTTAGAAATGGAAACCATCTTATAATTTATTTTTCAAAATGTTGTTTAGTTTAGTTTCAATCTACGGTAGAATTGTTTTGGTAACTAAATAATCAAGGTAATAAAGAGAAGCAAATTCCCATTTGAATTGGAATTTAAACACCCCTGAAAATAATATACGCGTACTTAAGTTATCACTTGGTTCGTAATTAGTATCACCTAGAAGTCATTTTATTTCTGTACTTAAAAACAACACGGTTCTAATAATTGTACGTTTTCCTTCATACACATCATTCTTTTTCCAAAATATACTAGTCACTCAAGTAGTTTTTTTGCTGTTTGGACTAAACTTGTTCAGGTATTTTACATATGTAACAAATCTTATTTTAATTTATTATGGGAGTTTAAGCGATTATTAAATTTATTTCATTTTACATAAAATCAAAATACTTACAAAAATTATTGTCTTTTTTACAACTCATATTTAAGAACTAATAACACCTTTCAATAATAATTCCAAAAATGTTTTCTATGAGCACATGTCTATCGAATTTTCTATGCTAGTAAGCTAGTTATCTTTAACGTGTTTTAGGAAAATGGAAGGCTATCAACATCCCGGCATCATATACCCATACCGACAATATTGACAAAAGATTAAAACGTTACGTGTTCATCATTCCTCTCTTATCTTAAATTATAACGTTGTTTTGAGGTACCACGTCTTATCTTCATAACAACTAATTCATTTTGCGCGATTGCAAGCGGTGATAAAATCTTCTCATTGCGTGGTAAGAAGAGTATTTTAGAGAGACTCATCAATAACATATAATTTACTATATTTATCGTCACAAACATTAGATTTAAATCGCACACATAAAAATACTTCGGCCTTGCTTCGTGATATAAAATTTGAAAATTACCAATAATATCTCTTTTAATGTTTATTACTAACAACCTAGTTTCACGCAGCGCAGCGTCAATTGGAGATATTTTTATTCATCTTCGAGTTCGAAGTTATTTAAAAATTAAATTATGTGAGACAGCTTAGTGATAATGATTGGACAAAACGCTATATATATTATTTTGAGTAGTATTTACTGGGAGTTCTCAAAATATCCATATAACATGCGCATTTTATGAAACAGATTATCGTGCCACAAATATTTTGTACAACAAATTGAGTATAATATAATGGTTTCTTATGTTTACGCGAATGTTATACATTGAAATAAAACAATTTCAATGTATAACATACGCGTATATAAAATAGATTGTGACTGTCGGCTCTCCTATATCGGTCAAACAAAAAGAAACATAGGGACTCGCGTAAAATAACACATAGCTGATGTCAAACACCGACGCTCCACGAAGTCTGCAGTTGCTGAACATTCTGAAGAAGGCTCCAATCATTATCTTCGATTTGACAAACCACAGATCATTGCCAAAGAACACCGATTCCTACCTAGGATGATACGCGAGGCTATTGAAATTAAAAAACATCCAAATTTCAATAGAGAAGATGGTTGGAAGCTAGCACCAGCCTGGGATCCAATTATACATTTAATGAAATCGGAACCCAAAACCAGCTGCCAGACCTCAAGACACTGTGAGCTCCTTCTGAGTAGATCGGACTACAATAAATAAAAATTAAAAAACAACTATATGGAGGGTAGAAACATTGCACTATACTTGCGTGACGACATACAACTCAGTCTGCCCCGTGACCATGAAGGCTGTAAAGCTTTCGAAACGTCGGTATACAAAATTAAATAAACCGCGATAGAATCCGTAAAAAAAATTGAGTATAATAATGAAGTGTAAGATTGGATATCTCAAAAAGAATTTCGAAAGTATGTGAAGTCTACCAACCCGCAATAGGCCAGCGTGGTGGATTAAGGCCTAACCCCTCTTATTAGTAGAGGAGGCCTGTGCCCAGCAGTGGGACAATGTTTAATACAAGGCTAGTATTATTATTATTATAAGATTGGATATGACAAAGATTGGATAAGATTGGACAAAAGAAAACGTAGTTCCCTTAGGTACAACTAAGCAGAAAAATTGCAACTTAATTAAAGTTAAGCGCCTTTTACGATGTCTGTACATAAATAATATGTAATAATACTAACTGTGGAACTTAATTATTGAATTTAAAATTTAAATAACCTTTTTAAAATCCATTTTAGTAATAGAACAATCAACCGGGTCATCTGAAAAAAGCGATTACCATCACGTCGCCCCTGGACTACCCGGTCACTCGGATACGAGAGTTCGTCTAGTTAGATACCGCCCGTCGCATTGTCTATTTTTGCCGCCGCACCAGCAGCAACATTCATTTTGAGATCAGTATGAAAGTTCGTTTTGTTCCGGTTTGAAAAATAGAAATTAAATTCGATATGCAACCGAATATAATACGCAAAAGAAACCATTTTGTAAAACAGAAAAATTGAAATATTAGTTCACAATATTTATTTTAAATGTTGGTATGAGCAAATATGCATAGTGGGAATATCTCATCTCCATCACACAATTGAACTGTAATCGCCATTCTGAGAGGTGACGGCACAGTTCATATCATGCATCCTTTTACTGTGATTTCACAAGTATCCCTGGATTTGAATGGTGTCTAATTTACTTATTTTTGTTCGGATTCATAAAATTATTTCGATAATAGGTCTATTTTACAATGTAATAGTAGGTAGTGTATATAAGACGGAAGGTAAAGCAATCACTTAAGTAGAGAGTAGAGCAAGACACTGAACGGTACAAGTAAAAGATAATAGTAAGTAATAATAAGTATGAATATAAAGATTTTACTCTATAAAATATATGTAGCAAATTTAAAATAAATCATCTTTAACGAAATTTCATGATACTATAACAACTAAAACCTTTTTGAGGTATAAAATGGTGATAAGGGGCAGTCATTAACACTTGACAAAGGAAATTTCACTTACTGTTAAGCATTGCTTCGCTTGGTGCAGGCACTGTGGGCCTATCGTCGACAGGCGATTGCTTTTTCTTATTCTTTTTCTCATCTTCTTGCTGCAAACCCAAACAAGTATCGTTATCAGACATACACTCCAATGTATAAACTACAAATTAAATAAAGTGTACAGCTCTACAACACTGTTTATCAACAAAAGGTGGGCAAAGAAGAAAATGTGATACTGATTTGTTTTATCAATTTGCCACGCTTATCAATTTTGTCATGTTTTATCAGACTACGAGTATTGTCTGATCAATAAGCGTACACATAGTCATGAAGTGTAGCCGATGTACAAAGTGAGTAGGCACTTGGAGTAAAAAATAAAGAGACGATTCCAGACGAGAATTATTAAATAGACCTTGAAACTCTAATATCTTAAAATTGCATGATCTGAGTAGGTACTTATATTATCCGCTTTGATCTACAATGTAAGAATACATTCTTCATTCATTTGTTGCGGCATTCCAGAAATTGGACTCTAGTTCTACCCACGTTTTAGTGAACTTCACAAAATATATGAAATGAGACTTGTCGTGACAATAATATATTATTTATTACGAATGAAATTATTTGACTGCCTCGGTGGTGCAGTTGGAATTGCGCATGCGTTACGATTGCTGTGCTGAGGTCTCGGGTTCGATCCCCGGGTCGGGTAAAGTGATATTGGGTTTTTCTACCTAGAAATATTCAGTATTAACCCGGAGTCTGAAATGGTGCCCGATGTGGCGATGGGCTCGCCCCCTATCACATTATGGGACCGAAATTCAGCGAAAAGTGGGTGTACTGGTTACACCTCTGCCTACCCCTTCGGGGATCACAGGCGTGAGTGTATATGTATGTATGAAATTATTTCATTACTACTTACAAATGTTTCTTTAGTTATTTATTAGTCGTTACCACCTGGTAAACAGCGAAAAGAATGCCAATTTAACTAAATGCGATTGGTTAATTTTAATTATGACCCACTTTTTTCAATAGTTGAAATGTTTGTTATGTCTGTAAAATTTATAACGAATAATATTAGCCACCAAGAATAACTTTTATGTAATAAATTGAAATATTCCTGAATAGTTCTTAAATTAAATAATTTGTGATCCAAGCAGCTGTTTATTATTCCATGTTTATTGTCGACTATGCCAAAAACTGTTGCAGGAAATTTGTGATGACCCTGTTAGACTGTTTATTTACATATTACAATCCGGTATCACTACAAATAATTTTTCAACTAATGAGAACACGTTCCAAGAAAATGATTGTTTCATTATTTTTAAAGTTGTGTAAGAGTTTTAAAGTCTGGCGCTTCGTTTTCGTGGAAATGAAAGTGCAATTTTAAACGAACTTTAAATTATAGTATCCCTCTCTACCCGATTTCCGACAAGGGCAACTAGCTTTTATCTGGCGACGTGACTGATAGATGGGCCTGTATAACTAGCTAGTGGTGCAAGTGTGACCGAGTTGAAGTTCGCGTAGAAATAGCTCACGTCGTGCTTGGCACCGCATCAATTCGAAACGTGGCCAATAAACACAACAGTTTTCTGAAAAAATGTGACATGCCGAACTCGCTGTATGTAAATAAACCGTATCGTAATGTATCGACGCGTGCTAAATATGACTACGTGCTACACTTGAACCTGTCTTCAAAGACTCTCCTAAATCACCTCGGTTTAATTGTTAAACAAACCGAGCTACATGAAACAGACCATTTTTAAATAGACAATCTCTTTGCCAAGTTACTTCCTGGTAATAAGTTGAGGACGTACATATTCGCTAAATGTTTTACTGACTTAATAATAATAACCACCAAATAGAGTTATGTTAACCACAATCTCAACACTCGAACCCAGTTATAAGAACAAAGTACGACACAGCGACATCAGACGTTTACGTTGTTAACCAGTGTTCGAAAAGAGCAACGCTAGAATTTCTTGCCCGTTCTTCTCTAGCGAAACTGCATTTCGAACTGGCGGTAGAGTAAAAGAGATTGACTGAATCTAAATAATGTATAGCATTTCATGAATTCATTAAGTATATGATTTTGATTGTATTCGGTGTATTTATTTCGAAAAATATGATTTGCCAAATTAATTTTACAATAAATTAGCAAAATGTTCTGTTTGTACACTTATTTCATGGTAATTCATGTAACATTAATAATTATTTTTACCTGTATGTAAGTAGACATTCCTCATTATGACCTTATAATTTATGTGAATCAAATAGTTGTGAAATGCCGTACGAGCTCTCACCAAAACAAAGGATGAAACTAAAACGGGACGGAACGCCTAAAATTACGTACATGGAAAATGTCCAGAAACATATTTTGGCTTGGAAAGGGCTTTCAACGATTCCAAATATTTCAACCGTAGAAATGACAAAACCACGACGCCATTGGGGATTCTGTTTAAAGCGCATGACGGAATAGCGACTATAAGATATTTTTTTCTTGTTTTGAACAATAATTTGACCAACTTACTTTTCTTCTACTTCGCGATGTGGTAGCCATCCCCTGAAAAGAAAATGTACTTGAAATAGAAGATTCTATTACAGATTCAAATAAAATTAGCAAACTATAAGATAATATACAACAAAACATAATGTCTTATAAGAAATATAGCATAGTAGAGATAATTTCAGTCGATGCAATTTCATTTTACCAGCAGCACTGCCATCACTCCGTCAAAACTTTGACTATAGTATTTTTAATGTAAGAAATCTCTATACTTATATATTATTTCTCAAAGGTGTTTTTTTGTCGATACACCATAACTTCCATAATTCTTCATGAAGTTCAATGATTCAAAGACTATTTTAAAGCTTATGTTTGGCGCTATTAATGAAAAATAGACATCATTAAGTTTTAAAATTATAGTCTTTACCATAAAAAAATAACGCCATCTGTTGACAGTATAATTAACTAATTTGTTGTTTTGTTAATTTAGGATTCCGCACATATACGATTTTAGGAATCGCCATATATTGTCGTAGAAGACAAGTTTCGTTAGCACCACGGATGTTATTTTATGGGCTCTACGATCTGACCTGTCCATCTTGATCCCAATAACAAGTAAGGCAAAAACGCTGAAAGAAAACTGAATCTTTTCCTTGTCATAGTATACATCAACAGATGTTATTTGCATACTCACTAACATACTTAATGTTGTGTTGTGTGTTAACATAATGTTGCGCTCATTTCTACAGAAACTAAACTCCAAAAACATGATGCGCAGACCGTTCTTATTTAAAATTAGGCGTAGAACACAAGCACGCAGGTGAATGAATCATCTTCAATTAGAACAGGTTGCACTTAAAGTAGCTGTGACCGATAAGAAATTGTGAGACACAATAATCAACTTCTAAAATAAGTTCCCTACATATCGTCATACAAATAGCGTCACTGTTTATAACTACTGAAAATATTGTACAACAATCTGCTGGGGCTATACTTATATCTAAAATAATATAATATGTTAATTAAATAACTATCTTTAAGCCTGACACTCAAACAAAATTCATGCATAGAGTTTTTTTAAAAATCCTTTTCCTACAATGTTACATGTCAGTTGATAACATTTTTAATTTTACTAAGCGTAATATAAAAAATGATGTATACATTCCACCAGCAAATTGTTTAAAATCGCACCACTTACTACTTGTAACATATTTTACATCAGTTGTGAATTGTGGTAGCCTATTTGGTATGGAGCGACAAAACGAAAATCGTAAGTTGAAATCGTTGAAAATCAATAAACGTCTATGTTGAAACTACTAACATATACAAGGCGATGTTATTATCACTATTCATTATTTATTATAACTTAGCACCCAATGAAGTTGAATAGATCAATAGCTATCATTGACTGATAACAGAAATCACCCGACTTAAAACACCTGGCTATTGGCCTGCCTATTGGATAATTTATGGTCACTTGTCTTTTTCTTTTAATATAAAAGCAAAATATCACTTACATACTATCATGCAATATAAATTTGTCGGGAAGGTATATTAATGCATTTTCTAAGGAATTATTTCACGAAAACAATGATCAACGGGACATATAGTCAGGCCAGCGGAAGCTAGCTCAATAAATCTATGTGTAAGAAATAAAAATTATCATTTTATTGCCGTCAATTGCATTTTTCGCGTTTTCGTCAAATGAAACAAATCACGTGGTGTAAATATTTTACACATATATAACTTACATTGATTGAAAATTGGCTCATCACCAAAATATGGTTTTTAAAACCATTTTTTTTATTTTAAGGTTTCGTTCGATGTTTAAATATTACAACGACATCTAACATATAAAAATGTGTACCCAAACATCAACTTACCAATGAACGATCCCTTAAAGTTACGAAAGAAGCTAAATACTAGAGTTCTCAGATTTGTGTGTCATTGAACTGCTTTAGTTGGGTCAAGGTTATAAAAATATGGGCAATATTTTACACATCCTTGTTCAGATTAGCATAGAAATTAGTTATTTATTTATATACGATGCTAAAACTACGGACATACAAGATATGAATAATCCATACACATATGTATGTAATTATATAAATATAGACACCAAAGTTTATACATTTTATGTATCAACCAAGTTTCATAGCATTACGTAAACAAGTATACCTATTTTAAGTAGAGTATCTGTGAGAGCTACTAGATCAAATAATTATCAGGATTCTGTTGCATGAATTGGAGTGGTTTTTATTAGCATAATATTGAACTTTAAGACATAATATTAGTTGAAAGAAATAATAAACACTTACATTTCTTAGTCGTTGTAATCCAATACGTAAAAACATTATCAATAAATATCTTGCTGGAAGAAAAATATAGGCAAGCTAACTGCGTTCTTGATTTTCAAAAACTAACAGACGGTCGATATATATTTTATATATTTTCGGCCCAACCACCTAATGCGTATCACGACTCAATACACCACTGCACCAATGTAATCGAGCGAAATTTACTCATCCTTAGTATTAAAAGTAGATAGGTACGAGCGATTCTTTGCTATTACGACGAATTTGGATTCAGTTCAACACAACAAATCCTACGCAATTTTTACGGTGAGCTACCTAACACTAAACATTCTTTATTCTTGTACATGTATATTTCCCATAGCGCGAATATCGTAAAATCCCGAAGCACTGAACGCCGGAGTATATACAGTGTTTACTAATTTGTGTCATATCAACTAAAAATAAACTTGAATTCTCTGTCATCGACTCGTTAATAAATCGTTCATCCTCAATTTCAATATTAACCGTGTTGCAAGATATCTTTGTTTTAAAATAATTATAAATGATTTATAAGGCTCCTTTTAGCGAATGTGCTCAAAAAGCCCAGTAAGTTACCTATTATGGATTATTGTAGAGTCCCTTTATATAACTCTCGTTAGATTTTGAAGTGATCAGAGGAATACTAGTTAATTATTGATATTTGCCAGAATATGGTAGTTTACCAAAAACTCATAAGTGGAAAATGGAAAAGGCATTGGTCATGGTTATGCAGAATGAAAACAATATACATTCCAGGTGATAGCCAAAAAGAATGACGCAAAGAAGATAATGGTATATATCAAAATGGTAATAACAAAAAAATTAAGGTTTAATTGTATTAAAAATCTTGAAGAAGTGTAAAGGCAGGGTCGCGTGGCATCGATCGATGCGGTCAAACCAATGGACCCAACCTTGTAGCGCACTCAAATATGTTTTGAAAATATCACACTTGTATTTAAATTGATTGTTTCATGTCGAATTTTGCCGAATTATAATAGGCTTAAATTAATATTTGTATTTGGAATGGTTTGGTTTAAAAACAGTGCTCTCACGTTAAATGTATTCATTTATTACATGCTTCCATTGGAATAAAAGTTCTATAAACACAAGTGCTAGTTCACTTTCGGTTTAGCTATGGCACATTGATTTAGAAAAAGTCAATCACATTTGAACAAAGCTGTAAAATAGTTTTCAATACTTAATTTAGATATCTATGTGCTGCAATAATAAAAAAAGTAATATATTATACCTACTTAAACAATATAGTATAAATAATTTTCAACACAGCTATCTTAACAATTTAAAAGTTTAAAATATCAGTGTTGAACTAGAAACCATGAAAAAAGTTTCATATGAAGTCTCAATATTTTTTAACGGATAAAAAATATCAACAATAAAAAATTATAATTTATTGAATATTATACTAACTGGTATTTGCAAGCATAATGTACCTAATAATATTATCATTCCTATATTTTTTTCGAGTTTTGGTCGCTGTATCAATTATTTATTATAAATAAAATATACAACACGAAGTTTTAAAGGTTTAGGTATTTGTTTGTTTTAATTAATAAGTATTGTTCTTCGTGTTCTGGTTTTATATTAATTTTTGAAAAATTAAATTATTTGGAAACATAGAGATATAATTGTTATATTTTCTGTTTGTAGAATTGAGTTAGGTAAATATTCTTTCTTAAATGAGTACTGCGATAAATATAAATAAATAGAGGTACCTAAGACTCCGATGTGCTGAGAAGTGTGTGTTTGCGGTAGGGTCACCTGGGTCGCCGGTAGCTATAAAGTGATCGACAGTGCCGGTCGAAGTTCTTTTGGTACAGCACGAGCGGTACCGGTCGTGGTGGCCAGCTTGCTGAGTTAGCACTAGTGCGGTGTCGCAGCCGGCCTTTGTACGTCGCACGTCGAGCGGGCGTTTAATGCGCGGGTATTTCGGTAGATCACAGACATCGGACAAATCGCGACCGTGCGACCCGGCCTCAACGAGCACTCTAATAATAAACTTGTTTATATTTTTTATTCCCTCCATGACTTTTTCCGATTGCACAGTAATATTCGGGACCGTCGGATGCGATGTCGTGAAGGTCTCACTGGTCGACCTCGAGAACCACGTGCATCTCAAAATAGAACAGTGCGCGACACCCAAATGATCATCAATTGGCTGATTAATCGGGAACGGATTGAGAGCATTGGCGCCAAAATGCGTTTTGAATGCGGTCGGTGTCGTATAGTGTTGGTACTCGGTGCCGGTGACGACAGCGTGCGTGGGTGTAGGGGGCGGTGGGCACGGGTAGAGCGCCGGCTGTACGTACCGAGATGGTGTCCGAAATCGCGCTGCAGAAAGCGCTGAATCCGGAGTGCGCGGCAGGCGGGCTGGGCGGCGGACTACCGCTCGCCCGGTCCATGGCGCGATGCGGCCCGACGGTTGGCTGAGCACTGCCGGCGCGCGGCTCCGTTGGCGCCCTCGTGTTACATAAACCCTCTGTGCTTGATCATAGACCGCTGCCCGCTCCCACCTGTCTGTTGTCGCTTCATCTTGGCATCGCATGCAACCCACAACAATAACACAGAATAATTATAGTAAAACTATATTAAGCATTCTCAATACACTTGTAACACTTTGTCCTAACATAGCACCCGATTTGACAGTACAGGTTTATTTGTGGATTGCCTATATCAAAGACTGCGATAGTTTTAGGATACGTAAAATATTTTACTCTTGACCAGAATAATAATGTTTTCTGTGATATAGCTAATCATCATTTACCTACTTATTGTATACGGGGTAAAATGAAATCCAGAGTAAATAATATGTAATTTAAACAAAAGCAGATCTGTTATTTCTTGAGATACTATCTAAATAGCTTTTCCCCGCAGCTTCACTTGCGTGATTAGTGTTACGGTACCCTAAAACACTTTCACTTTATTTTCGGGCATAAAAAATACCCGGTTCTAGATTCAAACCCGCAACTAGAATAACATTTGGCAGACAGGTAATAAAAGTAACCTATCTATTAGCCCAAACTTATTTCGATAAATATCACAGTCCAGCAAACTTATTCAATAACATTTTTCAACAAATAATTGATAAATAAGTAGGTAACTTTATTGCTAAAATCTACTACTGTGTCGCCAATGAAACAGTTGCATGTGTACTTCATATCTAAACTTCTAAGTCTCGATAGAGAGTTCTATATTCCTGGCTTCTATGATATTCCAGTGTCATTTATTATTTCAAGAAACCTTACAGCAATTCAAATTGACTATCGTGAGTTTTTTTAGTGCATGGATAGGCAGACGAGCAGACGGGCCACCTGATGGTAAGTAGTCACCGCTGCCCATATACTTCTGCAATGCCAGGGCACAGCAGAGCCGCTGCCTACTCTCGTGAGTTAAAGTAACAGATTTTTAAGCATAGTCAGCGCCATCTAGTTTCGATTATGTAATAAAAGACTATGTTGTCACCTTCAATGTTCAATGATAATACCATCCTGCAGAACTTTCTTTTTTCTGGAGATAAAGGTATTTAATTTGTGGAATCAGGTTAGAACAAGCATCTAATGCATCGTCGTATATAAGATCATTACATCGCCATTGCTAATCCAAATCACACTCACAAGTTTCGCATGTACCTATAATATTAATAGTGAGTGAAGTCAATACAAAGCTTTATCTATTCGTACTTAACTACAATAACGCACATTCCCATAAAAGTTAATGATTATGTTTTACTTTTTTAGGTTCGATTTTAAAATATTGCAACTATATTTATTTAAGGCTTTTTAATATTTGTCCATCAATACAACATATCGAAACAGCAGTTCTAATTGAGTTCCTGTGATCACCTTCGTTATTATTATACTTTTACCATCAAACATTTTTATACCAACTAGTATAAATACTAGATGTTGCCCGCGTGGAGGTTATTTTTGGAAGAAAAGGTAGGTATATAATCCATGGAGGCATCTTAAGCTATTACACCTTTCTATATTTTGCTATCCCATAGAAAGCGTGCATTTTTCCTGGATAAAAAAACAGCCTATGTCACCTTCTGATCCCTAAACTGCCACTATGCAAAAAATCATGTCTATTCCTTGCTCTGTGAGAAACTAAACTATCCTACGCGAACTGTACATTTTTCAGGATAAAAAGTGTATAAGTATAAAGCCTATGTGCTATTCCAGACTATAATCTATCTCTGTGCCAAATTTCAACCAGATTCGTCCAGCCGTTGAAGCTTGATTGAGTAACACACGTCCGTTCATCCATCCAAACATTCGCATTTATAATATTAGTAGGATTACTAATAGAGTAACTAATACTGCCTCGGTGGCGCAGTTGTAATTGCTTAGCTCAAAACACTCTCGATTAAAGTAGCGTCTAAATTGAAAAATTTCGCTATCTAATAATTGACAACACACAATAAAAGAGAATGAGACAGACACAGACAAACCTATTAACTGGTGCAACTTATAACACCGTCTTTTCGGTGGTTAAAAACAAATACATATTATAAACTAATGTTGTCTCTGTTTAAAAAATCAACATCAAATCACTTTAATTTGAAAGATTAATAAAAAGAACCGCGGATTCTAGTACATAGAGATATCAATTTAAGTTTTTATAACTATTTTAACGACTTACTAATACTATTTAAAGTAAGAAGATGTTTGCGTTTTGAACGTAGGTAAATGATAAACCAAACCTATCACTTTTTATATTTAAAACATCTGTTTAAATATTGGTGAATATTTCGTCACGCTTTTCCACAATTTTAATTATACTTTACCACATTAACTGTAATAAAATATGAATATCTAGTAACGACTGTCGTGTTTATCATAATATATAATGTTTAGTCACGTCGAAAATAATTTTGGTAGAATTATTGCAGTGTTTCTTATGGTTTCTGCCACAATGGGGTGGTTTTCTCACGCAAGAAGAACTAAACGAGTTATTGAAGGCATACCAGTCGACTGTGGTATTGAAACATTTTATATACATATTCTTTAATTTTAAAGCTACTAGGTATAAACATTAACCCTTAGATTCAACATGTTACGAATAAATGATTATTAATGCAGACAAAAAAATTGAGCCAGATGCCTTGTAAATTTAATATAATTATCATTAAGGTCAAGATTGAGATAAAGACATCATGCATATCATAGGACTATAATAAGCTCGGCGAAATGTGTATGTACTAGTTATACCTCTGCCTACCCCATCAGGGATTATAGGTGTGAGTAAATATGTATATGTATGTCATAATTCTAACAATCAAAAAGACTCTATTCCCACACGGCCACCCTGCATTCAACTTCTTTCATAATTTCTGATCTTCAATTACTTTAAAATCACCAAACATAAACGACCATATAAGTCATACAAAGTTTATAATTTTATCTGAACATTACAAAATATTTACAAGCACCCATTCTTCCAAAATATATAAAAACCATTTATTGTATTTTTTTCCATAGGTATATCACGTTAGCTTGTGTAGAGTTTTCTTTTTAATCTCGCAACCGCATTCTCACACCGATTGATTATGTGTCGCCTGGAATCATTATTGCTATACTTACAATCCGAGAATATTACGACTCTTACAACCTTGCAGTGTCTGCAATTGCACATTTGCCATAAATTAACTACTTTATTATGTTCCATTTCATAAGGTTGTCAATGCATTCATAAATTCATTGATAAACTGTGTAATAGCTGTATAATACATATTTACCATACTCTAAGTCTTAGAGTCTAAGATATTTACTTACACACCACAACTACAAAATTTAAATAAAGCAATAGTCTACTTGGTTGTAGTACCTACGGACTGTCAAAACGAATGTCGTATGTTCGAAATCAGCCCAAATAGCATACACCCCTAACTTTTCTAGAGCTACGTGTACCTATACTCATTGCTAATGTTATCGCTTGCTTTAACGGTGAAGGAAAACATCTTGAGGATTAACTTAACAACCTGCATACCTAAGAATTCTCATAAGAATTTCAAAGGTGTGTGAAGTCTACCGTCCCGCATTAGGCCAGCGTTGTGGAATAAGGCGTAACCTTTCTCATTAGCAGAGGAGGCCCGTGCCTAGCAGTGGTCCAATGTTTAATACAAAGCTAGTATTATTATTATTACATACAATATTACATATTTGAAGTCGCCCACATAAATTCCCTTTTATTATCTCGCGGACTCACTAATTTTGATAACTGTCATTATATTCAAATGTCCATGATTTTATTTGTATGTCAGATATTATATCTTTTTCAAAAAATAAACTAAATAAATTGTACCGATAGCTTCTATCAAGAGCTGAAAATATATCTAAATAGTACTGATTTTTTTTCAAATAGCAGTAGTAGATCTAAGAAATTCAGTACCCACAAAAAAAATTGTTTCTGTAAGACAAAACCCATGCAAATTTCACTATACTTGGCGCTACAGACATAAGGTTATTTAACGTAAGCCTAAATATCAAAATATTTTGTTTTAAAAATTACTTCAATATCACACGTATCTTTATAGTTTCTTTTTTAGGAAAGAGGTAGCAAACGAACACGTGGGTCACTATCATGATTATAGCAAGTGATAACCGCCGCCCATAGACTCCAGAGGAACCACCGCTGCGACGAGGTCTTTTAAGAAAAACATTTTTTTTTGGAGGTTCCTGAGTCGTATCGGTGGGTATATTTTTATTTCTAGTTATCAGTAGGTATTTGCTGATTGATGTAAGGAATTGTAAGGTTAACTTTTATAATAACCATACGAATAATATTAAATCACAGACAGTCAGCCCAATTTTATTTATTTGTACAGTTAAATTACACATTTTGCTACATTATTTCTAATACTCAACTAATCTCACGCTTGGAATTGTTTTTCCAGGTATCCAACCGCAAGTGGTATCCCTGCGATATTCAAATACCCAGCAACACATATGTGGAGCCACAATCCTTGCTCCAGAGTTCGCTGTCACAGCAGCTCATTGTGTACACTTGCTTCCAGAAGATTACTTCCTGCAACTGAATAATTACTGCGTACCAAACAACGTCATCCCTCGCGCTAGCATTTTGGAAATTACTAGACACCACTTATATGACCGGTAAAAGCAACAACTTAATGTTCTGTCTATTTAACATGGAACGGTAGAGCCAGGCCTATAATTCGGCAAAAGCAATGGCATAGTTGTCACAATATATTATATTATTTTAATCAATAAGTTACATTACCTAATATCTATTATCGAAAGAATTTTATAAATATGTTCAAAAATAACATTATTACCAACAGTAAGTATATTTTAAAATAAAAACTGCCTTGATGGCGCAGTTAAATTGTAATAGCAAAATTGTAATAACTGCTGTCTGAGGTCTCCAGTTCGAGCCCCAGGTTGGGTAAAATTGATACTGGGTTTTTCCCAGTCATTCAATCTGGACCACACAATAGGCCAAACCTGTATCGTGGGTATCAAGAACTACGAGGGACTATAGTACGACATACCCAGACCCAAGACAAGTATTTGTGAACCACACAAACATTTTTTTTTATCACACAATCGTGCCGGCATGCTGGGTTAGCTTCTTCACACTACTCTTAATGCACCCAGCCCCCAAGGTCATATCAAGGAGGAAACACGTGGGCCGGCAAACTGTTCCATAGCTTGACAGTGCGACAATGATGCAAATATCTAAATTTCTTGGTTCGAACCAGTGTCGTAGACACCACAAAGTTACGGCTCCAGAAGCGCGTGCGATTCTAGTGAGGGAAAAGTAAAGGGAGAGGATGGAATAAAATTAAACAATTCGTCAGAGCATTCGTCATTATACATATTGTACCACACACTTAGCGAGGAAATGTCCTTGCGCCGTCCCAGAGGTGCGAGCAGTATTTCATTTCCGGCCGTACCTGCGCTTTATATATAAGGGATAAAGCTGACCGGGCGTGAAAAACCGCCTCACCCTGTTCAGGAATCAGATTCAGAATCAGCATAAACCATATAATAGCATCTTAATTTGACTCTTTGCAATATAAACATTATAATTTTATCTAATTATCACTCTATATTATAATATAAATTATAGAGTCTATAATACTATCCTGTAACTATTTTCATGTTGACTCTATATGAATTAATGCTGCATATACGTATTATCTCTAATTCATATTCATAAGTGTATCTATAGGTACTGTGATATATTTATATCAATGTACTACATAGATATAGTTTATGCATGTACCTAATAAGTAAAACTAAAGAAAATCATCAAAGTTCTAAGTTCTTCACAGCAGACATCTGCTATCATTGAACCATACCATGATTAGCACTGTAATTGAAGCTTTGAATCACACCATGGACTGCCCAGTGTCCACCAAATAGATAGGCATTAACAAATCAATGCGTTGATGACTATCCATATTTAACTCAAAGATTAAATGTAAAATAAACTTAAATATTTGAAAGTCGAAGGATTGAATGACATATTATTTTAATTCTGAATGTTTTATTTATCTTAGGATTTTTTTTTAATCTGGAATCACAATTCCAATTGCGGGTTTTAACCATGCCGAGTTACATTGTAAAGTGTCCAGTTTTATTAAAACGACAATTTCACTTTAACCCACATGATTTTATGTATGTATTATATAATTTCAGAATTACAAGAGCCCACGACATTGCTCTACTGCGTATAACACTTTCGGATGACATAATAAGGCTTAATAACACAATATTACCAAGCTCGTCGTTCGGTGTGTCAGGTAAATGGTATCCAGACAGTCTGTGGGCTGATAATAGTAACACACGAGTCACGAACGTGCAGTGACTACATATCATATAACATGTTATGCGTTGGCCACTTGTTTGCAGCCCAAACTATGAAAGCAAGCAACCTATAGATTATGCTTGAAAATGTGAAAACAGCATATTTTATAGCGCCAAATTATAAACTTAAAATAATCATACCCATATCGTTTTTTTATCCTGGCACGGCAAAGTGACCACACTGCACCTGATGCTAAGTGCAGTGCCGTCCAGTTAAAGAATCAAGTAGCGAGAGAACTATATCTCGCTACTCGACATATTCATGCCGGCCTGCTCAGTAGCTTCTTCATCTTGCGCCTGAAGAACTCAGGATCATAGGAAGGAGAGAATACGGTAGCTGGCAAGTATCTCAGTATATGAGTACTAAACTATAGTAGAGCAATTAAATAGGTTTCTATAAGAATAACTCGGAGCTGTCCTAGAAAATGTTTTATACGTTTTTTTTTTTTTATCGTGGCTCGGCAAAGTGACCACACTGCACCTGATGGTAAATGCAGTGCCGTCCAGTTATAGTATCAAGTAGCGAGGGATAGATTATCACTCGCTACTCAATACAATCATGCCGGCCTGCTGTGTAGCTTCTTCACACTACGCCTAAAGGACCCAGGATCATAGGAAGGAGGGAACACGGTAGCTGGCAAACTGTTCCACAGCTTGATGGTGTGGCAAAAGTACGAGTTTGCGAACCTCTTAGTTCGGGCCGGGGTAGTAGACACCACAAAGCTGTGGCTCCGCAATCCAGTACGCGTGGTTCTGGTATGGAAGGGAGAGGATGGGATAAGATCAAACAATTCTTCAGAGCATTCACCATGATACAGACGGTAGAACACGCTAAGCGAGGAAATATCCCTACGCAGCTGTAGCGGCTCCAGGCTGTTACTCACGTCTGCATCATTCACAATGCGGATGGCCCGCCGCTGCAACCCGTCCAAGGCATCGAGGAGGTATTTTGCGGAACCGTCCCAGAGGTGCGAGCAGTATTCCATTCCCGGTCGCACCTGTGCTTTATATAAGCGGTAGAGCTGACCGGGCGTGAAAAACCGCCGCACCCTGTTCAGGATTCCGACCCTGCGGGAATTGGCGGATATTACGCCCTCGATGTGACTCCTTGGATTAAGATCGCAGCGGATATCCATACCTAGGACACTAAGGTCATTCCGCATTGCGAGTGGAACACCCTGAAGAACGGGGATTGGAGAAAACGGAGACTTCTTGCACGAGAACGCGCACACCTGGGTTTTCTTGGCATTAAACTCAACCCGATTCCTGGTACCCCATGATGATATGAGATCCAAGGCCTGGTTGAGCTCCATGACAAGATCCTCGCGTCTCCTCTCAGTATCCACCCGGCAACCAGGAGGCTTGCTGCAATAACGCCCATGAACCGTGCTGTCGTCTGCATAGCAATGAATGTTGCCAAGCGACAACATATCATTAATATGCAGAAGAAACAAGGTGGGCGAAATCACAGAACCTTGTGGTACTCCGGCATTTACTGACATGAACTGCGAAGCGTGTCCATCAACGAGGACACGCATTCTACGCTCATGCAGAAAGCCGGAAATCCACTTGCACAGGTTTTCGGGCAGACCGTATGCCGGGAGCTTGGAGAGAAGGCCACGGTGCCAGACCCTATCAAACGCCTTGGCTATGTCGAGACTCACAGCCAGAGCCTCGCCATGCCTGTCAATCGCCTCGCCCCAGTGATGCAATACAAACGCTAGAAGATCACCCGTTGATCGGTTATGGCGGAAACCATATTGTCTGTCACTGATCAACGAGTGATCCTCCAGGTAACGAACTAATTGGCTGTTAATTAGTCGCTCCATGACTTTACAGATCACTGAGGGAGTTAGGGTCTGACCGATCACCCTTTTTGGGGATCGGCTGCACATTGGCCTCCCTCCACGATTCAGGCACAACACCTGAGAGGTAGGACGATCGGTATAGGCGCGTCATTGCAGGAGACAACTCCGCTGCACACTTTTTGAGAACAAGCGCTGGGATACCATCCGGACCACTGGCCTTCCGGACGTCGAGAGACTGCAGCTCACGCCGCACATCACAATGCCTGATACGGATATCAGGCATTGTGTGACCGCAACCGGGCAGCGTAGGTGGTAAAGGAGCATTGCAGTCCTCGAGTCTCGAATTAGCCGCGAAGAGGTTTGCCAGTAAATCGGCCTTCTCTTGCGAGCTATGGGCCAGTGTTCCATTTCGTTATCTCAGCGGTGGCAGCGAAGGGCGACAGAAATTAGATTGGACGGCCTTAGCCAAGCTCCAATAAGCACGACTGCTTGTTGGGTTATCGGCCAAAGCACATCCAATCTTGGAGACGCGCTGGGCATCCGCTCTAACATACTCCCTCTTGCAAGCCTTGGCAGCACGGTTGTAGGCTGCTTTGAGGGACTTGAGATTGGGATCCTTCTTAGCGCGACCCCTGATCCAAGCGCGATACGCCGTCTGTTTTTTACCAACAGCATCGGCGCATGCACGATTGAACCAGGAGCGTCCTCGGCCGTTGCTCGCGATCTCAGAGGAAGGAATGTAATATTCCATTCCTAGTCTGATCTCGCAGGCAACGGCGTCGGCACTCGCAGAAGTATCCTTTCCCTCAAAGCAGCGCTGCTGCCAAGGGATGGATGCGAAATAATCCCGCATACCATCCCAATCTGCCTACGAGTAGTGCCAGACCCTGCGCTTGACCTTCACGGGACGTGGAGGCAAAGCGCGAGGTACTGACGTACCAACCAGACAGTGATCGGAGGTCCCCAGAGGAGCACCAACCGACACCGTATACCCGGTCGGGTGACTCGTCAACAGAAGGTCCAGCAGAGAGGGCGCATGACTCGCCACATCTGGGATCCTGGTAGGCTGGTTCACCAGCTGTGTCAAGCCATGAGTCAAGGCGAATGCATGAGCAGTTCTGCCAGCATGGTCAGTTCTGGAGGAGCCCAACCACAACTCATGGTGTGCGTTGAAGTCCCCCAGAACTACCAATTCCGCTGTTGGGAACTGCTCCTGCGCGTCGTCTGTCGCCTGGCTAATGTAATCAAATAGCCGAGTTGTCTCAACGTCCCCGTCGTGTGACCTGTAAAGACCTGTAAAAGGTAAACCCGACTCTGAGAGCCGAGGTCGACGTGTACCCACAGGGTGGAGAAGGAGGGGTCCTCCATGCAGCGCAGACGGCGACAGCAGACGTCCGACCGAACATACAGGCATACCCCGGCCCTCGGCCTGAAGTTTTCTTCAAGTGAGTAGCCGGGGTAAAGCAAGTATGTGGTATCGGTCGGACTACAAATCTGCGTCTCCGTCAGGAAGAGAAGAGCAGGCCGGGCCGTCTCAAGATGGTGGTGGACGGCATTAAGGTTCGAATGGAGTCCGCGGATGTTAGCGAACTCCATTGTGAAAGCGGTGGTGGGGTTACGCACCGCTGTAGGTCCTGTTCTCTTTATAGGCACTGTCATGGAGTTAACTAACTAAAAGAGCCAAGAGGAGGTGAGCTGATCCGCCGGACGGAAGGGCCCCCGTACCCTCCCGGGATAGGCCGCCGGGACCCCACATCCGGTCACCAACCGGCACGACGGACCCACCCAAGATTATGTACGGCATGGTGGGGCAGCCTCTCGTGGTGGTTAGCCACGATTGGGCCCCTGTACTGTACCGCGGGCGGCCAGCGGTACAACCGTTTCTACAGGTCTCCCTGGCCGACGGATCAACACGCCTCCAACCGACTGTGAACCGGCTAATACCGGCACGGCCAAACATCGTACCCCAACTCTAGCCCCCCGACGATAACCGGAAATACACTGGCTGATCCCGGAACGCGACACACTTGCGTGTGCCACTATGGCGGGTTTTTCGCCGTGTGTACGGTGGTCGCTATCCGGGCGGATACGAATATCCTACCACCAGCCACGTGGGATAAGACAGCAGTTTTCCGGAAGTTAATGTGACGATTTGCACCAAATACGAATGAATCTTAAAATTTGCAAATAGTGCTTCTTTGATATATTTTGGTGTGTGGAATTACCTAACATCAGTGTAAATTTTAGGATAAATGTGAAAATCGAGATGAAAATGGACATGAAAGCCAAGTGCATTAGGTATACTAAGCAAATTCTGTTAAATAATACTTAACATTTATTAGTTTTAATTTGTATTTAGTACCTAAATGTGCATAATATGGTTTATCTCAAATATACAATCCAAAATATCTCTAAAATTACGTTAATAGCTGTACAAAAATCTTTTTTACAAGCAGTCCGGTAAAACTGTTTCGAGACTAACTAAATATCTAACACTTTAGATTGTCTGGCACAGATACAGCCTGTTTATGAGAACAATCAAAACTTTCAGGTGAATGTACAATATATGGTTATGGCACTAAAGATACCTACACGTTGGAGACCAATGAGCGATTGTATGCTGGGAAATTGGAAATAGTGTCATTGGACGAATGTACATTAAAATTAGGTCCATTTGTCGCACCGAAATATGATAGTGGAATGATGTGCGCTGTTGGCGATGGGGTCGACGCTTGTCAGGTAATTACATATTTGTTGTAATTACAGGTTTCCATGTTTTGCAGAGTTCACTAGAAATCAGTTTATTTTATTCTGGCACGGCAAAGTGGACACACTGCACCTGATGGTAAGCGTAGGTAGTGTCGTCGAGATAGAATATCAAATAGCGAGAGAATTATACCTCGCTACTCGACACAATCATGGCAGCCTGCTCATTAGCTTCTTCACCTTGCGTCTGAAGGGCTCAGGATCATAGGAAGGAGGGAAAACGGTAGCTGCCAAACTGTTCCACAGCTTAATGAATTATGGTGCGGCAAAGATACGAATTTACGAACCTCTTGCTTCATGTCGAAGTATCTACCCACGAAGCTGTGGACTCCGCAAGCTTTTACGCGTGGTTCTGGTGTGGAAGAGAGAGGATGGCATAAGACTGACTGAGTTGACTCATGACTGCCTAAACTTAAATGTATAAAGTATAAATAAGTAAGTGTGTAAATAAATAAATAAGATTAAACAATACTTTGGAGTATTCGCCACGATACAGACGGTAGAACACGCTAAGCGAGGAAATATCCCTACGCAACTGTAGCGGGCCGCTACTAGCGCCTGTAAAAAACCAAGCCCGACGAAAAATAATGTTATGGTCTCTTTCACATCGTAGGACCGAGATATATTATATTTTAGTTTATCCTAACAAATAACTAGCTAACCAAAGTAATAAATAATTATAATTATTTAAGCGCGTACGTATATATAGATTAACAATAAAGTTTCTCCCGTAGGGTGATTCTGGAAGCCCATTAATATGTGAGGGAATGATTCAAGGCCTGTGCAGCTATGGAATGAGCTGCGGAGTAAACGGCATCCCTGGTGTATATACTAGCATAGGAGGTCACTTACAGTGGATTATCGACCTCATGCAAGATTAACTTCCATACATTTTCCCCTTTTATCTCAAGCCTTGTATGAATGCGTAATGAAATCAGCTATTTGTTTGCATCTGTATCATACACTTTTTTTATTAACCTAATTTTGCTAACCAATGATCCAAAAGAGCAACGCTAGAGCTTCTTGTCCATTCTTCTCCAGCGAAACTACATTCCGAACTGGCGGTAAAGTAAAATAGCTTGACTGAATCAAAATATTGTATAAAATTTCATGGATTTAATAAAATATTTTGATTGGATTTTTTGATTCTCACCTCGAAAGTTTTAATAATGTAAAATAAATTAGAAATAAAAAATAATAAGAATAGTAATACTAGCCCTGTATTAAACATTGTCCCACTGCTGGGCACGGGCCTTCTCTACTAATGAGAGGGGTTAGGCCTTAGTCCACCACGCTGGCCTAATGCGGGTTGGTAGACTTCACATACCTTCGAAATTCTTAAGAGAATTCTCAGGTATAAAATAAATTACGAATGTTTTATTTGACAAACCATTTTTATTATAGTAACGACAAATATAAAAGAAATTTTGTTGTATAATACGCTACATGGTCAGAAGCAATTATACACGCCAATGCTTATATTTATACATGTACTTTAACTGTAAAATAGTATTTTACATTACGTATTAATCAAAATAGAACAAACATTGGGTAAATATTGTGGGACACAAATTTAACTAAAGCACTATTGTTACATAAATATATCTGGTCCTTTTAATACATTTGATCTATCTAGTAAGTACATCTTAAATCTATATGAATATAAGTTAAATGCTTGAAAACGGCTGGACCGATTCGGTTATCATTATTTTTAAATGTGTTTAATAAATAATTTTTAAGAGAAGAAAATATGGATTTTTCGGGAGAATTGGGGAAACACTGATTGCTTTTCAACTATGATACTATGATACTTATATAAAAAAAGAGCACTGTATCAAAAGCACGGTCGGTAGCCAAGTAGGCAGTTTGGCCAAACATTTGGGCCGTACCACTATTTTATTATACTCTGTTCAGGATATGAATGTATGGGTGCTATATCTACCAGGGATGTTGCGGATCCAGATTTTTTGACATCCGCGGAGGCGGATCCAGATTTTTTGACATCCGCGGAGGCGGATGCGTATGCAGATTTTTGGGGGTTCACATCAGCGGATGCGGATGCGGATCTCAAGATATTTAAGAAACTTTGTATAAAAATAAAATCAAAAAATCTTTAATATTTTAGTGGCAGTACTGTGTTCTTTTTGAAACAACGTTCATGAAGTAGTATTTTTTGTTTATGATTGTTTGTCATAATTATAGAACTTTATGGGCGTATTATGTCAAAAGTAAAATAATCTCAGCGTGATGGTTACGCGAGTTCAGTGAACTCACTATAATTCAATTAATTATCTCTCTACAATTGTTTTGTTTTATTTGAGATTTCAATCAAACTAAACTTTTCTAGGTACATCGATTTGAGATGATTTTTCAGTTAAGATGGTTTTACATCGAGTAATTCATTCATTCAGTCATTTTGGTCATGTTCATCTAGTTTAAAATAAGTCTAAATCTCACTTTGTGTCGGTGGTAACATTATAAATGTATTGTACAATATAGTATTAACACGTTCCCTGCGGCTCACGTGTTTTTAAATTCGCTACGCGCATGCGGGCGCCACACGCGCTGCGTTTTTTTTTCATACATTTTCGATGCGAGCCGCATAGGCATATCATCGCAATATTTGGCGCCGCAGTCAACGTATTAACCGCAGTAAACTCGCTTAACACATTATATTCACAGTATTATTTTAGTACCATCAAAAAACGTAAATATTTATTCGATAAGCGCAACCACACGTTGGGATTAATTTACGAAGGAAAAATATAAACAATAACAAACGCGTCGTATCTTGTCACTGAATTGTTTACTCCTATTGGTCACTTAGCAAGAGTTCTCGGCAGGCGCCACTCGCTGGTCCCGTCCAATTTGTTTCTTATTGCGACATCCTATATATGCGCATCCGCATCAAAATCCACATTGACTATTGCATCTGCATGCAGATGTCCAAATCCATGCGGAAGCTCCGCAATTGCGGATGCGAATATTCGCAACATCCCTAATATCTACAAACAGTAATTAAAGTTATGGGGACCTTTTTCACCAAAAATCCTAAATAAATTTTATCAACAAAAGTTCTTTTCAAATGTCAAGATTATTAAGTAGGTATAATTATTTAGTAAATGAATCAAATAGCCCGCCAAGCTTTTTTTTAAATAAAAAATATATGAATTAATCAATTTTAGGATAAACGTTTTTAAGTGTAATAAATATTATGTAATGTAAATTCCTCAGCTGTTATATTTTTACTTAGTTAGGAATCAAACAGTACAAAGGAACACTCAAAACATAACACAAAAAAGTCCAGAACAGTTTAAATTATTTAATCAAAGCAACTACATCAAAATATGTTTTGAAGAATAATTAAGATGAACACTAAAACGAAAAGCGACGTATATTACGCATGTTTCTAAAATATATAATATGAAAAGGATTTTATTTAAATTTTAATTTATTATCGATTATCGAATCTTTAATTCGATAATAAAATTTGACACTTTTTAGCCATACTTTGGTATGTCGGACGAATTATTATAATATAAGATAATATTATAATAAATTTATTTACTACAAATTGTTATACATAACATAAAGTATTCAACATCTTAAAATAATAACATATACATACATATATAAATCTATAACATCAACCATTACAGACTAAACTACTAACGCAATGTTCAAATACAACAACAAACATACTTTTTTCAATTTCACAACAACTTAAGCCACTTTGGATTGTAGAGCCTCATTTCATACCAAATAATACCAACTATATTATAAATAAATTTGTGATAATTTTTGTTTTATCTTTTCTAAGTAATATACTTATTCGAAATTTCTGTATCACTGCACTCTTTGAGAACGCAAAATACTTAAGACCCTTTATACTTACAACTCTTCTATTAATTAATTATTTAGGACTTCATTTGTTTTAATCATTAGCGAGGTATAATAAAATGGAACTAACTGCTGCACTTGAATGTTATTGGCATGTGTATAATCTTAAATAAAACATGTCTTATAGTGTTTAACACAAACACTGTAACAGCTAAACCGACAAAAAAACAACACATGCTGCTGGAAGTATATTGACATCCGCCCGGATAGCGACCACACACAGTTTTACACAGGGTGTAAAACCCGTAATAGTGGCACACGCAAGTGCGTCGCGTTCCGGGATCAGCCAGTATCCGGTTTTTGTCGGGGGTCTAGAGTACCTTCTGAGTACTATGACACTAGGGTCTAGACCCTCGACAGCTTCTGCACCTTCTTGCCCCATAGCATAGTGTGAAGAAGCAGGCCGGCATGATTGTGTTGAGTAGCGGTGCATAGATTGTCTATCGCTACTCAATACTCTTATTGGACGGCACTGCGCTTTCCATCGGGTGCAGTGTAGTCACTTTGCCGTGCCAAGATAAAAAAAAACATTGACACACACACTTACACACATTTACGAAGGAAGTAGTGAGTGTTGAAGCAAATTAGCCCTAACAATATCCTATACTCAATCGCATTTAAATGACTCTTGAATTATGACAATTCAGGCAGCTCACACAACTTTACAACTAAATAAAACCTGATATTCTAACCTTTGCAAGTCTCATAATGGTATAAGACACATTATCTTCTTCATCCCATTAATATAAGGGAGGGTAATGGAATGTGTTTCATACATTGATTATACATAAAACATCCACCGAACTTCCCCAATTCCAGAAAACCGTAATGTTAGAAATATTATAGTTTTCGAAAACTCGAAACAAAAATAGGGACTGTCCGACCTGAGACTTAAGCCGAGAGTATTCTAGCCAATGAGACGATATTTTTTTAACAACCTTAATTTTTTCGGGTCTGGGGAATTACACATAGGCCAAGTAAATTTCATAAAATGCTTAGGCCAAAATAAGTATGAACCACTCAAAAATCTACTAACAATTAACTATAACTAAGAATATTTCCACAGCAATGGTAGGTAACTCTGGTTTAATCATAAAAATACGCATTGTGACAATCTCGCGAGAAAATTTATTAGTTTATATTACATCCTGTATACATCCTCTTTCCTGTGTATTATATTACCATTTGCTTGAAGTATATTATTTAAAAAAATAGTAGAGGGATCTCACATTTTTGGTACTCAAATTAATTAAAATTATAAAAGAAAGTATAACAGAGATCAAAAATACAACCTACGATATAAATCAACAAATTGTAGTTAATTAACTATTCCAATAATATCAATCAAAATCTTATTCAAATACTCTATAATTTTACTACAAAAAGAATTCAACCTAACACCATGTAAAGGCAGACTTCCGATAGTCGTATTAATCGGCATAGGTGTCAGTGTGCTTAGTTAAAAGCACTACTTAAAGCTAGGAGTCACTAATGCGCCTTCAGTGTCAAACTACTGCCGGCCTAAGATGCGTGCCACGAGATATATCGAGAACGAATAAACAACGACGTAGACAAAATTGTCGATGTCGATTCATATCTCGATTTCCTTAACCTGCGCGCTACGATCGACAAGTTTGTCGTTGAAGACATAAGTCTAATCTAATAAATGAAATTACTTTATTCTATGTTTATTTCTCTACATACAAAATATCGACGACAAATGTCGATAAAATTGTTTGGTCATGTGAAGGTTTGTAGACAAACATACCCACAAATAACTTAAAATTACTATTATCTCTTCTTTCGACAAAACAAGTCGAGAAAAGGGAACCCGCATGTTAACCTCGGTAGACTATAGAAATAAATGATTTTTGTCGTGTTTTAGATTCGACAAAATTTTATCGACGCGCGCATCTTAGCCTAGCAGGTGACGATATCAATGACGCATGACGCAACCATCGGAAGTCTGTCTTAAACAAAAAGAAAGTTTATTTATGTTTCACTAGAGTTTATAATATAAGGAATCGTGTGTTGTAGGATTATTTGTAAGTATGGAGTGTGGAGGTAATAGAGCAGTATCTCTATGAATCTTTTTAAGAAATGTCCAACAAAATCTTAGAGTATTTAACACTGGAGGCGCCATTGAGCGCTTACCCCGTATGACAAATGTAAGAGCACGGTGCTCATACACGTTCTATAAAACGAGTTGCGCTTCGTGATCCGCCACTAAAAAAGTGACATCACGTGCGAATGGAGCTCCCTGAAAACGCGAGCCTGTAGCGGTATTAACATGTAAAAATAGATCTGACACATCAAACTTACAAAAATACAAAATTATTTTTCACCTGGACATATTTTTTTAAAGTAATATTATCATTAAAAGCAACAAAACATATAATCTCTAAAAATTATCATCGGGTAATAAATGTTGCCATGTTAAACTTTTAGCCACAGTAGTGCAAAATTTATTTGCATTCAATATCTTAAACGCAAGTTGTTTTTTTAATATTCATTTTTAACCCAATGTTGCCCGCGGCTCCGCCCGCGTGTAGGTCTTGGAGCATTTAAACCTTCTATATTTTGCTATCCCATAAGAAGCGTGCATTTTTTCGAGTTAAAAGTGGTCTTTGTCATTTTCTGATCCCTAAACTGCCACTATGCAAAAAATCATGTCGATCCTTTGCTCTGTGAAAAACTAAACTATCCCATGGGAACTGTACATTTCTCCGGGATAAAAAGTAGCCTATGTGCTTTTCCAGACTATAATCTATCTCTGTGCCAAATTTTCAGTAGATCCGTCCAGCCGTTGTAGCGTGATTGGATATCAAACAACCATGCATCCATCCAAACATACGCATTTATAATATAAGTAGGATTACTTTATTTATGCTTCTTAATTTATAATTTAAAAATATTAGGAGAGTTGACATATCGACTAAGTTTACAATTTCATAAACTTTATGCCAGTGTAGCATTTTGGGTGGTTTATATGGTAACACTGTCGTTTATGCAAGACTCAAATAGTGTTGCAGATAAACTTATAAAGGTTATCGATAAAATTACTAATCCATCTGGACTGTCTTCTAAACACATACTTTTAATGTAAATAGTTCTAACACACTAGGAATGTCACAAAATATGACAAAACCAGAATAAAGTTTTTGTCAAAAAAATGTGATCCTAAAATTGTATCCGGTATATTTAAAAAATATTTAGGTATGAATTTTGGCGCCATTCATTTATTACGTAAGATGATGTAGGGGGGGAGTCGATCATGTCTTATTTTTTGTTACAAGGGGTGGAGGGAGTCTTAATAGTTCTTACGTAAGATCACACAAATGCGCAAAGTTAGGATTATACTTTGAAAAAACGCGGGCCATGCCTATAATTTTAAAAACAAGAAACTTAGATTTTTTAAATTTTTTTTGTTAACCGGTATGTCTTGCCTTTTCACCCGGTTCCGGCTTGACGTCGACTTTTGGGACACCCTGTATTCATGTCGAGATCTCAAGCCCTTTTTAAATGCTCTTCATAATAGATAGCCGTTAGCCGGCTACCACACCAAACAAAACAGGCGATAATCGCTCTCAATGACATACAATAATTTCATTCGCTAATCGCATTCGGTACCAGTAACACTGTATTTCTTGGCTCCGCTTATTTAATTTGAAATTTTATGGAATAACAGAACATTTTCTCACAAACTATATACCATTGGAAAGGTCGTGTTGTGTACTTTCCGGTGGTATATTTGCTGAATCGGAATACCTCAAAACGAGTGAGTAATCAACATTTTAAAATAATTTGCAACGGCCGTCATTGTTGTGTTGCATGTGCTGACATACCTGAAAAACGCTACTCTACAATTAGTGTTGACCAAAAAAAAATGGAAGTGTCACGGATGATGTGCAAAGCAACCAAAAACTGATAACAGTAATACGCCTTTACGTCCCATTGACTCAACCGGGAAGTCGAGGAACAATAATGACTCGCTACCTTTTAATGACAATATTACGCATCGAAAAAAGCCACTATTGATACTAGCGCAATTAGTGGAAGTTCCGGCTTAAACTCTTCCGCGTCAGTTATTACAAAGAAAGACGCTAGGGAAATAATAAGAGAAGAATTCAATGTCATGAAATTGGCTTTAGCACAGGAGCTTAACCAAACACTTAAGCAGATGGTGAGAACCGAATTTCAATCTCGAAAATCAATTCATAAAACAGGAAATAACTGCTTTGGATAATAATGTTTGTTTCTGAATGAAAATTATGAAACCACCAAATCCGCCATCGCCAAATATCAAGACACACTGGGAGAGCTAAAGAAATAGAACGTTCAGTTAACATATACATTACAGGATCTGCAAATCAGGCTTCAGGTTGATGAGCAGCATAACCGTTCTAACAATCTTGAGATAGAGTGTGTCCCCGAGCACAAACAGTAAAACTTGCTATCTATAATTACTCAGCTGTCTAAGGTATCCTGCAACTTGAAAGAATCCGACATTCATCATTGCACTCGTGTGGTAAAAAGTAACAGAGATGACAAGAGACCTCGCTCAATCATTGTTAAATTGGCTACCTCTAGGCTTCGGGATACATTTTAGCGAAAACAATAAATTTTAATAAGGCAAATCCAAACGACAAGCTCAGTACTGCTCACATAGGCATTGGAGGTAATAAATCGCCGCTTTACATTGTTGAGCACATTTCACCTAAAAACAAATTACACGCAGCGGCTCGCCAGATCGTCAAAGAAAAAGAGTACAAATTCGTGTAGATTAAGCAAGGTCGTGTTTTCATTAGGAAAACAGAAGAAGACGAGTTTACTTATATAAGAAACCAAGAGACCAGAACCGACCTAAAACAATTCTCTGCCATGTCCATACTAGCTGTTGCTCGCGGCTCCGCCCCCGTGGAGTTTATTTTCGGGAGCAGAAGTATCAATGCAAGGAGTTGTCTTCTGCACTGAGACACCTATAGCGATCGTCCTGAATCTCAGGTGTTGTGACTGTCTAGATGGCTAGACAGGCACAAATCCTAACTTAAACTTCTAGCACTCCTTATAATACCCCGGGATCACTCCGTAAGTGTCGAAGAAGGCCACCGCGGGGTTTTAGCTGGTAGTGTCCGGTTGGGTGTACATAAGTAGTAGGGACTCGGCCCAGCCGCAGCCCGGATAGCTATCATCCGGGCGAGGGGGTGCTTGGTCGTAAGACCGGCTAGTCCAGCATAACCGTTTTATTCTCATTCCGAAGCGGACGGCAGTAATAAAATGCTTTCCCCGCGACAAAAAAAAAGTGTTGTGCCTGAAGCTTGAGATTACATTTAAAGAATACCTCATAAGTTAACTCCTCACTTCGCCCTTTAAGGGATGATTTGGTAAAAACGTTGAAATACGTAATTCTTTATTTTTTACCTAAAGCCTAAATATGAATTTTCAGATCCCTAAGTTGAAGTATTACGGATTGCCCATACAAACTTTTAACCTCTATTTCACCCCTTTCAAGATATTTTTTGAGACAAAAGATACCCTATGTCCTTCCCTAGGATATAATCTATCCCTCTACTGAATTTCATTAGGATTTGTTCACCCGTTTAGTCATGAAAAGGTAAGAAACAGACATACAAACAACAATATTAATTTTGTTGCGGAGATATTTTAAAACTGTAATATCTCCTAAGATATTCATTGAAATCAAATGACGTAAAGGGCAACTTTGTTCAAAATTAAATACTTGTGATGAATAAAGTATTTATTTGGATAAGGATTAATACCATGTTTATAAAAACCCCTTTCCAAATAATACATTGTTTCAGAACAAATTCGATAACCATTAAAAAGGTTATAGTGAGCCAACCGAAATAGATAGACATATGCTATCGCGAACTTTTTTTAGAACTTTTTAAGAGGAACAATTTCGTCGTACATGATTGTTATGTAACTTTAACCGTTAACGCAGCGTACGCAACGGAAGCTCTCAAAAGGAATCAATTTTCCCCGTTTTTGCAACATTTTTCATTGCTGCTCCGCTCCTATTGGTGATAGCGTGATGTTAAATACCCTATAGCGCTCCTCGATAAATGGGCTATCCCAAAACTAAAAGATTTTTTCAATTCGAACCAGTAGTTCCTGAGATAAGCCCGTTCAAATAAACAAACAAACTCTTCAGCTTTATATAATAGTATAGATTAAATAAATTAAAGGCGTATTATTTAAAAAAAATCTAAAAAATAAAGTTTTTATTTTTGCTTATTTGGCTTGTATTTTTTTCTCAGTACTCATTACCTTTATTATCTTTACAGTATTTCGATTAAATTAGAAATATTAATTTACACTATTTTTAACTATACCTCTCTACTTCCGTCCCTTTTCACGAAATCACACCCAGAGATGGCAAGAAAGCGATAGAAAAGATGATACACATAAAAAAATATCTTAAAACATTTAATAAATTATAATTGTTTTATTTTATCTATCGATAGATAAGGACAACGCTATCTATACCTCGTGTCGACATTGCTACGCTCTACTGTTTTTACACAGTTGTCAATATATGACACGGTAAATATATTTCACAACAAGATAAATTTGTAACTGTGTGCGTAAATTTGCCAGTGTTGTATGAAATGGTGTAGTGTGCGTGTGTAACGACGTGATTACATTTTGCATTTGTGTGCACATGTTTATTTGTAGTTGTACGAAGCCCCCCACCGACATTGCTGAATTTTTTGTTCAAGATTCGAGCGTAATGCCGTCTCCTTTTGGTTGCCTACTCTAAGAACAAAATGCATGAAACAATGGCGCTAGTGAAGCTAAAGGGTATGTCTTGAGATCGACATAACCTGTAATCTCTATTATTTAATTTTAACCTCTATTTAAAGTAGCGCCATGTTAATCTCATACATACATACGTACTCACGTCTGTAATCCCCGAAAGGGTAGGCAGAGGTATAACAAGTACATTCACATTTCGCAGAGCTTATTACCGTCCCATGTTGGGATTGGGGGTAAGCCTAGCGCCATACCGAAATCAATTTCAGATCCGGGCTAATACTGAATATTTGATAGAAAAACTCAATATCACTTTTCACCAACCCAGGGATCGAACCCGAGACCTTAGCACAGCAGTCGTACGCGCAATTACAACTGTGCCACCGAGGCAGTAATTTCATGCATATTTGTGGGGCATTTTTTATTCTCAAAGATTCTGCTACTTGTGCCTCTACATAGATATAAAAGGCAACGGATGAACACAGTACAATAACACACGTAAATAAACCCTGTGTTAGGATGTGGGAATGTCTGCAAGTACTTTACGACCAGTTGAACCAAGTCCGTCCCTCCGCGGTCGGAGTGCTGCTGCTGCTCTTTGCAGACTTTGGTGTTTTCGGTGTTTGAGGTTTCGAAGAATCTGATTTTTCTGCGTCCTCTTTGCCTTCCACATTTTCTAATGTTGCTTGCAGCTAGAAAATAAAAACGTTGTAGCCGATACTTTTTATAATGTTTATATTATCTTTTATATATACACAGTCAGGTCATAAGTATTGTCACACAGTAAAAACTTTTATTTTAGAATGCTGGCCACAAAAAAGTTTATTGAATTCGAATTTCAAATTGTTCATGAAAATAAAAATGTATACTTTTTAGAATTTTACTCATTTTTAAATATGGAGTGGACGCTTAAAGAAAACCGTGTTGCAGTAATTGCGTTGCATCGTTGCGGTTACGCGCCAATTCAAATTTTTGACATACTGAAAAATTTGAATATAACCAAAAGATTCGTTTATCGTACCATCAAACGATACAATGAAGACTTTAGTGTAGATGACAGGTCAAGAAGTGGTCGCCATCGGTCTGTTAGGACTCCAGCAGTGATAAAAGCTGTGAAGGCACGAATTCAAAGAAATCCCAAACGTAAGCAGAAACTGTTGGCCCTTCAGATGGGGTTAAGCAGAACCACGGTGAAAAGGGTGTTAAATGAAGACTTAGGGCTTCGGGCATATCGAAGAAAAACAGGACATCGTTTGAATGCTCGTCTAATGGACCTGAGACTGAAGAGATGCCGCGCTTTGTTGAAGCGGTACGCGGGAAAAAAATATCGGGAAATTCTTTTTTCAGATGAAAAAATTTTTACCGTAGAAGAGAGCTACAACAAACAAAACGATAAGGTGTACGCACACAGTAGTGAAGAAGCGAGCAACCGTATTCCGCGTGTCCAACGAGGTCATTTTCCATCCTCGCTCATGGTATGGTTGGGAGTTTCTTATTGGGGCTTAACAGAGGTACATTTTTGTGAGAAAGGTGTAAAAACGAATGCAGTTGTGTATCAAAATACAGTCCTGAAGAACCTTGTGGAACCTGTTTCTCATACCATGTTCAATAACAGGCACTGGGTATTCCAACAAGATTCGGCGCCAGCTCATAGAGCGAAGAGCACACAAGACTGACTGGCGGCGCGTGAAATCGACTTCATCCGACACGAAGACTGGCCCTCCTCCAGTCCAGATTTGAATCCGTTAGATTACAAGATATGGCAACACTTGGAGGAAAAGGCGTGCTCAAAGCCTCATCCCAATTTGGAGTCACTCAAGACATCCTTGATTAAGGCAGCCGCCGATATTGACATGGACCTCGTTCGTGCTGCGATAGACAACTGGCCGCGCAGATTGAAGGCCTGTATTCAAAATCACGGAGGTCATATTGAATAAACTTTAGTGTCATAAGAATCTATGTTTTGTTAAGTTCATTTTGGTATATAAATGGTTACATAATGAATAAACTTGTTTCAATTATTTTATATTAAACATGTGACAGAATTTATGACCTGACTAGGCATAATTCATCTGTACGTGTGTATGTCACTGAACTCCTCCTAAACGAAACGGCTGGACCGATTTGAATGATTTTTTTTAATGTGTTTGGGTGGCGCCCTGGATGGTTTAGATTCACAAATCAGCCCGGCAGATGGCGCAGCAGTCGGTGTGGAGATGCTTCACCGGGCAGGACGACGTCTGCAGGGCCCGCTAGTTTATATGTATATTTTTTTTCCTAGCACGGTAAAGTGGCGACAATGCACCTGACGGTAAGCGCAGTTCCGTCCAATTAGAGTATCGAGTAGCGAGAGACGATATATCCCCCGCTACTCAACATAATTATGCCGGCCTGCTTACTCACACTACGCCATAGGCAAGAAGGTAAAGAAGCGGTCGAGAGTCTAGTGTCAGAGTACTCAGAAGGCCGCAAAATAGCCAAAAATCGTACCCCAACTATAGACCCTCGACAAAAATCGGATGTACACTGGCTGATCCCGGAACGCGACACACTTGCGTGTGCCACTATGGCGAGTTTTACACCCTGTGTACGGTGGTCGCTATCCGGGCGGATATGAGTACCCTACCACCAGCAATATTATATTTACCTTGATGTTCGTCATTGCTTGCATTTCGCGTTCATATTCCCTCACATCGTCGAGGGTCATATGATACCACTCATCCATCCAAGCAAAAGCCTGTCTGTGCCCCAGTAACAAAATCTCCCGAATGGCCTGTAAATGGAAAACGCGAATTATTTTCGAGTTTTTACTATAGAAAAACAAAAATACCCCATTTTTCAATGAAAAATTATTGAGCTGCAAATGTAGTCCATGTACAATTTTTGTCTAATATATTTATTATTATTATATTCGTACTATAATCTCTTTTGAAAAGCGTGGGTTCGAACCAACAAGTAGAAGCCTGTTAGACATTTATAATCAAATATTATGATGTGACACCAGCTGACGGTCATCTCTGTACACTATATAAGGACAAACCCCGGTTGTTAATCTAAAAAATAATAATAGGGATGAAAATGTATATACTGGTTGATTTACATTTTTTCCGGGATAAAAAGTAGCTTATGTGCTATTCCAGATTATAATCTATCTCTGTGCCAAATTTCAACCAGATCCGCCCAGCTGTTGTAGCGTGATTGAGTAACAAACATCCATCCATCCAAACAGTGTGTGTTAAATAAAGTATAAATAAATAAACATTCCTATTTATAATAGTAGCAAGATTAGTAGGATTACCCCCTGAGCATATTCTTCAACTCTTGTCTGGAGACCCCACAGTTCAAACTTGACAGATACAGCTTTGTAACAACACATGATAGGTTTGTGTGTGTCCCTCCATCCTTCGACAAGGGGTCCACGGCCAGTCTTTTCAGATTTAAAGAACTTGGGATCTTCAGCCTCCTTGTAATGATGTGGCTTTATTTCGTCGTAAGCAATATCAAGAAAATCAACTGCCCTTTGCTCCAATTCTTCCGACGTTAATCCCAAGCACTGGAATCGCATATTACTAGTATATTCAACAGTACTGTACTGACTACGTATTTTACCATTTAGTAATCATAGAACAAGGCAAACAAATAACTACAGCTCATAAATGTTCAAAATTATTTTTCCATGATTTATTTTGAAATTTGATTTCTTCTGTATTTAAATTTCACATTAAATAACACTTAATATTACATTTTTCAATGTACAATGCAACGACATATAAATAAATACACCCAACAGTCACACTCATGGCGTATATCTACTTTAACTTAACTGACACCATTTGTGGCCGTTTATCAACCTCATAACTATTGCTTATATGACAGCCTCCGTGGCGCAGCGGGTGAATAGCCGACTGTGAAACGAGAGGCCGTGGGATCAATTGCCGCATCGAGACAAATATTTGTGTGACAGATAGATATTTGTTTCGTGTCTGTGTGATTTAGGACTGTAGTCCCTAGTCTTAACACCCATGATACAGGTTTAATCTAGTGTGGGGCCAGAACTATGTGTGTGATGCGTATAATACAACTTGTATAAAACATTATCTATAATAATAAAAGCAATTTTAGTTATAAATAAAAGAACTCACATTTTCGGTGGTTCCATTGTTGTCCTCGTATCTTGTCTGAATTGAAATTGAGAACTTGGGAAGAAAGGAACACTGAAAATGAAAGATGAAAAATACAATTTGGGCATTCTAAGTAAGAATGAAATGAGTTTATAATTTCATGAGTATCATAAAGTTCGATGATTAAAATTACATAAAATTATTACCAGCCATAGCACAGAAATATGGTATCAATATAAAAAAGACTGCAGTATAGAATGAGGCATCTGACTGTAAGGTGACCTAGAGATGATATGTGAGCCAACGACTTGACCTATAGTTTTGTGACGGATTGCCATGAATCAGAACTCATAAAAAAACTCATGCAAGAAATGGTGATTATTCAGGTAGAAGAAAGACACTACTATTTTTCATATTTATACTAAGGATATGAAGCTAAAGAAATTATTTGTTTGAACAGGCTAATCTCTGGAACTACCAGTCAGGTTTAGAAAAAATATTTTTGCATTTTATGGCCTATTTATTGAAGAAGGTTATCTTATCTACCAATACGATATAACCCACTGGAGCAAAGCAAATGCATGCCATGGCCCGGGATGACTATAATGTATTATTCAGTATTTCTCAATATCATGCCTTTATTAGATGATAGAATGCGGGTCTTAACCAATAACCCAATCAGTATATCAAGGTAAGTACCAAAAAGAACTCTGGGCTTAACGTTTAGGTTTAAACAGCTTATAAGTAGCTAAAACAATATGAACGCACTTACCGTATATTCTTTAGAGTCACCACCAAACATGAAAAGTAAATAACACAATATAATTAATAAGTATACATTTGAACTTTTTTAATATAAGAGCCGTAATATATAATAAAATTATTATTATTTACAAGTAGTATTTCCAATTTACAAATTATTATGATTATTTATAGTGGCTTATTTGTTCAACAAGTTTTTGATTATTAGAATTGCTTACCAGTAATTGTATATGGGTAATAATTCCATGCCTTCTCAGTTATATAAAATATTTTAGGTATAAGAGACTGGAGCCAGTAGGGCAGGTGACTGTGAACAAATCATTTAAACAATAAGAAAATAGAATCATAATTAAATATTTTGTCCAATAACTGTATTCCCGACTGACTGCCACGGTGGCGCAGTTGTTATTGTGCATGTATATTCCAACTGCTATGCTGAGGTCTCGGGTTCGATCCCCGGTCGGGTAAAGTGAAATTGAGTTTTTCTATTTAGAAAACGCAGTATCAGCCCGAAGTCTGGAATTGTGCCCGGTATGGCGATAGGCTCGCCCCCTATCACTTTATGGGATCATAATAAATTTGGCGCTAAGTGAGTGTACTGGTTACATCTCTGCCTACCCCTTCGAAAATTACAGTCGGACTGTATATATATGTAAGTATTTGTATATGTATTCCCGAAAGGTGAGCAAAGTTACAACTAATGGACTCGCAGTGTACCTAGCTTAAGTCTAAAATTTATCTATAAGTAACAAAATTACCTTTTAATATGGTAAAATTTAAAATAAATGCATAAAATAATTCAGTATTTATGTAGATGCACAAATTACGTTTGAATTTTAACCATATTTGGCCAGAACCCTCTCTTGTTATTATTGACAGAAGGAAGAAGTCAGTTAATAAAATGCATTTTTAAATTACGACTACTTAATAAAAACATGATGATCCAACGAGAGGACTGAAGTCCTATGCAAATTCCGTGGCGCCACGGAGAAACTAGACACCATGGTTCGATTTTATAATCGAACCAACGGTGATTACAAAATGTGTTTGTGTTATAATAATATATGAGTTGTTTGTGCACCTAATAAAGTATCAGTACAGTAAGAGTAGCACAAAATTGGTTCAAGCGTTTTCAATGGTGTAGTTTCCTCTGGTGGCCTGAAACATATGTGTGTGTAGTTCGGCTATAGACCTTTACAATAGGCTATTTGACAACATTGAAAATACACTGCAAATTGTGGTCATCCTGTTAGACAATAGCTTAAAAAACCATATTTCACTTCATTTTAAACAAAATAATGTATATTTTCGCAATTAAATGAAATAAAATACAACATTTATTTAAAATTTTATCTGTGATGTGAACGCTCTGTGATTGGTTGCAACTCTGGTGACGTCACACGCAAGTAAACATAGTAGGGATGTGACATTGAGTGAAAAAAAAATTTCTCACTTGAAGAAAAATAGATTTTTTATAAGAAAAATATTTTTTTCCTAAAATTTTGCGTAATATGTTTTTCTCTGTAGTAAGTAATTAATATTAACAATTTATTAGGAGTCTTCAGTTTGGCATTGAAGTTACCCATTTCACCGCTGTAGGAAGCCTTGGTACGAGACATAGCTTTCCCTATGTCTTCGTACGTATTTTTAAGATAAGGTACGCCACTCGAGCTGATACGCTGCCAACTTCCACAGCGTTGCTTTTTAGTGACTTGTGGATAATAAATCCGACGCCACCTTGGGATGGTGTCCTTCTCGGAAGTAGAGTAAGTAATCAGAATCTAGGGCCATCTTCTCCTCCCCCTTTTTTTTTTTTTTTTTGTTTTCGCGGGGAAAGCGTTTTATTACTGCCGCCCGCTCCGGAGGGAAGCGTATTACGAATAAAACGGGTATGCTGGACTAGCCGGTCTTACGACCCAGCATCCCCCTCGCACGGATGATGGCTATCCGTGCTGCCGCTGGGCCGAGTCCCTAACCCCTATGTACACCCCACCCGACACTACCAGCTAAAACCCCGCGGTGGCCTTCTTCGGCGCTTGCGGAGCGATTCCGGGGTATTCTAAGGAGTGCTAGAATTGCAGCCGGAATCGCCCCAGCGCGGTGCTGCGTAGCAGCCCATCTCCATGGAGGGCTAAGGAGCCCCCGCGCACCGAACAACGACAGCGAACGAGGCCTTACCACATGCGCTGCCGTCCATCTCGGGGTCGCACGATGCCCCGAATTTGGGAGTGCATCGATACGGGCTGACAGCCCTCCGCTGCGCGCCCGCGACCCCCGATGGCCCCAATTAGTCGCCTCGTACGACAGGCAGGGGTTACCGTGGTGAAATTCTCAAGACGCCCCCATTCCACAGGGCGGGAGACGCCGGTCAGTCGTCCACCCGGCGCCTCCTACGTCTTCTCTGGCGGCGGGAGGGATCATATCGTTCCCGATCCCTCTCAGCACTCTCCTTCTGCGAGATGACGTTCTCGCAGAAGTGGGCCACCGCGCGCCAGGACCTCCGGCTGGCGACCATGGACGACACCACGGCCGCCAGCGAGAGGTCTCTTCCAACGACTGCTCTGAGAGCGCTGCGCTCTTCGTCCCAGGCTGGGCACTCCTCCAACGTATGTTGGGCCGTGTCCTCGCGGCAGTTGCCACAGTGGTGGCACACGGCGGACACCTCCTTTCCGATCCGACACAGGAACGAACCGAAACACCCATGGTCCGTTAATACCTGTGTCAGTCGGAACGTAGGCGCCCCGTGGCGCCTGTCTAGCCATCTCATCTTCTCCTCCCCCTGTCTTCGGATATCGGATAGCCCTACGATATGCCAGTTAATGTGACTTAGCTCTTCTTCCAACTCAGCGATGTGCTCGTCCAACCGCAGAGAGCGTCCGTTGTACGTCGCCAAAAATAGCTTTTTGTGGTACCCTACCGTAGCCCGGGGATTGTAATGGGTGCTTTCAATGTCAATGTACAATAGTACAAGGACACGGCGAATCGAGGGTAGGATCATTCGGCTATGGGTGCAGGAATCTAGATCTAAATCTAAATCTAGTCAACTTTTTCGAGACCCGGGGCCTCTCTTTGATGAATTCATTTTTCCAGAGGAAGTGGACATGGCGAAGCCCCAATAATGTCACCAGGAATGAGATCGACTTCATTATGACTGATAAAAGCCAAATATTCAGAGATGTCTCTGTGATCAGTAGGTTTAACACCAGTAGTGATCACCGACTGGTAAGAGGCACTCTGAATATGAAAGTTTTCTATGAATATGAATTGAAATATGAATTTTTTAATTGGTAAACTATTTTGCAGCTCATTACGATTACGATTGTCTTTACACGCTTTATACTAGCTACAATTGTATCCAAGTAGACTAAGTATATATGTAACGGAATCCTTCAACGTAATGTTCACCACCTTCAATACATCCGATTTACTTGAATATTTACACACGTATCAAGGACCAATGATCACCAGGTTCACCAAGATATTAAAACATATTAGGTATCATTTTAGATTATATTTTTTATGTGGTCTTAATTTGTAATCAAATATTTTATTATAAGGTACGTTTGATGCTGTTTCGAGACTAAAAACATAAAATAAATTATATTTAAAAATAACACGCTTAATTAGCTAGCCGAACTAAAAACTTGTAAATAATATTAATTACATTGCGAAAAATTATAACTTACAAAAAAAATATCACGTTTTAAGGTTAAGGTTTTCAAATATGATTCCAATATCTTTGAATCTAATAAGTTCATTAGCACACTGTTTAACGAAGAAAGGATGTATGCCAGACCCTTAGAAGAGTCAAGATTTTTAATAAAAAATATCGATATTTTGTTTCGATATATCAAACTCCGATATTGATATACAGTGTAAACTCTATATAGCGACACTGAAGGGACTGTGCATTTTATGGCGTTATAGAGAGTTGTCGTTAAATGGAGAGAAGAAACATCAGAATTAGAAAAATAAAAAGTTTATTTCTGACTATTGTTAGTAGTTATGTGCATAAAAAAGAATGTTATTTGAACGCTATTGAGTATAGTCTGTTATTTTTGTCTGACGTCTTTTGCTGCACCAGTAATTTTGTTGTATTTTTTTAGTTATTTTATTAATATCTAGCAATACTGAGGCATCTTGGTTATAAAGGAAATATTTTTCCAATAATTTTGCTGCTTCCAGAGCTTCTTTAATGCTCGGCGGAAGCTCAGGCTCATCCGTCTCATCTTCTTCATCACCTTGTTCTTGATCCTCAGTTTTTCTCACTGAATCCAAAATTTCTTCGTCTGTGAGTGAAGCCGTTGTAAGCAGGCCGTCGTCCACTTCAATGTAGGTTTGAAGATTTACCGTATTTCCTGCCATGTTGAATTGTTGAATCCACTCAGTTAATGGAAGGTCGTCGTCGCTTTCAAACTCAGATTCTGTTTCCACCTCATCACTCGTAGAATTGGTACAAAGTCCAGCATGTCGAAAAGAGTGCTGTATAGTTGTGGGTGTCACTTCTTCCCAGGCTTTAGATAAAAAATTTACTGCATGCAGCATATTAACAGAAGTTTTACCCTCAGATTCGACTAGCTCCATCAATAATTTCCTTCTGTAGTGACCCTTGAGGCTTTTAATCACACTCTGGTCCATTGGCTGTAAGACACTAGTCGTATTTGGAGGAAGAAATGCCAACTCTATGTTTTGAAGGTTTGATATAAAAGGGTGGGCAGGGCAGTTGTCAACAAGAAGTAAAATTTTTCGTCCATTTAATTCTGCATCCCACTTTCGCACTTCTTCTTCAAAAAGTTGACTGGTCATCCAAGCTGATTTATTAGCTTTATACGTCACTGGCAATTTTTTGATGTTCTTAAAACAGCGCGGATTTTTCGATTTGCCTATTATTAGTAGCTTTTTTTTCTCTGTGCCATCCATATTAGCAGCCACAAGCACCGTAATACGTTCCTTGGAAAGCTTTCCTCCCACACACTTTTCCCCTTTAAATTTCAGAGTTTTATCTGGAGTCAACTTATAGAAAATTCCTGCTTCATCAGCATTGAAAATGTCACTTGGGGCGTATTTTTCTATGAATTTTGACCACACTCTGTTAATCCAATCATGAGTCACATTTGTATCAACACTTCGTGCTTCCCCACTTATTTTACCATAGTTGATATGATGACGCTGCTTGAATTTTCCGAGCCATCCTTCTGATGCTTTGAAAGAAGTTAAACCAAGTTCAGCAGCAAAATTCTCCGCCTTAGCTTTCACGAGCGGCCCCGAGATAGGCATATTATTCTGGCGCTGTCGATGAAACCATGATAGTACAGCTTTATCCAAATCTTCGTATATAGGTTTCTTTAATTTTTTGGAAGATTTTCCCTCGCCCGCAGCGTGGAGGATTTTTTCTTTATTTTTCCATATTGTGGACACGGTAGAGCGACTAAATCCAAAGCGTTTGCCAACATCACTTATCTTCTCTCCCGTTTCTATTGCGCGTATCAGTAAAACTTTTTCGTCAATACACAGTGATTTTCTTTTAGTAGCCATGTTTACAGTTTGCAAGTTTGTGAGCAACTAAGAATATGATAAGGTATAGATAATCCATGACTCCTAGTTATGAATCATGGTCAATAACAGTCTACACGTGCAAGCAATCCCAATTTGTAAACAAAAGAATGAATTTCTTAGAAAGTTCGGTATGCATGATGCCGACAGTCGAGTTTATTGCGGGCTAGGATAATAAAGCGACAATAGATCGTACACAGCTGCGCAGTTTTTACTAATTTTAGCAACTTAATTGTTGTCGTTATTGAGAGTGGGTGTAATGCTATATAGAGTGAAACATTGTATGAAAAACAAGCTAAACCAACCAAAGCCAATTGATTTCGACGCTTAAGAGAGTTTGTCGTTAAATAGAGTGACGTTACATGGAGTTTACACTGTATTTAAAAATATCGATATATCGAAAATCCGAAATTTTTAAAAATATCAACATCCCTAGATATTAGCTTGTTTACTTGGATGTGACGTCACACCAGCGCCATTACAGAAATAGCGTTTTTGCCGCGGTTTTGGAGATTTAAACTTTAACATTGATTTTTATTAAAAATACTGTATATTTTCCTGAAATATCAATGTAGTGTGCTTATTATGTAATAAAGACTAGTTTTAAATCATTATCGAAAATTAGTCAAATAGCCTATTTTGTGAGAAACCGCGATTTTTGCTAAGTACATCATTATTTATACGTCATATTATATTTAATGGTTTAGAGATTTCTAATAACAGGAAGCAATAATCTTATCTGAGATTGATTCTGACATTAGAGACATATTTACAAAACATTAACGGTTATCTAATGCCTGTGCACAGTTTATCACCTACAAGTATAGTATGTAATGTATCTTATTAAAAAAAAACAATCTAATCAAACGCATAGTCTACTTACAGTCTACATTTCTCAATTAACTTTCAATACTGCGAAGTTGAAACACTAGGTATCAAAACTCGGAACAAGACTCTGGGGCTGAAATATTGTTTATATTTTTAATCCGTAATATTATAATTTTAATAGTTTTTTAAAAGTAACCAGCATTGCCTACAATCGAAAATGTTGCAAGAATCCCAGTAAGGTTTTCCTTGCCAGTCAGAACAAGTGACTAACTGAGGTTACAGAGGATCATAAGCAGGATAGTTATCCTGCAAACTGCCCTTAGCATGGGGCAGTTTGGCTCATAACTTACATTATCATGATAAAAAAGAGAGGAAGGCAATACGGCTATTAGACCTCTGTTTGATTTTTGATTCATGATTGCATGGCATGATTAGTTTAACTGTTTCAGAATTTTTAAAGAATAGCTAATATGTATTTAAGAACTCTTTATAGAAGGTGCTCACTCTATCTACACACACACTATAAATTTAATTGTTTTGTATACATAACAAACATTATAATTTTTTTTATTATTAACATTCTGAGTAGAGCTAGTATCATTGGTACTCACAATTACAACAGTGCTTTTAAATGAAATTTCACTGTGTATTATAAAAATTGATGTTAATGGATTAATTCACTGTCATCATGGGCCTTATACATCTACAATATATAGATTTAAGCAGCAGCTGTTTTTGAGATAAGACACTTATGTGAATGAAGAGTAAGGTCAATGCGAGAGCAGCATCAGCCGTCACATTATTCACAAACAATTTCTTTGCCTGGTGATGTTGGAAGAGCATAGTATTGACAAAAATGGGTAATTAAATAAATACACCACAGTCACACATAATTCTGACCCCACAGTAGGTGAAACCTGTATTGTGTCAAGAATTATGATAGACTATGGTCCCACAACACCAATTAAACAACAATTAAAACAGAACAATTCACCTGGACAAATGTATTCTTTTCTCTGTAAACTGTCCAACCCCATTGACTTCATCATTGACTTGTTCATTGGCTATCACTTCTACACCCTCACCATTGTTGGACTGCTCAAAGCTATGCCGAGCTATCATGTACAGTTGACCAATGCGGTACTGAAATCAAGGATTGTTACTTCTTAAAGAAGCCATAGTTGTTGAAACAAAGGAAAATCTTATTGCAAATAACAGGAAATACTATACTAAATATACAATAATTTGATAGCCTGCAACTAAATAAATAATCTGCATTTCACAAGGCCCACTTTATCAAGTATGGAGTTTTTTAAAGTAATATAGAATTTCGAGGATTTTACGTTTTTCGGTCGTAATAATTGATCAATGTATGTAATTGGTTAGACAATTTCAATACATAACCACTAAATGTAATTTTCTTACCTCTTCAACAGTCATTGGCATACATATTCTATATTCTTTAGTCAACACCATTTTCTGGCTTAACCTTATTTGTTACATTTAATTATTCCGATTAAACCTAAAAATTACCTATGACGAAATTTGCGTCCCGCAATCTCGGGCTTCGGTTTAGTGATGAACGATATACATCGATGTATTAAAACACTCGATGTAAAGTATCGATAAATCAAATCAATCCCATATATCGGACGACACGCCGGCGGCGCGTAACACTAGCAACACTCGCCGTTCTTGCATGCAATTTTTAACTTTAATGCTATGGAAATAAAAGCTTGTTGCTTTACTCCCGACTTTTTTTTTAATATCCTTCCTGACTGGAGGGATTAATTCATCAAAATCGATGTTTTTATTCGATGTATTGAAGAGGCAAAGCTGCTAGGATACCATTGCTTTCGCGTAAGTGTCACTTTGCAAGTAGTAATCGAAGCGAAAAAGCCTCGTCAAATATGGAAAACTAATTTTATACCCGGAGGATAAAATTCGTTTTCCATAGATAGTGATGAAGATTTTGTCGTTTTGGTTCTATTACTACTCACAAAGTCGTGCTTATGCAAAAGCAATGGTTTCACCTGCTACAAATATTTTTTAACAAGTTCTGATTGAAATAGATACGTTGAATATCTATTGAACTATTTTGGTCTTTGATTTACTTACTTCCTTCATTGAATTGACTTTCGTTAAGTAAGTCTGAAGTGTCAGTCGCGCTTCTATTCAAATGGCCAAATGTCTCCCATGCTAGCCAAGCATCAAGCCGTAAAAATATGCAGAAACATAGAGAATTTGTGCTGGTGGTAGGATATTCATATCCGCCCGGATAGCGACCACCGTACACAGGGTGAAAAACCCGCCATAGTGGCACACGCAAGTGTGTCGCGTTCCGGGATCAGCCAGTGTACATCCGGTTTTTGGGGGTCTAGAGTTGGGGTACAATGTTGGCCATTTTGCGGCCTTCTAAGTACTCTGACAATAGACCCTCGACCGCTTCTTCACCTTCTTGCCCATGGCGTAGTGTGAAGGAGCAGGCCGGCATGATTGTGTTGAGTAGCGGGAGATAGATCGTCTCTCGCTACTCGATACTCTAATTGGACCGTACTGCGCTTACCATCAGGTGAAGTGCGGTCACTTAGCCGTGCTAGGATAAAAAAAAAGAATGGACGGAGCAATATCCTCACAAAATTGGCAACTTTATAGAAAGAGACAAAGCCACTGTGTCACCAATACCTATTTCTTTTCGCCCCTGCAAGTTTGTAACGTAGTCCAATCAAAATTCTAGAAAATACCAATTGCGGACCCACACGTTCGCTTTATCATCTTTATTCACACATTTTTTCTGAGTATTAAACCCACTTAACAGCTAGATAGATTGCAGTCAGTCCATTCTCTATGTCTATGATTTTTATTCTAGATTTATGGCATATTATTATGTTGTTTAGCATATAAAATAATTATTAAATAAAAGTTTAATCACGATTCGCTTCACTCCATATCTTACCTGTTAAAAAAAACAATCGATGTTTGGAAAACATCAATATATTTTTCGATATAACATCGATACCACTATGCGATGCTTTACATCGATGTTTTGTTTCAATGTCCATCACTACCTCGGTTTTCTTGAAACTTCAAACTGGTCAGTGTTGCAAACATTAATTTGTAAATTCCGTTAGCTTAAGTATAAAATACCGTCAATATAATCCGCAGAAATTGTTATTTTTTTAATTTTTTTAGGGAGATTATCGTTTGTGTCGATTTTACGGATTTTTTACTTTAGCTTTAGGGGTAGATATTTTTGGGAGTTGGTAACAATGAATTTAGCCAAGGCTGTTTTAGGACGGACAAGGCTGCACGGTGGAGTATCCTTGTCTTTTTTTTTAAATAAATAACGCAAGACTTAGTTGAAGTTAGGCACTGACGTATATTATATGGACAGGATATCTAATACAAAATGACAGCTATTTTCTTGACCTTTTTGAAGCGCCCCTCTCGAGTGTATTTGAAACTAAATTTGACATATAATAGGGATGTAGATATTTTTTTAAATATCGGATTTCCGATATATCGATATTTTTAAATGTATCAATATCGGAGTTTGATATATCCGAAAAAAATATCGATATTTTTATTAAAAATTTTAACTCGTCTAAGGGTCTGGTCCTGACGCCATACATCCTTTCTTCGTGAATCGGGGCGCCAATGAATTTATTAGATTCAAAGATCTTGGAATCATATTTGACGACACCAAACGTGATATTTTTTAGTTTTTTTAAATTATAATTTTTTGCCATGAACTTAATATTATTTTCTACTTTTTAGTTCGGCTAGCTATTAAAGCGTGCATTTTAAATATAATTTATAGTCCCAAAACAGCATCAAACCTAGTTATAATAATATATTCGATTGTAAATTAAGACCCCATTAAAAAATATGATCTAAAATGAAAATATGTTTTGCTAAGGCGATGTTTTTATTATTTTTAAGATTTGTAAACCATCGACTGTTGTGTATCATTGTCGATATATCATCCTTCGTGTCTCAACTCTATCGTTAGTTCCGCGGACGCTCACTGCTCGACTGCACTGCTATCAGCGCCAATATGGCGAAAATCAAATAGGCACACTTTCGCGGATCAAATATCCTGTCCATATAATATACGTCAATGAAGTTAGGTCAAAATGATATAATTTACTGATAAAGAGATTTAAACGTAAGACTAGGCAGTATGGTCGATTGACTATAGCCTGTCCTTTGGACGAATAAAATGAAAAAAAAAATTAGTTGTCAAAAAAACCTGCGAAGTGCTGCGAACCAGGGTCGTGTCACTCCGTAACTTAGGTGGTTAATGTTCTTAATTTAAGTGTAGTTTCTTCTTTCAACTCTCTAGAGGACTCTGAGATCCAAAGAGAATGTAATGACGTCTAGAAATGTACAGAAATCATAATTAAACTGAACTAAACCCAATTTCTGAACTATGTAGATGAAGTCAAATGTCAGTTATTTTCATCGTCATGGTTACCTACTATAAGTCAAATTGAAGTGTGCCTGGTTAGCTTGCCATACTAATAGAATGAATTAAAACGGTATATTATTATTCTTATTAACGTGTTACATAAAAGTTTCGTAGATCTTTATAACGAATGAATTAAATTATTTTCTGGATAAACGATATAAAAATGTAGAGTCACAGAATTTTAAAATAAGTTTTGCTATCCAATAGCTTAATAATATATCTCACAGTACCATGTAGAATAATTAAGTGGTAATATCGTCGTGTTTCCGTTATCTGGTTGCCATATTTTAAATTTATCTTTGCAATTTTTGTGTATTGTGTTGAACGACTTCTTTATTATTACGTGGCGACTTGGATTGATTTTCGGACTTCTGTACTCTAGTTATTTTATTTGACCCCTGGCTCGGACTTGGTTTTGGTTTGATTGCTTTTCGGAGACACTTGGATATTCAAACGAATTTTGGATTATGAATATACCGAAAAATAAACGCAAATGTTATTTTGGCTGTGTTGTTGACGGTAAGTAAGAAATTAGATTATTGTTGAAAACTGGTGTCAGTTAAACTAGCTATGTTCTTCCCTATTCAATTACTTATTTCATGAGGAAATCTACATAGTTAAGATTATTAAAAAATAGTTTAGAAGGTATTATGTGAACTCTCTCAGTTATGGAGAAGAAGGAATGGACTGCCTCTGTAGGGTAGTTGTATAGTAGAGTGCCCGGTAAGACCAGCAATTTGAAGTCCCGCGGTCGATTCCCGAGTCGGGTAAAGTGATATTGGGTTTTTTTTCTCTACGTGGAATTTGCGCAGATATAGTGATAGCCCTATCACATTATGGTACGGAACACACACAGCAAAGAGTAGGTGCCCTAGTTGCACTTCTGCCTACCCCTTCAGGGATAAAAGTCGTTATGTATGTTTTTTTTGTAGAGGAGGCTGGATTTTTTAGGTAGAAAAACCCAATATCACTTTACCCGACCCGGGGATCGAACCCGAGACCTCAGCACAGCAATCGTAACGCATACGCAATTACAACTACGCCACCGAGGCAGTGTTGAAAAAAAGGCGGAAAAATATATAAAAGGAAATGTTCGTTTATGCTCAAAACATTTTAGGGGCATGTATGTATGTATTACCCAGTGGATTACTCACAAAAAACGCAGTCCTATCATTGAACACTGCTAAGCATATTTTCTATATGATGTACATAATATGATAGGTAGCCGTGTAATAATAAGTGTTTTATCATCAGCCAAAGTAAGTCCATTGCTGAACATAGCCCTCCCCTAAAGATTTCTAGATGGATAGATATATTTAGAGGAAAACAATTTACGAAAACAATACTCACCAGGAAATTATTAAATCATAACTTTTAAACGCATGCGAGAACTAAAAACATGAATGCGATTATATGCCATACGAGAATCGCAAGCTACTGTCTCACCCGTTGCGATTGTTTACACAGGGTGATTTTTTGTTGTACGTGCGTATATCGCACAAATACACACTCGAAGTAAGCTTGCACTATGAGAAAAAACAAGGGCTATTTTTATTACACTGCATACATTATACAGTAGGCCTTTTACTCCGGGAACAGTTTTTTACGCGATTGGAGATGTCACAATAATCGCTTATTGTAAATAACAGAGCACTGCAGCAGCAGTTCACACCACCCATCCCAACTGTCAGTCCTTTGCACGTTCATCCTACATAAAATTTAATTGCATTCCAGAACAATTCAGTAACTTTTCCTCAACATCAGAGGATGCCGCCAGCTGCCTATATCATCCAGTTGCTAATGTTATAAGTACGTAATATTTTTTATTTCTTGTTATACCTTTTATACATATGAATTATTAAAATCGGTCCAGTACTTTTTGAGCCAATTCGTTACAAACATACTTACATACAAATATTTCCTCTTTATAATATTAGTATAGATAAAAGAAAAATCCATTCGCCTGATGATAAACGCCACAACAACATAAACCACCAAATTTTTAATTACAATTCCTTCAAACAGAAACACAGATTTGGCGTGATGTTGCTTAGTGGTCAAATAGACAGTGCGGTGATAAGCGGAATAAATGAAAATAATTATACGCTCTCACTTTTGCTTACTATACATTGTTAAAGTAGGTTGAATTTTTATGTAAGGCGGCGTAAATCGTCGCCGCGCACTGTCCCATTGAAAATTGTATGTTCAATGTCCAATATTTTGATATAAGTGACAGATTAAGTTTTAAGTATATTGAAACATTTTTATATGCTTGTAGATATTTTTTATATATATATATATAAAATCAGGATACTATAAATTATTTTATTTGTTAGCTTTTATTTTCAAATTATTTTTATTTCTTATTTTTCAGGTCGGGCTCATATACAAAAAGAACATTCTAATAGTGTCACAAGTAGACCTAGACGAAACACGGTATACAACACAAAAATTAGATTATTCCAAAAAAATATAAAACACGCAGGGAGATATGTACCTAGATTGCGTAAAAGAGGACAATTTAAACAACAACCGCAATATGCCGGAAAGTTGTGTGATAATGTGGCATTTCAGAAATTTACGAAAATTATGACAAAACCAGCACAGTTCTTTGCTAACATACAGACAGAAAAGAAAGCAAAGGGAAGATTTTTATCATTGTAAGTAGTGTTAAAAAGAGTCCGAAGTATTACAGATTTTTAAGCAAATATTTTCACTCTGCCATCATCAAGAACGATGAAACGGCTATTAAGCCAAACTAAGTTAACTCCAGGAATAAAAACTATAATTAAAAAAATATATATTATAATAGCCAAATTAAGAAAAAAGAAAACAATGATCGATTTAGCAGCAATAGTGGGAATATTATCAATTGGTGTTAGAAGCAGATAAATCATATGGAGAATTGAAGCAAGCAAGCATTACATGTAGCGTTTGATAGATAGCGTTAGAGCTGAGTTATTTCAATTTTTTTTTAAATAAGATGTTCCGCTGCAAGCCTAAATAAAATTGGAGAGTTTATTTTCATGATTACAGGTAGTGTTATTTTAGAGCCGTTTAAAGTTCTATGTTTACAATGTATTAACATGGCGATACGATAGGCTCACTGTATAAAGGACTTAAAAGTATGATCACTGTAGATCCAATTGTTTCACTGCAATTACTTAGTTTATGGTTCTTTTATATTTATGTTTATAATTATTTCAAGTGTATTTTCTGTATAACTTACCTGCGATATAGGTATTTAAGAATATAATTAATTAGGTATTTACTGTCTGTTGGGATCCGAACTTTAGTATTTAATATGCCATTTATTAAAAAGATAATATTATGTATGTAATGGCGAAATTATTTAGCCTTTAATACGATTATTAAAGGTGCCTCGGTGGCGCAGTTGTAATTGCGCATGCGTTACGATTGCTGTGCTGAGGTCTCGGGTTCGATCCCCGGGTCGGGTAAAGTGATATTGGGTTTTTCTACCTAGAAATACTCAGTATTAACCCGGAGTCTGGAATGGTGCCCGGTGTGGCGATAGGCTCGCCCCCTATCACATTATGGGACCAAAATTCGGCTAAAGTGGGTGTACTGGTTACACCTCTGCCTACCCCTTCGGGGATTACAGGCGTGAGTGTATATGTATGTATGTATGTATGTTTAATACGATTATTGTTCAAATGCTACTATCTATAAATATTTACTTTAGATTATGAACTACTCTGTTATTGTATAATATTTTATTGGCAATTAGTACCGGAAGCCTATTGTGATGTTTTATGTTTTTTTTAATCCTAGCGCGGCAAAGTGACCACACTGCACCTGATGGTAAGCGCCGTGCTGTCCAATTAGAGTATTGAGTAGCGAGGCACAATCTATTCCTCGCTACTCAACACAATCATGCCGGACTGCTGTGTAGCTTCTTGTTAAATTCCAGTCTTCATAGACCTGTTTCAAGCAGTTCTTAATATTATTTAGTGTATCTTATAATTTATTGTTAATTAATGTGTTAGATGCATAAAAACAAGTTTTTCATCAAAACATTATGAAAACCACACGTGGTGGAAGACTGTACAATCGGTCTCAGTTTCTTTTTATTTTCATAGAGTTTTCAAAGTTTTAATGCTCATGTGGTTTATTTCATAGATTAATCTGATTTACTTAGCTCTGCAAAATACTCTTCTTGATATCAATAGGTAGCGAAATAAAATTTATAAATAATGATATTCGAATAGAAGGATATAACATTGTAATCACTATGTGTGTTAATAAGGACAAAGATAATATGATTTTTTTTATCTGTATTATGCAAGCTTGTATTATATGGTAGGGAGCTAGCTGTACTTGAATTGTGGATGCAAGTGGGTGTTGGTGGCAATAATGTTTTTTGGAAAGTTTCTATCTTTTTCTAACATATTGCATGACTTATATAAACTCGAGGTTGTGATGAATGACGTTAAGTGTATATGTGTATGACATAGTGAGGATTATGACTTCCCTGGAATATTCCAGATGTTTTCAGCTTGTAATAGAATATTCAAGGAATATGTTCTATAATAAGTTTCTAAAGCAAGCCTTCAAAAATATCTGGAAAGTTCTGAAATATATTTAAGTACCTAATATTATATATTTATTTTGTGTTAATGGATGTTGTTATTTTTATGTTAGGTTTTGTACATACATTGTTATTACATTATAAAATTGTATTGTAATAAATCCATATTGTGATTATTAAGGTTTTTCTAATTATCACCACACTGTCACTATAATAATACTAACTGATTGGTGATTGTTGTATACTGCTAAAAAAGGGTCTAAAAGATTACATTGCGACGACGGATATTGAAATATTTTTGTGAATTGGGCTTATCGTCACGTTATGTACTTTTAGAACCCTTATTTTGCAGTATATTAACAATCACTGGAATCCAAAATATTAAACAATTGGTAGTAGCGCCACCTGCAGGATTTTTCTAGCAATAAAACATCACCAGTGGCACCTACTGTTGACCGGGATAAATGTTCTGTCATTTGACATTTAACGATTGGCATAAAAAACGTACAGTCAGCAGCAGAAGTAGGTAAACAACCAAGGTGATCATATAGTACTACACACTCAAAGTGACCAAAATTATCTACACACCAAAAGTTTCAAAATGATGTGAGCACTCAATCTGTCAATTATAACTGAGCACATACATTGTCAAATATTTAGTAGCAAACTGAAGGCCGTTGTTATGATAAACAATCTGGTATCTAAGCAGATTTCCAGAACAAATTAACAAACATGAATAATGAATTCTATACATATATGTATTTAGACTCATAATTGTTTGGAATAACATTAATAATGCCATGATTTGTCAAATGGATTTATTTTATCAAATACTAGTCAAGTATTGATTTCATTCCTTGTATGACGTCAGTGACATATATTTGTTTCGAATTACTTGAATTTTTTTTTTTTTTTTTTTTTTTTTTTCGCGGGGAAAAGCGATTTATCACTGCCGCCCCGCCGGGGGGAGTGGCGGGACGGTTATGTTGGGCTCACCGGCCTTACGACCCAGCGTTAAGCCGTCCGGGAGAGATGTTGACATCCGGACGACCGCTGGGCCGAGTCCCTAACAGATTCCCTACACCGGCAATACCAACTAAAAACCCCGCGGTGGCCCTCTTCGGCGCATAAGAGACGGTCCCGGGCACACGGGGCGAGAAGCGCCCCATTTTCGACCAGAACCGCCCCTGCGCGGTGCCGCCTTGCGGCCCGTCTCCATGTGGGGGGGCTCAGAAGCCCCCGCCGAAGGACGCCCTCGGCGTCCACGGCAGCAACGAGGCCAACCACCCGCGCTGCCGTTCATCCCGGGGTCGCCCGGTGTGCCGACGAAGTATATACAAAATAAAACTATGTACAAACAAATTTCGACACACCGAAAAGGGCGCTACGACAGCCCCCCGCTGCGCGCCCGCGACCCCCGATGACCCCTATTAGTCGCCTCTTACGACAGGCAGGGGATACCGTGGTGGGATTCTCCAAACGCCCCCAAACCACAGGGCGGGAGACGCCAGTCAGTCGTCCACCCGGCGCCTCCTACGTCTTCTCTGGCGGCGGGAGGGACCGTATCGTTCCCGATCCCTCTCGGCACTCTCCTTCTGTGAGATAACGGCCTCACAGAAGAGGGCCACCGCGCGCCAGGACCTCCGGCTGTCGACCATGGCCGATACCAAGGCCGGCAGCGAGAGGTCTCCTCCGACGACTGCTGCGAGAGCGCTGCGCTCCTCATCCCAGGCTGAGCACTCCTCCAGTGTGTGTTGGGCCGTGTCACGCGGACAGTTGTCGCAGTGGTGACACACGGCCGACCTTTCTGCGCCGGCTATGCGACACAGGTACTCGCCAAAACAACCATGGCCTGTGAGCACCTGTGTCAGCCGGAACGTCGCCGCGCCGTGGCGCCTGTCCAACCATTGGCGGAAGACAGGACGCACTGCCGCTACGACCCGCTGACCCCAAATTGGGTTTTCCAGCCTGAGACGCCACTCCTCCACGGCGGCTCTGCGGAGGGAGCCACGGATGGCATCCACCTCTCTCAAGGCCGGTCTCTCCCCGCGCCTGAACGCCTCCTCCCGCCAGTGAAATGCAGCGGAGAGGGCTCTAGCGTCCAGGTCCCACGGTATGAAACCGGCCAAAACACAAGCCGCCTCGAAAGAGACCGTGCGGTAGCCCCTGATCGCACGCTGCGCCACTGATCGCTGTGGCCTGCGCAGCAGAGCGACGCACCGGTCGCTCAGGGACTCGGCCCAGACGGGACTGCCGTACAGGGCCATGGACCGCACGACTCCGGCGTACAGCCTTCGGCAAGGGATGCCAGGACCTTCCAGATTGGGCAGCAGGGTTCCTAGTGCACCTGCTACCCGACACAACTTTTTTACTAATGTTTCAAAGTGGGCGCGAAACTCCCACCGGCTGTCCAAAACCAAACCCAAATATTTCATAGTTTTGCCGATGGGAATCCGCACCCCATTCACAACGATGTGGGCACCGGCCGGTGGCCCCTTCCGAGGCCCGTGGAAACAAAGGGCCTCGGTCTTTTCAAGGGCCACCTTAAGACCTAAACGTTGAATACGTCCGACAACGTGGCCGGTACCCACCGCCGCCAGAATTGCGGCATCCTGGAACGTCCTGGCTGACGCAGTAACAAGGGTATCGTCGGCGTAACAAGTGACGCCGACGCCCCAGAGGTTGGCACCACGGAGCACCCAATCATATCCGATGTTCCACAGGAGTGGGCCCAAAACTGAGCCCTGTGGAACACCGCACACCATCGCTCTCCGGTGCCACCCATTGGCGCCCGGATACACCACGTACCTTTCGGATAAGTACGCGTGCACCAGACGTCGAAGATAAGGTGGCACCACATGGTACCTCAGTGCCTCGTGAATGCAGGCCCAGGGCAGCGAATTGAACGCATTTGCGATGTCTAAAGACACCGCAACCACAACTTTGCCCCGGGCCACTGCTTCTTCCGCCTGCTCCTTCACCCGCAAAATCGCGTGGATGGTGGATCGGCCTTTGCGGAATCCGAATTGACACTCCGCTAAATCCGGACCGACCCTCTCGAGGTGCTCGACGAGGCGAGCGTGTATAATGCGCTCGAAGAGTTTGGCGACCTCGTGGAGCAACACGATGGGCCGGTAGGCCGACGGCGACTCTGCGGGTCTTCCTTCCTTCTTCAGCAAGACGAGCTTCCCGGTTTTCCAACGCGTCGGGAAGACGCCCTGCTCCAAACAGGCGGAGAAAAGGTTGCGGAGCCTCGGCCCCAAGTGCTCGACAGCTAGCATCCAGATCTTGGCGGGGATGCCATCGAGACCCGGGGCGGTGTTTTTGCCCCGCAACCGCGACACTGCCGCCCGCATCTCAGCGGGCGAAACCTCTGGGATATCCCTTGCCGAACTCGACGATGGCGCCGACTCGCGGGGCGCCATCGGTGGAGGAGTGGACTCCACGGTGGCCGGAAACAAGGCCGCGACGACTTCGGCCAGAAGATCTGGCCGGAGACTCTGCGACAGCGGGGGCGCCGCTGGGCGAAGCTTGTTCATCACCAAGCGATAAGGGCGCCCCCACGGGTCACTGTCGAGAGTCGAAATGAAATCCTTCCTCGCCGCGACCTTGGCTCCCTTAATGGCCACCTGCAGCGCTCTCTTCGCCTCCTTGTAGAGGCCGTAGAGATGCCGCTCCTGGTTTGCGTGTTCCTCGTCCCGGAGACGCCGGCGACGGTGCCTGGCGTACTGGCGGCGCGCCGAAACACAAGCGATGCGCAACAATGCTAACTCCTGCGACCACCAGTACACCTGGCGTCGGGGCGGGAGACGTCGGACTCGGGGCATGGCGGCGACACAAATGTCCGTCACCGATACCCCGAACCATTCCGCTTCCAACTCGACCTGCACCGGCCCATCCGGTACAGGGAGCCACGACATAGCCAGAGCGGCAAGCTCTAGGGCCTCAATATCGAGGCGCTTCAACGCCCATCGCGGGCCGTCCTGATGCGGGGCGCTCGGTCTACCACCGGACTGGAAAACGGCAGACGCGGAGATGTCGAACCTGATATAACGATGGTCCGACAACGTCTCCACGCCCACCAACACCCTCCAGCCCCGGACACGGCGTGCGACGGCCGGACTCGCGAACGACAAATCGACAATAGATCCGCCGTTGTGCCGCACGCACGTATCCACCGACCCCCTATTCAAGACGGCCAGACCGGCCGAGATTGCCCAATCCTCCAGGACCTCACCACGAACATTGGTCGCCGACGAGCCCCACGTCAGAGACTTGGCGTTGAAGTCGCCGGCGACAATTGCCGGGTGAGGTTGGCCTTGCGCCACCAGGGCCCCCAACTGAACAAGAAAGGACTCAAAATCAGCGAGGGGTCTGTTGGGAGAGAAATAAACTCCGACTACCCAAATATCTCCCAACAGAGCCGCGACGCATCCGCGACCCTTTGCTACTCGTTCAAAGGGCGGGGAGCCCGCGGCACCCTGGGTGATGATGGCCACCAAGCCATCGACGTCCCCCGCCCAGTTATCACGCGGGGGGATGAAATATGGCTCGGCGACCACGGCCACTTGCACCGACCACTGCGCCATGCTCTGGGTTAAAAGATCCTGAGCACGGGCACAATGGTTGATGTTCGCCTGGAGGAACTTTGTCGCCATTATTGGGCGATCTCCATTGCCACAACCTCAGCCTGCGGTGGGCTCTCCTGCTGCAACTGGGCTGTAGCCACAGCGGCAGCTGGTCTCCCTCTACGGGGCGGACGACGGTTCTTGCGGGAGGAGGCGGGACACGCCTTCCCCCCGACCTGATGTCCGGCGGGCTTCCCTGCCGCTGCGCAAATCGCGCAGTTTGGCGCCGCCTCACATTGCCGGGCTTTGTGACCGGGCTGACCGCAGCGGTAACAGAGGCCACTACGGTCGACTTCACCCTGGCAACACTCCCTGACGTGCCCAGATTCGAGGCACCGGAAACAACGTTATTGACGCGGCTCGAGCACGGTTACTCGAGCCGCAACCCATCCTATTAAAACACGCCCGACGCCTCTAACTTTCTGGGCCGCTTTGACGGGAAGCCTTGCCCACACCGTGCCCAGACCAGAACGATCGGAGCGAATTTCTCCAACCTTTACGGAGTCCACACCACACTCACCGGCCTTGGAGAGGGCCATTGCGACAGCTTCGGGGGTGGCTGTGTAGTCCAACCCCGAAAGTCGTATTTCCGCGCACTTTGTGGGCCGGGATACACGGATGTACTCCGAACCCTCGAAACACTCCCTTAGCCTCGCGGCCAGGGAGTCAGCCCTCTCCTCGCTATTGGCCCCGGGCACCTCATACATTGGGGCACCCGTGGCCGCAAATTTAGGCCTCAGCCTCTGTATGTTGAGGCCGGTGAGGTCCACCTTTTGTTGGGCCTCTGTCAACACCTGGGCGTATGACAAGCCCTTCTCAACTGCTACCGGCGTCAGAGATATTATGACGGCTGCGGAACGCGGCGTTCGGAGTTTTGGCTCAGCCCTGCGCGGCTGTTGCTGTTGAGTTACAGCAGGTGCCGCGCCGGGCGAGTTCTTCTTGGCAGTCTTTTTGGCTGCCACCAAGTTCCACGGTGTGTCAAGGGACACCGGGGCAGGCGGCAGTGGACGAGGCTCAACCGGGGGGGGCGCCTGAGGTACCCCCTCCTTCTTCTTCTTCTTTTTTCCTCCCTTCTTCAAAGTGGTGACAGGAACATGAGCCACCGCAGGGTCTGCCGGTTTTATAACTGGACCAGCAGCTCCCTTACTTTTCCCTGCCTTCTGGAGGCCAGAAGGCCCAGCTACAGCCATTGTCTGGAAATTTGATGGCCCAGTGTCAGGCATCAATATGGTCGAGGGATCAACAAATGGGGAAGCAGTTATAGGAACAGGAGGCAGAACTCCTTTCCCCTTGCCCTTGCCCTTTCCCTTTCCTTTACCAACTACGGGTAGTTGTTTAGGCAGTTCAATATCAGTCTCACAATTGGTCCTCAATTCATGGGCCAATGGTGGCCTCTGGGACGGTCCCATTCTAGCAGACTCGATTCTCGCGGTAATGCGAGCCTCGAGTCGCTCCAGTGCCTCCTGCGTAGGCTGTGCGTTGTTATCCGCCTCCAGAAGGTCAAGGCGGCGGCGGAGGGAGGCGTTTTCCTCCGCCTGTATCTTTTTGTCCGCTTCATGCTGAGCGCACAGATCTCTCCATTTATTTGCCTCCTCCTGGAGGCGTGCGATTGCCGAGGATTCGGGCTGCTCCACAAATTTCTTGATGGTGTCCATCACCACCTTTAAGGACTTTAGGTGTGCCTCTTTCAGATGGCAAGATTTAGTGGACACCATATTTATAACTCGGCCGCACTCCTTTAAGTCGTCCAGGAGGACCACTCTATCCTCCTCAATCCCTGCCATGCGGGGTATTTTTGGAGGAGGAGGAGGTGGAGTCTTCATGAAGGATCGAAGCCTCTCCTCCATTTCTTCCTGCTCCTTGAGGCGGGCAGCTTCACGCCTCTGAGCTTCCAGCTCTCTTTGGGCCTTTCGGGTACCGACATATTTACCGATTGTCGATCGGCCACTTCCATTCACTGCCGAGTGAGCCTGGGCATCAGTGCCACTTTCGGATTCACTTGAGTGTGCGGACCGGGAGCGCACAGAATCCGTCTCACTCCCTTCCCACATTCGGCCTTTCTGCACATTTGAAGACGCGCGACTACTTCTGGCTCCAACAACACGTGCCGGAGTCACCACGATCCTCTCTGCAGCCACAATCTCTGTGGGCATCTCACCCACAACCTCCATCCCTATACGTCCGTCTTCGGGCTCGCGCCCTACAACCACCGCCTGTCTGGACCCAGAATCGGGCGCCGGACTAGGCAATCTCGTCAGTAGATTTTTGGGTTTTTTGAAAATAGAGTCCATAACAAGTCCCACGAGTATGGGGGAAATAAACCGTCCACCCAGCCAGAGCCCCCTGTAGCTGGGTAAGCCGTTACTTACACGGACGAGGTACCGGCATTTACCCCTCCGGCGTGGTTCGCACTAGCGACCGAACTACCCATCGGCCATGCATCCCCTCACGGTGCGCCGCCGCTTGGGATTCGGGGTAACTTTTTATAGAGGTTTTCTCCCTCGCGGTCCAGGCGGTGAAGCCAAGACCCTCGGTCCGATCGGAGCGCGGGACATGACCACAGACCTCCATATGACCGGATTACGATATACGACGGTTGACAGCAGAAGAGAACGTCCCCCCTACTGCCCGCTCGGCGGCGGGGTAAGCGCACACTGAGCCCGCCGACACCCCCAGGACAAAACCCGAGGGGAACCAAAGGTGCCAACTACTAAAAATTGACAACAGCCGCCACAACAGGCGACGACTGCCAACCACCTTCTGTCAGGACATTAGCCGTCGGTCAACGTGACCGCCGTTGCCCAGGGTGCACCACGAGGAGGTTTCCTGACTCCGCACCCCGAATTACTTGAATACTGTCCAAATTATATGAAATCAAAATAAAATATATCCACTGATATATTTTCTCACGCGTACGATTCATACAAGCGCTCCTTACTCACCTGCCAAATCCAAAGCCAAATAATTATGAATTATATTTTAAAGATATAGATATCATAGCTTTCATAAATTCGTTGTGTATTATTATAATCATCTGTATATATAAAAGAAGAAGCTGACTGACTGACTGACTGACTGATCGATCAACGCACAGCCTAAACGGCTGGGGTTAGAGACTTGAAATTTTGACAGTAGGTACCTTTTATCACGTAGGCATCCACTAAGGAAGGGTTTTTGGAAATACCACCCCTAAGGGGGTAAAATAGGGGATGAAAGTTTGTATGAAAATCCGTCATTTTTGAAGTTAGATTCATGAAATTTAGTATTTGGCATTTTAGTTAAAAATAAAAAATATATGTTTCAGGATTTTTGGAAATTCCGCCCCTAAGGGGATAAAATAGGGAATGAAAGTTTGTATGAAAATCCGTCATTTTTAAGTTAAACGCATGAATATTGGTATTTTGTATTGTATACTTTTTCTCCCAAACATGACCTCCACGCGGGCGGAGCCGCGAGCAACAGCTAGTGTTAACATAATGTAACTTAAGATGTTTAATTTTTTTTGTAATTTCTAAATTACTATTTAAGATTCTCGTAATGTAGCATTAAATTATCCACATTATTAAATGTCATGCATAGGCATGCATGACATTTAATAATGTGGATGATCGGTATGATTACATTGTATTTTAAATAATTAGTTTAACAATATGTAAATTGAATTAATATATAATCATTCTGTTGGTGTGCTAAAAAATAAAAATAGAGTGATTCGATTTTGCCTTCTCCGTAAGTAATCTTTACCACCGGACCCACATGGAATGTATCACTAATTAATCTTAGAAATATTCTTTTGAAGTTAAATAATATTAAAATTATAAATAAATAAAATCGCTGTGATTTGAAACTAGATGAAACAAAAATTTAAAATACGTCACAACTAAGAGACAATCACATAAATATAAGTCAGCAAGAAAATGAGATAGAATACATTACACAGTATATTATATTCTAGGTTTATGTATTTTTTTAATGTGTATAACAAAGCTTACTCGTAGGTAAATTTTTTCATTTTAGTTTTTTTATGTTAGTACGTGGGTTAATACGCTTGTATGCACCTGCGTATTATAAAGCTGACTCGTACGTTACTTTCTCAAATTTTAGGTTTTGTTATGTTAGTAAGTGTTAATACGCGCGTATGCGCCTGGGTATTACAAACCTTACTCGTAGGCTACTTTTCTGAAGTTTCAAGTTTTTTATGTTGGTGTCTGAATGCGTGTTTGCGCATGCATATTAAAAAGCTTACTCATAGGCATTGACATATATTCTACCGATAGACACGAATTGTCGTAGAAACAATATGTTCCAAATAACTTTTCCGCACGCTAATGCCATTTATCCATTTTCTAAGCCAAAGAACAAAGAGCATCACAATGAGCAGATCCTGGAGATTGTGTAAAATTTTATTTTATTACCCAACAGTGGCAGAGACCAAAATAATGTATTTCGTCATCATGTATTTTGTTGAAACAAATTACTTTTATTTTAAACTTATGTATTTACAATTATTTAGGTGACTCAAAGTGAGGTATTATTGAAACCACATAAATAAATAAAAATAATGCAAAATTTAAATTTTAGTGTAAAATAAATAAATCACTTTAAATCTATACTTATATATAAAGCTGAAGAGTGAATAAACAATTAATTGAACGCGCTAAGCTCAGGAACTACTGGTTCGAATTGAAAAATTATTTTAGTATTAGATCGTCTACATATCGAGGAGCGCTATAGGCTATATAACATCACGCTATGACCAATAGGAGCGGAGCAGCAATGAAAAATGTTTCAAAAACGGGGAAAATTTATTCCTTTTGAGAGCTTCCGTTGCGTGCGCTGCGTAAACGGTTAAAGTTACATAACAATCATGTATCACGGAATTTTTCCTCTTAAAAAGTTCTAAAAAAAAGTCCGCGACAGCATAGCTTCTATCTTTTTCGGTTGGCTCAGTGTATATGTACAATTGTAATATTTGGGAAGGGGTTTTTATAAACATGGTATTATTCCTTATCCAAATAAATACTTTATTTATCACGAGTACTTAATTTTGAAAAAAGTTACGTCTCTTACGTCATTTGATTTCAATGAATATCTTAGGAGATATAACAGTTTTAAAATATCTCCACAGCAAAATTAATATTGTCGTTTGTATGATTGTTTGTTACCTTCTCATACGCTCACGCCTGTAATCCCCGAAGGGGTAGGCAGAGGTATAACTAGTGCACCCACTTTTCGCCAAATTTCGGTCCCATGATGTGATAGGGGACGATAGCCTATCGCCATACCGCGCACAGATTCCAAACTCCGGGCTAATACTGGGAATGTCTAGATAGAAAAACCCAACATCACTTTACCCCACCCGGGGATCGAACCCGAGACCTCAGCATAGCAGTCTTAAACGCATGCGCAATTACAACTGCGTCACCGAGGCAGCCTTGCCCAGCACCAGAAATTGAGGTATTACGGTTTGCCCATACAAACTTTCAACCCCTATTTCACCCCCTTTAAGATATTTTTTTAAACATAAGTAAAAGTTTTTAATTCGTAAAAAGTACACCGACATCAGTAAAAAATAAATTATGCGTCTATATAAAATTTGAGGGTAGCCCTCGATTTTTCTGAGATCCCATCATTAGATCCTGACTTGGTGTCAGTTAGATCACCTGGGGAGTATTCCTTTTTAAACAAAAAACTAATTTCTCGAATCGGTCCAGGCGTCTACGAGTATCATCGGGAACATACATAAAAAAAGATTCCGACGAATTGAGAACCTCCTCCTTTTTTGAAGTTGGTTAAAAAGATAGCCTATGTCCTTCCGCAGGATATATTGTATCCTGCGGAATATCTATCCCTCTGCTGAATTTCATTAGGATTCGTTCACCCGTTTAGTCATAAAAAGGTAACAAACAATCATACAAACGACAATATTATTTTTGCTGTGGAGATATTTTAAAACTGTTATATCTCCGATATTCATTGAAATCAAATGACGTCAGAGACGTAACTTTTTTCAAAATTAAATACTTGTGATAAATAAAGTATTTATTTGGATAAGGAATAATACCATGTTTATAAAAACCCCTTCCCAAATAATACAATTGTACATATACACTCACGTCTATAATCCCCGAAGGGGTAGGCAGAGGTGTAACCAGTACACCAACTTTTCGCCGAATTATACACAGTCAGGTCATAAGTATTGTCACACAGTAAAAACTTTTATTTTAGAATGCTGGCCACAAAAAAGTTTATTGAATTCGAATTTCAAATTGTTCATGAAAATAAAAATGAATACTTTATAGAATTTTACTCATTTTTAAATATGGAGTGGACGCTTAAAGAAGACCATGTTGCAGTAATTGCGTTGCATCGTTGCGGTTACGCGCCAATTCAAATTTTTGACATACTGAAAAATTTGAATATAACCAAAAGATTCGTTTATCGTACCATCAAACGATACAATGAAGACTCTAGTGTATGACAGGTCAAGAAGTGGTCGCCCTCGGTCTGTTAGGACTCCAGCAGTGATAAAAGCTGTGAACGCGCGAATTAAAAGAAATCCCAAACGTAAGCAGAAACTGTTGGCCCTTCAGATGGGGTTAAGCAGAACCACGGTGAAAAGGGTGTTAAATGAAGACTTAGGGCTTCGGGCATATCGAAGAAAAACAGGACATCGTTTGAATGCTCGTCTAATGGACCTGAGACTGAAGAGATGCCGCGCTTTGTTGAAGCGGTACGCGGGAAAAAAATATCGGGAAATTCTTTTTTCAGATGAAATTTTTTTTACCGTAGAAGAGAGCTACAACAAACAAAATGTTAAGGTGTACGCACACAGTAGTGAAGAAGCGAGCAACCGTATTCCGCGTGTCCAACGAGGTCATTTTCCATCCTCGCTCATGGTATGGTTGGGAGTTTCTTATTGGGGCTTAACAGAGGTACATTTTTGTGAGAAAGGTGTAAAAACGAATGCAGTCGTGTATCAAAATACAGTCCTGACGAACCTTGTGGAACCTGTTTCTCATACCATATTCAATAACAGGCACTGGGTATTCCAACAAGATTCGGCGCCAGCTCATAGAGCGAAGAGCACACAAGACTGGCTGGCGGCGCGTGAAATCGACTTCATCCGGCACGAAGACTGGCCCTCCTCCAGTCCAGATTTGAATCCGTTAGAAATCCGTGCTCAAAGCCTCATCCCAATTTAGAGTCACTCAAGACATCCTTGATTAAGGCAGCCGCCTATATATATCCTACTATATATATATACAGTAGGATTATTACTAGCCCTGTATTAAACAGTGTACCACTGCTGGGCACGGGCCTCCTCTACTATTGAGAGGGGTTAGGCCTTAGCACGCTGGCCTAATGCGGGATCTACTTTAGCCTCAAGTTATTACAGTAGATTTATTGTAATTTTTGGAAGTGTTTTTACAATAAGTTTTATAAAAAGCGGGCACTTACTCGTTTAAAAAAGAAAAATTGGAATTGTATTAAAATTATGTGGATAAACAATACAAAGATAGAACAATACAATTTGCTGGTGGTAGGATATTCATATCCGCTCGGATAGCGACCACCGTACACAGGGTGTAAAACCCGCCATAGTGCCATACGCAAGTGTGTCACGTTCCGGGATCAGCCAGTATACATCTGGTTTTTGTCGGGGGTCTAGAGTTGGGGTACGATGTTTGGCCGTTTCGCGGTCTTCTGACAATAGACCCTCGACCGCTTCTTCACCTTCTTGCCCATGGCGTAGTGTGAAGAAGCAGGCCGGCATGATTGTGTTGTGTAGCGAGGGACAGATCGCCTCTCGCTACTCGATACTCTAATTGGATCGCACTGCGCTTACCATCAGGTGCAGTGTCGTAACTTAGCCACACCAGAATAAAAAAAAATGCCTATTTTGCAGCCTCTGGTCGATTGATCTATGACTGTTAGAAGCGTGATAACTCCGTCCCTTTTTGGGGACAAAAATGGGACAAACTTATGGCCAATTTTGTTGTGAAAAATAGACTCTCCCATATTCAGAATTGAAATTAATTAATTATATCATTTACCTTACATACTATTAACAGTTGCACTGTATATCAATATAAGGTAGATTTGTTCGGGAATATTGCTACAAATAATTAAAATTCATTCGACACTGAAAGATGCATTGTGGCGTGATTACTTCGGTAGCATGAAGCAAACTAATGTCAATGCGGTATCGGAACCGCAACTCGATGGAACATTATATTTGTTCTGGTCGCCGCATCTAGTACGTAGTACATATAGATCGCTGCTCATAGGTAACTTTACTTTTGTTTTTAATAATATTTTACGTTTCTAGTTATGTTAAAACGATATCACTTTCAGTTAGAATAGCTCATAGGCATTACAATGCCAGTTTAAATTATCCAATTTCCAAGTTGACATTCCTTGGAATCAACCACCCCCAGGGCGGACGGCAGTACTAAAACGCTTTCCCCGTGATAACAAAAAAAGTTTCTTCGTTACGTTTTTCTTTACCATTAAAGCAAGCTATAATTAAAAATGAATATACACGTAACCATAGAAAAGACAGAGGTGTATGCCATTTGAGCTGATTTCGAACATACTACTTTTCGACAGTTTAAACCACTACCAACTAGATAATTGCTGCTATTCAATAAATTATAAAAAAAATATACTACAAGTAAGTTAAATATCACAATTCAACAATGTGATAGCATGAAATGCCGCTGCGTAATAGAACTTGGAAAAGAGTTTATTGTATTTACGTGCATTTTATATGGAAAATCTTTTCACGCTCTGGGAAAGTACTTACAATTAATATTAAGGGCTATACATAACTTCCAGGGAATTATTTTTACGATATATCGAATCAAATTTTATATGGAGAGTCATAAAAATAGTCGAAAAAAAAACACTATATTATTATATATAAGATATACAAGGTTAGTCAGAAAGGGTTTACTAAGCCGTGGCCATAAAGTTTCGGTGACAAGGATTACAATCGTGAATATCTCATCTCTTTAAGACAATATTTTTATTTTCATACAAAAATCTAATATTATTTATTTTAATTTTAAATACGCACAACCCTGTACGTATAGGTTAGAGAATTGAGTCAATTCCTACTGTGAAGATTTGTTTACAAATATTTGAAAATCGAGTGTGTAGATCATTTTGACGCAATGGATGCTCACGATAATTTGACTACTTTTGTTGTGTAGATGTTTTTGATTTTCTTGGGTGTATAGAATTATTTGAACACATTATGTGCTCATTTATATCTGCTGCTGACTGTACAAGTAGGTACTCTATTTCAGTAGTATTATAATGCTCTTTGGCTGCGAACTGAGAACTTACGAAAGGCACAGATTACTTAGAGAAGCTACGCTTCAGATGGCTATCTTCCATAGATCAAAATTGGCTAGTTTAAACGTCATTATTAATGAACATGACAAGTTTTATTTTTTTAATATTCCTCTGATAGCTACCAAGATTTGGACCTGGATTTAAAAAAAAATTATATAATATCTGGCTCTGAATAGTGGCCTTTTAAGTCATTTTGATTTTATTCGGAACCCCTTCAAGTAGGTAATACAAATATTTATATTTATTTATAAGTTGCATCTTAAAATTAAAACACCTTTTTTATTTATAACTTTTTTTATTTTTTTACATATTAATTGTATGCTTTAAGTTGCGTGGGTTGCAATCTTTTATTTTTTTAATCTAAGTACATCTGTGCCCTTTTAAATGTTGTTAATTATATTACACCAATTATTCATTGAAACTTAAAGATATATTAAGAAAGCATTCTAATACAGCATTCTTATGGAATTCGTAATTAAGGGAGTCAAATGAATACTTGGAAGAGATATTTTTAATTGTAAAACAATTAAATAAAATAAATTAATTTTTTCTGAAGTTGTATTTCCAAGTATTCATTTGCTTCCTTGATAGCACTACCAAACAATCTCACAGCTTGTTCCGATGGGTAGGTTAGCTTTCTTTTTTTAATACATTTGTATTCACATATTTATAGTTTACTAACATTAATAGTTTCACGTTTATATAGTTATTAATTGAATTTTCCTCTACATTTGTTTCCAATATGGACATGTCACTTTAACATTGCCTGCACTTATTTTTGGCAAGATTTTTTCTTACCACCCACCCACCGGTGTAAGCACGTGAATGGACATGAATTCGTTCTTGAATGGCTGTGTTAGGAACACTGTCTAGATTTACATTTAAAAACTTAGAGGATTCAGGAGAGTTAACTTCTTTAGGAGTCATTTTAATTGATTAAAAAAGTGTCTTTAAATTTATTAGCTGCTCGCCTGAATCCTCTTCACAATTAAAGCTCTCTGAATGAAATTTAATAAATCTTGTGATTAACAATGACTTGGTCACAAACTAAAGCTACAGGCAACAGCCCAGTATTGCTTATTGCATTTACAATTTTGCAAGTCAGTGAAAGCATTTTTTTATGAACACTCACTCGCTTCCTTTTTCTTGACAACACATTAGGTATGCGAATGTCTGCATCTGAAATCATAAAAAGAATGATATAGAAATAAAACCTAAATCTTCATTAGTCAGAAGACATCCACTGCTAAGCTTATGCATTCATGTGATTAATTAATTAACAGTTTAACAATTATACAGTAAAATGTTTTAGTGACTGTTCCTCTTCTAAACCATTTAAAAAGTTATATGTTAACAAATTTATAAAAATAAAACAAAATAAAATAAACCCAACAGTCACACGCATAGTTCCAACCTCACACTGCATAAAACCTGTAACATGGGTATCAAGAACTATGAGGAACTACAGTCCCACAACACCCAGGCTCCAAACTAATATATGTCTGTCACACAAAAATTTGTCATGCACGGATATCAAATCCATGGAGGTATTGAACAAGTATAGTAAATTAAATTAAATACCTCTAGTATTGTGTGTTTGAGAAGTTGTAGGTAACTGTTCAACAATCTCTTCAATCATTGTCACCTCAGGTTGCATAATAATGGTTCCTGAAATAGAATTTAAATATGTGCTTATAACTGCAACTTAGGTTTAAGTACATAGTTGACTGAATATTTTTTTAAAAAAATATTTGATGCATATAACATGTTACGGTTTAAATGTTAATTCATACTAAATCATTTTGTTGTGCAGTCTTTACGAGACAGAAATGTAAGGACATAATATACCTTATATATATTAAATTTCGAATATAATGTTTAAGTATACCAAAATAAGTAACTCTGAACAGTCTCTTATCATTATACTTTACTGTTTTAATTAATCTAAAAGTTTAAGAAGATTTTGGTAATTATTGTGATTGTTAAAAATGAATATATAAATAATTAAATTTATTTCGATGAATTTTTGCATATAGGTAGGCTATGTGCTGGTTCAACATTGTGTGATGCACGCTGTTTCATATTGGAAAATTTGCATAGTTGTACTTTTGGACTCAGGTATATCTTGGATGTGGGTGGGGCCCTAAACAAAGACTAGTATAATATAAAAGAACCAACTATTCTTTTTTGATCAGGTTAAACAAATGGACACCCGCAAAACAACATAATAGTTTGTAAGATTTACTAGAGAAAAATAGTAACTTACCACTATCAAACCTAATATGTTTCTCTGCAGTTCCAATCTCACAATATGTATGATCATTGTGCTGTTTTTTTTCTACAATAATCATGATCTTGCAGATTCTCTGAAATTTATAATATTAAGATATAAGTTGGATTTTGTAGAAGGATTAAAAGAAGCTAAACTATGTACTAAAACACATTATCGTGAAATTAAATTGCACTATTATATTTAGGTTTCCAATACACTTACTTGTGAATGGTTTGAGGAATGCCACTGTTAATTTCACTTTGAGAAAATAAAGTCGGATAGGCACCAACCCTAAGACGAACTCTCAAAAGACTTGACGCTATAATTTTTTTCTTAAAGTGTTTCTGGCACATCCTCCACATTTAAACTTCCCAATCTTTCACAATTTATAAAATGTAACCACTTCTGGAGTCCTGTCTCACTTTTGGGAAATCTATATAAATTAACGTCCTTTCGTCTACTCGCACAACTCACAACACAATACTGGTCGTACATGTTGCACAAATTATTAGAATAGCTTCTATACTGAGAGGATAATTTACAGAATTAAACCAACGCAAAATTTTACTCGATCAACTTTGAATAGTAATGGCGCCGTGGGAATTACTTTGACAGTTGTCAATTGTAAACAAATTTTTAATGGGTGTCATAGGAAAGAAGTAAGAGGCGAGGGGAGGAGGGCAAATGTCATCTTCATTAGACGCAACCATAGACAAATCACGATGTAAGGCGAAATTTTTTATTATGAAGATAGCCTGCCGTGACGAAAGGATATAAGTGTTCTGTGCTTACGATCTACGAAGTGCGACATGCGAATTGCGATTAGTACCTCTATTTTCGTACGTACTTACTATGTAGATAGTAAATACTACTACTAATAATACTCTTTGGCATTTACTTACAATACTACTGAGTGTGTACCTGAATCGTTCCTCCGCATAGTCCATTGAAACAAGAAGAAGAAGAAGAGTGTGTACCTACCAAGAGTAGAACAGAAATTAGCCTATGGTTTACTTTAAATTTTTCATTGTTTGTTAAAAAATACGGAAAAGTTATCGCCGACATAGTGATTATCTACATTCTCTTTGAATATCCCATTACTTTGGAACTTGGGAAGCACTGAAGAAGTTTTTGTTCTTATAATTATCCTCTACATTGTATATAAAAATGGATGGAAAAGAAGTTGTGGAACATTTAGTCGCATTAAAAGTGATGAGACTAACTAAACCTGCACTAATAAGTCCGAAAATTGTTACTTGTGACTCTAAAGATTTACCAGGAAATATACTGAACAATTATCTAAAAGATGATGCTACATCTGTTACACAAATGGAAACTCTTGCTGCTGGACAGTTCTTACTGCTGCCCCAAAGTTTTGGCAACATATACCTGGGAGAAACATTTTCATGCTATGTATGTGTTCATAATGAAACCAGCAACCCTGTGCAAAGTGTATCAATTAAAGCAGACTTACAAACTAACTCACAAAGAATTGTTCTATCTACTCAACAAAATATGTCACCCACTATGCTTGATGTGGATGAAACATTAAGTGATGTCATTCACCATGAAGTAAAAGATCTTGGAACACACATTTTGGTCTGTGAGGTGACATATATGTCCAATTATAACACCCTGGCTTCATTCAGAAAATTCTTTAAATTTGAAGTGATGAAACCCTTAGATGTAAAGACAAAGTTCTACAATGCAGAGTCGGATGATGTATACCTGGAGGCACAAGTGCAAAATATTACATCTGGGCCGATTACACTTGAGCAGGTGGCATTAGAGAGTTCACAGCAATTTACTGTTCACTCATTAAATGAAGTCAATGATGTGTCAGTATTTGGAGATGTTACATTACTTCAACCCCAAGAAAGTTGTCAGTACTTATATTGTTTGACGCCTAAAGAAAACATTTCAAAAGATTTGAAACTACTTGCTGCTGCAAAAAACATAGGCAAACTTGATATTGTTTGGAGATCTAATTTGGGTGAGAAGGGAAGACTGCAGACAAGCCAATTGCAAAGGATGACTCCAGACTATGGTGATATCAGAGTTACATTTGAGATGCTTCCAAACAAAGTATTAGTGGATGAACCTTTCGCCTTCAAGTGTAAGATTACAAATGCTAGTGAGAGAACACTAGATTTAATTTTGAAGTTACGATCTCTGCAGGACTGCAGTTTACTCTGGTGTGGAATTTCTAATAGAAAATTGGGCCCTTTGGAACCTGGAAATTCAATTTATGTGAATTTAACAGCATTACCAATCAACACTGGTCTACATAACATTACAGGAGTATCACTAGTTGATCTATTCTTAAAAAGAACCTATGATTATGATGATTTGGCTTCTATATATGTATACTAAAATAAATTATTTATCACTATTACTAAAAAAAAAAAAACTTATATTAAATTAATAATTTAAATTGGGATAGAATGGCAGGTTTTAATCAATAAAAAACATACCATTGTAAATGCTAAGCTACAATATCAAACTGCCTTCCAAATAAAATGATGCAATAAATAGAGTAAACACATCTTAAGGAACCATTATTGTATATGGAACAGAAATCTAATTGGGAGAACAGATTTAATCAATGGGCACTCGTGATTCAGATGATAGAATACGCTTAGAGAGGAAATATCTGTGCATGGTTATAGTCCTTGGGGATGGCGACATCGTACACAACACGGAAGACCTGACGCTTCACCCCACACACACCCAAGTACATATAATTTATAACTCAGTCCGCCCTTTAGATTTTAGAATCCTTAATCAGGGGTTCGCCCCGTAAGCATGAGCGCCGTAAAGATTTCAAAACGTCAGGACTCAGGATTAAAAAGTAAAATAAACCCTGACAATGTTAGTTTTATTTCAATGAATGTAATATTCGCGTACATTTAGGAAACAATTTGCTATCCTTGAAATCTAGGTATCTTTGTTGAAAACTGTGGTATGATTTCACTCATTGAAAAGCAAAATGTAACTGCCTAGAGCCGTAAATATTAAAAAGATGTCATTTGTCAAAATTATCAATAATTTATGACGAGGCTGTATGCGCTTGAACCCTTTGCCTTCTCATAATAAGAGTAAAGAAAAAAAAATGGATCCAAGGCTGCATGGTGCAGAACTTTTGCCTTCTTTTTTTTTATAAAATACAAAGGGACAAAAAAATGTCAATATATTTATATACCCTGATGTGGCCCAATCATGTTTAGTGAAAAGTTATTTACTATCTCTCAAATAATTTTGTGTAATTAATGTGCGGCTAGATATACATAACCAGTCTATTGTAAATATGGCATATCAAACGTTTTTACAGGAGTATATGCTTATACCACCCGTAACAAGGGCTTACACCACCGCCTGTGTGATTACCACTCTGGCAGTCGTAAGTATGATATCAGATATTTACAGTGGATCATTTTGCAAGTTTAACAGCTTTTGAAGTCATATATCCTAGTTCTTATTGTTCTATGCTTTAATCTTCTAAATTACAGTATTATATACACTATAAGTCTAATTTTAAAATAACCAAAGTTACTAAGTGCTAGTTATTTTAAAAAAGTAGTAACTGAAACCTATTTTCTTTACAGCAACTGGATTTGGTGTCTCCACTACAACTATATTTCAATCCCAATTTAATACTAAACAAATACCATCTATGGAGGCTGATTACCACATTCCTGTTTTTCGGAAATTTAGGGTTCAATTTCTTCTTCAATATGATATTCACCTACAGATACTGTAGAATGCTTGAGGAAGGTTCCTTTAGGGGACGGACAGCTGATTTTGTCGTAATGTTTATGTTTGGTGGAGTACTAATGATTGTATCCTTTTAACAAAAGTTTTTAAATATCATCTTGATATTAGTTTCAAATATCAATCATAATCAGGAGTATATTGAACATATCGTATTGATACTGCAATATGTTCCGTGTCAAAAAAAATATATATTTATTTGTTTTGTTAAAATGATCGAGATCTGAATGCATCTGTTTCCGGGATTATTTGCCTGTTATTATATAGATCTTATTAGCGTTATATCTTCATATGCATGTCATACACTTAGCAAATTATTCAACAACAAAAAGAAATGTTTTTTGTCTCTGCTGTAAAACCAGTTCTTTGTGACATAGCTTGTTTTGCAGTATCACCGACGATATGCTCCCTAAGTAAATAATAATGTGCGTATAAGTCTGTTTAGTTGAACAGGAATGTCAAATAAACAGTTCTGAAAATTATCCATTATTATGGAGCCATATTATCATTTTGTGCTTTTTGATTTTCTGATACAATATAATGAGTTTTTTGTAATTAATCATGTATTTGTAACATAACAATATGGCAACATATTGATAGTCTTATGCCAAACACAAATTGATTTCCTTAATTGTTATACAGTTGTGTGCTTTCTTTGTTAATTTATTATTTTTAGGGCAAGCCTTTACCATCATGATCGTATATGTTTGGTCACGCAGAAATGTTTTTGTGAGGATGAACTTCTTTGGTTTGATGAATTTTCAGGTAACTGCATTTTATTTTTAGTATGATTGAAGTCACTTTTGGTCTGCCTGTGTGCCCTTAGTTCTTCTTAATCATGCAATAGATTTTGATATTGTTTTCACTATCCTTTAGACAACTTCTTCTGTATAGTTTATAAGTATATGTCAGTATTGACACTTCTGTGACTCAGTAGCCAAGTATCTGGTTTATAAACGAGAGGCTGTGGGTTTAATTCCTGCATCTGCACAAATATATGTTTCGTGTCTAGGTGTTGTAGGACCATAGTTCCCCATAGTTTTTGATATAAATAATACATGTTTCACCTAGTGTGGGGTCAGAACTATATGTGTGACTGTTGGGTATAAAAAAAATGAGATTCTGAAGACCTAAATTTCTATCCATCCCCAATTGAATTGGTGGAATTGCAAAGTTCCACTCTAATAAGTATATTATACATTTTTATTGAATGTAGAGAAAAGTCAATGATATTAATAAATTATTGTTACAACCTATAATATAGTCTATAAACTATATTTTCGGGTGTTTATTATTTTCTATATTGGTATACAATGCTGTCTAAACCTTATGAGATACATCAAAATGATGTGCTATGAAATTGTATATTTTAAAAGGCTTTTAAAAGAGTAGCAATAGTATGTATCTATCTCCTAAGGTTGACTCCTGGTAAACATGCAAAGCCAGGGCATAGCTAGTGGCATATATTAAAAACAATATAAAGGCAGAAAGAGAACAAAGCTTATGAAAAAGCACATAATATGCATTCACCATCCAACCGATGTATTTAAAAAAATGTATACAAGCATGCGGCGCAAGACACTATTTGCATAAAAAAATGTATGTTTATGTAGTGTTTTTTTAGCTGGCCTTTTGCAACTAGCATATGTGTTCACTACACAAGTACGGAAAGAGTGCCGCGAGTAGAAAGGCTACTTCAAATCTATTATTGAAGGGTCCACAGTCAGACTGCTAAAACATGTGATGTTTCAGAAATACCATTTTCTAAATCAAGTCAACATAAAGAATAATAATATTAACCTTGAAACTTATTGATTATGTATTGTAGATGCTATGTATGTAATGGATTCTTACACAAGTTAGCATGCTTTCTAGTATTTTTTATTAAACTAATTTCATTTCAGTTTCCTTTAATTTCTTAATATTTGACAGGCGCCTTATCTCCCTTGGGTATTACTTGGATTTTCGGTCTTACTCGGTAATGCAATCTCGGTTGATTTAGTTGGAATGGCCATTGGACATGTATACTTTTTCTTGGAAGATGTTCTGCCAAGACAAAGGAGAGGACAAAAGTTTCTCAAGACACCTGCATTCCTGTAAGTAAATATATTTTTCATGTTAAATACCTTCCAATACAAAAGCGATGCTTCTCCAAACCAGTATCATCCCTCTCTATGCTGATGTTTGCTTTTGGCCTGAAGGCAGATCTTCTGGACAAATTTGATCGCCTTCTCAACAACTGCATTTGATTAATTTTTTGTCTTCGCAATTGTGTCTCCCTTTCATTTAGGTCTCACTCATTTGCGTTGCGCTGAAATTTGAATGCACACTATACACTTTTCTCTAAACTCAGACAGCCTCCGTGGCGTAGCGGGCGAATAGCCGGCTGAGCAACGAGAGGCCGTGGGTCCGATTCCCACACAGAGAAATGTTTGTGTGACATACAGATATTTGTTTCGGGTCTGGGTGTTGTGGGACCGTAGTCCCTCGTACATTTTTGATACCCACAATACAGATTTTATCTAGTGTGGGGTCAGATCTATGTGTGACTGTTGGGTGTATTTATTATTTATCTTAGGTTTTTAATATTTGCACCACCCCAGGACAGTATAATGTGTAAAATAAAATAAAAAACTTTCAGGAGAAGACTATTTGATCCGCTTCCGGAAGAGCCGGAATACGTGCCCCTTCCTGAATTGGACAATCTTCGACCGGGTGGATTCGATTGGCGCCGACCCCATGAGCCTAACAACCAAGATAATGAAAATAGATAAATTGCGATGACAACCGAGTACCGAGTGATAACATTTAAAGCCAAATTATTTAAGAAATAAATGTAGAATATTACTAATAACCATTGTATAGTTCCATCGTTACGAGAATAAGAAACAAAAAATCTACCGTACATTTAAGATATACAGCAATTTTTCATCTGACAGGTGAAGAATGTACTCGTTTTTTGTGAGATCGCCCTTTATTTCTCCCCACTCCTTGGGTCAGAGCTTTACGATGTTTATTATTAATTATGTAAATAACTCGTAAGATATTTTGGAATTGAGAGGTTTCATGTTTAGAACATTGATATGAACTTGTTTTAAATAAGCCATAAGAACAATATTCCAAATTGAATGGTATTTTATTCCTACTGTAACGCGCATTAGGCCAATTTCAATATACAATCTTACTCTGAATCTAGATTTCTACCACAAATTAGCAAATAGGAATAAACTTCGAATACCACGCTAATATACGATATTATTTTACTTTACTCTCAGGATTGATCTGTTTATACGGATTAAAAGTGACCGTAGATCGTATAAGAAGTATGAACGTCAACTATAAGCTAAAGTTAGCATATAGTTTATTTCAAACAGCGGATCTATATGTACTACATACTAGATGCGGCGACCAGAACATACATTATGTTCCACTGAGTTGAGGTGTATACTCCTCACCGACGTCAGTATGCTTCATGCCACCATCAATGCACACCAGTTTAATTTGAGTTATTTGTGGCGACATTCCCGAACAAATCTGTCTTAAATTGATTTACAGTAAAACTGTTAATAGTATATAAGGTAAATAACATAATTTCATAACGTTTAGAACGTAATATCAATAGATATTAATTAATTTCAATTCTGCATGCGGGATAGTTCTTAGTAAAATAAATAGATGGCATTTTCACAATAAAATACATTATAAAGTTGGTCCCGTTTTAGCGCGCGCAAAGTGCCGTTCGAGAAACAGTGACGGAAGTTTTATTTCCAAATAGTTTTTAGTAAAATGATAGATGGCATTAGTGGGCGGACAAGGATTTTGGAACATATTTCTTCTTCGACGGTTCGTGTCTATATATATTTATAAGTCAATGATTATGATTTCAAAATACTATTTTGTATGTCAGCATTACAATCCAAGTTTCCATTATTGCGCGGAATCTTAATTGTTTCTTATTTTTAAAATATAAATAGCCTAAGTTACTCCATATAAAATCAGCTATCTGCCAGTGAAAGGCCCACCAAAATTGGTCGAACCGTTTCGGAGATTAGCTGAACAGACAAAAATTTTAAAATGTTTTTTTGTTACAAGTACCGTATTTATCATATGCATTAACCTGTCATGACGGATAGACACGCCGGCGGCGCGTAACACTAGCAACACTCGCCGTTCTTGCATGCAATTTTTAACTTTAATGCTATGGAAATAAAAGCTTGTTGCTTTACTCCCTACTTTTTTTTTAATATCCTTCCTGACTGGAGGGAAAAAGGGAAAAAGTTGTTCTTTTGACTTTAACCAGAAAACAGAAATTTCAAATTTATTTATTTGTAGACAACACAGTATTTTTTAATATAATTGGTTGTGGTGCGCGTCCATTTGTGTGTGTTGGATATATTTATATAGGAATAATAGTCAATATTTTTTTTAGAATTGTTTATTCGAGTGTTTCACGTAAGTTCTCGGATGAAAGTTCACCTCAATACAACATTGAAACCATTCGACATACTACTGCGCTTTCATACATCCCCCATAATACACACACCAAAGTAAATTTTATTAGTCAATAGAAATAAATTACAATACAGAATATTAAATACATATTCATGGAAAATAAACAAATCTTAAGTTCACAATCACATTATTACTTTATTTATACAGAAACTGTACATCACATAAACAAATAAAAAATCGTATAGAACCTTTATAGTCTTTTAGCGCTATATAGTAGCCTCGAGTTGTGGACTCCAGGGTTTCTTACTTATTATGATGATACTGATATGCTGTCCCAATACTTAGCCTCATTATAAATGAAAATTTAGTAACCATTTAGTTTATTGATCTCGGGACGATCAATGTCAATCGACAATTATTTAGTTACGATGAACGTGTTTGCGTGACAATCAATACTACTATGTTAACAAGGATAACAACTATAATCAGTCTTCAATCAAACGTTAAAATTCACTCTATTACTGATGATTTTTTGCTAACACTGTTTCAACTCCATTGCGTATCGTATCGACTGCCTATCTTGTTGTATTTTTAAGTAGGTACCAATCGCTTTTGAACATAATGGATTAGACATAACAATTTATTCAACGAGTTCAGTACGGGGTTCTTCAAGAAGGGAGTAAATAGGTTTTTGAAGGGTCGGCAACGCGCATGTGATGCTCCTGGTGTTGCTTCCATAAGCTACGGTAATAGCTTACCATCAGGCGGGCCGTAAGCTTGATTGCCACCATCGTGGTATAAAAAAAAAGTGTAGGATACCAAGCATGTGACATTTTAAGTATGTACTGTAATGTCATCAAGAGCAATTTATTATTAAGAAACACATTTAGAAGACCAGAGGTTTTTTAAAACATTACGGTACGGAAAAAGTATTTTTCTTGTGTTAAAGTGACGTCCTACTGCAGTAACGACAAATGTGATTTCATTCTGAGTCTGAAGAAGGTATATTTACGATGAATATTTAGATCTGTCTATGCAACCAATAGACGATGTTCAGCGATATTTTAAAATATTTTCGTAAACCACATGGATCTATATTAGAACTTTTGCTAAAAATAATAAATAATACGGTTTTGTATATAGTTTTAAATGTAAACTCTAACACAACATAGAATCATTTAACACTATGCTTGTATAGTTTTAGTTAAACCCAGCAGGTGTATTGAACCGTAGTTAATTCCTTTAGGGATAGAAGAATATCGTTTAAACTTGTATGTGACCAATATTCGTCGGGAAAAAAATGTTATCCATGTATTAACTAAATCACAGTAAATTAAAAAAAAGAGAATCAGATCATTTTGTTAAGTATTAAGTGATTATAATTGAATAAACAATTCTCTTTTTCTGACGATTTTATTAGTAACGTAAAGCAGATGCTCCATTTTAGTCTTATCACAGCACTAACTATCAGATGACTGGTTTGATATTTTGTACGCCATTACAGGCCTCCTAACTTAGAATGCAGAATAATGGAACACGCCTATCGTGTCTTCATATTTGTCAAGTGCAATCTAAATGCTCACTCAAAATGGATCATCCACTTTATGCAAAACAAACAAAATTTACAATAGTAAAAATTAAAGTTTTTGGTGTCGTCGTTGTCACTAACTAATTTTGTCGATATAAAGAACAAAACGAGCCTAAAATATATCTACACAAATCACAATTAGGACATCTTCATAGCGCTACGATCGCCAGTAGCACCGTTATGTCGTCCGGCTTTCCACCTGCAAACAAACAGTTACTTTAAGAACAGTACAAGCCAACAAAAAACAATACAAAAGATAATTCAAAGAAGTACAAAAGTTGGACCGTGTCAAATGCTTGCTTGGAAACAGTTAATTTTTAACTTTTTTTTAGTGCCTCGATAGGCAGACGAGCAGACGGGATACCTGATGGTAAGTAGTCACCGCCGCCCATAGACTTCTGCAATACCAGGGCACAGCAAAGCCGTTGCCTACCGTTGAAACTAACTCTATTTACTTTAATATAGCTGTCTCAAAACACGTATCGTAGGTATCTTCTAGGAAAGCGTGCTCCACCGTAGACCACATCATCACTTACCATCAGGCGAGATAGTGGTCAAACGCAAGCCTATTTAGATTTAAAAAATGTAATTTATCCCTTACCGATCGCGTCAATGCCGTTTTGGCGGGCACTCTTGGCGAATGGTGACATGTAACATCCGTCGAAAGAAAGGTTCCTTGCCATCCATGCGATGGAGTTGGCGACGGCCTGCAGCTGCTGCGCGTCGTCAGTGAAGCTCTGCGCGCGTCGCATCTCCGCCACCAGCACCGGCTCGGGAACATTGTCGAACACACCGTCGGTGGCCACCAGGATCACGTCGCCGCACTCCACAGAGAACTCGGACGTCTCCGCCGACTCAGGCCTAAAAACAATCAGTCAAACATCATTACAATATAAATAATACTAGCGGACCGTGCAGACGTTGTCCTGCTCCGAAAAGCAGCGCCACACCGACAGCAGCGCCCCCTAGCGGGTCCAATTGTGAATCTAAACCATCCAGGGAGCCACCCAAACGCATACAAAAAAAAAACATTCAAATCGGTCCAGCCATTTAGGAGGAGTTCGGTGACATACACACGTACAGTAGAATATAAAGATAATAATACTAGCCCTGTATTAAACATTGTCCCACTGCTGGGCACGGGCCTCCTCTACTAGGGGTTGGGCCTTAGTCCACCACGCTGGCATAATGCGGGTTGGTAGACTTCACATACCTTCGAAATTCGTATAAGAATTCTCAGATATGCAGGTTTCCTCACGATGTTTTCCTTCACCGTTAAAGCAAGCAATAATTTACAAAGAATACACACATAACTTTAGAAAAGTCAAAGGTGCCACCTAAGTTTCGAACATACGACTTTCATCTTGGCAGTCCGTACCGCAACCAACTAGGATAGCGCTGCTGTCCAATTACAATATAGTTTTTAATAAATTCAGTCTAGAACAGAGGTCCCCAATCTGTTTTATCTCATAGACTCCTTGCCATGTTTTTTTGGTTTTGGTTGGTTTGGTAGACCCTTAGAGTATTTAACACTGGAGACGCCATTGAGCGCTTACCCCGTATGACAAATGTAAGAGCACGGTGCTCATACACGTTCTATAAAACGAGTTGCGCTTCGTGATCCGCCACTAAAAAAGTGACATCACGTGCGAATGGAGCTCCCTGAAAACGCGAGCCTGTAGCGGTATTAACATGTAAAAATAGATCTGACACATCAAACTTACAAAAATACAAAATTATTTTTCACCTGGACATATTTTTTTAAAGTAATATTTATTAATAGCAACAAAACATATAATCTCTAAAAATTATCATCGGGTAATAAATGTTGCCATGTTAAACTTTTAGCCACAGTAGTGCAAAATTTATTTGCATTCAATATCTTAAACGCAAGTTGTTTTTTTTAATATTCATTTTTAACTAATGTTGCCCGCGGCTCCGCCCGCGTGTAGGTCTTGGAGCATTTTAACCTTCTATATTTTGCTATCCCATAAGAAGCGTGCATTTTTTCGAGTTAAAAGTGGTCTTTGTCATTTTCTGATCCCTAAACTGCCACTATGCAAAAAAATCATGTCGATCCTTTGCTCTGTGAAAAACTAAACTATCCCATGGGAACTGTACATTTCTCCGGGATAAAAAGTAGCCTATGTGCTTTTCCAGACTATAATCTATCTCTGTGCCAAATTTTCAGTAGATCCGTCCAGCCGTTGTAGCGTGATTGGATATCAAACAACCATGTATCCATCCAAACATACGCATTTATAATATTAGTAGGATTACTTTATTTATGCTTCTTAATTTATAATTTAAAAATATTAGGAGAGTTGACATATCGACTAAGTTTACAATTTCATAAACTTTATGCCAGTGTAGCATTTTGGGTGGTTTATGTGGTAACACTGTCGTTTATGCAAGACTCAAATAGTGTTGTAGATAAACTTATAAAGGTTATCGATAAAATTACTAATCCATCTGGACTGTCTTCTAAACACATACTTTTAATGTAAATAGTTCTAACACACTAGGAATGTCACAAAATATGACAAAACTAGAATAAAGTTTTTGTCAAAAAAAGTGATCCTAAAATTGTATCCGGTATATTTAAAAAATATTTAGGTATGAATTTTGGCGCCATTCATTTATTACGTAAGATGATGTAGGGGGGGAGTCGATCATGTCTTATTTTTTCTTACAAGGGGTGGGAGGGAGTCTTAATAGTTCTTACGTAAGATCACACAAATGCGCAAAGTTAGGATTATACTTTGAAAAAACGCGGGCCATGCCTATAATTTTAAAAACAAGCAACTTAGATTTTTATTTTTTTTTTGTTAACCGGTATTTTCACCCGGACTTGCCTTTTCACCCGGTTCCGGCTTGACGTCGACTTTTGGGACACCCTGTATTCATGTCGAGATCTCAAGCCCTTTTTAAATGCTCTTCATAATAGATAGCCGTTAGCCGGCTACCACACCAAAACAGGCGATAATCGCTCTCAATGACATACAATAATTTCATTCACAGCATTTGCTAATCGCATTCGTTACCAGTAACACTGTATTTCTTGGCTCCGCTTATTTAATTTGAAATTTTATGGAATAACAGAACACTCCATTTTCTTACAAACTATATACCATTGGAAAGGTCGTGTTGTGTACTTTCCGGTGGTATATTTGCTGAGGTATAATCGGAATACCTCAAAACGAGTGAGTAATCAACATTTTAAAATAATTTGCAACGGCCGTCATTGTTGTGTTGCATGTGCTGACATACCTGAAAAACGCTACTCTACAATTAGTGTTGACCAAAAAAAAATGGAAGTGTCACGGATGATGTGCAAAGCAACCAAAAACTGATAACAGTAATACACCTTTACGTCCCATTGACTCACCCGGGAAGTTGAGGAACAATAATGACTCGCTACCTTTTAATGACAATATTACGCATCGAAAAAAGCCACTGTTGTTACTAGCGCAATTAGTGGAAGTTCCGGCTTAAACTCTTCCGCGTCAGTTATTACAAAGAAAGACGCTAGGGAAATAATAAGAGAAGAATTCAATGTCATGAAATTGGCTTTAGCACAGGAGCTTAACCAAACACTTAAGCAGATGGTGAGTACCGAATTTCAATCTCGAAAATCAATTCAATAAACAGGAAATAACTGTTTTGGATAATAATGTTTGTTTCTGAATGAAAATTATGAAACCACCAAATCCGCCATCGCCAAATACCAAGACACACTGGGAGAGCTAAAGAAATAGAACGTTCAGTTAACATATACGTTACAGGATCTGCAAATCAGGCTTCAGGTTGCTGAGCAGCATAACCGTTCTAATAATCTTGAGATAGAGTGTGTCCCCGAGCACAAACAGTAAAACTTGCTATCTATAATTACTCAGCTGTCTAAGGTATCCTGCAACTTGAAAGAATCCGACATTCATCATTGCACTCGTGTGGTAAAAAGTAACAGAAACGACAAGAGACCTCGCTCAATCATTGTTAAATTGGCTACCTCTAGGCTTCGGGATACATTTTAGCGAAAACAGTAAATTTTAATAGGCAAATCCAAACGACAAGCTCAGTACTGCTCACATAGGCATTGGAGGTAATAAATCGCCGCTTTACATTGTTGAGCACCTTTCACCTAAAACAAATTACACGCAGCGGCTCGCCAGATCGTCAAAGAAAAAGAGTACAAATTCGTGTAGATTAAGCAAGGTCGTGTTTTCATTAGGAAAACAGAAGAAGACGAGTTTACTTGTATAAGAAACCAAGAGACCAGAACCGACCTAAAACAATTCTCTGCCATATCCATACTAGCTGTTGCTCGCGGCTCCGCCCCCGTGGAGTTTATTTTCGGGAGCAGAAGTATCAATGCAAGGAGTTGTCTTCTGCACTGAGACACTTATAGCGATCGTCCTGAATCTCAGGTGATGTGACTGTGTAGATGGCTAGACAGGCACAACTCCTAACTTAAACTTCTAGCACTCCTTATAATACCCCGGGATCACTCCGTAAGTGTCGAAGAAGGCCACCGCGGGGTTTTAGCTGGTAGTGTCCGGTTGGGTGTACATAAGTAGTAGGGACTCGGCCCAGCCGCAGCCCGGATAGCCATCATCCGGGCGAGGGGGTGCTGGGTCGTAAGACCGGCTAGTCCAGCATAACCGTTTTATTCTCATTCCGCTTCCCCCCGAAGCGGACGGCAGTAATAGATTACATTTAAAGAATACCTCATAAGTTAACTCCTCACTTCGCCCTTTAAGGGATGATTTGGTAAAAACGTTGAAACACGTATTTCTTTATTTTTTACCTAAAGCCTAAATATGAATTTTCAGATCCCTAAGTTGAAGTATTACGGATTGCCCATACAAAATTTTAACCTCTATTTCACCCCTTTCAAGATATTTTTTTGAGACAAAAGATACCCTATGTCCTTCCCTAGGATATAATCTATCCCTCTACTGAATTTTATTAGGATTTGTTCACCCGTTTAGTCATGAAAAGGTAAGAAACAGACATACAAACAACAATATTAATTTTGCTGCGGAGATATTTTAAAACTGTAATATCTCCTAAGATATTCATTGAAATCAAATGACGTAGAGGGCAACTTTGTTCAAAATTAAATACTTGTGATGAATAAAGTATTTATTTGGATAAGGATTAATACCATGTTTATAAAAACCCCTTTCCAAATAATACATTGTTTCAGAACAAATTCGATAACCATCAAAAAGGTTATAGTGAGCCAACCGAAATAGATAGACATATGCTATGACGGACTTTTTTTAGAACTTTTTAAGAGGAACAATTTCGTCGTACATGATTGTTATGTAACTTTAACCGTTAACGCAGCGTACGCAACGGAAGCTCTCAAAAGGAATTAATTTTCCCCGTTTTTGCAACATTTTTCATTGCTGCTCCGCTCCTATTGGTGATAGCGTGATGTTATATACCCTATAGCGCTCCTCGATAAATGGGCTATCCAAAACTAAAAGATTTTTTCAATTCGAACCAGTAGTTCCTGAGATTAGCCCGTTCAAATAAACAAACAAACTCTTCAGCTTTATATAATAGTATAGATTAAATAAATTAAAGGCGTATTATTTAAAAAAAAATCTAAAAAATAAAGTTTTTATTTTTGCTTATTTGGCTTGTATTTTTCTCAGTACTCATTCATTACCTTTATTATCTTTACAGTATTTCGATTAAATTAGAAATATTAATTTACACTATTTTTAACTATACCTCTCTACTTCCGTCCCTTTTCACGAAGTCACACCCAGAGATTGCAAGAAAGTGATAGAAAAGATGATACACATAAAAAATAATTTTAAAACATTTCATAAATTATAATTGTTTAATTTTATCTATCGACAGATAAGGACAACGCTATCTATACCTCGTGTCGACATTGCTACGCTCTACTGTTTTTACACAGTTGTCAATATATGACACTGTAAATACATTACACGCCAAGATTAATTTGTAACTGTGTGCATAAATTTGCCAGTGTTGTATGAAATGGTGTAGTGTGCGTGCGTAGCGACGTGATTAGATTTTGCATTTGTGTGCACATGTTTATTTGTAGTTGTACGAAGCCCCCCACCGACATTGCTGAATTTTTTGTTCAAGATTCGAGCGTAATGCCGTCTCCTTTTGGTTGCCTACTCTAAGGGTAGACCCCATACTCTACCTGTCTGTTACGTTTTCAGGATTAAACCATTGAACTGATGGCACCTTCTATTTCTTATGCTTTAGCGACGATTAACTTTTTTTTTTAGTGCCTCGATTGACAGGCGGGCCACCTGATGGTAAGTAGTCACCGCCGCCCATAGACTTCTGCAAAACCGAGAATTGGAAGGCGCCGCGCTGTAGTCGTAGATGAGAGGTTAAAAATAATAAACAGTTGTCTTATTTCTTCGTTTTAAGGCCGATCGACTTAAACATTGATATCTGAGAGCAGCTTAGGCTCGAATGATACATCAACCGTCTTCTTTTTACTTCCTTTTAAGGCCGAATAACTTAAAACGACGAATATTACAGCCATCTACGCCAATCAATATGAATCTACTTATGCTTTTAGGTGACACATCATGTCCCTGTTTGTAACAATAACACAATAAAAACTTAAACCAACGTTTCTGTGGAACGTTGTAAATGCAATTAGTACACCATATAACAAAAATACTCAGAATACAGAAAAAACCAGAAACCGCCAGCACGCTTAAAACTGAAGCAACAAAAACCACTCTAAAACAGAGTGGTTTGACGTTTTTGCGATTAGTCACTCCTTTGCAGTAAGCGCGTCGTGACGTATTGTACAAGTGTCAATTTTAATTGAAAAATGCCGTCTTGTTTTGTCCCTACATGTAAAAATTCTGCTGGGATTACAAAACAACAGGATGGGATCACATTTCATCTGTAAGTAGCGCATTCAAAAGTATATTTATTTAATTATTGAATTTCTTTTACTTATTGTGATCGTCTTAGAACACGAAGCTTCCATTTTTTGAGTGTTGCCATTTTATTTTGATCGCAAATTTTACCCACTTATTTTTACTCACTATTATTGTGTATATAGTTCTATTTTATATATAGTTCTTTGTAATTTTAGTTTCCCTGCTGATGAAAAGAGAAAATCGGCCTGGATGAATATCATACAAAGAGCTCGACTAGATGAGTTTTGGAAACTATCAAGCCTAAGCGTAATTTGCTCAATTCGTTTTGAAGAGCAATATTTTTATGATACAAAAGATGGTTTGAAAAGACTGAGGAAAGCAGCTCTTCCAACAAGGGTAGATATAGTCATAATAATTACTTTATTTATATTGTATCCCCCTGTTCAGAATGTTTGTCATGTATTTTAAAGTAAGTTTTTGGTCAACAAAGGCAAAGGTGTATCAAGTACGCCCACTTTTCGCCAAGTTTATCCGTCCCACAGCGTGATAGGAGGCGAGCCTAAACCGGGCACAAATTCCAGACTCCGGGCTCATGAAACTTCGGTGAATTATATATGAATATTCTAATAGTAACGTTCTATTTCAGCATTTGGCCTTGACACCAGAGTTTTCCGAGTTGCACATGACAATCTGTATATATAAAAGAAGAAGCTGACTGACTGACTGACTGACTGATTGACTGACTGACTGACTGATCGATCAACGCACAGCCTAAACGGCTGGGGTTAGAGACTTGAAATTTTGACAGTAGGTACCTTTTATCACGTAGGCATCCACTAAGGAAGGGTTTTTGGAAATACCACCCCTAAGGGGGTAAAATAGGGGATGAAAGTTTGTATGAAAATCCGTCATTTTTGAAGTTAAATTCATGAAAATTAGTATTTGGCATTTTAGTTAAAAATAAAAAATATATGTTTCAGGATTTTTGGAAATTCCGCCCCTAAGGGGGTAAAATAGGGAATGAAAGTTTGTATGAAAATCCGACATTTTTAAGTTAAACGCATGAATATTGGTATTTTGTATTGTATACTTTTTCTCCCAAACATGACCTCCACGCGGGCGGAGCCGCGAGCAACAGCTAGTGACCTATAATAATAATGTTTACCCATAATATTTCAACTGTATAAATTATTTTTTGTACTATAGTAGGTCAAATTAGGCAATTAATCTATATAGATAGTTACAAGTAAACTAAGGCTCATGAACATTTGCAATCTCAGGCACAAAGTGCTATTACTAATGCGTTGCCATCCATGAGGACTGAAATGTCATGCCTTGTACGACAGAAATTTAACGCATTTGATTAAACTTTTTGTTTTTCTATTTTATGATAAACTTAAGATTTTTCATTTCAGGTTACACAACCACAATCACCTCCGCGATCAAACTCAGAGATTGGTGAAGTCAATATTTCTGATTTAGAATCTGTGTTTGATACGGCGAGAAAGGTCAAACTAAAATCTCAATTACGACGAAAACAAATATTTTGTGAGCGTCATGTTCGACGTTTGAAAACATTACAGCAAAAACACAATAGACTTACCAAGAAGTACGAATCTCTAAAGAGTATATTAAACAAATTAAAAAACAATCGCTACGTTTGATTTGAAAATAATAAAATCTTAACTTTTTAAAGCCATGTTTTATTTAAAGTTGTTGGTATAACTCACGTTGGACACCTCTCTAGTTATCAGATTCTATAGCAAGTGCATAAAATTTTTGAACACTAGTCGCGTAGTTGTGTACAACGTTAGTTTACTACCCTACTTACAAAATATCAGTTAATATTTTCTAATAAATATATTTTCTTTAGTGTTATAAGATTACCCCAAAAAGTGGGAAACCGCTCCGAGCTAGCAACATTACGCGGGTGGGTGGTGGGGCAGGTGCGGGACGTACGTATTGGTTTTGGACACAGCGCGGGGTATGTAATTATTATTGAGCGCGGTTTCTGGTTTGTTCTGTATTCTGAGCAAAAATAAAACAAACGCAAATCTTGGAAATCGCTAGTGATAAGGTAAACATATTCACGCCGTTGTATAATATGATACCGGTATTTTAAATACTGATGCATTTTAAAACAACGAATTCAATATGTTGATTCTAATATGGCAAATCTGTACAGTAAAGAAGTTTTTGAGAAAAAAGTAGATCAGGATTAGCCACTGTTTACTCGATGAATGTTTAAGAATATAAAAATTATATCTTACTAATAACTGAAAAACGCTATATCACTAAAGAGTTCCTCATAAGAAACAATTATACAGTAGTGGCATGGTTCAAATATAACATTTCGACATTGAAATCGAATTACTAAACTTTTAGTTTTTATTTCTAACAAGGATTTTTTCGTACTAAATAACACGGGTTTGTTGTTATCATTAGTTAAATCTGATCCAAACGAATGTACGGGTCAAAATAATATAAACTTACAGTACCGGCGGTTGATATCCGCACAATAATATTTAAAAGTATTAAATTTATTTCCGTTAACTATACTAGACAGTAAACGCCGACGATAAACTTACATAGTAGCAGGGTGCAACTAGTTATACCCACTAAAACCATAGCATAGCAGTGTACTTCTGTGAGCGTTTAAGAAATGATTAAAGCTGACTAATGTGCGAAGTGCTAACGGTAGGCAGCGGCTTTGCTGTGCCCTGGCATTGCAGAAGTCTATGGGCGGCGGTGGCTACTTACCATCAGGTGGCCCCTGCTCGTCTGCCTATCGAGGCACTAAAAAAAGAAGTGATAAATTCCTTATATTTGGCAATTAATTTTTATCACATAGATAACGAGAATTTCGCTTTTGTTTTAATATCGCACCTATTAATATACTTGTAAATGGAATACCATAAATTTTATAAGCGCACGTGAGAGTTTAAAGAGTTGGCAGTTCTCCAATGAGCTCAAAATTCTTATATTAGTGCATACAGAAATAGAACAGTTGTGTTGTGGAATGAGCACATGACCACGGGCCTTAGTAGAAGAATCAAGTCTTATGACTATGAGAAATAGAGTTATTTACGTTACAAACACTTGTTTTCGCCGACAATGTCAATAAGACAAATTAAAACTGTGAAATGTATTAGTAACTGTTTATTTTCATATTTATTGTTTCGTTGCTTGTTTTGTTCCCAAATAATGATTATTTAAGACATCGATAACACTAAAAGCGATCGACTTAAAATTAAATAATGAATTAATGTTCCCGCTGCAAATTGGTAAATACGAATGATTACATAACACAATAAGGGCAATTTACTGTATACAATACGATACAGAAATCTTTTGTTGTAATTGAGCATGCATTACGACTGCTGTGCTGAGGTCTCGGGTTCGATCCCTGGGTCGGGTAAAGTGATATTGGGTTTTTCTATCTAGAAATTCTCAGTATTAGCCTGGAGTCTGGAATCTGCCCGATATGGCGGTAGGCTCGCCCCCTATTATGGACCCGAAATTCGGCGAAATGTGGGTGTACTGGTTACCTCCTCTGCCTACCCCTTCGGGGATTATAGGCGTTAGTACATGTGTGTGTATTATTACAATATTATTATTAATAAAAATAAGTTACCGAGGTTTAATTTGTATTTTTATAAACCAACTTTATTTTTACCACCAAAAAGCTACCAACTATTAGTGACACAAGATTCGTATCTTAGTTTGGGATCGGGGCTATGTGTGTGACTGTTGGGTGTTATTTATTTATTTAACTGTCATGGCCTCTCGTGTGACGTGAACATGCTCAAAACTAATAGGCGTTTGGCTCAGCGTTTTAGATGTTTCGGTGAGGGTGACGTCATGCATGACTCATTTCTTTCATGTCACGTGACAAAATGCTTTATTTGTACATATTTATTCATTGAAAATATTAAATAATCACATATAAATTAACAAATTAGTTGAATTTTCGATAATTATAGACTAAAATGTAATATAAAAAACTAAATTCTATCAGGTTTTCACTTACTGTCAACTACCCTATTGCCCCTTCCACCCGATTTGACTAACTGTTCTAACTTGTTTTTGTTTATACAATTCTTTGAACGGATAGATTTTAGAATGATTAATATAAAAAATCTAATCAATTATCCTATTTGTTATACCATAGTTATTATAATTATGCATCGACGTGTAATGTTTGTTTCATACACATTTTAATTTCTATAAAATAAATAAACTATACCTGCGCTTATTAGGTACCTGCATCCCTATAGTTACGTAATGTAACATGTTTGATCTACCAATTCTACCACAATGCGCTGCTCTTTTATGACAATATTTGCTCTCACTCTATTTAATTTGCCTAGATGTAAAATAGATTAATTTATTTTAATTTCATATGTTATTTGCAACCAAGGTTAATGTGTTAAAAGTAAACAAGTTATATTTGTATTTTGAAAAAAAAAACAGTTTTTTTTATTCCGTCTGGCTCTACTCCAATACTTAAAAAAAGCTGTCGAATATTATCGCTATAGTGAGAAGATGTCTAACATTTATTTACATCAACCAAAGTGATATACTTCTAAATAGAAGGGAAAATTTTACCATTCTGATGAATATAATATCGTGTTCTTAAGAAAGGATTTCGATTTTATGTAAAGTTGTTAATGTGTGGTTTAATTAAAATCAACGAATAGCTAAAAGCTCATTTGGGTATTATTCTTGGATGCATGCATAAGATTGGTCCGCCAAAAACATGGCAAACGTCCTAGACACGCATAACTGATTTCCCTTTTGCCGGTAGCCGAAATAAAAAATGAAGAAGTTGAATGACAGAGGGGTTAATTTAGAGGCGTAATTTTAGATGTAAACACTACAAAAAAACCTTATACATACACTCAAGAATATACTGCCATCATAATAGTAAACAATAATTGATGAATCAGGCAAATGCAAGATTTAGTTGTATTTTTAGCGTGAATCTATAGATAATCAAGTCTTGAGTTGGGATTGATCGTAAATCGGCCATACACACAATAACTGACAAACACAAAACACAGATTTGTAGTGGTTGTGAAGAAAATACAATATGTTCATGAGTACGTTTACCTACTTGGGCGAACCAGTTGTTTTCAAAACCAGACAAAACAAACCGCTGACCTCTATTAAAAGCGACGTCCAGACAAAGAACAAAACCCCTAATCATAAAACTATGATGAGTGTTTGATAAAAACTTCTAAGGCAACTGTAAATAAGCGAACAGACCAGTAATTCGATTTTTTTACAAATATGCATAAGTTAAACATAAATCGATGATTATTTATTATTATTTTACCATTTTTATAAACAGGGACGACCCACTGTCTCTTTCCACTTGTCAAAACATAATCCTGTGGTCATTTAATGATTAAAAAATTATAGTAAACATTAGTAAAAAGAGACGTTGATAGATGCTAAGCGCAGATTACCTACTATAAAGACCGGTGGTATATTTAGATTTGTAATTGTATGGGAGATTTTGAAAAAATCTTTTTCCTATAAGCTTTATAACACTGGGCTAAGGGCTTGCAAACACTGGCGGCGTAGCATAGGTTGGCACCCGGGGCGGTTTGCTATTAAGCACCCTCAAAATAAAACAATAAATACTAAATATAGTCCAGTCAGTAGATCCCTACTGAAGATCCCTAAAGACCTTTTTACACCACCTACAAAAGTTGGTGGTTGGTGGTAGTCTAATCACGGGGGCGTATAGTCGGGGAGGGGGTTAGATTGTCGGAGGTCTAAACTCCTCCGATACACAAATCTGGCTACGCTCGTGACTCTGATGAAAAATCCAAGTTTGTAACTTTGACGAGTGGTCGGTCGGGCGGCCATCTTGGATGAAAGTTGCAAAAAACTAGGTTTTTCAATATAACTCCTCAACGGTAGATCCCACGGTTAAAAACGTTCAATACAAAATTGAAGAAAATGAAATTTTACACATTTTTAATATGTTGTTACAATTTTTTTTGTAAGTCTCACATGTATCGAGTTATAGCAGCGTAAAGATGGAAATTAGCTTACAAAAACGATTTTTTTCAATTTTCTGAATTCAACAACATTCAATAAATAATTCAACGCAAATCTAGGATTTGACGAGCCTAGAATCCGGGCGGCACTTTTCTTCAATTTGGTTCATGAGTTCATTAAGGAAACATTGAGATTCTTGAAAAATTTACGAAAAGATTGCGTCACACAGTGCATTGAAAATCGGCTTTCGAAGACATAGGATTCCGATGTTTTAATTGTAATGTTTTATGGTTAGAACGGCTTCTATATATTACTACTATGCTCGAATAAGTCACATGAAATAATTTGGCTTGAAAATTAAAGAGTTATAATTTTCTTACAAAAGAAATGTAGCAACTATATCAAATTAATATATTTCGAGAACCGTTTCCCGTAATATCCTTGCAGGTGGTTTTAGTAATGATTATTTGGTATACTCAGAATTACGGGAATCACTGTGTAAGTTTCTTTAAAAAAATCATCAAAAATTATCTTAACAATAAGTGTTGCTAATGGCTTCACCCACATGAAAAGCCGCCCCCGCCCTGGTACAAAAGAATAAATCACTATATCGCTCCATTGCACCGTGTGTACCATTCCAGCGCCATTTATTTGAAATACCTATTAGATGGAACAGTCAAACTATTTCCCACGGAAGCAAATACCCGGGATAAAAGTGCAAAGCCTATATGTAACTCCACGACATGGTCTAAACTTGTACCTAATTTTATCTAAATCTGTTCAGACGTTTCTGAGTTTACCCCTCGATATATGTGTTAGTTCTTGTTTACGTTCCAACAATAAAAACATCTTTCCTTTCTTACTTCTAATAAACATTCAAACGAAAAAACTGTATGAAGCGGATATATTAAATTAAGATATCTCGGGAATCACACGGTTTTCCGTAATATCCTCGCATACGGTTATAGTACTTATTATTCATGATTTTTGGTATACTTAAAATAACGGAAAATGCTGCGGAAGTTTTTTTAAAAAAAATCATCACATTTAAAACATCGGATTCCTAAGTCTTCAAAGGCCGATTTTTGATCCACCGCGCGTCGTCGATGTTCGTCGCAGGCCCATATCCTCTTTTCTGTGCCGACATATTATGATATATTTTTTTCACAGCAACCAAGTCCATCACATGTTGTATGCGCTCTGTTATTTGTCACCCCCATTCATCACCACGTTCACGGTCCATTGGACTGCTTCTTGAAAATAAATTCTAGCAGCTTCCAAGTGGAGCCTCAGTCGTAAAACTTCTAAAATCATTTCCAGAGCAGAAAATTCATCATAAATTTTGTCAGAATTGGAAATATACCACGAAGTTCGCGTGAGCAGAACTTAAGGCTGAACAACAGCAAATGATATGAGAATGTCATTCATTGCCTTGTAACTATGATCTAGGTCTCTGTGAAATCTATTAAGACGTTCTAAAAAAGCTCTCTGCAGCTCTTATGGCAATCTTAGTCTAGCATGTTGAGTCATTTCTCCTGGCCGCCCGTGCCGTCCTGTTTGGGGATGAGATGCGCAAACGGCTACTAAGCTGCTCGAGTGAGTTATCGCCACGATGGCACCCCTTGGTGCTTGGTACCCGGGGCGGACCGCCCCCACCGCCCCCCCCTTACGCCGCCACTGCTTGCAAATGTAGGGTTTCGAACAAATTGAAACATTTCCGTCTATTTAGATATAATATATATGATCGAGTTCGAGTATGTATGTGTTATTAGGCATTAATATTGCAGACAACTAGTAATTATCTATCATTAAACGACACCAGTAGCCTTGAATGCAGTGTTTATTCCACTATCTATATTGAAATAACCTTTCGCTACTTTTCTAATTGCATCACAAACAGATAGTGTATCCTGTATGTTTTGGAGTGTGATACATGATCCAATTAAAGAAGACGTTCCGGTATTACAGAATACAAAATATTGTTTTAATTTTATATAACGCATGTACCTTTTTTATTAATAATTACTAATTTAAATTTGAAATCTATATTTTACATACATGCCCAAACTTTTACTCGTATTTTTTCTCTCATAATTCTATCAGCTATCAAATTTGACACTCTTAGAATATTTTAAACTATAGCTATTTCATATTAGATGTCGGTAAATGGTAGAAGTATTAAATTACGCATACCTAAAAATAGTTGTAAGATTTATGAACAATAAATTGTACTCAAAGCCGTATTTTGAATTTTCTCAGCCAATTCCATTACAGCAATCTGTTATGCAGTGTAAACAGTAATTTATTTATCATCATATACATATAGAAAGGTATTTTTTGTCTTTGTATACATTTGAAGACGTCAGCTTTTAAATAACATAACTAATGTAAGTATTATACAATAGTTAATGAAATTATGGAGAGGTGAATTGGAGACAACAGACCTTATGTGCCTCTTAAAATTAAAGGGTACACGTACAAAACAGCCATTAAACCTACTGTTCTGTGGGTCAGAATGTTTGCCGACCAACCAGCAGTACATAACAAAGCGCAACTTTACAGAAATTCGCTTACATTGTTCATTCGTGAAGCTAGTCCTAGACTCGACAACAGCGAAACTTTCATGTTGACGATCACCTACAACCGTACATTGAAAAAAGTTTTTTAATTCATAAAAAGTACACAGACTTCAATGAAAAACAAATTATGCGTCACTATAAAATTTGAGGATTGCCCTTGATTTTTCTGAGATTCCATCATCAGATCCTGACTTGGTGCCAATGAGACCACCTGGGAAGTATACCCATTTAAACAAAAAAAGAATTTCTCGAATAGGTCCAGGCGTCTTCGAGTAATCGGGGAACATACATAAAAAAAGATTCCGACTAATTGAGAACCTCCTCCATTTTTTGAAGTCGGTTAAAAAGGTACGAGGCAGGGTCGGGCAAATAATTATCTTATATGCTACTGGAATATTTTATAAGCCTCAAAACCATACAGGTAAGACAAGTTCAACGAACTGGCAATTGCAAATATCTCGTAAACAACGAATCATAATAAATATTGTGTGTGGTAATGTTTTAGATTCTACAGACGTCTAAAAATTAATTTAATTCAAATTTAAACACAAACATCCAAAAGTACATTAATAAGTTACAAATATCAATATCTGTTTATATTCATTTTTACATTACATAGTCTTCCGGAGTCGTTACAGGCGGTGGGGTTAGAGACTTGAAATTTTGGCAGTAGGTACCTTTTATGACGTCTGCATCCACTAAGGAAGGGTTTTTGGAAATACTAAGGGGGTAAAATAGGGGATGAAAGTTTGTATGAAAATCCGTAATTTTTGAAGTTAAATTCATGAAAATTAGTATTTTGTATTGTATACTTTTTCTCCCAAATATGACATCCACGCGGGCAGAGCCGCGACCAACAGCTAGTATTTCATCAAATCGGCCTACATTCGTATGAAATTGATGTATATAAAAATAAGCACCGAGCTTCTTCGTTGTCTTGCAGTCGTTTAAAAGTTCTTATTTCATTATGTGGTAAACATATATGTAATAACGTGTTCGGTCTTTTTAATACGTACTATATTTGCTTGACCTGTATCTATTTTACACCGAGTATCGACAATTATTGATTTTCTAGCATACTAAATAATGCCCCAAAAGTAATATCTTTATTGATGAGCAAATTATTATGTGAGCAAAGCACTTTTTTCGCGTGAAGATTACGATATCCAAAACAAGCTTCGTGTTGCAACTTGCAACTACTACATTAAAACCAGATATCGAACAACTCGTCAAAAACAAACGTGGTCAATTGTCAAATAACACATTGATTCTTAATGCAAACTATTGAAATGCATCAAAGTTTTTTTTATAGTCCCCTAAAAAAAGTTATGTTAAAGTAGTACGCCACCTCAAGTATCATCATAATAACTTGTGACATTGCTGGCTGTCATCTTTCAAACCATTTATAGGACTTACACTACAAAGGTAGAAGATATGAAGCATGATCAGCTATGCCATTAACCCTAGATGAACGTTTCTTGATAACTGCCAATTTGGTAATGACTATCTTACCTATCACTAAGTACGTTCCTGTCATGTCCCGGCGGTGGCAGGCTGAGTTGATATGGGGTGTTGAAGTAGTGTTGCTGCTCGTGCGAGCGATGGACGACCCTGCCACCGCGCACCACCATGTAACCGCTGTCGCCAATGTTAGCCGCGCGCATTATGCTCTCACTACGGTCTAGGATCATGACGCACGCTGTGCTGCTGCCTGAGAATAAAAAATCGTTCATATTATTACGGCTATGCTTTATTTACAAAACGGTGATAGCTAGCGGGAAGTGAAACGGACTGTCAAGACATACCCATTACACTCACGCCTGTACCCGAAGGGATAGGCAGAGGTGTTACCACAGAGTGAGTGTTAATACACTCACTTTTCGCCAAATTTATTACAGTCCCATAATGTGATAGGGGGCGAACCTATCGCCATACCAGGCACAATTCCAGACTCGCGGCTGGTACTGAGTGTTTCAGTATTTCTAAATAGAAAACTCCAATATCACTTTACCCGACCCGGGAATCGAACCCGAAACCTCAGCACAGCAGTCGTAACGCATGCGCTATTACAACTGCGCCACCGAGGCAGTCAACTGGTTAGGTTTTATAAAATGACGAAGGTCTGATCGTCGCGGGCTCTTGCTCTAGAAGGTATTTATAGAAGTTAAAATTAGAGTATATAGAGGTTGTTTGTGTTAATTTTATTTTGATTAAACAAGCTATTTGACGTTTGAGTTTCTCTGTCGATACATCCAAGCAGTCCAATATGCAATTTTCAAAAGAGCATGTATGTACATCACTATATTGTATGTAGCGTAGCATAGCGTAGTAATGAATGGACATGCGCTTCTAATTGACAATTTGAATGCTCATAAAATCTTGTAAAATCCAGATAAAGATGGGGAAAACCGGGTGCATGCAAACCGGTTTATTGCGCGTCCAATACACACATACGCACAATTCGTTACGAGTTGATAAATTATTTCCTACTTTCGGTTCCAACTGTCGTATGCAGACCATGATTGCTTTAAGCAATGAATATAGTTATGATGACAACTGCATTAAAAAAATAAGTTATGAATCAAAAAGTTACTGTTTGAATTATCATTAAAAATACGTAACATGATTTCATTTATAAAGTACTCATTAATTCTACATAAATTTTTAATAGAATATTATTAAAGATCAAGATATTTCTGAAGTTCTATATGTTACAAAGAAAATACATACAATAACATCGTACCTACAAGGTTTGTAAACGTTGATCAGATTTTCGACGCTAGACACGCGGGCTATCAGCCTAGAACAGATCACTGCTATACGTTTTGCTAATGAAAAAATAGACTTGAATCCCGGAGCTTAAGGTTCATAGCCAATAATACTAGCCACCCAGCTTTGTTTAGATTAAAAAAATGGCGGAAGACAAGGCAATATATTATAATATTATGTAAAGATACCTATAATATTATTGTTAGCGTTTACGAAAAGATAGCGATAGGGTACTTAACACGATTTTTTTTTTATTATTTTAATGAATATTTATCAATTACCCTATTATCGTAATTTTTTTGTGAATTCGCTGTAAAGTAAGTAATTTTGAAGCTTTTCAAGTCTGGTGAGAAATAACTGTCAAAAAAAAATCGCGATATGATTCAGACGTCACCGCTCGAAATGGCGATTACGGTAGTTCAAGAAATATAGTGAGATGTTCCCACTACGTACCCGCTTTTGATCATACTAATATTTCATAAAAATACTTGTGGGATAATTTTCGATTCTGTTTTTACAAAGGAATTGCCATTTTATGTTATTTTTGATTGAATATAAGGCGTACCATAGAACCAAAGTCGGCAAAGTAGGGCCGACTTTTTATTGGAAATTAATAAATTGACAACTTTTGTTTAAGTCGAAAGGCAGTTTTGCTGAATATTTTATTTTAATCTGAGAAGATATTTAATTTAATCAACGTCAACAACAATGATAAAAAATTAAGCTTACCGTGAAAAATCTTATTAAATCTAGATTGCCGAGTTTGATCCCAACTAAGGTAATATGGCTGCCATTGCTACTGTACTGGCAAGTTTGTCATTTTTGATTAGTCATTGACTTCTTGAGAATTAAGATTGTTGACTTGACGCTTCTGATTGGTTGATAGTGAAAGATTGCCGACTTTGGTTCTAAAGCAATTTATGCTTTGTGTTTAGAAGGGTTTTTAATTATAAAACATTGGAATAGTCGATGCAGATTTGAATTTCCTATATTGCCATATATATTTTTGCCCAACTACCTACTTTGCCGACTTTGGTTCTTTACGACTCATCAAACAATGGAAAAAATTCTACAAAATATATTACAGGCAAATGCAATCTATTTCGAATTGTGGGTACCGTTATTCATTTTGTTAGCTTAAATGAGGTGAACATTGTTCTGCCTACAGCATTCTTTGTGATTAAGTGAGTGGAAAACTGAACATAAGGGTGTACTGTACTATAAGAAAGACAGTACACAGAGCTCATAGTCGTACTCATAATGAAAAGTGTTACAACTGTATTGTTTGTTGTGATGTAAAATTATTGTTGAGATAAAGAATGACCATAGAGACACAAATATTCTTCTCCATAGAAAAAATCTTAACTGGCAGTAGATTAAATTAAGAAAATAAAAGATGAAGTGATGAATCTTGTGTTGTTTCTACTCATAATAACATAAGACATGTATCCGACTATATCTGATGTTTGGAGACGGACGTGTAAGTAAACCCTCTCAGAACTGGTTCACATTAGATCGGACTGGCAGTTTTGCCGCTAGTCGGCTGTTCATATAATTTGTGAACAAGAGTCTGGCCTCCAATTATACCATTACATACTTAGTAGAAAGCTGTAGAACAGGACATGACCTGGTTTTTAGAGTGTCCTGTATAGTTTTTAAGCAGCATCCTGGATTTTTAAAGCTCCCTGATAAGGTCCTGTATTTTAAAATTCACACACAACTTTTGCAATCTTTACTTTAGGGGCGGCATTTCGGCTCGCAAGTGTTTACGCTATTTTAAAACAAAGATGCGTCCTGTTTTTTCTAACTTCAAATCCTGGTATTTGAATTCCGGGGTTGGTAACCCTAACTTATACGAATAGAGCCATTGAAGTTTCTAAAATACCTACACCCGATATGTTTGATCATCATCACGATGAATTTGATTGAATCATCACGATAATTAATGTATGTGCATGATAACTAATATGGACCACTTCTTAGAGCCTCTTTTTTTATTAACCGACTTCAAAAAAGGAGGAGATTAACAATTCGTCGGAATCTTTTTTTTTATGTATTTTACCCGATTACTCAAAGACGCCTGGACCGATTCGAGAAATTCTTTTTTTGTTTAAAAGGGTATACTTCCCAGGTAGTTCCCTGACTTGGTCCCATTGGCACCAAGTCAGGATCTGATGATGGAATCTCAGAAAAATCAAGGGTAATCCTCAAATTTTATAGTGACGCATAATTTGTTTTTTATTGAAGTCTGTGTACTTTTTTTATTTTTTATTTATTTATATTTATTTCCTTACCTTTCTTCACATGTTTCTATTTACATAAAATAATATTTTTTTTTGGCCCCAAATTATTCGCTGAACGCTGTGTAATTTCCAGAGATACTATGTTTTTTTATATTATGATTTTTTATGTTTTGCTATATTTAGATAATAATGAGCAAGTTACCTAATATTGGTTTCTTATGTTCCAATAATTCATAGTAGGACTTGGCCAGCAAGTCCCCTGGTTCAGACATTTTGAAATGGCCCATTTGGACCAGCCTCTCGCATGTCTTCATGAGATACGAAGAGAACTCTCCTGGATCAATGCCATACGCACGCCATCCTCCAACGCCATCTGCGACTCCTGTTGACAATCAATAAAGATTTTATTTTAACTGTTGGACAAGGACGCGTACGGTATCGCACAACACCTATGCATATGCACGCAGTCAGTATGTTTATATAACACATCATGCACACATTGCAAGACAAATCTATACTAATATATAAATCGTCTATCGTAGCGTCTGTCTGTACATTTGAGTAATTTACCCGATTTTGCGTAAAATATTAGTTTTACGACTTAATGATCCCGATACTGCAATTTTTAAAAGTTTTTGTCTGTTTGTATATCCGGTTTAAGCTCAAATGTTGAATGCAGTTAGATCATTTTATCGCGCAAATGATAGGCTACTTTTTATCCCGGAAAATGTACGATTCTCGCAGGATAGTTTTTTGTTTTACACAGAGCAAGGGATCGGCATCATTCTTTGCATAGTGGGTAAATAAATTGTTTAGGGAGTGAGGAAATGACATAGGGTACTTTTTATCCGAAAAATGCATGGTTCCTATGGAATAGTAAAATAGAGAAAGGTGTAATAGTTTGAAATTACTGTAGATTTTATACATTTTCTTTAAAAAAAAAACTACCACACAGGTGGAGCTGCGGGCAAAAGCTAGTATAAACTATTTTATTATGTAAGGGTGGTAAAAACTAAATTAATAATAACCATATTATTTCTATTTATTTATCAAATTTGTAATATTCAAAGCAGAATCAGCCTAGTTGGCAGTGGTACGCACTATGGAGACAAGTCATGGGTAAAAAATCCACTCAAATGGTAAAAACTTCAGATTTTTCGAGTTACAAGTAAATTAACTTTCAATTGCCTTAACCAAACCTCAGAATATACCATGTATATAAAGTCTACAAACCCATACTAGGCCAGTGTGGTGGTCTTGGACCCTCACCTTATTAGTAGAGGAGAACCATTCCCAGCAGTGACTGGTTAAAGGAAAAGAAATATTCAAATAACCCAAGGGTTGGCTCAAGTGTTTATTATGCATTTATAAAAGGATGTGTTTACAAAATTTAACATTTTTTATCTTGTTATTGTACCTCCATTCCAAGTGTTTTATTAAAATTATCAATACCCATGTATGTATACCAATAAACAACATTAACAGAATGAGGATTTATATGTACTCAATATAACAAGCCAACACACCACTCTGATTAATATTTAAAAATAATCTGCAACAAATTAATGTAATATGTAAGGTGTTCCATAAATAGCACAACAAACTTAGATGGACCAACAAAAAAATGACTTCTCTGCAAAGTGAATCCACCTGAAAATCTGAGGCATTTATTAGAGTGCATGTATTCTGAGCTTTAGGAGTGGATAGCTAAAAGAAGGCATGCCCGTTATTAACAAACAAAAATAAATCAGTTTTTTTTAAACTGGTGATTAATTTTTTTTAATCCTGAATTGTCAATACTTACTCAACAGAAATAAACATGTTTAATGAAAAATAACTATAGTTACTGGCCTAAATAGTATACAAAAACATTGTTTTATTGAATTCAATAATCTATTCATTTTATGGAACATTGTAAATGCCTAGTGACCCATATACCATTTTGAATAGTATATTTACAAATCTTCATTTATCCTAATTAAGAAGTGCAGCTGAAAGAAGTGTTAACTAGTTGCAGCTTAAATTCATATTTTTGCTGCCCATCAATCTGTGGAAAAGTTTGCCAGCTCCTTTTATATGATCCTGGATCCTTTAGGCATAATGTTAAGAAGCTACACAGCACACCAGCATGGTTTTGTTGAATAGCAAGGGATATATTATTGCCACTTGGTACTCTAACTGGACTATCAATGTACATAAACCATAACAAGGAGCCACTATGAAAAATCTAAAACTAATAAAGTATTGTGTGAATGAAGATAAAGAACACAGAATTGGATGTTATCATCCATGATAATAATATATAAATATAATAATAATATATAGATAAAATGATAATCTGTTGAGTATTTTAATAAATTCATTATTTTCATTTTTTAATTGACTCATCTAGTTTCTATGTTGCTTCACTCTAATTTCAAGTTATAGCACATAACTGCACATTTTACTAAATTAAATAGTTAATCAGTTCAATTGAAGTGCATTTTATCTTAAGTTTATTTCTAATCTGTATGTTATCTTCTTATATAAGTATATAACAACAAGATTAGAAATAAATCCGGGATTACAGGTGTGAGTATACATATACTCACATTGGATTTCAAAATTTAAAAATGTATTAAATTCCATAACTTTTGATCAAAATCATAATTATTTTTAACCGACTTCAAAAAAAGGAGGAGGTTCTCAATTCGACTGTATGTTGCTTTTTTTTTTTATGTAATGATTCTTGGCATTCAACTATCAGAGGACATGTTAAGTATGTTTATAGAGAACTAGTTATTCTAAATCAATGAGGAACAAGGACTTTCATGACTACTCTAATCCAAAGATTATTAATAAATACATTTTTAGAAATCAAGAACTTAAAATAACAGAATTAAGTAATTTGTTTCATTAACACAAAATAATCACACATTATATAACAAACACAAATTCAAACAAAACAGAAGACTTGCTCCACAAAAATGTATAATAAACAATCATTCATAGAATATTAGGAGCATCAATTTTCAATATTTTTATTTTCATTTAAAATAGTCTCAAGCTACTAAACATTTTGCTTGTTATTGTGTGGTACTATTTATTTGAATGTCCAGTATGATTCAAACTAATAAAATCAGTAATCCTTGTTTTACTATTTTATTAAAAAATAACTTCACTCAAAAATGAAGCAAGTAAAATTATAGTTTTCACACTTTACAATGTTATGTCATTGTTAAGTGTGAAAACTATACTAAGTCGAAAACGAGAAGTATTAAAAATGCCTAAGTGAGAGGTTATTATAGAGTAATGCTTTTTTTAAAGAACATTATGCAAGTCAAAATAGATTTAAAAAAAAAATCTCTTTTAATTTAAATATTTATACCGAAGTCATGGACATTATCCCTAACCAGAATAGATAAAATGATAAAGTAAATGTGTAACACAATAAATGGTGTTATTTAAATAAATCATCTATATAATTTTAACCGAAACGAGATAGGTATATTTATTATAATTTAATGCACTCTTACCAATAACATCCGCATTATGGAAGTTAGTGGAAAACCACGCGTCGTCACCAAACTGTCCCTTACGAGTTCGTCCATTGGCAATATCTTTCGGAAAACCACACACAACAGAGACTAAATAAGGGTGTTTCTTATTTGAAACGTTTAACTCAGCTGCATTGGATAAACTTGCAAGTCCATTCCTTATAGCACGTGACAATAGTCTTCCAGTCCAGAAAATAGACTGCATCATTCATTAGTGGATTCGCACTTTGACACCAGCCTTTCACAACTTCGTAAATGATACAATTGTCATTGTAATAAAAAAATATCACATATCATTCAATAAACACCACACGAAATTAAATTTTACAAATTTAATCTACATTAGAAATTATGAGTCCACTTCACTCAAGGCATTTAATACTCTCTAGTCTCTACCGAGAGTTTGGTACAATTATTCCTTGATACCTATTTTGTGTCTGTCTTGTGACCACTTTTGACACAGGCTCACAGATTACTTAGAGATGCACACACAGGCCACAAAACGATATTTTTTCTCTGGCAAGACCATTGATATTATCAATAGGATATTTGATCCGCGAAAGTGTGCCTATTTGATTTTCGCCATATTGGCGCTGATACAAGTAGTGAGCGTCCGTGGAACTAACGATAGAGTTGAGACACGAAGGATGAAATATCGACAATGATACACAACAGTCGATGGTTTACAAATCTTAAAAATAATAAAAACGCCTTAGCAAAACATATTTTAATCTACTATATTATGTTTAAAACGCTTAATATAATATTGAACCCACCGGAAAATATTATATTTTTTAACTGGGTCCGTGAAACATGTCTAATAAAACAATCTTCCATAAAATGTTTAGAACATAAATAGCTATTTCTGTTTGACAAATTTTCAACATTCATGTTTCTCAGCCATAGTTTTTGTATCACCGAGTCAGTTGGAAACCTATAATGGAAATTTCATAATGTAATTTTATGATTTGAAATGAATATTTGAAATGACTGCCTCGGTGGCGCAGTTGTAATTGCGCATGCGTTACGATTGCTGTGCTGAGGTCTCGGGTTCGATCCCCGGGTCGGGTAAAGTGATATTGGGTTTTTCTACCTAGAAATACTCAGTATTAACCCGGAGTCTGGAATGGTGCCCGGTATGGCGATAGGCTCGCCCCCTATCACATTATGGGACCAAAATTCGGCGAAAAGTGGGTGTACTGGTTACACCTCTGCCTACCCCTTCGGGAATTACAGGCGTGAGTGTATATGTATGTATATGAAATGAATATTTCCTATTCCTTAGACAGAATCCTGGAGTATAAAAACATGTAGGTTCACCGATCTAGAGCTCCTCGTAGTTTCTTTATGTTGTACGTATACAAATTTTATTTTATTTTATATCAAAATATATGATGAATCCTAATTCATGATTTTATGTTTTGACACAGCATGAAAGCATAAATACTAGTAGATACAAAGTAAATAAAATTTATCGATATGTATTGTCGATATGAAACTTGGGCAACCCTACCTAGATATAATTTATATATAAATTTGCTATTACAATTTTGGAAGTGGTAGAGCCACGCTGTAGACATATTTGTCTACAGCATGAATGGGCCGGCTCGACCGGGGAAGTACCACTGTCTCACAGAAAACCAACGTAAAGTGACAGTTTACTGTCGCGTTTCGTATGGTAAGTGAGATAACCGGAGGCCCAGATTCCCCCTTCCCTTCCCTAATCCCTATTCCTGTCCTTTAAGGCCGACAACGCATACATGATACTTTCGGTATTGTGCATGTTCATGGGCGGTGGAGATCACTTAACATCAGGTGACCCACTGGCTCGTTTGTCGGACTATACTATAAAAAAAAAAAAAAAAAAAAATTAACATAAAAATATGTCTTATTAGAGTCATTTTTTGCTTACAAATTATAATGTCATCTTTAAAATTACTAGTTTAAGGTTAACTTGTGAAATGTTACTCCACTTCCCGTTTGGTAACGGGTTATACAATAAACACAAACTCTCATTGTTTATTAACAAAACCCACACACAAATAATTCTTCAAATCAGGTCTTCAACGCAATAATCAGTTAAAAGCCACTGACAAAGCAGACAGCCATATATATATATATATATATATGTTAGGAATGTTGATAAAATATCGATATATCGGAAATCCGATATTTTAAAAAATATCAACATCCCTATTATATGTCAAATTTAGTTTCAAATGCACTCGAGAGGGGCGCTGCAAATAAGTCAAGAAAATAGCTGTCATTTTGTATTAGATATCCTGTCCATATAATATACGTCAGTGGCAAGATATCAAAGCAATGATGAGAGAAACTTAGACAAGTATTTGAAGAATCAATAGCTTAAACATAAATAGAATCATTCGATATTGTATACATAGTGCCATCTCTATCAAACCAATATAAATTTATGTTCGTAAAAAAGGATACAATTTTATCTCGAACCATACTGACACTAATTTTTATACACCTAGGCCCTATATGAAATTGTTTCATTTTTGTTTTTTGTGTCATAACAACTGCTACATTTCGGGCCGGACACATTCCATGTAATAAATTCGCCTTTTTAATGAACAAGACCGCATCACCTAATTGCCCTGATTGCAATGTGATTACGACATATATCACATCCTTATGGAATGTGTCCGTAACAAGGATATTCGAAGTCAGTGCAGACTCAATGTACTTCATCTGGGAGCTTGTAACAGCATTCTGGCAGAGCCTCATACAGATTCGGCCAGAATGTTATACCAATTAATTTATAAATTATAATATCTGTAATATCATAAGTTCATGTACGTATTTATATGTATCTGTACCAGGGCGACATATTCACTAAGTGAAAAAGCCCTTAAATAAAGAAAAAAACTGCCACAATCTCCTGTCCTAAATTAAAAATTATTTCATATTTTGAAAAATTACTGTATTAATGATACTTTGAATAAAACGTTATTTGAGTTTGTGGAAAAGATCAATGATTGCAACAATGGTGAAAATCGACCAAAAATTACAATGCACCTTTATTCAGTATTTTTTTTAAATATCTCCTGTTTCATTTGGATGGAATTAGTAATTCAATTCACGAAGTGAATCATTAGCATAACATATCTATTATATCAACTATTTAATTAGTTTAGCTATGATGAAGAATAAAATATTATTGATTTTTTCCTTAGACGAAAAAACCTAATTTCGTCATTGATTTTTTCACTTATAATAGTGTTGCCGTAATATCCCCGAAAAATCCCCGTTGGTCTTATTGCAAACTAGCTGTTGCCAGCGGCTCCGCCCGCGTGGAAGTTATCTTCTATTTATAAAATCATTTAATCTCTCACAACTACTCTCTGCGTAATACAGATATTCGTTCAAATAGGTATAACTTTTGATTTAATGTACTGATTTAAATTAAATAAAGACTAAATACCTCGAGATACAATCAATGATTTTATTATCAATTGTTTTGTCATAATACAGTACTTTGGACGTGACGCCTATACAAAAAAATGATGTGGTGTCGTGGGACACCAGGTAGGAACGAAGTTCCTTCGGCTAATGTAGAATTGACACAAATTGCAAAAAAAATCGTGCTCAATTTGGACGTCACTACTTGCCACTCTAACTGGACATCACTACTTGCTACTCTAACTGGATGTCATTACTTGCTACTCTAACTGGACGTCACTACTTGCCACTCTAACTGGACGTCATCACTTGCTACTCTAACTGGACGTCACTACTTGCCACTCTAACTGGACGTCACTACTTGCTACTCTAACTGGATGTCATTACTTGCTACTCTAACTGGACGTCACTACTTGCCACTCTAACTGGATGTCATTACTTGCTACTCTAACTCGATGTCATCACTTGCTACTGTAACTGGACGTCACTACTTGCCACTCTAATTGGACGTCACTACTTGCCACTCTAACTGGACGTCACTACTTGCTACTCTAACTGGACGTCACTACTTGCCACTCTAACTGGACGTCATCACTTGCTACTCTAACTGGACGTCACTACTTGCCACTCTAACTGGACGTCACTACTTGCCACTCTAACTGGACGTCACTACTTGCTACTCTAACTGGACGTCACTACTTGCCACTCTAACTGGACGTCATCACTTGCTACTCTAACTGGACGTCACTACTTGCCACTCTAACTGGACGTCATCACTTGCTACTCTAACTGGACGTCACTACTTGCCACTCTAACTGGACGTCACTACTTGCTACTCTAACTGGACGTCACTACTTGCCACTCTAACTGGGCGTCACTACTTGCTACTTTAACTGGATGTCATTACTTGCTACTCTAACTGGACGTCACTATTGTCACGCAGCAAAATCCCTATCCCCTCCAAGCCTGCCGTAAGGAACTAATTGTGTATGCGACTGTCGCGCCTGCGCACGTCTCATTTAACGGTTTTATTCCACGCACTTTTTCTTACGGTTTTACTATCACATATTTTTCAGTTCGGTCGCGCAGCAAAATCCCTATCCCCTCCAAGCCTGCCGTAAGGAACTTCGTTCCAATAGACAGACAAAAGTTATGTGTGTACTTATGTACGCGCGTGAGAAGTTATACTTCTTTGGCCTCATTAAAAATTATGATAATATATATATTCATAACGCGCCTAAACAAGTATAACTTCAATGAAAATGCTAGGTTTATCTACCTAGAAGTCACTAGCCAGTCATGTACCATAAGCTCAAACACTGGCCACTTTCGCCATTCTTACATGCTATTTTTAACTTAAATGTTATGGAAATAATATGATTTTACTCCCTCCTTTATTTATTTTTAATTTCCTTCTGGACACGAGTGGCAAATCTCCTTACATTTTATGGGAGCCTGGTACATAAAGTGAAAAAAGAATAACAACAAAATATTTTTATGGCCAGTACTTTTTACAGTATCATGAAAGACCTAAATAATATTACTGTATAGTACTAATTCGGTCTTTCATAATACCATAACGTACTGGCCATATCTATATTCCGAATTTAAATTCCGAAGCTTCTAGCTCTTAAGGAAGTCACTATTATATCAGTTGTATAAAAACGGTATCAAACGGTATTCTTACATTTCTGCAAGCCAGGTACTCAGGAAAAATTTTACTGTTACGAAACACGTGTTCTAAATATAAAAATACTAGAATATACAACTTGAACATATCGATTTTCATGCCACCTAGAACTAACTTCACGATGTCATCGCATCGTAAAAATTCACTCTCATCATTTTTCTCCATCGCGCTATAAGAAGTATAATTTCAATAATTCCAAAAACAATTATTTTGTGTTTTAAATCGATAATATAACACGTTACAATCAAATTTTGCAAAAATATTTAATAGACAGACAAAGTAGCTCTTCAGCTTTTTTTTGTGCCTCGATAGGCAGACGAGCAGACGAGCCACCTGATGGTAAGTAGTCACCGCCGCCCATAGGCTTCTGCAATACCAGGGCACAGCAAAGCCGCTGCCTAAAGTATAGAAGACGTATACTTACTTTTATATGGTGCTAAATAGCCTGAATATGCCATATGCCTTCCCAGATGATGATTCAATGATTTTAAATAAATCTGCGTAATTTATTCAGAGACCCAATATATTTATTTGTTTTTCAGGTTATTTAATTGTACGAAAAAAAAGAAAATTGGCTGAATATAATCAGCATTGAAATAGTTAGCAATCTATTGGTAATTATTAAGGACTTACTGCTGTAGTATAGTCATACTAATACATACTATCCATCCAAACTAATACTATAAATGCGAAAGTAACTGTTTGTATGTATTTTGTTTGTTTATTAACATTTCACGACTAAACGGCTGACCGGACAGTGACGAAATTTAGCAAACAAATAGATAATATCCTGGAGTAGGACATTAACTCATAAAAATTTGTATGGACAATCCATAATTCCTCAAGTTAGGGATCTAATTCATATTTAGGCATTAGGTAAGAAATATTTTTTTTTCCGAAATCACCCCTAAAGTTATAGCCATACTAATATTATAAATGCGAAAGTAAATCTTGTTTTCATTTAATAAATAAATTAAATTAAGATTTATATTCATACATATACACTCACGCCTGATGCAGACGTGAGTAACAGCCTGGAGCCGCTACAGCTGCGTAGGGATATTTCCTCGCTTAGCTTGTTCTACCGTCTGTATCATGGGGAATTTCCTAAGAATTATTTAATCTTATCGTATCATCTCCCTTCCACATCAGAACCACGCGTACTGGCTTGCGGAGCCACAGCTTCGTGGTGTCTACTACACCTGCCCGAACCAAGATGTTCGCAAATTCGTATTTTTGTCGCACCATCAAGCTGTGGAATAGTTTGCCAGTGTTCTACCTACCGTGTTCTCTCCATCTTATGTTCTTGGGTTTCTGACAGCAGGCTGGTATGATTGTGTTGAGTAGCGAGGGATAGTGTGTCTCTCGCTACTTGATGGCACTTCACTTACCATCAGATGCAGCGTAGTCACTTTGCCGTGCCATGATAAAAAAATAAAAAACGTCGTGTATGATGTGTAACATCTGACATCTCACCTTGGTAATAAGCAACAAAAAAAAATTGTAATGATTGTTCGTAACGAAGAATAATCGTTTTTGATAAAGATTGTATTCCATTCATTCGATTCCATTGATTCGATTCCATTAATTCGATTCCATTTATTCAATTCCATTCTTTCGTTTCATTCCATTCCATTAATTCTATTCCACTCATTCATTCGATCATATTCAGTCGATTCAATTCATACGAACACATTCATTCGATTCCATTCATTCCATTCAATTTATTCGATTCATATTCATTCGATTCCAATCATTCGATTCCATTCATTCGGTTTCATTCATTCTATTCCATACGATTTCATTTTATTCCATTTGATTAATTTCAATTTCGGTCAATTCGAAATCCAAAATCATACCTCTCAGAAAATGGATCGATACCATCTGACGACCAACTCTAGCATCCCGCACTCAAATCAAATAGCGCGCGCGCTTCCCCGACTTCCTGTTACACACTTCCGTCCCTTTTCACGAAATCACCCCCACTAACCGATAGTAAAGATGTTACACATAAAAATAATTCATGTAAAATGTAGAATTTATGTAACAAATATTTTATAAAAACTAATATTGTTGATATGTAGATTCAGATTGCATATGAGATAGTAATTTCCTGTTATGCATTACTTATATCAATAGATATAATATCTACGTGAACATTTTTTAGGGTTATCTAAGAGTGCAGGAAAATATGGCTGGATATAATTGAAAAATTTAAAATTCTTCAGTTCCACAAAAAATATTTTTTATTATTTTCATTTTGAACTTTTTCAACTTGTCCTCCATGGTGATATAAGATGGTGCTCCTTATACTCTAGTCCCCATGATTTTATTACGTTCATTAGCAAATTATTGTGGAATCGTTCCTCCACAAAGACCATAGAACCAAGAGAAGAAGACCTTATTCGTACGGAACAGAGATAATTTTGAATTGTAATAATTATAAGTGCGGTTCAATATTGATCCATAAACAATGAAGTCTTCCTTCTGACGTTTCAATCGGATCTATGGGTATAGGAAGGCGTTGTAGAACTTCTAAAAGAGAGCTCATCTTTCAGATTAGTTGTAATGACGGCAAGGTATTAATTAATTTGCTGTAATTTGTGGCCGATATCATATTCTACGCCTCGTAATATTGTGTCCCTAGCTCTGGTTTTTGTATTTGGCAAGAGTGTGAAGAAAAGGCATAAAACTGGTGTTCGATAAGTCACTTGGCAATATGCCTGCTGTCAGGGGAGATGGAATGCGAGGGCTCGCCGTCTTTATATCAGATATAAGAAACTGTAAAAGTAAAGAAGCCGAGATAAAGAGAATCAACAAGGAGCTTGCTAATATAAGAAGTAAGTTCAAAGGTGACAAAACGCTTGATGGGTACCAAAAGAAAAAGTACGTTTGTAAACTTTTATTTATATTTCTGCTCGGTCATGACATCGACTTTGGGCACATGGAGGCTGTTAATCTGCTGTCGTCTAACAAATATTCTGAAAAACAGATAGGATATCTTTTCATTTCCGTCCTGGTCAACACTAACAGTGACCTAATTAAACTTATCATTCAGAGCATTAAAAATGACCTACAGTCTCGAAACCCTATCCATGTCAACTTAGCCCTCCAGTGCATTGCAAACATTGGTAGCAAAGATATGGCAGAAGCCTTTGGGACAGAAATTCCTAAGCTTTTAGTGTCGGGAGATACAATGGATGTGGTAAAGCAATCTGCTGCACTTTGTCTTTTAAGATTATTCCGTAAGTCACCAGAAATAATACCAGGAGGAGAGTGGACATCTCGTATTATACATCTGTTGAATGATCCCCATATGGGTGTGGTAACTGCAGCAACTTCTCTTATTGATGCTCTTGTTAAGAAAAATCCAGAAGAGTACAAAGGCTGTGTAACACTAGCCGTTGCTAGACTAAGCAGAATTGTTACTGCTAGTTACACTGACCTCCAAGACTACACATATTACTTTGTACCAGCTCCATGGCTTTCTGTAAAACTGCTGCGCCTGTTACAAAACTATACACCTCCATCAGAGGAACCAGGTGTAAGGGGAAGACTTTCAGAATGCCTGGAAACCATATTTAATAAAGCTCAGGAACCCCCAAAATCTAAGAAAGTTCAACACTCAAATGCTAAAAATGCAGTACTTTTTGAAGCCATTAGTCTCATTATTCATAATGACAGTGAACCAAATTTATTAGTCCGCGCTTGCAATCAGCTGGGCCAGTTTTTGAGTAACCGTGAGACAAATCTGCGATATTTGGCTCTTGAATCAATGTGTCATCTAGCTACTTCAGAGTTTTCACATGAAGCAGTCAAGAAACATCAAGAAGTTGTTATTCTCTCCATGAAAATGGAAAAAGATGTATCTGTCCGACAGCAGGCTGTTGATTTACTTTATGCAATGTGTGATAAAACAAATGCTGAAGAAATAGTTCAAGAGATGTTAGCTTACTTAGAAACTGCTGACTATTCAATCAGAGAAGAAATGGTCCTCAAAGTAGCCATTTTAGCAGAGAAATATGCTACAGATTTTACATGGTATGTTGATGTCATTCTTAATCTGATCAGAATTGCAGGGGATTATGTATCAGAAGAAGTTTGGTATAGAGTAATACAGATTGTAATCAACAGAGAGGAAGTGCAAGGGTATGCAGCTAAAACTGTATTCGAAGCCTTGCAGGCACCTACATGCCATGAAAATATGGTTAAAGTTGGGGGGTACATCCTTGGAGAATTTGGCAATTTAATTGCAGGTGACACTAGATCATCCCCACAAGTACAGTTTGAATTACTTCATTCTAAATACCATTTATGCTCGGTTGCAACAAGAGCACTCCTTTTATCAACATACATTAAACTTGTTAACCTATTCCCTGAAATAAAGAATCGTGTACAAGAAGTCTTCCGTGCTGATTCTAACTTACGCTCAGCTGATGTTGAATTACAACAGAGAGCCTCGGAATATTTGCAACTAAGCATTGTAGCAAGCTCTGATGTGTTGGCTACTGTTCTGGAAGAAATGCCTGCATTTCCTGAGAGAGAATCTTCTATACTTGCTGTTTTGAAGAAGAAAAAGCCTGGTCGTATACCTGATGATGTCAGAGAGTCAAAGAGCCCACAACCAACATCTATTCCAGTTGCCATCAATAGTGCTACTATCAACAACACAAATAGCTCCAGTGCAGATCTATTAGGTTTATCGACACCTCCTGGCACTACAGCACCTACTTCTGGTAATGGATTATTAGATGTTCTGGGAGATCTTTATACAACTCCAAAAATAAGTCCTAGTACAGTACAACAAAATAATATCAAGAAATTTTTGTTCAAAAACAATGGAGTCTTATTTGAAAATGATTTGATTCAAATTGGGGTCAAAAGTGAATTTCGGCAGAATTTGGGTAGAATTGGCTTATTCTATGGCAATAAAACACAATTTCCAATTCAAAATGTTCATCCAGAATTACATTGGACAGATTTACTTAAACTGAATGTACAAATGAAACCAATGGAGCCTGTATTGGAAGCAGGTGCTCAAATTCAGCAAATGTTAACTGCAGAGTGTATAGAAGATTTCATGGATGTACCAAGCATGTCTGTGTCATTTGTTTATAATAATGTCCCTCAAAAGATCACAATGAAACTTCCACTTACATTAAACAAGTTCTTTGAACCAACTGAAATGAATGGTGAATCATTCTTCGCAAGGTGGAAAAATTTAGGAGGAGAACAGCAAAGAGCCCAGAAAATATTCAAAGCCCAAGGGTCCATTGATATAAGTGCAACACGTACAAAATTAGCTGGCTTTGGTATGCAGCTACTGGATGGTATTGATCCAAATCCTGATAATTTTGTTTGTGCAGGCATTGTACACACCAGAGTGCAGCAGGTAGGGTGTCTTATGAGATTGGAACCCAACAAACAAGCTCAAATGTATAGACTGACAATAAGGTCCAGCAAGGAAACAGTCTCACAGGAAATATGTAATCTGTTGGCAGATCAATTTTAAATTGTTAGCTTATATAGACCATTGACTAGAAGAACATCAATATACATCACTCTTGATGTAATAGTCACACAGAGGGTCACAGTCACTATGTAGAGTTGCTGTAATATTATGTTCAATGTGAAAACTTGCAATCGGTTTATATATAAACTGCATTTTTATGTATAAAAATGAAATCTCATGTGTACAATTTTGAATTTATATTATTGCTAATGTAGAAATAGGTAACCTAAATTGAGACACAAATGAACTTTTATAGGAAATTTAAAACATTTTAAGTCAAAAGACAATGAATTCTTTTTAAGTAGAGAACTGAGGGCCAGGTAATATTGATATTCTTTTAAAAGTTCTTGTATACAATATTTTAAAACAAAAATTCCAGTGGCAAGAAATAAAGTTTTATTCAATTATGTAATAGTTTCAAAATTGTTTGGTTAAAATATAGTCTTGTATATGATTTGTCTCTTAACATAAATTGAAGTTTCAAAGTTATTTGGTATGTTTATACCAAAAATAATTGCTTTATTTGTATATATAGGAAGTAACTAGGGTTCTCAATATTTCAACAATTCATAACTATCTATAATTCAGTGATTTAAAATTCATAAAACACATCTATGAAAAATATGATACTCAAATATATATGTATAATGAATTAATATTGTACCAAAGTGCATATTTGGATGTTGCATCATAATGTATCACAAAAAAATATTCATTTATATTCTCGGCAGAATGGAATATAACTTCATTACGAAAAATATGTATGTGCTGAATTTATGACACCTGTAAAATTATTTGTTACGTAAAAAAGTAATAATGTCTATATAATTCTGCACATTTTTCCATGCTGTTGAGAATCAGTCGTTATTGTATACCTAAGTGTTATCTATTATTACTATAACCAACATGCATCAAGTATTGTGTAGTATGGATTTCACTTTCCATGATAATGGCATGTAAACGAACATAATGGAAACTATAAAGATATTGTTGTTTTTTTGAGTTTATTAATGTTCGTTTATGTCTGTAAAGTTCCTGTTGATTCTTAGCTATATTTTAAAGTGGGAGACTCAGCGCCAGGTTTCCCTTTCTTAAAAATTTCCAGCTTTATTATAGTCAGGTTAAACCCCTGACTTGTCGTAAGAAAATTACATATTTTGTTTCTAATTTAATGGTATAATCAGTTTTTTTTGGTAATATTTTTACTGGTAAATGAGTCTTATTTACCTATATATAAAAAAGATATTTAGTTAAAACATTTTTAATTTTTATTAAAACATTAATTCTGCCTTAACCAATGTACTCTATTTAAACTTAATGACATTCCTGTCGCTTTAAGTTTTTAAGTTTAATATATTTATGGCATGCTCATTGTATTCTACTTAATTTTAATAATTTTTCGCATAAATTACTGCATAGTGAGAATCTGATGTATAAGTAGATTGGTTCCTTACTATTGCCACTTAATTATTAATGTAACTCGTAAATCTGGAAGATGAGTTCATAATGTATATTGTGCGTGGCGTATGACATCGGAGGTAATAAGGCTAGTTGATGTGCTTTTAAGTTAATATAGGAATCTCACATCCTTAGATGATTTGTTTCTATATTTTTTGTACCACAAAATTAGATTGTAGGTTCATGTAGATAATTTAGTATTATAAATATTTGAGTGTTATAAAAACCACTAGCATGCTATAGTGTTTGTTGCATAGTAGATTTATTAAGAAATCGATAAAGTTAAATTAATATATGATTTCAAAATATAATAATAATCTTGTTAAGAATGTGGTATAGCATTATAATATGTATATTATGATATAAAATTATACTGCTTATTTGATACTGTATGTACTTCTTATATGTGGTTATTGTCAACACTAACTGTATAATACCGCAATGGCGTGATTCAATACTAGACATAGATGTTTGTTCTTGTGCTTTCAAAACAATACTGTAACTGTGTACTTGTATTGTATTTAATAAAATATTTATCCAAAGCATCTAACCATTTTTAATATTTTGCCTCGCCCACACTGTATACTGTAAAACACAAAAATAATATTTATATTTTTTATTAGACAACTTAGATTAAAATAAATATTACAAATTGGAGGGCTATCCAATGGAACAGTAGATACTAATCGAACCACTCTTCGACATTTGGCGAATTTTCTAACACATCATTTGATTCACTGCAACAAAAAAGGATAATTTTAATTAAGTCATCTATTAATATGAAAGCAATATATATGCATGTTAGTAAAACTTTAACAAATTGACTGCAGCCCCTACAACAATGGATTTAACTAATCTTGCAGATCATTCTTGTATAGATCAGATGATTCTTATATAGAAAACACCTACTTTGTGCTTTAAATACATTGCACACTTAGATATCACAGGAAGTATGTTGCACCACAACAATGTATACAGTGAACAATGGTGTCACACGAACCGAAATATACATCTGCCATTTATTTGTATATTAATAGAACATATCGTTAATAACTATCGAAAAATACGAAAATAAAAGGACTGACATTACGAACAAATGCAACATAATATTCAGGTTTTAAATAGTGGAAAATTTAAAATATTACACGAACAATTTTCACCCTTAATCAAAAATAAATATTTGCTCTACATACATAGTAGTACATATATTATCAAATGTATGGCACAAGAATATGTGCAAACATCAGACTTAAATAATGTAATATTATTAATAAAACACGAAGGAATATTTAATCCCCATAGCTTTGATCCATTTTATAACATGGGGCCTGGTAAAAAATATTATTTTCATTTGGGCATCTGGGAAAATATTTTTATTTGTAGTTATTGACCTACTAACATAATATTTAATGTGGACGTCGCGTTCGCGTCGGATCAGTCAAAACTGACCATGCCACGACATTAAAGGAGGTGTCAATTCCGTGACTATTTGGTACCGTATTAATTGGCCTTAATAAAAACATAAAATTTACACAAAGTCTGGTTACTATATTTTATCATACATACACTTAGTATGTTCATTTGAAACTACTAGGTACATATTTAAGTTTTTTATAGCGACGTTCGTACATACGGAGAGTAATAGCGGTAATAGCTCGGTGTTCCGCGAGTAATACATTTAGTTGAAGCTTCCTATGGATTTGGATATAATTGCTTGATCTTACACCAAAATTACACCTTCTGTTACCTGATTTTACTACATTTTATAGTCTTGTCATAACATCTCATGCGTGTTGACGACATTATGACCCAAATACTGGACATTTTATAATTAACCCAAAAATATATTTTATATCAAAATTTTGTGCACACTGTGCAAAATAGTCAAAATACAAGTAATTTTGTATGAAGCAAGTTTGATCTGATGGTGAAAGCAAATTATGGTTGGATATGATAAATTGAATATATATATAAATAAAGAGTAATATTAAATTATAACATTAATAACATAAATACATGGATATATACATGTAACATGATTAATGCACACTCTGAAAGTAGTTTGTTCAGAATAAGCGACTGAATCGATATCATCAATTTTTTAATAGACGATTTTCTTTACCATAAATAATTAACACTCAGGTAAATAATAGTCACCCTTTAATTTAACGTTCAAGACACACGAAACATAACTCGATGCGATTAAGTCTTTTCTAAATGCAATAATAAACGAACACTTAAAAAAAATGAAATAATTAAAATTACGAACTTTGTGTCGAAAATTAGTACAACTGATTTCATAAAAAACAATATTTATATTCATAGCAGTCTAATTTCAATACATGAATTATAATTGTTATATTTTTAAATTGGGGTGTCTGAGGATGCGCGTTATTCCTGTTACACGTAGTATATCTACAATAGTATAAAACAAACAAAAAAAACATTAAACACCTATCAAGTGATGGATCATTACTGAACATCTCAGTGGGTACAGTTGGCGGTGCTCTTTCAGGCAGCAGCTCAAGATAAGATTGTCGTGACTGTAGATGGCGCTCAACTTCCTCGGGCGTCATGTGGCCGTCGCTGGCTGACAGGCTGAAGCCCAGAGCTGGTGGGACTTTCGCCATCGACGCACCGCCCGCTTGATGCTGAAATAATAAAAACGTGATAGCAACTATACTCATAAAGTTACACCAAACTCATCCTCATCATGAAGCTCAATTATTTATTTGAGGGTTTATTAATAGACTTTTAAGTCAGGTGTCTAAGGTTATTCCATGAATGAGTTGAATATCTGGTGATGGAGTATGAGGTATGAAATTAAAAAAATTTAAAGGTTTTTGGTAAAAGTGAGTAGGAGAGAGTAGGATTTTAGTACTAAAACACAAGCGGTGGTTCACTAACTGCTTTATTACGGAACAATACAGCGGTATACTAAAAACTATTTATTATTTGTTTACCCACAATACCCAACACCTCCTTACCTAAATGAAAACATATTTGATTCTTATATACTACTTATATCTGAAACCTTTTACATGTTTCGTGGTCTATTGTGACGAGGACGCAATGTCATCGCATGTTTAGGAAGTTGAGCTTTAGAATCCACATAAGGATCTTCATACGGGACCAAGGACTCGGTTACAGGTTTATAATCTTCAACAAGATCAGCCGAAGGCGTGCACTCGGCGTTGGCATTGCTACTCGCTGCAACAGACCTGTCGTTTACATTTATATGTGTGTCTCCCTCAGTGTTAGACAACGGGTTTGAAGAGTAAGATAGAGAACAGCGTTTTTTTGGTATTAACATTTGATCAATGTGTCGTCTCACAGTATTGTTAGGCAAACCAATCGAATAAGACGACGGCCCTACCTGGTCCCTAACTGTACCCTCGACCCATTTGGTCCTATTTTTGCTGTAATCACGAATTTGAACGGCATCTCCGACCTGTACACGCCGTTCCATACCACCCGTGTACTCGACCTGCTGTTGTTGCTTAGCCAGCACGCGCGCCTCAGTGCTAGGTCGCAGTACATCCAGACGACCACGCAAACGACGGCCCAAAAGGGCTACCGCCGGCGCCACCCCAGTAGTAGCATGCTCGCAGTTGCGATACTGAAAAAGCATTTTACTGATAGCTTGGGCTACCTCAACTCCTTCAACGTGTGCCTTTTTAATACAGTTTTTCACAGTTCGCACTGCATTTTCTGCAGCCCCATTACCTTTGGGCCTGTAAGGACTAGTCAGCGAATGTACAATAGAATTTTTCTCAAAATATTTTTTTATTTCTAATGACGTGAATGGCGGGCCATTATCAGTGACAATTTGTAAAGGTTGTCCGAAACGAGCAAACAATTCTCTAAACTTATCAATCACATTCGTAGCGTTCATGCTACCCATAAAGAAAACCTCGATCCACTTACTATTAGCATCGACGATAATAAGATAATGTTTGCCCTTACATTCTGCAAAATCCGCATGCAATCTTTGCCACGGACGCGAGGGGAACTGCCACGGAGTGAGCGGTGCATGCGGCGGCGCGTCGCGCTGTTGACAGCATGCAACGCATTGCCTGCATAGCTGTTCAATCTCGGCGTCCAACCCCGGCCAGTACACATAATTGCGGGCTATACTTTTCATTTTGACAACACCTAAATGACCTTCATGTAATTCCCGTAAAATATATTGTCTAAATTTCGGCGGAATAACTACACGATAATTATATACAATACATCCCTGTTCAATAAATAAATTATTTTTACGATTAAAATACGCTTTTTCTGACTCCACATCCGTGCTATATGGCCAACCGAACAATATGTATTTATATATCACTCGTAATACAGAATCGACTTTAGTAGCGGCAGCAATGTCTTTGTGATTTATGGGAAAATCGTTCTCTAAAAACATCATATATGACACTGAAATGTCATCATTAGAAACATTATCTATTTTAGCGCGAGGCAGTGGCAAACGAGACAAACAATCGGCCGGGCCGTTTCGAGCCGAGTTGACCCACTCAACTGAGAAATTATAAGCCGCCAATCGAGCCGCATACCGTTGCAACCGGCTCGCTGCTGTTTGGGGAATACCGACTTTGTCTCCAAATATATATGACAGTGGCTTATGGTCCGTGCGAATAATGAACGATCTGCCGAATAAATAGTGGTGATTTTTAATTACCCCAAAGAAAATAGCTAGTGCCTCCTTATCTAGTTGGCTATATGATTTTTCTGTTTCATTAAGACAACGTGACGCGTAACAAATAGGTTTTTCTGAACCATCATGATAACGATGCGCTAAAACCGCACCGAGTCCATACGCGCTGCTGTCCACGCTAAGTACGAGAGGCAGGGCCGGATCGTAGTGCGCGAGGCACTGATCGCTGCCTAACATTTTTTTAATTTTAAGAAAAGATTCTTCACAAACTGAACTCCACTTCCAATGAGTATTATGTTTTAATAGATTGTACAAAGGATGTAAAATTGTACTTAGTTGTGGCACGAATTTCCCATAGTAGTTTACTAATCCCAAAAAAGCTTTTAGCTGGGAAACATCGGTCGGGCACGGAGCATTTAAAATAGCCTCAATTTTTCTCTTGTCGGGGTGTAAACCATTCTTATCTATGACATGACCTAAATAACAAACAGCTTGTTTAAAAAACTCACATTTTTCTAATTTTATCCTAAGTCCTACCCCTTGTAAACGTTTTAAAACCTGCCGTACATTGTTTATATTATCCTCTTTTGTTAAGCCCCCAATACAAACGTCGTCCAAATAAGTGGCAGTCATCGGCACTCCTCTTAAAATTTCATCCATTAATTTTTGAAATTTCTCTGGTATACTACTTAAACCATATGGTGTGCGGATGTATTCAAATGTGCCCACATGTGTACTAATAGTTGTGCAAGGTCGAGATTCTGGAGATAACATCACTTGTTCATATGCATGCGCCAAATCGATTTTTGTAAATATTTTGGCTCCTTTTAATGTAGCATAAAGTTCCTCAATGCGCGGTAATGGATAAGGTTGTCGTTTTAATTTCGGATTTATAGTCACTTTATAATCACCGCATATTCGAATACTTCCGCATTTTTTTACAACAGGCACGATTGGTGTCCCATATTCCGAACTTTCTGTTTTAACAATTGTACCTTCACTAACGAGACGTTCCAACTCTTTTTCTACGAGTGGTTTTAATGCTAGCGGCAAATTGCGCGCCTTATAAAAAATCGGTTCATTATCTTTTAATTCTAATGAAAACATCTTTGTACATGTACCCAAGCCATTAGCAAAAACAGATGGAAAATCATTTTTTAACGACATCATTACTCGATTGGTTCTGTCATATGCTAAACAGGTATCAATATTGTTCATAAATTCAATTTTTTTTAAATTAAGACAGCGTAACCACATTCGGCCGAGAAGCGGAGGCCCACCGTCCCGTATGACATATAGAGGAAGACCTCGCGCCTCGCGCTTACCCTCCGCGCCTATATAACACACTGATACATTAACAAAACCGATCGGTAAAATTTTACCACCTGTATATACCTTTAATTTTAAATTACAATTATACAGTTTACAGTCTTTTAGGTACGTCTCATAATCTTTTTGACTAATAGCGGATATCTTGCTGCCCGTATCAATTTCAAAATTTATCGGAATATTATTAACAAGAATATTTACCATATACGGTCTGTCTTGGCCTGCGTTCACTACAATATTGTAAAAATCACTGTCGTCATATTCGGAGTCAGATTCCATATAAAACTGACTTTTTCGTTGCACTTTGCTCGAAAACCGGCTGTTGTCACTATGACAACTTTTTTTACACATGACCTTAAGATGGCCTTTAACACCACACTCGTCACAATTATAGCTCCTATAACGGCACTTATCTGGAGCATGTTGCCGACCGCACCTCCAACACACTTGTCGATGATTGCGGACCGCCGCCGCCGCCGCCGACACCGCCCCGGTGCCGATCCTGTGCACGGCCGACGCTCCCGCAGCTTCCGTGCCCGTGCTTGCGCCCGGTGTCCCCATGCCGCGGCCGCCCGAGCAGCTCGCCTCCGCATGCCGCTCGGCAGCCTCCAACGCCAGCGCCAAATCCACCGCTCGCTTGTAATCGAGGTCTTTCTCCGCAAATAACCGACTGCGCATTTCGTCACTCAAGAGTCCTGAGACAAACTGGTCTCGGAGGTTCTCCTCAAGTTTATCTCCGAAGTTACAAGTACTAGCGAGATGTTTCAAATGTTGCAGATATAAACTGAGTTCCTCTCCTGGCCCCTGACGGCGTAGACGAAAAATATGCCTTTCTGCAATATCTGATCGCCTGGGTTCCAAGTGTTGTTCGACGATGGTGACCAAATCTTGAAATGTTTTGCTTTCGGGTTGGTCCGGGGCACATAAATCACACATTAGATCATATGTAGGTTCCCCGACGACCGTGATCAAGGTTGCCACGTGCAGCGATTCTTTTATTTCGTTTAAAAGAAGAAATTGTTTTAAACGATTCACGTACATTATCCATTTTCGCGAAGATAAATCGAAACTATCGATTTTACCGTACGGCATTGTAATAATTACACAATTTAACTGATTTTCTCGTCGCCAGTAGGATTTTAGTACTAAAACACAAGCGGTGGTTCACTAACTGCTTTATTACGGAACAATACAGCGGTATACTAAAAACTATTTATTATTTGTTTACCCACAATACCCAACATTACCCAATAAGTGAGACACCGTGAGAGAAAGAGAGAACCTTAATCGCGATTCATTTGCCTTCTTCCATTGAAGTCTTCATATTTTGGCTTATGAGCCAAAAATTTTGGCTTATGGAGTATGCTCCATGATCATATTTAATCCTCATTTGTATTTATTTATTTATTTAAGATGCATAACAGATTACAATCATAACAGTTCACAATATTAAAATTAAGAAATCTAGGACTAGATAGTAATCAAAAACATGCATCCTTACAAGTTATAATATTAATGTTAATGTGCGAACTAAGATACTAAGTTTAATAACAAGAATAAATAATGGTTTCTTATGTTTACGCGAATGTTATACATTGAAATAAAACTAATTTTTACGGATTCTATCGCGGTTTATTAACTTTTTTATCCCGACGTTTCGAAAGCTTTACAGCCTTCATGGTCACGGGGCGGACTGAGTTGTATGTCGTCACGCAAGTATAGTGCAATGTTTCTACCCTCCATATAGTTATTTTTATTTTTTATTTGTTGTAGTCCGATCTACGCAGAAGGAGCTCACAGTGTCCTGAGGTCTGGCAGCTGGTCTTTTGGGTTCCGATTTCATTAAATGTATAATTGGATTGGAGGTTTTATCTAAAGGATTAAATTTTGCCATAACACCACGAAGGATACCGTATGAAGATATTATTTGTAATGTTGAGAACAGTATATTCAGGAATAATTTAAAAAAGGAAGATTCGGAGGCAATGCGTCAGGACATCTCGTCAATATTACGCCAAAGTAAAATGCCGAAACTAAATCTCCCTAAACCCGAACTTATTGCTCTAAAGAACTTGCAATCGAAGAAAGAAATAACTGTTCTCCGTGCAGATAAAGGAAATGCGACAGTAGTAATGGATACGTCGGATTACAACTATAAATTAGAACAACTGTTATCGGACGAGAGTACTTACAAAAAAGTCAAAACAGACCCCACAAATAAAGTTTTAAAGGCGACCAGCTCCTTAATAAGTAAGTACTCGGAGACATTACACCTCGACGTAACCTTACTCGTTCCTTCGTGTGCAAAACCCCCTAAACTGTATGGACTACCAAAAATACACAAAGAAAATGCTCCGCTACGTCCCATAGTAAGTCAAATCGACACACCAACCTACAGATTGGCTCAGCACGTAGCAAAAGTGCTTTCACCACTTAGAGGAAACACTAGAGCATCTGTGAAGGATTCATACCAATTTGTCAGTGACATTAAACATATACAATTAGCTGACAACAAAACCATGGTCAGTTTTGATGTCTCCTCACTTTTTACAAGCTTACCAGTACAGGACTGCATCAAGATTGTCTCTAAGAAGTTACAAGAGAAAAACATGCCCTTAGCATATGCAGAATTACTTGAACATTGCCTCACATCTGGCTACATGTTGTGGAATAATCAATTCTATGTACAAGTGGATGGAGTAGCTATGGGCTCACCCGTGTCTCCAGTAGTTGCTGACATCTTCATGGAGGACTTCGAGGAGACAGCCCTAAGCACTGCCCCCTTTCCACCACAATTTTACAAACGGTACGTAGATGACACTTTCACAATTTTACCATCAGACAAAGTGACTGCATTTTTAGAACATCTTAACTCCATTAACAATAAAATTAAATTTACTATGGAGTTAGAACACAATAATTCTCTTGCCTTTTTAGATGTTTTAGTTATCCGTAATTCTGACCAGACTTTAAGCCATACTGTGTATAGAAAAAAGACCCATACAGATAAATACTTGAATGGTGAATCTCACCACCATCCTAAACAGTTAGCTACCGTGGGTAAATCTTTGTTTCAGAGAGCACAAGGAATCTGTGATGAGAAACATCTGGCCGCTGAGCTGCAACACGTCAAGCAGGTACTGCAAGACAACAAGCTCCAAGTTCCCCGCCGCCATCACAGAAACCGAGTGAAACCAGCCACAGTCGAACGTGTCCCAGTTACATTACCATATATCAGAGGTGTCACAGACAAGATTGGCTATGTACTGAAGCGTGCTTCGATCAAAACTTATTTTAAGCCGCCCAAGAAGATTAGTCAATTCTTACCATCTGTCAAGTGTCATATACCTCTGCAAGAACCGGGCGTATATAAAATAGATTGTGACTGTGGGCTCTCATACATCGGTCAAACTAAAAGAAACATAGGGACCCGCGTAAAAGAACACATAGCTGACGTCAAACACCGACGCTCCACAAAGTCTGCAGTTGCTGAACATTCTGAAGAAGGTTCCAATCATTATCTTCGGTTTGACAAACCACATATCCTTGCCAAAGAACACCGATTCCTACCTAGGATGATACGCGAGGCTATTGAGATTAAAAAACATCCAAATTTCAATAGAGAAGATGGTTGGAAGCTAGCACCAGCTTGGGATCCAATTATACATTTAATGAAATCGGAACCCAAAAGACCAGCTGCCAGACCTCAGGACACTGTGAGCTCCTTCTGCGTAGATCGGACTACAACAAATAAAAAATAAAAATAACTATATGGAGGGTAGAAACATTGCACTATACTTGCGTGACGACATACAACTCAGTCCGCCCCGTGACCATGAAGGCTGTAAAGCTTTCGAAACGTCGGGATAAAAAAGTTAATAAACCGCGATAGAATCCGTAAAAATTAGTTTTATTTCAAGAATAAATAAAAACAGGGATATCTAAGAAAACAAAAATAAAAATTTTGAATAAAAAATTGAAAAGAAAAAAAAAATTAAATAAGAAATTCAAAATAAGAAACAAAAAACAACAATTAAACCAAAATACGGAAACACATTGTCGATTACCAAAAGAAGAATTAAAAAAACGGTCCAATTTAGCGAAGTTATCATCTAATTTAAAACAAGCAACAAAATGTCATGAACATTTCAATTTAACGAAAGTTCATGCACAAGATATAGAAATTAACAATTTATGAATGTTTACTGGGTTTGATGAACTTTTAGTATGGCAGCTAATAGTGTTTGTGTAGACGAGTCTCTGTCTTATTTTTATTTGTCACATCTGTACTAACACTTTCTAGGAGTAATTTCGTGAAAAGAGACGGAAGTATGTAACAGGAAGTCGGGGAAGCGCGCGCTATTTGATTTGACTAATGAGCGCGGGGTGCTAGTGTTGTCTGTCAGATGGTATCAACCATAATATTCTGAGAGGTTTGATTTTGGCTTCCAAATGAATATTGAAAGGAATAAATCGGAATCGTATGGAACAGAATGAATGAATAAGATACCAATTTTATTAAATAGATTTTTTCTTCGTTACGACAATCATTTAATTCATTTTTGTTTTTTGTTGTTTATTACCAAGGTGAGATGTCCGATGTTATACAACTACTGTAAGGCTCATTCGTTTTTTTTATTTATTTATTTGTATAAATATTTGTTGAATTAATTAGAATTATATCAATATATTAAATCCTGCATTTTGTTCTGTTCCGGAACCTACTAGAGTACATAATTTATTTTTCTCCTTTTTTTTGTAACCATAAACATAAAAGAGTTTTACTATGATTTTGATTGTTTAAACATGCTTAAATGTTATCTATAGGTTACTTCGGGACGAAATCCATAAGTATACAAGCTATCTGCTATAAGACTTGAGATTGGCAAAACTAGTATCATAACTGTGGAGCCATCGAACTTGCAACTAGGATAAGAAATAGCCATGTGTTGACCCAGGGTAAAAGCAAAATAAAAAAAAAGTTACACACACACATTTAAATATATTATTCACCCTTTTAGACAATTTTACATTACTAAACTTGAATTATTATATAACTAACTTTAGAAATGATAGGTTCCTCACAAAGTTTTAGCCTTTATTTCACTTCTTCAGCTTTTTTTAAGACAGAAGGTAGCCTATATCTTTCCATGAAGTTCTTTCAATATTGATTTTTTTTTCTACATCATTCAGTTTTTTGAAAATGTACAGAATGACAGACAAACAAACAGTTACTTATACATTTATAATATTGGTATGGATACTTACCAGTTGACTGTTAGGTGGTTTCTTTGGCATTACTGTTCTCTTTCTTTTGACTGCAGTTGCACCTTTATTGTTTGATACATTGGCTGATGTATTTTGCTGTGCAGTACTGCTCTCCATTTTCCTTCTACAGAGTGAATGAATGACATTAGATTTTTATGAATATTAATATTATTTTTTTTTATTTTTTTTATATGTGTAATCTGGGATCATATTATGGGAGTGTAATAAATTCGCCGAAAAGTGGGTGTACTGGTTACACCTATGCCTACATTAATACTATGATTACAGGCATAATTACAGGCGTATTATTACATTCGTTTGTATATATTTGTATTGTAACTGTTACAATCCATTTATAGTGGGACTTACGGCTGTGTTATATAGCTCATAGCCAATGAAGAAACCTTATGATTACATTTATAAATATAGTATATTCTTGTTAACCTCACAACCAAATATTTTTATATTATTATGTCCCACTGTGACCAACAATCAGTTATGTAAGTAATATACTTAATACCTTTTCATAACGTCCATGCGATTATAATCCGTATCATCTGAAGACTCTGTATCTTCACTTTCAGATGTGGTACTTTCTGGCCTCTCATATTGCAGTAATCTGTCTAAAAGGAAACTCCTATCACGAGACACTTTCAGTAATCTCTTTTGACTACATCTGAGTGCATCTTGAAAACATTCATTTTCCTGAAAAGTGGGATGATCCAAATATTATGTTAAAATTATGTTCATTACAAGGATGGTAGCGATAGAACCATAATAATTATAAATGATAAACAGCTTTCAATCCTTCATAATATTTAAACTGGTATCTCTTATTATATAATATCCTATTTTTCTAGTTTTTTAAGCAGCCATAAAATGTGTGTTTAAATAAACATCAGCATGTATATACTTTAGAAAAAACATTTCAATTAATTAGTTTTAGTTTTAACCTACTGTTAATTTGTGACACTCAAATAAAAGTTAGTCTCTCCTTAGTCCTTTTAGAATTAAATTGAGCATTGGTATTACAGCTGTCTTTCATTTTTTAGTGTACACTTTTATATTTGAAATAATTTATTTTTGTGAAAACTGTTCATTATTTTTTACTGTAAGGTAATTTAATTTATTTATCACATATTAAGCTTATAACTTACATAAATGAGAAATTTCAGTTTTTTCTTCAATGATAAGTATTGTAGCCTGTAGTTTGGTTCTGGTTCAGGGTCACTGCTACTGTCACTAGAATAGTCTTTCTGGGAATCGTGAGTCCCTGGTGGTTCTGAGGCCGCGTTGCTACTTACATTAGCTGCTTCGTTGGCCTGCATATTTGCTATAGAGCGGCAGTACCACCCATCTAGCATTTTCTGTAATATAAATTACAGTAATTTATTACTTTTTTATCGAGCTAAGCGTGTACACTAAAATATATTATTATATATTCTATGATATCTCATACCTTAGGGTAATTTTCCGCCGCCACTATTAATGTTTTTAAAAAGAGTGGTAAAATAAAAAAAACAATTTTAGAACTTGGATTGCAAAAATTACATACAATTCTATTTATACTCTTTGTTTATGAAACTTATTACTCCTCTTTCCACTGTGCCTCTTTCGTAATGTTTGTTGATGAGTGGTGACCATAGAGTAACTTGAATTTAGGGAAGTATAAGAACCAATGACAAAAAACCTAATACTAGGACCTAGTGTAAAAAAACGTGTATACCTCATTGATATATATAAGGGGATGTCACACACGATCACGTGACCTGAAGCCAAATGTTTCCCTAAAATGGCGTCGACTCCGCCCACAGCAAATTATGTTGTACTCGTTTTATCGATAGTATTCATATCGTGTTATCGATAAAATAGTTTTTTGCACACTTTTGCCATAATAATATATTTGACTCCATTAAAATTAAGGACAATTAATTACTATTATTCTGATAGATCATAAAACTACAAAAGATATAATAATAAATAATGTCTGAAAATTATCTTTTGGCACACGTTTGGCGTGTTGTTCATTTACAAAATCTTCTGAATAAATAAATACACAAATATATTTTTATTAAAATACTTTACTAATGTGTAAATAATATGGACGTAGTTAAAAAGTTTATATTCGATACATGTTCCGTATGTTTTTTCTCATGTCTTTTAGACGAACCACTTCGAAAGTTCTATTATTACAGTTTTTACAAAATGCATAGAACATATCCTTATAGCTGACTCGGGTTGTATATTTTGAGGCCTATGTTGTCATTCCATAGATTATCATTCATTGGAAGTCTGAAATTATAATACACAAAATTAATATACAAACATTATTTTACTACATATAAAAATCCCAATATATAAATGTTTCTCATATTCCGATGTAGTAATATAATGTAGTATTACAGTACTTAAAATTAAAAAGCTCAACATTAGTCATTCGTATCGATAAAAAAATTAACTTATGGATACGAGTGCAGCACTACGTTTTTATGTAAACATTAAAAATATTTATTTCTTTTATTATGATAAATTGAAGTAGTTTTGGTAACAAATATTAGCAGAAAACACAATCAGAAATTCTTTATATGGACTCCAAACCATATGCATAAATTAAACACGAAAATAGAAAAATATACAACTATCCTTAAAAATGACAATCCTTCGTGATATCATCCAGAATCTGGAATGCATCCTCATATGACACACTTTGTCATATTTGCTTCGATCTTATTGTCTTTTGTACCACAACACAAATACCTTATCACGCACAATTCATTCGAAATCGAAAAACAAATCTCGCACTACACACTAATGACAGTCGAACTACTTATCAAAGTGTTTCCTTAAAATTGCGTCATGCCAAAAAATGAGCTTCAAGGCGGAGCTTGATCACATTACAAAAATTGACAACCGAAAATTTAAAACAATTACGTATACTGTACCCTTTTTTGACGTAAGTAAATTGCAACGAGTTGGAATGAGAGAGCAATGTTTCTATAAGTGAAGTTCATATTTGCAACATATATATGTTTACAAATCGTAAACACTTGATGTAATCTGAGACTGAGTGGTTATTTCAAGGCCCTTTTTGTACACACAACCTGAGCATGACAAAAGAAAGGTTTGTTTTTTCGTTAGCGTGTCTCTTGTACACGAAATCAATTAGACTATTCGTAAAAAATATAGTTATAATTTTATATTATTCCAACAACAAGTCGCTCAACACACGATTTCGCAATTCCGCAATTTACTAAAAGTCGTAATGTCGAGTTTGTTTTGAGGGTATCACAATACAATGTAGTTATAAATACCCTTCAGTTTTCTTATGCCGTTTAGAGAACGAAGTTTCATACAGTATAACTATTTTTATGGACTATGTACCACAATACTGCCTCCGAAGTTTGAGATTCCCGCGCTTACGTCATCTATGGTACATATTTAGGTTGTCAAAATTTGCCTCCCGGCTTGAGGGTTAAACGTTTCTTTCGTCATTGTTTAGAACAATTTCGATAATTTTGCAATTTTTTTTTAATAAGATATTCAAAATCAAAATCAAATATTTATTGAATCTATGAAATTTTATACATTAATTTGAATTAAATTATTTTTTTATTTGAACAGGGAAGTGACAAATATAAAATAATTATTCAGTATAAAAATTTTCTGTTATTTTGAACGCATTCAGACGTCATGTGAATGTCATCTGTATATATAAAAGAAGAAACTGACTGACTGACTGACTGACTGACTGATCGATCAACGCACAGCCAAAACGGCTGGGGTTAGAGACTTGAAATTTTGACAGTAGGTACCTTTTATGACGTAGGCATCCAATAAGGGTTTTTGGAAATACCACCCCTAAGGAGGTAAAATAGGGGATGAAAGTTTGTATGAAACTCCGTCATTTTTGAAGATAAATTCATGAAAATTAGGATTTGGCATTTTAGTTAAAAATAAAAAATATATGTTTCAGGGTTTTTGGAAATTCCGCCCCTAAGGGGGTAAAATAGGGAAAGAAAGTTTATATGAAAATCTGTCATTTTTGCAGTTAAACGCATGAAAATTGGTATTTTTTAGTCTATACTTTTTGTCTCAAACATGACCTCCACGCGGGCGGAGCCGCGAGCAACATCTAGTTGATTCATAAACTTCCCTTAAGTAAGACTAGGCAGTATGGTCGATTGACTATAGCCTGTCCTTTGGACGAATAAAACGAAAAAGAAATAATCATAAACTTCCTGAATTTAAACTAGATGTCTCTGAATACACGACACTTAAGACTTTAGAAAACTGTGATATACATTACGTAATTTTTCTACTACTAACTTACGATAGTGTGTAAAATCACAGCAATGTAAAACATAATATTCTCTTTAGTAAATTATACACAGTGTAGTTACCCTGGTAATATGAAATTATAATCCGGTGATATTTAAACTGTCTCGAGATTCGAAGAGGTAATCGAGACTAAGGTGTTCTTGGATTTTGGTGGTTTTCACTTTACTGTGTATGTCTGTCAGTCGAAATTGAACCTTATGTCTATCGCATGTGTTCTTTCAGCTGAGAGTGAAACCGTGTCGTCGCGGTCAATCTGAACCGGATTGATTCCTCGTGTTGTGATGGCTCTCGGTAGTGAAGTGAATGATAGCTCTTCAAAAAATACTTCCCAGAAAGTGAAAAAATGTCCAGCTAACAGTACAGTGAATGATAAAAGCGGTGGCGACAATGTTACCAAAGGTAAGTTTAAATGGTCATGCCCGCAGTTATGTAACATTATAAAATATTTTTTCGGTATTCTCTTATTGTTCTTTTTTGTAGCAAAATTGTTACATAGTTTTACTAAGTGCAATGGGGTCATGTGACCACAATTCATGTAATCATGTGACCATTACATTTTTCTCTGTTCACCCTAATGCATCCGAAGTTCATGGAGTACCACGTTCATACAAGAATCATACTCATAAAATAAACATAAAACCACTTTTAAACATGTCTATAATAAATAAAAACAAATACTTGGAAGTATGGTTTAAATTATTACACAACTGCATAAAGTTATTACATGTACCAATATTTTTTAATGACAATTCAAACTTCAAAGTACACCCTATTGTCGAATGTAATTTAAACTTAAAACCAAAAGCACTGTAGGTAAAGAAATAACACTTTTTACTATTTAGTATGTTTTATAGAGATTAATTAATTTCACCAGTATCTTACTATAACTATTCATTATTTGGGAATATCTAGTGAAATGTTTTTTGCTAATGGTTTTTAGAAATTTGTTTGTGATCTAAATTAAACAACTTGGACAGCCAGATTTAAGTAGGTCATGCCAATGATAGATGATTTAAAGTCATATGAGTTGAAAAGTTGTTGAGTCTTGTTGAAAAGGGTCTAACCATCATTGTAATTACTTACTTGATTCAAATTAAATAGTATTTCGGTTCATGTGAGAACATTACTAATACATTTTTTTTATTATAAATACTTGCTCTATAATTATAGGTATGCCTGGGTATTATAGACTTATACAATTCTTTCAGGCTTTCCTTTATAAAATTAGTATTAATTTATTAAAAAAAATTGCTCCCCGTGTTTTATTGACATGATGATAAAAAGCAAAATATAATTCCTCATAGATAATAATTTTAACAATCATTATAATGATTCTTCTAGAGTGTTCATGCAATCAAGTGCAATTTTGTTCTTTTACATCCCATGCAATACAAAAAGAAAAAATATAAATTTTGCACAATCACATGGTTGGCTTCCCTTTTGGAACTTTTTACCACCAGAGCTAGCTGTAATTGTTATTTTTTGGTAGACCTTTAATGAGTTATATGTATTTAAAAATAAATAACTACACTAAAATTAGTTTTCTTTTAGATTTCAATAGAAGTGTGTAAATCTTGGCATACACATTAACTTTACTTGCTACAGTCATGAGGCATGCCCCTGTTTTCAATCTTACAGATAATATGGACCAGTTATAATATTCATAACAACTACCTCATCTATTACTTTTAAAAGTCTGTTAAGTAAGGGTTATCAAGCTATGTCATATTTGTTGGGAGTAAATAAAATAAACATAATAAATTCCTTTTATTCTGATTTTCAACAAAATAAAATTGTTTGATTTTATTATGTCTGCTAATACATTTGTAATAAAGAAGTAACATTCTATAGCATTTCTTGAATAAGCTACAATGATTAGCAAATATTTTATCATTTAGTTAATAGTGGGTTGGGCATATTTTTATATCTGGTAGATAAAATTGTTTGCTAGAGATCAGAGGTTCAAAACTTTTGATAATGCACTTCTGTTGATATATAACATTTATCTAGAATCTGGGTCATATACACTTGCATGATCCTTCACAGGTTGATTGATTTTCCTTTTGTTAATGCATATTTTAACTTGTTTCTAAAAGTTCTTATAGGGAATATCAATGTTTAACAATCAAAGTCTAATAAAAGTCTAAAAGTGAATAATGTCTTGAACATCACTTGCATCTTCTCAGATGATGATTCAAAATTCAGTATTCAACATAATAGATTTATCAAAGTACTTATTAACATAGATTTTCGTCATATTATTTATCAATACAATAATAATTATAATTAATGATAATTAGCAGTTCAGACCATGGTTCTTAGTATATTTACTCTAGTGATATTTATTTTATTCACCTAAATAAATATTTTCAGAAACTGTCTGCTTAGGAAACAAAAAAATACTTGAATTTTTTTAGTTAGGATTTTTAATAGGTATTTGATGTTAAATTAATCTTATCAAATACATAAAATTATATCACAACAATTAATGATTTGGAGATTCGAAAAGACATCATTCAAAAGTTAAGTTAGTTTAAGAAAAATAAAATAGGCAAAAATAAATAAAGTGTAAATGACTTATAAATTACAACATATTAGGGGTGGGATATTATTATATAGGAAAAAAATATACATTTAATCAAAATATCCATTATCCTTATTAAACTGAAATAGTAATGTAATATTATCATAGAAAAAAAAATGATAGGCAGATGTGTAACCAGTACATCCACTTTTCACCGAATTTATTATGGTCCCATAATGTGGTAGAGGGCGAGCCTATCCCTATGGTTATAGGGATTCAAATCAATTTCAGACTCCAGGCTGATACTGGGCATATTTTAAATAAAATAAATAGAAAATCACCAATATCAATTTATCCGACCCAGGTACGAACCTGAGACCTCAGCACAGACATAACACTTGCGCAATTACAAGTGTAGCACTGAGGCAGGCGAAAAAATTATGATACATTTAATCATAATATCCATTAATTACGCTTATTAAACAATTAGTTTAATACAGCAAAAATCTTGTTAAATTATAATCTATCAATATAGAATAAAAATATTTGATTATAAGAATTAATTACTAGTTATTTTTGTGCAATATGATACATTATTTGAACTCATCTGTTCCTTCATTTTTTAATTAATTGAATGAGAAATAACTAGTTTTTCAATGATAGAGGATGTCTATGCCAGATAGAGGAGCTAAATATAACATCTCAATAAAAGAAACAGGACATTCTAATTTAGATTTATATCAAATAGCTGTAAAATCTATAGTATAAAAACAATAATAAAAAATGTATTAATCTGCTGTTACACAGAAAATTAGTAAATTTTCGAATTAGAATATTATTTTTAATTATTAGTAATTTGAATATTTGTTTATTTTATATTATAAAAATTTACTATGACTGACATTAAAGGGGTAGAGCCACATTATGGACTATTTTACCTACCGCATGTATGTCTCAGCTTGACAGGGTTAGGGTTAGTACCATTGTCTTACAGAAAACTGAGAAGAAGCCCAGCATGCTATTGCTTTTCATATGGTGAGTGAGATTTATGAAGTAGTTTGAATCCCCATTTCGTTTTTTGAGAGCTGGCACTGTAAATGTGACCTATCAGGTCGACGGCCTCTGTTATAAATAAGATTCAAACACAGGCTCCTGAGTCCTGAGTGATATTAATGGTAGGCAGCGGCTCTGCTGTGCTCTGGCTTTGCAGAAGTCTATGGGCGGAGGTGACTACTTACCTTCAGGTGGCTCGTCTGCTCGTCTGACTATCCAGGCACTAATAATAATAATACTAGCCCTGTATTAAACATTGTCCCACTGCTGGGCACGGGCCTCCTCTACTAATGAGAGGGGTTAGGTCTTAGTCCACCACGCTGGCCTAATGCGGGTTGGCAGACTTATCATACCTTTGAAAAATTTCTCAGATATGCAGGTTTCCTCACGATGTTTTCCTTCACCGTTAAAGCAAGCGATAATTAACATTTTAATACACACATAACTTTAGAAAAGTCAGAGGTGTATGCCACTTGGGTTTCGAACCTACGACTTTCGTCTTGGCAGTCCGTACCGCAACCAACTAGGCTATCGCTGCTTCTTATTACTATTAATGGTGAATATCCAGGCACTAAAAAAAAAAATATACTGGTGAGCGATTGTACATGTAAAGGCTCAGATAGGACATATGTTTGCCATGTGGTTTATTTAAAGCACTTTGTTAATCAAGAGAAAATAGCAATCCATCACTCGCAATACGATTTCCTGTGTTAACATCATCACATGGCAGTTCATTGACCTCACATCTTTGATAATTGCCTTGCTACCAACTTTCTGATAGGTAAGTATGATTTGGTGATACAAACACTTAAATTAGTAACAATATATTTTAACTATCTGGTACACCAAAGTATTTTTGATTTTGTTGATATATAAATGGAAATTATAGTTGGGTCACGTTTATACTGGCGAGTTTGATATATATTCGACGAAATGCTATTTTAATGTATTACTCGTCATGATACATTGAATTACTACTATTTATTTAAATACCAGAGGGGTTACCCTTGACACTCGATTCCAATTTAAAATTAGGATTGGGTTCGAAAACGGTACAATTGGCACTCTTGAACGCAACGCCAGTGTACGATTCTACTGAATATGGCGGAATATATAGTAACTAAATGAAATAGAGTATTTACGATCGCTAGTTCGAAAATATTCTAATTAATTTATTTGAGTGAGTTGCGAATTCCAATATCTTCTAAATTGAAACTGAAACTTCATCGAGTTCGAGATTGGAATTGATTTCAAGAGTAGGTCTACAGTTTTGACTCTCAATAAAATTAGTAATTACATTACCATGCCGGTTATTGCCAGTACTGAAATTCTACATTTATCTTTTATATTTTAGCTATCTTTATTCCGTAAATAAAATATGCAATACGCCCAATGGGAAAACTTTTTTAGATACATACAGGTGTTTGACTGACTAATGATAAGAACATTTACACATGTGTCGATAACATTTTGTATGGTGTGATTGAAGGATAAGAAGAATAAAATTGAACTTTAAATATTGGGCCCTTAAGAATACATAGGTATTTTACTTCGGTATGCACTTAATGACTAAATTGCAATGGCATTTACGATAACGTTATATTAGTTTAAAACGAAAAATAAAACTATATAAATCTACATTTCCCTATTATAAACGTCATCAATAGTGATGTAATTCGATACTGATGAATTATTTATATGTAAAATACAGAAACTGGCGTAAGTTTATGAAATACATGTATGTACATCGCTTCGTTTCGGCCATCACTGTTCCACCAAGAATTCGTGTCAAGTTAGAGAATTGTTACGATGTCGTGACTTCACAATTCGTACATAATTTAGTAACTAAATACACAACTCTCTGTAACGGTTACAAATTTTCTTAGAATTATAAAATGTGTTTAAATAATAACAATATGTATTTAGCATTCTGGTCTTAGAATAGTACCTTTAAAGACTCTTAAAATTAACTTTCAACCTGTTATTTATTGATCATATTATAACATTGAGCGCGATTCGCTTCGAATATTTCTATAATCTGAAAATTATTTCGGTTAGTGCGGGGCTCGAGTTACACATTTCTCGCGTACTATCCATATTGATTTACATTTTAAGGTACATATTTTTAATCGTAACTCATAGTTATACAACATGTAACATGAATTAATGCACACTCTGAAAGTAGTTTGTTCAGAATAAGCGACTGAATCGATATCAACAATTTTTTAATAGACGATTTAGGCATTTCACTCAGCAAATAAGTCACCCTTTAATTTAACGTTCAAGACAAACGAAACTGAGACATAACTCGATGCGATAAAGTCTTTTCTAAATGCTATAATAAACGAACACTTTAAAAAAATCAAATATTAAAATTACGAACTTTATGTCGAAAATTAGAACAACAAATTTCATAAAAAACAATATTTATTTTCATCGCAGTCTAATTTTAATACATTATGATTGTAATAATATTTTTATATTGGGGTGTCTAAGGATGTGCGTTATTCCCGTTACACGTAGTAGATGTCCATTTAATGATTGATACGATCATACGAACCCATTTCGATATGTATACCAACCTTATTCCCAGGCCCACAACAGCTAGTCACTATGATAACCCGGAAGTTATCCCAGCAAATAGATGCCATAAACCCGGCGCCAGAGCTAGTCCACGATTGGCAACAAGGCTGACAAAATTTACAATATCCAGAACAGTCGGAGCAGACCAAACTACTAAAACACATCGACCTCCTCGACCATATAACAGGACCCACCCGACACCGTGCGCAGACACATAAGCGACTATTACATAGCAATACTGGTCACAGATAATTGCCAACGATTGCTACGATAGTCAATTGGCGAATGCATCTTATTTTAGAAGGCACATATGCTTTATTAATGGATAGCGATTCATCTTGGATAATCTATAGTCAATAATCTTCCATATGGTGGAAAAGTTACTATAGTAGCATTTTCCGAGTAGCGCTGATATCCACCGATGATTATCTAGTTTCTTAACACAGGTGGTCTTGTTTCCTCTTAATCTTCCCAATGTAAGAAGTTGTGTAATTTTAATTACCTTATTCAGTTAAAGCATTTATTTGACGATACATTTAATTTTTCTCAAATCAGTAGCTATTAAGTATCTATACGGAATCGAAAAAAATAATATCTACCTATCTAGGATTTAGGATCCTGTTGCTGGCAGTACCAAGCAGATTTTATCTGACTTATTCCAACAAGAAAATATATCTATTATCTTAAAACCGGTCTCGACTTACTTACAAATGTTCTAGTTAAACTGTTCTAATTTAGAATAGTCGGAAATATCACGTCACGGTAATGGATCGTACGGTTTGGGTCAAGTAAAAAAACCGTGCGAACGCTAATGCCTCTCAAATAATTTTCGTGTAGCGTCGCACTAAGATCCTATTTTATCAGTAAGATGGGCGCAACTCCGTAAATATTCATGAATTGTAGTATTATTGATTGCGACATTTCCCACTTGTACGTCCGCGTCACAAAACACGTTCCATGCCGTTTGTAGAGTCAGAGGTGAATCGAACGGTTAAGTCTTTATTATTAGATTTAGATCATGTGTAGGCAAGCAGAACCTTGTTATTATTACACAACAAACTTATTTAGTTTACTTCGATATGGGTGCGTGCGTGGTTTGCATGCTTTACGTGTTTATATAGATATTTTTGTAGAGAGATCAGACACGGAGGCACAATATACCTTGGTACAGAAAGATGACGAAATTTAAACTCAATGGCACTTGTATATATTTTTTAACTTTGACTGACATTGAAAACGATGTGACACGATACAGTTTTATGTTTTAATGTCAAAATTAAGAAACGATTAAAATTATCTGCGATGCTTCTGTTTACGATGTTACCGTGCTAGTTGGCTAAGATAAGTGTACCTAAACGTATAACACAACGGAAAGTATTTATTCAAAGAAAACTAAGGTCAAGGAATAAGATCACAATAAACTGTAAGCTAGAGGTTAAAATATTCAGTGATTGTCGCAGGCGCCGCAAGCTTGTTTCTGTTTGCATAATGCATTGAGGCTACGAACGGCAGGCAACAGAGACATTGTTTATCTAGTTAAAACTCAATGTTTCCAATAACTATAACTTATGACGTCAAATCATCAGTATATTTTTCAGCTTACATTCACAATTTTTGAACAAAATATACATGTGATGAAACCTTTTAGTCAATAATATAACATTGATTGAATAAGATCTTAATATTTTTTAAATTCTACATGATATGTTCTACATGCTTAAAAGTGTTTAAAATATATATTTTTAGACGTTTTAGTGTACAATCAATAACGTAATCTAATATTTTTGTCCGTTTCTGCTTATTTAGAAGTAAATCGCACAGTTACGGTAAAGTGAACGACGGAAAAAAATATGTCAACGGCAGATAATCAAAATTTCGATACTTTTTATCTAGTGTAACAGGCTAGGCGCCCGTGTTTGTTATCTTGTTTGGAAGGAAGATAATATTAAACATTCTAATGATAAGGGCTTTTATCTTCTAGAGCTACAAACTTTGATTTGTTTCTTATAAAGTGTGCTAACTTTTTTAGAATTTTTAAATAATATTATTTAAAGACGAGAAGAGCACTTCACTCGCCTTCTAGTAAGCATACCTTTCCTGCCTATGGACTGTAACTCCATTTAGTCTTAATACTTTGTATTATAAATATAATTCATGGTACTGTGCTGTTTATGATCCCGAGACATAAGATGTTAATTCTCATGATGCTTAGTAATTTTACTGGCTTCAGTGTACAATGTAGTTAATCGAGTTAAATTATCGCCGTGGTAACTATCGTTACAATTATTTTTCAACTAATAAGTTGTAAGTTTCGTAATAAACTTTTCTTAAGTTTATCAACGCTTCGAATTGATTACATGTGTTATCAATCATTAATTGTGTCATGAATGATTTTAATCTAGGTCAACCTGTATTTTGCTAATGATCTCATTTCGTGTGATGAATGGTCCGCGTCGCACATATGTACTTAATCAGGATGTTTTTAATTAACATCGAGGCACCTTGGTCTGTTAATATTTGTAACACTCAGTTTATTTGTACTTATGTGTTATACACTACTAGATGAATATAAAATAAAAAATAAAATGTGTGTTCGATTTGTCGTTAATGTAAATAATTTACACGACACTGCTAATTATAGTCAACTATATAATTAAAGTTGGAAATGTTAGCGTTTCAAGTCAAGTGGCTGGGTGCTCTGTGGTAAGAGCGTAGACAACGTCGACGGCCGCGGCGTCTATTGTTGGCGGCATCCCGTTGCGCTCTATTATTGACTCGACGCTGGAGATAGTTGGCGGCGAGCCAGAGGGAACCACGTGTTTCCCAGTCACGGGATGAGACATTCGCCCCGTGCGCGCGCGCCCTATCTCTGGCATGGAAGATGTGTGCTTAGCCTAAAAACCGGCTACGGTTCCTGTTTTTACTAATAAACAAACGCGTTTGCATACTTTTGCTAGGCTGTTTCATAATACTTACCTACATGCTAAGAACTTCGAACATAGTATGTAGTATGTTTTTCGTAATGATGTAGGGTAAAGTTTTTTCGATAAAACTTTTTTTTATGGTGGGGTAACGTTATAACTACCCACATGTCTTTTTGCTTCAGCTGATAAACAATCAGTGAAAATGAAGAAAGATGCCGAATCAAAAACTGTAGCTGTTAGTAATGGTCACGCAAGCACCCCGAATGGACGAGCTGACGACGAGGGCGGTGGTGGTAGCGCTGCTACGACGCGCGTTTCTTACGCTGCTGCTGCTCGCAAACCGGCCTCACCACAGTCTAGCATCACGCCTGCACCTTTCCCCTTAAACACAGGTGCTTTCTCAGTGCCTATAATCAATTAGTGTAGTCCGCTTTTAGTTCGAGCTCAGTAAATATAGTTTACTGAATTGTGTGCTCTTAAACAAAATGCATAGTTCCCTATGAAATTTTCTTCGTGTTGTATTTTTATATCGATTATTAGACTTATCAAAATATTTATCTTTACAGAAACTCAAAAAGGCAAAACAAATGGCGAACAGTTATCAACAATTAAAACCACCACCACAAATAAACCAGAAGAAACAAAAGTAAATCTTAAAGATAATAAAAAAGATAAGTTAGATACCAAAGAACAAATCTTAAACGGCACGGAAAAATCGTGTGACACCGTAGTTAACGGAGATTCAAAAAAAGATTTAGATTGTGATATTAGCAGTAGTGATAATACTAAAGTAGTTACTAATGGGATTAATAGCGATTCCGATGACACAAAATCGACTAAGTCTGACGAAGGAAATGAAGCCCATGTTCATAATATGTGTCCAATAAAGTCCATGGATAAACAGGTTTCTGATAAGAAGAACGAAAATATGAAAACTGAAGCATCTATAAAGAACAGTGATTCGGACAAGCAAAATGATCCTATCAAAAATAAAAATCAAGAAAGCAAGAAAGAGAATGATGCAACTGTAAATAATGCTGAAACCTCAGATAAAGGTGATAGCAGTAAAGTAGTTAATGGTGATGGCGAGCGGGAATCCTCGCCGAGTGAAGATGGCGATGAGAAAAAGAGAGACGCTGAAGTCGTTTTCATTCAAGATATGGGTTTCACTGTGAAAATTGTTAGTCCAGGAGCCGAACCTTTGGACATTCAAGTTTCTAGTATGGAGCTTGTTCAAGAAATACACCAAGTTTTGATGGACCGAGAAGACACGTGTCATAGAACATGTTTTTCGTTGCAACTGGACGGCGTTACGTTGGATAATTTTGCTGAGTTAAAAAATATTGAGGGCTTAAAAGAGGGATCTATAATTAAGGCAAGTAAAGTAAAACAGCTATGTCATCATTGTTATTAGTAAAAAGGTTTATTTGGCTTGTGCTGATAATAGATGTGATATTGTATATGCTATAATTGTAACTTTTCAAACATTTAAATTATTATGACATACATGTTTTACAGGTTGTAGAAGAACCTTACACTATGCGAGAGGCTCGTATCCATGTTCGTCACGTTAGAGATCTTCTGAAATCTATAGATTACACTGATGCTTACGCCGGTCAGGAATGCAGCTCACTTGCTTTCCTCAACATTATCACACAGGGGGATATATTAGGTAAGAAATATTAAAATACATTTTATTACTAACTTGGAGAATAGATAGAATGGAAAATAGAGATTATCAGAAAGGTGTTTAAAATTAACAGGCATAGTGAAATAAATGTAAAACGAACATTGAGGATATGATATACACTATTTCATAAAGTTCCGACATGAATTTTGTATGGTTCCTTTACAAGTCTCAAGACATGAAATGCCTATATTTTCATCAGTTCTGAACATATTTTTATTTAGTTATCTGCTCTATTCATGGTTATCTTTTTATAGGTTAGTAATAAATAATTAGTCCAGTAGCTTATTATGTTCAATTCCTTGTGTCAATCTCCAGATTTCAGGTTATTTATTAGCCAAATCCATAAACCTTTTTTCAATAGATGTATGATGGGTAGAGTAACTTGTAAGTAATATTTTTCGAGACTAGTATAAAGTTTTGTTTAGGAGTATGACTTACATTATATTTTTATGAAAATTTTGATTAAACTATGCATGACAACAGAAAAAAAGAAGTCTCGTCCAGAAAGTGTGGACTGTACGCCACCAGATTACATAATGCCGGGAAGTACGGAGCGACCATTGCTGCCGCTTCATCCAGGTTTAACCAAAGAGAACAAAGCCCCACAGTGTCTCAAGGTAAAAATTATCAATATCGTTGTTTGGTGTCATCTTGTAGTCAGATCTAGTCATTAGTACAATGTACACAAAACATAATGTAGAAAATCCCATGTTTAAATATTAGTACGTCAGGGTAGCACGTTTTGAAGAACATGAACGAATTTCACAATTTGTTGTGTATGTTTTCTGTTGTTATCAATTGTTATTGAGTCTATATACGACCTTAATTTTTGCAATAACGGCAATACAAACTACCAAAGGCCCGAGAGTCTTGAGCGGTTTCGGATTAGTTTTGGATTGCCTTTACATTTCAAAAAACACTGTATAGTAACAATAGAAGTATGCATTACAAGTATTTAACTATTATTTCGAATATTTCTAAAATTACTAATATATTTATCTATACTAACACAGTGGTATTTCGTGTAATATAATATAATATTTATCTTAAGGATAAAAGTTCGATGGGATTTTGTATGCTGTATAAGTTTGGCTCTTTTAGTACTTTATCGAGTGGAAAGATTATCGTCTTCAATTTTTTTGACTAATTTTATTATAGATACATATGTATATTAAGTATTCGGAATTAAACTGATTATTAGTACTTACCGATTTTGATATTAATTTTCGAGTTAGAAATAATTCCTTTTCTACTCATATTCTCTTGCATACTAATATATTTTGGTATTGTATTCAATTAAAACTTCGTTGAAGTATTGGCAAATAAAAGACTATATGTTGTATTTGAATACTCGTCGATATTAAAACGAAGACAACTATTCGGTTCTTTGCTGGTGTGAAACATAAGATTACCTCCAACATATGTGTATCGTTCTCGGGAGACATATAGATACATATTATATAACTTTATGTATGTTAAAGTTCGACTGCACCAAAATTACATGACATCACGCATTGCTCGGACCGAACAAAGCAAATTCATTGTCAGTATTTAGGATAGGCTAGAAAAAGTCACTTTAATCAATGAAAATGCATGCACGTGCGACAGGTCCTTCTAATTAGTATTTTTGGAGGTAATCTATGTATGAATTACCAGGTGCTGACCACGTCCGGCTGGAATCCGCCGCCCGGGCCTCGCAAGATGTGCGGCGATCTTCTATATCTGCATGTAGTTACTCTTGAGGATCGCCATTTTCACATCACAGCGTGCCCGAGAGGATTTTACCTCAACCAGTAATATCATCTTACTATTTTATTATGTTATATAATGATGTGTGTGTTGGTTGTTTTTTGTTCTCAGTTGGCAAACAATGACGCACTAGTTGCTAGTTGTGTCAGAGAAACTGTGACTGAAACAATTCGTTTCGGGTTCGATTTCTATTTTAAGAGATAATTGCTTATGAAAACTTTTTGTTCTCATGTTTGGTTGTTTTTTATGTGCTATGTGTTGTTTTCTACTTCGCTTACGATATACAAATCAACTGTTGTATTATGGTGTGGGACTGTTGGTCCGTCTAGTTTTGTAGTTTTAGATATGACAGATATAATAAAAAAATATCAGGGCTTTAACTTTTTATACAATATTTGAAAATTGCTATTAGATAATTTATTTTATATTATCAATAAACTATTAAATAGTACTAGATGCTTGTACTCTTTTTGTATTTACCTTCAAAATAGCCTTACTGGTTTAGTGGCAGCTTATAAAAGCAAGAACCTGTTGAGGTCCTGGTTTCAAATCCCAGTTCGTACAGTATCAATTTGTGTTTGGGTTATTTAATTTCAAAAAGGCACTTTATTCGTCTAAGTTTGTAGTTTGTTGCTCACCATTAAACGGAAATAAACTCTTTACTAGTGGCACCAACTGCCTATTCCTCCGGGGATAGTAAGCTTATGTATGTTAGTTTTTTGTTACAGTGAATGGGGTAAAGTTATTAATGGAGTAATTATACTGAAAGACATACTATGTCTATATAAAAAAAAACAATAAATTTCAGATCAAATGAAGAATTGTTTAACCCGCGTCCAGCTAACCCCTCTCTACTCTGCCACTCGTTGATCGAGTTGCTGAGCATAGTGTCGCCGGCGTTCAAGCGTAACTTCGCGCTAGTACAGAAGCGGCGGATGCAGAAACACCCCTTCGAAAGGGTCGCAACCCCGTACCAGGTGTACCAGTGGGCCTCCCCTGTGCTCGAACATACTATTGACGCAATACGCGCTGAAGACAGTAAGTATGTTCTAAATATTGTTGCTTTCTGTGTTACTTTTATAGGATTATTTCTGTTATGTAAGTTTTTATCATCGTTCGATATTGTATCGAATACACGCTTCATTGCAACGAACAGAAAAAGATAACCATCTTGTCACCAGTTGCAGTCGTTCTACTGGCCTTTAAATCAAGATTGATAAAGTAATAATTTTAAAACGTTAAAAATTATTTAAACTGAGTGTCTTATCGCACGTTATCATTTGTTTGCGGGCTGAGAGACTAGACCGAAAAAAAGTGTAATAATGAAAAAGTGTAACAATGAAAAACGACACCAAAAACCGACATCTTTTTGCAGTGATTTTTGTGGCACTTCCCGATCACCTACGAAACTAAAACTTTTTTCAGCTCCATCCATTCTGCTTGCCGTCAATTTTGAGAATATGCAAAAATGTTTATATTTTTATCGTTTAAATACCGTTTTTGAAGTGAAACTTCTTTTTTTAAACTCGATGAAACAGCAAACAAAATAACAATATTAAAATATGCGGTTTCAGAGACAATAAAATTTGTTTTTGTATAAAACCGATTAAAAGTTTGGTATAGAATATAATCGTAGATGTTCTATGTTCTAGCTTAGATGACATATAACGTGTCTTATTATCTTGTCCGTAGCTATGTACAAGTATAGTTAATACTTTATCTAAATTGGACATTGTTGTGTAATGTATCAAAATAACTTTTACAGTAAGAAGAAGAGTGAAATTAACTTATTGTAGTGTTCATTATATGCTCAGGGTCAATTAAACGTTTAAGTCACGGATTATTTGCCCTGTTAAAGATTATCTCGCACATTACGACTTAGGATTAGGTTTACCTCCATGGAGATGGGCTGCTACGCAGCACCGCGCAGGGGCGATTCCGGCTGCAATTCTAGCACTCCTTAGAATACCCCGGGATCGCTCCGTAAGCGCCGAAGAAGGCCACCGCGGGGTTTTAGCTGGTAGTGTCGGGTGGGGTGTACATAGGGGGTAGGGACTCGACCCAGCGGCTGCCCGGATAGCCATCATCCGGGCGAGGGGGATGCTGGGTCGTAAGACCGGCTAGTCCAGCATAACCGTTTTATTCTTATTCCGCTTCCCCCCGGAGCGGGCGGTAGTAATAAAACGCTTTCCCCGCGACAAAAAAAAAAAAAAAAGGATTAGGTTTACCTGAGTGTAGCAATCATTATAAAGTTACATTTCAGATAACAACTAAGTGATGTTATGCTAAATGCCATATTTTTAACCAGTTATGTTACATGCATTGTATTTTTAATTTTAATTACTATTCATATTTCTTTATAGTAGTCAAATCTATTCATGGAAGTTATTATTAAAAACTAGATACATGATTTTCCGGTTTATTGACATTGTCATAAACAGCGAGGGCGTTGAAGTGATGTTTGCTTACTTACTTCATATTAAAATTAATAATACTACTAATAATTTAAATTGATTGAATTGAATGTTTGGGTGTTTGTTACTCAATCACGCAAAAACGGCTGAACGGGTTTTGGATTAAATTTGGCACACAGATAGTTTAATAGCTGTTTACACATAGGATATTTATCTTACAAAAATATTAAGTTCTTTATAAATTCACTCATAGAAAGATGTAACAACTTAATATCAAGTGAAAAAGTGTAACAATGAAAAACGACACCAAAAACGACGTCTTTTTGCAGATATTTTTGAGACACTTCCCGATCACCTAGGAAACTAAAACTTTTTTATGTATTATATAATAATAATAATAATACTAGCCCTGTATTAAATATTGTCCCACTGCTGGGCACGGGCCTCCTCTACTAATGAGCAGTCCATACAGCAACCAACTGGGCTATCGCTGCTTCTATTCTATGTATTATATATCTACCTTTTTTAAAATAACTTTTATGCGTGCGTTGCCGCGGGCAATAGCTAGTTACTCATAAGTTAGAATTTGTTATACAGCTTTCTCGTCAAAGTTGGGTTACGAAGAGCACATTCCTGGTCAAACCCGTGACTGGAATGAAGAGTTGCAGACTACTCGCGAACTGCCGCGCTCGACGCTACCCGAGCGCCTGCTGCGTGAACGAGCTATATTCAAGGTAGGTATATCAGTGTATACACATTCAATATGACCACCCTAGGTCCAAAAAAACGATTTTTTTCTAATACACTTTAGACAATATTTATTATTATGTACAGGCGGACTTAATGCCTAAGGCATTCTCTGCCAATCAACCTTTGGTTTTTCGAGTCTCTTGTGAAATTATGTTAGTTTATCATGTTGTAAGAGCCTTGTCAAAAGTTCAAAAAGATAAAATAAATGGGGGTCGCTCAAGATTAAAAAGAAGTCAGTAATTGATTTTTTATTAAATTTTTTTTCTGTTCCCAATATTATTTTCTAGGTTTAAAATAATAAAGACTGAAAATTTCAAATCGATATCTCTGATTTTTTAAACTTTCAAAATAGAGTAGAGTAGTTTCATGTGTTTTCGAGCGACCTCCAAATGAAAATAAGATTCATAATAAAATGAATGCGTTCAAAATTATTTGAACTAGCGGTTCAATTGATTTTTCTATCGTGGACAATTTTTTTAAGTTCATTTTATACAATACAATGTTGTTACAAAATGTTGTTTTTGATATCAGGTGCACAGTGACTTCGTGGCGGCGGCGACGCGCGGCGCCATGGCCGTCGTCGACGGGAACGTGATGGCGATCAACCCCGGCGAGGAGCCCAAGATGCAGATGTTCATTTGGAACAATATCTTTTTCTCGCTCGGGTTTGACGTGCGCGACCATTACAAGGACTTGGGAGGCGACGCAGCCGCTTTTGTGGCGCCGGTGAGTCCCTGATTCAAACCATTCATATTAAGTGCATAATTAGTTAAATAAATACACCCAACAGTCACACACACAGTTCTGATCCCACGCTAGGTAAAACCAGTATCGTGGGTATTAAGAACTACGAGGGACTACGGTCCCACAACACCCAGACCCGAAACAAATATCTGTCTGTCACACAAATATTTTATCTCAGTGAGGGATCGAACCCACGGCCTCTCGTTTCAATCAATCAATGTGCTGTTTAGAAGTCAGGTATAACTGGGGGTTTTATGTGAATTCAAAATTATCTGCATACATAAGATGTTTTTATTATGATTGTTTTTATATATAGATCTAATCAGAATAATACTCTGATCAATATAATCACCTGTATATTTAACTCTTAACACGTTGACTGCGGCGCACACACACGGTGTGTTTTTGATTTTACTACGCGCATGCGGCCGTCACACGCTAGGTGCGTTTTAAAAAAATCCATACAAGGATGCGGGCGCACACGCTAGGTGTGTTTTTTATTGCGCGACGCCAGTGCGGCCGGCACACGCCAGGTGCGTTTTACAAGAATATATACAATGATGGTGGCTTCACCTACATTATTTTATGTAATATTTTATTACTTGTCTTGGATAGTCATGGTTTGATTTATATTTATAGGAATAATTATACTAAATGTAGCTTTGAACATTAAGCGAGTTATTTCGATCAATCAATTGCATAAATAACATTTATTATAAGAACAATCAAGATACAGTGTAAACTCCATGTAACGTCACTCTATTTAACGACAAACTCTCTTAAGCGTCGAAATCAATTGGCTTTGGTTGGTTTAGCTTGTTTTTCATACAATGTTTCACTCTATATAGCATTACACCCACTCTCAATAACGACAACAATTAAGTTGCTAAAATTAGTAAAAACTGCGCAGCTGTGTACGATCTATTGTCGCTTTATTATCCTAGCCCGCAATAAACTCGACTGTCGGCATCATGCATACCGAACTTTCTAAGAAATTCATTCTTTTGTTTACAAATTGGGATTGCTTGCACGTGTAGACTGTTATTGACCATGATTCATAACTAGGAGTCATGGATTATCTATACCTTATCATATTCTTAGTTGCTCACAAACTTGCAAACTGTAAACATGGCTACTAAAAGAAAATCACTGTGTATTGACGAAAAAGTTTTACTGATACGCGCAATAGAAACGGGAGAGAAGATAAGTGATGTTGGCAAACGCTTTGGATTTAGTCGCTCTACCGTGTCCACAATATGGAAAAATAAAGAAAAAATCCTCCACGCTGCGGGCGAGGGAAAATCTTCCAAAAAATTAAAGAAACCTATATACGAAGATTTGGATAAAGCTGTACTATCATGGTTTCATCGACAGCGCCAGAATAATATGCCTATCTCGGGGCCGCTCATGAAAGCTAAGGCGGAGAATTTTGCTGCTGAACTTGGTTTAACTTCTTTCAAAGCATCAGAAGGATGGCTCGGAAAATTCAAGCAGCGTCATCATATCAACTATGGTAAAATAAGTGGGGAAGCACGAAGTGTTGATACAAATGTGACTCATGATTGGATTAACAGAGTGTGGTCAAAATTCATAGAAAAATACGCCCCAAGTGACATTTTCAATGCTGATGAAGCAGGAATTTTCTATAAGTTGACTCCAGATAAAACTCTGAAATTTAAAGGGGAAAAGTGTGTGGGAGGAAAGCTTTCCAAGGAGCGTATTACGGTGCTTGTGGCTGCTAATATGGATGGCACAGAGAAAAAAAAGCTACTAATAATAGGCAAATCGAAAAATCCGCGCACTATACAGCACTCTTTTCGACATGCTGGACTTTGTACCAATTCTACGAGTGATGAGGTGGAAACAGAATCTGAGTTTGAAAGCGACGACGACCTTCCATTAACTGAGTGGATTCAACAATTCAACATGGCAGGAAATACGGTAAATCTTCAAACCTACATTGAAGTGGACGACCGCCTGCTTACAACGGCTTCACTCACAGACGAAGAAATTTTGGATTCAGTGAGAAAAACTGAGGATCAAGAACAAGGTGATGAAGAAGATGAGACGGATGAGCCTGAGCTTCCGCCGAGCATTAAAGAAGCTCTGGAAGCAGCAAAATTATTGGAAAAATATTTCCTTTATAACCAAGATGCCTCAGTATTGCTAGATATTAATAAAATAACTAAAAAAATACAACAAAATTACTGGTGCAGCAAAAGACGTCAGACAAAAATAACAGACTATACTCAATAGCGTTCAAATAACATTCTTTTTTATGCACATAACTACTAACAATAGTCAGAAATAAACTTTTTATTTTTCTAATTCTGATGTTTCTTCTCTCCATTTAACGACAACTCTCTATAACGCCATAAAATGCACAGTCCCTTCAGTGTCGCTATATAGAGTTTACACTGTATATATTTTTATTACATTTAAAAAAGAAACACAAATTTTAACAAATACAATAACAGCTTTGGTAGTTGTTATTTTAGAGCATGGATATTTAAAGAGTAACTTTGTACAAAACTATGCGAAATTACTGTGTTGCAAGTAACTCACCAGTACCCTAAATATGAGGAAAAAATCCTTCTAAATCTTTAATATTGTAGTGTAAACCGGCATATGTACTTACCTATCATATTTTTATTAGTGCACGTGTGAAGCGGCTCATTTTGTGTACGTGCCGCGGCCGGTGAAATGAACCCATCGTTTAACTTTATTGTCTTAGAGCTATAAATCACGGTGTTATTTTTATAGTTACATACGTATTTTTACTTAAAAGAATATTGAACATTGAACTGGGTTTTAAAAAAATCATATAATGGTAATATTTTCCTTCGTAATGGTTTTATGTTTATACGAATATTACACATTGATATAATACTAATTTTACAGATTTTATCGCAGCTTGTAAAATCCGTAAAATTAGTTTTATGTCAATTTTAATGCGTATTGTAGGTTATTTTTATTAAAATAATAATGCACGTATTTTGTTTACCGTTTTATTTAATATAAACTATTTTTTTTTAAAAACACACCGTATGTGTTTTGGCCGCATGCTCGTAGCGCTAATTAAAACACGCCCGGCGCGTGATGCCGCACTGGCGTTCGGGATTGTTACGCGAGTGCGGGAAACGCACCTAGCGTGTGCTAGCCGCATAGGCGTATCATCGCATTATTTCGCGCCGCAGTCAACGTGTTAAATGGCTTTCCTTTCATCATCTAGCAAAGCTCATATAGTGTCAATATTTGTGATGTTCTATAAAGTGTAGTTGAAGATGGTTGTTGTTGTTTTAGCGCAACGACCTGCAAGGCGTGAGGGTATACAGCGCTGTGGACACCCCGGGCCTGCACACACTGGGCACGGTGGTGGTGGACTACCGCGGGTACCGGGTCACGGCCCAGTCCATCATCCCCGGTATACTGGAGAAGGAACAAGAGCAAAGTGTAGTCTATGGCAGTATCGATTTCGGCACCACTGTACTTTCGCACCCCAAGTATATGGAGTTGGTAAGTACTAAGTACTTTCAGGCATTCTTTATTCGTTTACCTCACTAGAGATAGCTGTGACATAAACTCTAATAAAGGTAGTCAGACTACAACCTGTGCACTCACAGTTCCCCAAGATTATTTTCGTCCCACAATGTGATATGTGATGAGCCAATAACCACGTCGGACATACATTCCAACTCTCTGCAACTTATTTCTCATCATCATCTACCTGCCTTTATATACGCAGCCCTATCATCCGACAAATCTGCATCCACTACTTTCACGCGCATGTCCTCATTCACGCAAACAATCCATCTCTTTTTAGTTCTCCCACGACTCTTTCGTCCATCCACATTCATATTGATAACCAGTCTTGTCTGCAACTTATTTGTATTTTTTTTTATGTGATACTTGAATCCAAAACCTCCCCCCCTGCCGGCTTTCTCCTAAGTATACTGCTACTAGACCAATGATGCAATATGATTGGATAACACGAAAAATGATCTTATTTGTACTATAATGTTCGATAATGTAGTTTAGTCCAAATTGTGATTGTCTGTTGTGTAAAGGTTGCCATTTTAGTAACGATGTAGAAGAAAATATTATATTTTAATAACGTTTTTTTGTTGTCACACGTTCGAATTGTTGTACTTTAGTGAAATGACAGTGGAGTCCAGCTGAAATTCAGTGCTGTCTTTCAACAGCGTATACTGAGCTGGTACCCCTTCCGTGGGGTTTGTAAATATGATACGTTTTTTTTGTTTCTGTACATATGTATGTATGTATGTATGTCACTAGGTCTTGTAATGAGTTCTTTTTCACAATATTTCAATTAGGCAACTTAACTTAAATTGAGCTGCTCTAATCTAAGGTAATTAAACTTAAATCGTATATTAATCATATGACCAAAATATTGTTAACCGGTGTTAAAGGGCAACGCTATAGTTTCTGGCCCGTTCTTCTCTAGCGAGACTGCATTCCGAACCGGCGGTAGAGTGAAAAAATTGACTGAATCTAAATGATGTATAACATTTTATGGATTAAATAAATATTTGATTTTGATTTTTATGTGTGTTGGATGAATAAATGTTTTATTTGGTTATTTAACAGTTAAGCAAAGCGGGACAGCAGCTCAAGATCATGCCGCACTCTGTGACCAGTGCCAGCGGCGACACGGTGGAGCTGTGTTCCAGTGTCGAGTGTAAGGGGATCATCGGCAACGACGGCCGGCACTACATACTCGATCTGCTGCGCACTTTCCCTCCTGATGTCAACTTCTTGCAGTGTAAGTATGGTTCAGCGGACGAGTAGACGAGTAGCGCCTTGAAACGAGAGGCTACAGGTTCACTTCCCGCACCGAGACTAATGGACGTGTGACCTGGGTGTTGACTGGATCTGGGTGTTGTGGGACCGTAGCCCCTCATAGGTCTTGATATCTACGATACAGGTTTGACCTAGTGTAGGGTTAGAACTATGTGTGTGGCTGTTGGGTGTATTTACTTATTTTTTGTTAAGTCCACGACAGATAGGATAAGGCCATGACATATTGAAGTCTGCCAACTCTTAGTATTGCAACTATTAAATGTCAGAAAAAGGGTAAGCTTTAGTCGGCCTGAAATCTTTGCAATTATATTACGAGTGTGTGAGAAAAATATCGCCCACTCTTTTTCATAACAATGTTTGAAGTAGATACCTCCATATCAATAAAATTTGTTTTTTAGAGCAGCTGATCTGTTCATTTATCAAATAACTGCTAAGAACACGAAACACTATTTGCAACTAGCTAAAATGATCATAAATTTCAATAATATACAAAAGAATAACTTCAAAAATAAATTAAGATTTCGCTTTTGCCTGGAACCGAGACAAACACCGAAATTATGTTTCGTTGGTAAGCAATAGTACCAGGCAGCAATAAATTTTTGTAATCTTAATTATATTTGAATTATAATTACTATGTAAAAATGCATGCAATGAGCATAACACTTCATGACGTAGATTTTATCTTTCCTTGAACATTTTTATCAAATTGGAATTAGTAAATAGTCATTGTAACTGTGTCAAGTTTGAACGACAAATGATAATATTTAATATTGTTATTTTTGCAGTGGCGGATGATGACCTAAGAGAGGATATAAAGTCTATGGGATTCCCCATTATACACAAGCACAAACTATGTTGTCTACGGCAAGAATTAGTTGATAGTTTTGTTGAGTAAGTGTCTTGTGAGACAATATCTAACACAGATTAAAATTAGATCTGTAATCAATTCCTTTTCGAAAATCATTTAATTTGATTCTATCGTTTTTTATAGGGCCCGTTATTTCATGTTCATTCGTTACGCCGCCTTCCACTTACAACAGTTGAGTGCGAAGCGTCAACGAGACAACGAACCAAAATCAATTGAGGCAAACAATGAGTCGGACAAAAAAGAGGCAACAGACACTGAGGCAAAAGAAAAAGATAAAAGCCAAGAGAAAGAAGTCAAAAATAAGAAACAAAAGAAAGAAGACAAAAACAACAAAGAAAAAGATAAGAAAGAAGAAACACCAGAGGAGACTACTGTTGATAAAGATGTAAAGAGCGATGATAAGGGTAGTGATGATTTGCTGCTAAATGAGAATTACTCGGATATTGACACGGACGTGGCTAAGAAGATTGTTGAGAGCATAACGGACTCTATCTGCAGTGGAGATAAGGACAAGGAGAGTGATTGTAAGTGTTACACATCTGCATGTTATCTTTGGCGACTTTATAACATTTTATAACAATAGCTTTGTACCCGTTTTTAAGTTTATTTTTTGTTAATTTATTGCTAGAACATTTTCGGTATATAGTACTACCATATTTATCTTCCATAAGTATCTTTTAATATTTTTTTTTAATAGGATTTTTCAGTTAGCAACTATATCGTCTAATACCAAATAATGCAATTATATTACATTTTACCTTAATACTAACATGTACAATTCTTTAGCTCTGTCTGAATGTGTGTGTGTATCTTTTAATATAGTATAATAATAATAATAAAAATAATTCTAGCTGTGTATTAGACATTGTCCCACTGCTGGGCACGGGTCTCCTCTACTAATGACAGGGGTAAGGCCTTAGTCCACCACGCTTGCCTAATGCGGGTTGGTAGACTTCACATGCCTTCGAACTTCTTACGAAAATTCTGAGGCATAGGCAGGTTTCCTCACGATGTTTTCCTTCATCGTTAAAGCAAGCGATAATTAACAGTTAATACACACATAACTTTAAAAAAGAATGGCAGCGATAACCTAATTGGTTGCGGTACGGACTGTCAAGACGAAAGTCGTATGTTCGAAACCCAAATGTCATATACCTAATGAGCAATTTCAAAATAAAGTGTACCCTGCTGTAAAATTCGATTTAATTATTTATGTTTTTTTTTTCACAACTTTGAACATAATATAAGAGGAAATATGGTTTATTATAGAGGAATATAAAAAGGAACGCGGATTTCGAGGCATTTTCCCGATAATATCGAAACAAAAAACAGACTTTGTGGCGAGACCGATGTGTGACACGATTAAACATTTTTTTTAAAGAAAAGGATGATATTTTTTAGCCTTTTTTCAAATGAATTAAACTAATAACACACGTTATTCATTGAATAATCTAAGAAAATGGACTTAGTTTTAAGGATTAACACCAAATTATTGCTTTTTATTCGGTTTTGTGACTCTGTCGCTTTTTACGTGGTTGTTTTTTTAAATTTATTCTAAGAGTATAATATTTTATTTAATATGTGTAGCTTTTTCGACAATTAATACATTGACTGAAAATATATTAGTGGCCGCACGGATTTAAAAGGTAAAAACTCGTATGCTTTAATAGATTTAACTCCATCAACTTGTAGGGACAGTGACAAAGTGGAAGTCTTAAAATTCAAAGGCTGTGTTCACATAATTGAAAAGTTTTCCAAATAATACATATTATACTAAGTTAACAAATAACATCAAGTTAAAAATTTATACATTGTTAGTCCTACTTCTCAAATTCGAACTATGCCAAATTATTTACTACTTACTGAAAAAATCGAAGAACAGGGTAGATAAGAAATAAAACAATGATTTTGATATTTTCATATTTTTATTATTCTCTTAGTTTCTTTATTTTAATTATGTTTATAAATTGGACTTGTTGGCATCAATTAATAGGAACTCCGTAGTTTATTATCACATCATCTGTAAACTTCAACCATTAGGAGCCGAATACATATTTCCTTATTTAGACGATTTTTTGCAAAATATAGCGGTCACAAAACGGAATGTTCCGGTTGGTCCAAATTTTCGATTTTAATTTAGATTAATTTTTAATTAAAATTATGTAAAATAATCTATTACAGATACTTTTAAATGATAAACTCGACATTTAACATTTCAAATTATATTTACTAAACCACTCGCATCATTAACATATTTTATTTATCAAATAGTGTCTTACAAGACAGGAAGGGGACAGGTAAATTCGATGGTCTTCAATATTTTAAAATCGTCGTAAATTTTATATTGAGTAAAGTAAAAACAAAACGACAATTTATATATATTTATACAAATATGTTTTTTTTTCACTTAAATTAATATATTCGGCTAGGAGTCATTCATTACAAAAAAATAAATGAGCAAACTCGAGGGACAATGCAAAAACCAGGGGTACAATTTTTTTTGAAATTGCTCTAATATAGTATATTGATTATTAAGTATTGTCTGTTAATTTATGATATTGTAATTGTAGCTGGCGAACGTTCTCGCGCAGTAGTAGCGGCCGCGGCTCGCGCAGTGGCGTCACTGAAGGAGTCCGAGTTCGACGTCCGGTTCAACCCCGACGTGTACTCGGCGGGCATCAAACACGCGGCGACGCCTGAACAGCTCGCCAAACAAAGACACCTTGTCAAGGAGGCCGCTGCTTTTTTGCTTACCACACAGATTCCTGCATTCGTAAGTCGTTTATCATAGATTTAAACACCTTATATGTATTTACTTCCGTACCGTAATCTCGGATAACGCATGATACGATACGTATGTGTACGGGTTCCGCACTAATGTGCGGTTATATTTAGTATAGATTCATTTTAGCATCGTAAGCAAATATCACTTTAACATTATACAAACATATCATGTCAATTCAGTTGCAATAAAAGCGCTCATCGAAATGGTTGTTTTTATCATTTATAAATCGTTCCCCTGTCATTATATATTATCATATATATGTGTGTGCCGGCATAGCACATAACAGTGTGAACCAATGTGTCAACGTCAGTACGAAGTATTAAAAATTAAATAAAGAATAAAACGCAAGTCTTATTTTAGTTGGATAAATGCGTAGCAGTAGCATATGTTAGTGTATTTGATTTGTATTTTCTTCACATATTTTACTACTGTTATGGCAGCACACACTTTCTTTTAAAACTATCATAATAAACAACATACAATACAAAATACGAACTAAGATAGTTATCTACACTTACGATTTCTGCTCCTTTATAGATGTAAAAAAATACGATGAGTGTTGTTCTTATTTCTTATTGTTTAAGAATGTTGTAAATGTAGTATATTTGCTGGATATTATATTCATATCCGCTCGGATAGCGACCACCGTACACAGGGTGTAAAACCCGCCAAGTGTGTCGCGTTCCGGGATCAGCCAATGAACATCCGGTTTTTGTCGGTGGTCTAGGGGTGTTGGGGTACGATGTTTGGCTATTTTGCGGCCTTCCGAGTACTCTGACAATAGCCCATCAACCGCTTCTTCACTTTCTTGCCCATGGCGTAGTGTGGAGAAGCAGGCCGGCATGATTGTGTTGAGTAGCGAGGGATATATTGTCTCTTGCTACTCGATACTCTAATTGGACGGCACTGTGCTTACCATCAGGTGCAGTGTGGTCAATTTGCCGTGCCAGTTAAAAAAAAATGATTCTCTGTATATTTATTGAGCGCGTGTGTGATGTGTGTATGATGTATGTGTGTGTGTGTGATGCAGGTCCGCGAGTGCCTGGAGCACACGTCCGCCCCGATGGACGGCGCGGGGCTGACGGAGGCGCTGCACGCGCGCGGCATCAACGTGCGCTACCTGGGGCGCGTGGCGGCGGCGCTGCGTCCGCACCACAACCTCAACTACTTGCACGCCATCGCACTAGCAGAGCTCGTACTGCGCGCCGCCAAGCACGTCTACACCGCATACCTGCAGGTACTCTCCACTTATCACTACTCAATACTACCCACTACCACTCACTACAACGCACTACTACCTCTACTACCCACTACTACTCACTACTACCCATTACTACCCACTACCACCCACTACCACTCACTACTACGCACTACTACCCCTACTACCCACTACTACTCACTACTACCCACTACTACCCACTACTACCCACTACTACCCCTACTACCCACTACTACTCACTACTACTCACTACTACCCCTACTACCCACTACTACTCACTACTACTCACTACTACCCCTACTACCCACTACTACTCACTACTACTTACTACTACCCCTACTACCCACTACAACTCACTACTACTCACTACTACCCCTACTACCCACTACTACTCACTACTACTCACTACTACCCCTACTACCCACTACAACTCACTACTACTCACTACTACCCCTACTACCCACTACTACTCACTACTACCCCTACTACCCACTACTACTCACTACTACCCACTACTACTCACTACTACTCACTACTACCCCTACTACCCACTACTACTCACTACTACTCACTACTACTCACTACTACCCCTACTACCCACTACTACTCACTACTACTTACTACTACCCCTACTACCCACTACAACTCACTACTACTCACTACTACCCCTACTACCCACTACTACTCACTACTACTCACTACTACCCCTACTACCCACTACTACTCACTACTACCCCTACTACTCACTACTACTCACTACTACCCCTACTACCCACTACTACTCACTACTACTCACTACTACCCCTACTACCCACTACTACCCCTACTACCCACTACTACTCACTACTACTCACTACTACCCACTACTACTCACTACTACTCACTACTACCACTTACTACTCTCTACTACCCGTACACGTTATCGATTCTTCCCACATACGGATAAATAAACTACGTACTTAAGCTTGCAAATAACATAATCCTATTGGTCTATTTCCATGGATTAATTTAGTTTATTAAAATTAGGTGTGTATAAAATTGAGTTAAATCTATTGAGTTTGCAAGAAATATACAATCGGGCTATATACTATCACACTTATGGGAATAAGTTAACAGAAAGAGCTCTAATCAGAGAGGTTAAGCCTTAGTCATATGTTATAAATTCTTGTGATGATAATGAAATATCAATATCAATATAGAGATATACAAATATCATCATTATCATCAGATTCACAGAGATTGTATTGAAACTTTATAAATAGAAAACACAACAAGATTTATCCACCTACTGAACGTGTATAACTAAACCGTGTTTGTATTGTATTGTATTGTTTGTGGTCAGGGCTGCGAGCCGATGAGCATCGGTTCAGGCGTGGCGCACTTCCTGAACTGCCTGGTGGGGTCGTGCGCGGCGCCGGCCGTCCCCGCGGCGGAGGGCGCGGCGGTGGGCGGCGGAGCCCGGGGTGCGGGGCGCGGCGGCCGCGGGAGGAGGGCGCGCCGACACGCGCACGCACCGCTCTCGCCGCAGCCGGACTGGCACAACCTCACGCCTAAGGCGCTCTTCTCACAGATCAAACAGGAACTTAAGGTACTACCGACTATATTAGAGTTGCCAACCGTCCTGTTTTCCCAGGATATGTCCAGGTTTTTAGTGTCCTAGATAGTTTTTAAGCAGCGTCCTTGTTTTTAAAGCGCCTTGATAAGGTCCTGTATTTTAAAATTCGCACACCACTTTTGCAATCCTTACTTTAGGGGCGGCGTCTCGGCTCGCAATTTAAAAAAAATATTTAAATAAAAATAAATATTTTAAAACAAAGATGCGTCCTGTTTTTAAACTGAATTGTCCTGGTTTCTAACTTCAAACCCTAGTATTTGAATTCCGGAGTTGATAACCCCAGACTACATCATATTGTACTTCAACTCATTTGTGCACATCGTACTTTCAAATGAACATACTCTTTACTACTATTACTATTACTGTTCATAATAATTATATAGCATTTCTTAAATATAGCATTGACCAAGTATTTTTACATTTGCAGGCATATTGGGGCTACGAATTGAACGCCGATAATATGGAGTCGGTCATTGAGAAGAATGGCTTACAAAAAATTTCGCTTCTCAGGTAATATTTGTTCTCATGCATATATTTGATAAATTTTTATTAAGCGATGTTTATAAATGTGTATTTTATTTGACAGATCATTTGCACTTAAAGTAGGCTTGCAAGTAGTACTGCGTGAGTACGACTTCGATAGCAAGAACAAGGCGCCGTTCACAAGTTCCGATATCATGAACATATTCCCAGTTGTTAAACATATAAACCCTCGTGTGAGTATGACGATTTATTCTGAAAAATATTTTTGTTTTTTTTTGTATTCCACACCTATATACTCTGCCTTGTATTGACATGTATACAGTAATTTTTTTGTCTCATGTGAATGTGACTTGTAGAATGTATTGTGTCTTATTTTTATAATGTAATGACAAATTACAAAAGACCTACGGCTGAGTTTCTTGGTGCTTCTTCTCAGACCAGTGGACATATCCGAAGCACAGTAGACTTACATTATTATCATATGTAAAAAGTGCCCCTAGCGGCCTAATTTATGAATATGATGATGATTTGTATGATATGGAACTTTATGTCTAAAATAAATCGGTAATATATTGTTCACAGGCGTCCGACGCGTACAACTTCTACACGACTGGTCAGAACAAAATCCAAGCGGGCGCGGTGTCCGAGGGCCACGAGCTCATAGCGGAGGCGCTAAATCTCCTCAACAACGTGTACGGAGCGATGCACGGCGAGATCGCACAGTGTCTCCGCATGGTGGCGCGCCTGTGCTACGTCACGGGAGAGCACAGGGACGCCATGGCCTACCAGCAAAAGGCTGTACTCATGTCGGAAAGGGTCAACGGCATCGATCACCCTTACACTATTACTGAATATGTGAGTATACTTGTTATAATATTAGGGGAAGTCCCAAATAGCAGCGAAAGCCTAGTTGGTTGCGGTACGGACTGTCAAGATGAAAGTCGTATGTTCGAAACCCAAAATGGCATACACCTCTGACTTTTCTAAAGTTACGTGTGTATTCATTGGTAATTATTGCTTGCTTTAACGGTGAAGGAAAACATCGTGAGGAAACCTGCATACCTGAGAATTCTCATAAGAATTTCGAAGGTATGTGAAGTCTACTAACCCGCATTAGGCCAGCGTGGTTGACTAAGGCCTAACCCCTCTCATTAGTAGAGAAGGCCCATGGCCTGCAGTGGGACAATGTTTAATACAGGGCTAGTATTATAAGTCCCATTTATTAGACATATCGAGGGTATTTCATAAATATCTGTGGGTAGATTGATAATTACCAACTGAGTGGGTATAACGGTTTGCAATAAAAGGGAGCGCGCGGGCGTTCCGGAGCACAGTCTATTCTCGGACTGTCCACAGTACTGAAATAGTGTGCGATCAGTTCACATTGGCATACACCGCTGTTGGTCTGATGGCAGTTCAGCATAGAGGGTTATGCTGTCCGTGTGCACTTGAGACTAATTGGAAAGTGGTATTTGGTAAATCCTCACATGGTTGTTAATGGTGGGCACTGAGGTGTGTAACACAGATCATTAAATTGATCAGTGACTCTGTTGTGTTTCTAACAATATTTTATGTATAATGATTGCTTAAAGAAACAACCGCCCGTGGATCAGACACTTTAAACATGATACTCTGTTTTATAAGTATCGATAGCTTAGTATATAATGGCGAGACGAGCAGATCATACGATGATAAGCGCCTCGCCAGCCCATAAACAACAGTAACATCAGTCAGAGCTTGTAAATTACTAAGTACTGTATGATACTATACTCCGCTCAACATCCCGAAACGTAAGATGTTACAGCTAATGCATAGTATTTTAATGGTCCTTCGAACCGGAACACAAGTGTGTTTGCCTGCGGTTGGACAAACACAGTTGTGGTTTGGTTCTAGAAGTAGCTTAGCAGAAATAGACACAAGTAGTGGCAGTTTTGAATAGTAGACTATGCTATAGACAGAATAGAGTATAGACAGTATGGTCTACTGGTTGTCTAATTTAGTACGAATATTTCATAGAAAACTGATGTGTAGTAGCTGTTGCTTTTTGTGCGATGAATGAGATTTTCTAAGGCCTGTTCATTTCCTTTAAGGCTGGTCACACACACAGGATTTGTCTGGTATTGTTAGTGCTCATGGGCGATCGAGATCACTTATCATCAGGTGACCTACCTGCTCGTTTGCCGACCCTTACTTATATAGTATTCATATTGTTCCTTTTTATATGCCTACATGATCGATAAAGTTTATTTATCTATATTTATACGAGAGAAACCTACCAGCTATATGGGCTTCAGTGCAGTCTTCTTTTTTCTTATTTAGACGCAGTTATAATTTTCGTTTACAATAAATTATATCTATACTATTATATAAAGCTGAAGAGTTTGTTTGTTTGTTTATTTGAACGGGCTAATCTCAGGAACTACTGGTTCCAATTGAAAAAATCTTTTAGTGTTGGATAGCCCATTTATCGAGGAGCGCTATAGGCTATATAACATCACGCTATGACCAACAGGAGCGGAGCAGCAATGAAAAATGTTGCAAAAACGGGGAAAATTGATTCCTTTTGAGAGCTTCCGTTGCGTACGCTGCGTTAACGGTTAAAGTTACATAACAATCATGTACGACGAAATTGTTCCTCTTAAAAAGTTCTAAAAAAAGTCCGCGATAGCATATGTCTATCTATTTCGGTTGGCTCACTATAACCTTTTTAATGGTTATCGAATTTGTTCTGAAACAATGCATTATTTGGAAAGGGGTTTTATAGACATGGTATTAATCCTCATCCAAATAAATACTTTATTCATCAAAAGTATTTAATTTTGAACAAAGTTGCCCTTTACGTCATTTGATTTCAATGAATATTACAGTTTTAAAATATCTCCACAGCAAAATTAATATTGTTGTTTGTATGTCTGTTTCTTTTTTTTTTATTTTTTTTTATAGTATAGTTATATTTTCTTACCTTTTCATGACTAAACGGGTGAACGAATCCTAATGAAATTCAGTAGAGGGATAGATTATATCCTAGGGAAGGACATAGGGTATCTTTTGTCTCAAAAAATTATCTTGAAAGGGGTGAAATGGAGGTTAAAAGTTTGTATGGGCAATCCGTAATACTTCAACTTAGGGATCTGAAAATTCATATTTAGGCTTTTGGTAAAAAATAAAGAAATACGTGTTTCAACGTTTTTACCAAATCATCCCTTAAAGGGCGAAGTGAGGAGTTAACTTATGAGGTATTCTTTAAATATAATCTCAAGCTTCAGGCACAACACTTTTTTTGTCGCGGGGAAAGCATTTTATTGCTGCCGTCCGCTTCGGGGGGAAGCGGAATGAGAATAAAACTGTTATGCTGTACTAGCCGGTCTTACGACCCAGCACCCCCTCGCCCGGATGATGGCTATCCGGGCTGCGGCTGGGCCGAGTCCCCACTACTTATGTACACCCAACCGGACACTACCAGCTAAAACCCCGCGGTGGCCTTCTTCGACACTTACGGAGTGATCCCGGGGTATTATAAGGAGTGCTAGAAGTTTAAGTTAGGAGTTGTGTCTGTCTAGCCATCTAGACAGTCACAACACCAGAGATACAGGACGATCGCTATAGGTGTATCAGTGCAGAAGACAACTCCTTGCATTGATACTTCTGCTCCCGAAAATAACCTCCACGGGGGCGGAGCCGCGAGCAACAGCTAGTTTAATATAAAGTGGATTCCTCTAAATAATAATAATTCGATATAATTTCCTATTGTCGATATTTAGGGATTGAAACGTATTAGGTTATCATCAGTAATAGCTGTGTTCACTGTTCGAGAAAGTATAAAAAAATATTCCCTGCGCCATTTAAATATTATTGGGTGATCGCCAAAAACTATTTAAATGCATCGTAATGGTTATTGTTCAAGAATGTGACTGTTTTTTTCTCATTTTCTTTTTAATTTCATCTTGTGTCGTCGATAAAACAAGATTTATTAAGATTTGGTTTTTACTGACGTACGAAACGTAATTTTAGAATTTGTAATGCCTTTCTTGAATGTAGAAATTGTTTCTGCACTAAAACAAATAGATTTATTTTAATTTGTTTTATTTATCCTTTGCAATATAATTTTAGTCCGCAGCCTCTTTTGTAATTATGTGTTGCATAATTTTAAGGAATGTAATGCTAATAAATTATGTATGACTGGTTGAACATAAAGATTTAGCTTAATGATGAAAGCATATTGCAATTTTGATGCAATCTTCTTATACTTAGTCTCCTCGCAACTCAGCATGCAGGGAAATTTTCTAAACAATTCGGAAATAATCTCTTAATTTATTGATTGCCAAAGATTATACACACACACACATACACTCACGCCTGTAATCCCCGAAGGGGTAGGCAGAGGTGTAACGAGTACACCCTCTTTTCGCCGAATTTCGGTCCCATAATGTGATAGGGGGCGAGCCTATCGCCATACCGGGCACAAATTCCAGACTCCGGGCTAATACTGAGGAATTTCTAGATAGAAAAACCCAATATCACTTAAATTATTATCATTTTTAAAGATTATCGTATGTAGAATTTATTTTTCGGTCACCCTAATCATACTGTACTGCCATACTGTCGTAATTTGCTTTTGTCTATTTGTGCCTTGTAATATGAATATATTATAAGATCTAGAATCAGTTTAATATGCGTGCCACGACACAGTGAAGATTATTCGCCTTTTGACGCTAAAAACAACATTGCTTTGGGGTAAAAAATTTTTTTTTTAGCATAGTCCAACAAACGAGCCATTGGGTCACCTGATGTAAAGTGATCACCACCGCCCATGAACATCCACAATACCGAAAGTGTCATGTATGTGCTGTCGGCCTTGAAGGACAGGAATAGGGATAAGGGAAGGGAAGGGGGAATCTGGGCCTCCGGATATCTCACTTACCATAAATCTACTCAATTAATTTTTCAATCAGTATAGATACTTCGACTATTTATTAAAGTTATTGTTTTTTAATCGACGCATCGGCTTTCGTGTCCTCTTGATAAGTGTTTACGATATTGTGAATATAGGTTAGTTTATTTAAATGATATTAGTTTATTTTTGTTAGTTCCAAAGTTTCTTGTTGTGTTTGTGTTACTTTTCTCTTGTTGCGGTGAAAGATGCCACCTATGTATATTTACAGTGCTCGTGACTATGGCAGCAGGTTCCTGTTTTGGGAGAAACTCCTGAAAATGGATCACATTAATTGAGAAAAATGCTAATATTGTCCGTTGTGTATACGTTTTTAAGGTCGGATATCCTAGATCAATTTAACAAAATCTTGTTTATATCGTTATTTTATCAACAATACTCTATTTCTAAACTTAAAAATCTATGAACCTTAAAAAATATCCCGTACATTATAGTCTTAAGTCTATCCAAGAATGGCCCCATAAGGTTATATATTTTGTTTTCAGTCTCACCTGGCGTTATACTGTTTTGCAAATGGTCAAGTAAGCACCGCACTGAAGCTGCTGTACCGAGCTCGCTACTTGGCGTTGCTCGTGTGCGGTGAGAACCACCCCGAGATGGCACTTTTGGATGTAAGTTACAGTATCACATTTCATTATTCTAACGCTATTTTGCTCTAGCAGAACTATATTGTATGATATGTAAATACACACGGTAGTACGTCCGTCATAGATTTAAACACTAGATAGTTAAAAGAGCTATTATTATAACATGTAGATTGCAGATTAACAATCTGCAAAAGCATCCCGTTGTGAACATTTGCCAAGTTCTTGATGTACTCATTTTAATTAATTGCAGGGAAATATACTCACTTTTGTCGTTAAACACTATGTGACGAGTGAAATGTGTAATAGTAATGATTATATTACTGTATTATATACCAAGAAATTACTATCATACCGCTTAAACTTAATGTCAGAAATGTGTAGTCTATTAAATAATTAATCACTGCGTGTGTCTTGCCTACATTTGTGAAGCTCGACCGATATTTTGGGGGTATTGATATTGTTGGCGATTACGTACTTTTAGCGCTTGACTTGTTATCTTATCTACTAACATCTTTATATTGTGTTAACGGGTTACAACATTTTATATGATTAAGAGGGCAAATCTCGTGACGTATTTGGTAATTTATATTTATTTAAAATTTTATTATATTAGCGATTTTGGGAATGTAGCTTCTCTTTTTGTAAAAGTATAAGAAAATAAGTATCTCATAAATTATAAGTGTCTAAGTGAGATGGAAATATAAGGTGAAGTATTGAAACTAGGTATTAACTACCAACCTTTCGGAAAATGGGTTAGACCATCTAACGGCCAATTCTATAACCGCGCGCTTATTGGCCAAATTAAATAGCGTGCGCTTCCCCGGCTTTTCCTGTTACACACTTCCGTGAGTTCGTGAAAACAGTTTTCACGAAATCACTCCCACAGATTGCAGGAAAGCGAGAGGAAAGATGTTATATATGACGGGTCGGGCGGTCATCGGCCGAGGCAGTGAGAGGGCTGACACGACCCTCTCTGATCTCCAGGTATGGTCAGGATGCATAGCGTATGATACTTCGGTAATAAAACACGAGATTAACACTTCAGAGTCTATTTAAGCTACCACCAGTTCGGAATGCAGTCATCCATGGGGAAGAGCTGGCAAGAAACCCTCATGGTTGCTCTTTTAAACACATCACAGTTTACATTACAATATGTGGTACACAATAACACTTTCACATCACGTTAACTTACTACTTTAACTATATTTCGACATTACGACCGACAAGTTACTAACTGTTTCAATGACTATACACGAATGCCGCACCAAAGACGAGGTGCTCTTTTATATTGTGATTTTCGTTGTGACCCACTCCTCTGCGAGTGAGATCACTCGATAAACAAGTCGAAACCACCTTCAAAATAGCAAAACAAATGGCGGTATCCACAGTTTACAATAAAAAAAGTTATTAGCAAGTTCAATTCAGTGTCCATATTCATCACGCTCCGACACGGCCGTCCTGACAGCTCACACGTCCCAGTGTGATGTACCTGAAAAGAAAATACCACACAGTATCATTCACGCTCGGCCATATCTGACCTAATCTTATTACCCACATAGATTGGACCCACATAGGCTTTTGCCACATAGAACCCCGGCACATAGAACCCCTCACACAGACCCCTTTGCCACATAGGCTCCTCACACAGACCTCTTTGCCACATAGGCTCCTCACACAGACCTTTGCCACATAGGCTCCTCACACAGACCCTCACACAGACCCTCCCTCATATACCTTAAGCGCGGACCGCGGACCCGAGGTCACTCAAAATACATTGAGTAGACAATAACCAGGCTACGGACGCAAGGTATAGACTAAACCCTGATATTTCAGACCCCTTTGCCACACAGATCCCCCTACACACAGATCCCCCTCATATACCTTAAGCGCGGACCGCGGACCCGAGGTCACTCAAAATACATTGAGTAGACAATAACCAGACTACGGACGCAAGGTATAGACTAAACCCTGATATTAACATCTCAATTAATTGCTCGCTTTAACAGGGGGTATAAAAAACAAAACCAGAAGCGACTCACCAAATTTCACATAAATCCACGCGCACACAACATGTGTAAACACGCAATGTACACGCCATTGCACTTCGTACACCTCAACCACACCGATACAGTTGCGCCACAGATCCGCCACAGCTCAGCCACCGCATATGGAATTTAAACACAAAATCATTAACACAGTAATCATCAACGCTTCATATTTTCCAGATTGTTCATAACGATCGTTTAATCACGACTTTAATTAGAGACTTATTACATTTCGTCAACATAGAACATCAAATTGATTCGAAAACTCCTAACTTTTAAATTTACAGTAGACCACAGTGCATTGCCCACTCTTTACTAAGCACAACACGATAGAATACACTGTAGTATTCTTGGGGCAACCTATACCATCACTATTTTGATAAAAGAATTTTAATCGAGTCTCTTTGGATAACCCAATAAAGTTTACACATAGAGCCAACAACCAATGTTGTCTAATCTGTCAAAAAAAACAAAAATAACACTTTGGTACTGTGTGTACTATTACATCACCTGATTCACGATAGTGGGTGTTGATCCTTTATCTCACTTCTGATGACGGGTCGGGCGGTCATCGGCCGAGGCAGTGAGAGGGCTGACACGACCCTCTCTGATCTCCAGGTATGGTCAGGATGCATAGCGTATGATACTTCGGTAATAAAACACGAGATTAACACTTCAGAGTCTATTTAAGCTACCACCAGTTCGGAATGCAGTCATCCATGGGGAAGAGCTGGCAAGAAACCCTCATGGTTGCTCTTTTAAACACATCACAGTTTACATTACAATATGTGGTACACAATAACACTTTCACATCACGTTAACTTACTACTTTAACAATATTTCGACATTACGACCGACAAGTTACTAACTGTTTCAATGACTATACACGAATGCCGCACCAAAGACGAGGTGCTCTTTTATATTGTGATTTTCGTTGTGACCCACTCCTCTGCGAGTGAGATCACTCGATAAACAAGTCGAAACCACCTTCAAAATAGCAAAACAAAAGGCGGTATCCACAGTTTACAATAAACAAAGTTATTAGCAAGTTCAATTCAGTGTCCATATTCATCACGCTCCGACATATATAAAAAAAATGCAGAAAAATAAATCAGGCCAGTACTGCAGAACTGCAATTTCATAGGTAAAGACCTATTATAAATAGGCCCTACTTTGCCGACTTTAGTTCTATACGACTCATATAATGGCGATAGACTCGCCCTTTATCACATTATGGGACAGAAATTCGGCGAAAAGTGGTTGTACTGTGGTTACCTCTGCCTACCACTTCGGGGATTACAGGCGTGAGTATATATGTGTATGACTCATATAATAAACAAGCTGTTGCTCGCGGCTCCGTCCGCGTGGAGGTTAATTTTGGGAAAAAAGTATTCAATCCAAGGAATTATCTCCTGCACTGATGCACCTGTACCGATCGCCCTTCCTCTCAGGTAGTTAGGTAGGTGTTGAGCTTGAATTTATTTTTGCGCGCGATATTTTTTTGCGATAACCCCAAGATATTCATTTAAATTATATAGTGTAAAAGATCTACTAATGTGCATGAAATGGTTAAAGAAAGAAAGGCATTTGATATGGTCTGGCATCGTGGCCTTCTCTCCAAACTCCCGGCATACGGTCTGCCCGACAACCTGTGCAAGTGGATTTCCGGCTTACTGCATGAGCGTAGAATGCGTGTCCTCGTTGATGGACACGCTTCGCAGCTCATGTCAGTAAATGCCGGAGTACCACAAGGTTATGTGATTTCGCCCACCTTGTTTCTTCTGCATATCAATGATATGTTGTCGCTTGGCAACATTCATTGCTATGCAGACGACAGCACGGTTCATGGGCGTTATAGCAGCAAGCCTCCTGGTTGCCGGGCGGATACTGATAGGAGACGAGAGGATCTTGTCGTTGAGCTCAACCAGACCTTGGATCTCATCTCATCACGGGGTACCAGGAATCGGGTTGAGTTTAATGCCAAGAAAACCCAGGTGTGCGCGTTCTCGTGCAAGAAGTCTCCGTTTTCTCCAATCCCCGTTCTTCAGGGTGTTCCACTCGCAATGCGGAATGACCTTAGTGTCCTAGGTATGGATATCCGCTGCGATCTTAATCCAAGGAGTCACATCGAGGGCGTAATATCTGCCACTTCACGCAGGGTCGGAATCCTGAACAGGGTGCGGCGGTTTTTCACGCCTGGTCAACTCTACCGCTTATATAAAGCGCAGGTGCGGCCGGGAATGGAATACTGCTCGCACCTCTGGGACGGTTCCGCAAGGTACCTTCTCGATGCCTTGGATGGGTTGCAGCGGCGGGCCATCCGCATTGTGAATGATGCAGACGTGAGTAACAGCCTGGAGCCGCTACAGCTGCGTAGGGATATTTCCTCGCTTAGCGTGTTCTACCGTCTGTATCATGGCGAATGCTCTGAAGAATTGTTTGATCTTATCCCATCCTCTCCCTTCCATACCAGAACCACGCGTACTGGCTTGCGGAGCCACAGCTTCGTGGTGTCTACTACCCCGGCCCGAAACAAGAGGTTCGCAAATTCGTAGCAAAGCAAAACGTAAAAAAGCAAAGCTAAACAGCAGGCCGGCATGATTGTGTTGAGTAGCGGGGGATAGACTGTCTCTCGCTACTTGATACTCTATCTGGACGGCACTGCGCTTACCATCAGGTGCAGTGTGGTCACTTTGCCGCGCCAGAATAAAAAAAAAATAAAAAAAAGAAACTAACGTTAACTTTGATAAGGATAAATACTGTATCCGTCTAAATAATTTTCCAATTACCGCATTGTACGTGACAATTTTTTTGAGTTTAGGACTAGAGGAACGGGTGATAGTGTTCCTCTAGCGAAGGGGGGTCTCCAGTCAGGCAGGTGTTATGCCCGACCGGCCGCGGCCCCTCCAACCGTTGATATTTGTATCTTGTATTTATACAATGTGCTGCGTAATTTTAACTACTGCGATTCAGCCTGGCGTCATTGCTATCTCGTCGGTGTAAGGCGCTTGTATGCCGCCACATCTAACAGACAGACAGAAGATAGATGCGGCGGAGGACTTTTTTATAATATGTTGTGAATAGTCATACATAAGTGTGTGTCAGTTGACGGTGGTTGATTATAATATATGCATGTGATTTGTAGAGCAACATCGCGTTGATCCTGCACGCGGTGGGTGAATACGAATTGTCGCTACGGTTTGCGGAGCGTGCACTGGCTGTGACGAGCTCGTCGCACGGCGCGCGCTCGCTCAAGGCGGCTGTCGCGCGCCATCTGCTCGCGCGCACGCTCTCCTGCCTCGGGGACTTCCGCGCCGCGCTGCAGCACGAGAAGGAGACCTACTCCATCTACAAGCACCTGGTGAGTACGAGCTGTCCATGTCACGTGCTATATGTACCAAATACCATTTAGTCCCAAGTGCGTACGGACAGCATAACCCTCTATGCTAAACTGCCACCAGACCAATGGTGGTATAGGACGATGTGAACTGATTAAACACCATACGTCCGTACTGTGGACAGTCCCAGACTGGACTGTTCTCTGGAGCGCCCGAGAGCTCTCTTTTATTGCAAATCTTCACCCCCACTCAGTTGGTAATTATCAATCGACCCACAGATATTTATGAAACACTCTCGATATGACTAATAAATGAGTCTTACCCTCACAATGTACCCACAGATATTTATGGAATACCATCGATGTATCTAATAAACAACAATATATTATATTTGTGTTTAGTTGGGCGAGAAGCATGAGAAGACGCGCGAATCGTCGGAGTGCCTGCGCCACCTGACGCAGCAGGCGGTGGTGCTGCAGAAGCGACTGGCGGAGGCGTACGCGCGCTCCCCGCTCACACCGGCGCACCACCCACAACTCCCGCAACACCCCCCGCTGCACATACAGCCGCCTGGCATGGCCTCCGTCATCGATATGCTCAACCTCATCAATGGTATACTCTTCGTGCAGATCAGGTGAGCTTTAACTTCCGAGTACTCTGACACTAAACCCTCGATCGCTTCTTCACCTTCCCATGGCGTAGTGTGAAGAAGCAGGCCGGCATGATTGTGTTGAGTAGCGGGGATCGATCGCTTACCATCAGGTGCAGTGTGGGATATAAAAAAAATAAAATTTACAATGATTATCCTCCCCTCCCTAATTCATTTTAAGGCTCTGGATACTGGTTCTTTCAGCCAGATACACATTTTGCTTGTCTGAGATTAGAAGAACTAATAAGATGGGTAGTGGACAGAGGTTTAAGAAATAAATTAATTTTGATTCAAACGTCTATTTCTGACATTTGTGTAAAGAACATGTTATTTGGAAATTTGATCTTATACGAGAAATTGCATCAGGTCATCCTTCATCATCATCATCATCACATAAATTTTATTTACTTATTTAACTTTTTATTACGTGACATTGGCAAAATTGTGGAGTTGTTCCTCCGCAGAGGCCATTAAAGCAAGAAGAAGAAGAAGAAGATCTTATACGATCTAAATACTAATATGTTCATTAGCAACAATTTTGTGAATTTTGAGTTGTAAAATAGATTTGTCAAATGCAATAGTTTTAAATATTTGTGGAAAGAACAGAAACACCTGGTGGTCAGATTTAATATTTTTTTGTTAGATTTTAATTATCAAATGGTTTTTATACTTTTCTTGTCACATCACATCAGCCCCAATAATTTGATAATATAATATTTGAACAGTCCTCAAGACATCGAGCAGTTTAAAGCGGAGATAGAAAAAAGACAGCTAAAGGACTTGCCAATCCCCGGCATCCTGTCAGAGTTGGGCAGTAAGGCGGACGGGAAGGAGGGGAAAGAGGGCAAGGAAGGTGCAGAGGCGGCGGCGGGAGAGAGTTGAAGCCTTCCCGCATCTCCCCCGGGACTTTGTAGTGATAGCGAGTCATTGCTCGTTCATTACGCACGTTACATTATATTGCGTACTGTTACTTTAATCGATTGATGAAATTGTTCCTTATCTATGAATGTATGCGGTAGTGAATAGTGTGCTAAGTTTTGATGTAGATTTTTTTATTAGAAAAAATTCTGGATATAATTTCGACTAATAAATTGAGTTGTTTGTATGAGTTGTCGTGATGTGCGACAGATTATGCGTGCGTGCGTGCATGCTGCTATGTTTCGCTCAAATCTCACAAATGAAAGTTTTTATTTTAGGCGTTCATTTGGAATTCACGATTATTGCAATCACCCAAAGTAGTGCAATTTGAATGTAGTGATAATAGCAATATTTTTTCGGTTGTGAACCTGAGACCGTGTGTGTCGCTGAGTAATGGTTACTGGTGCTACTGCCAATTTACCCTTCGTATATGATTTTATTATGAATTTGTTATCGTCGAGTATTATTATTTTTTTTAGTATGGGAGTATAATTATTATTGTTGTTACACCCATAGCAGTAGTCATTCAGTTATATTGTAATAGAAATGTAACAGAATAAACCAAAACATTTAATTAATCCTGTACACATTTAATATTGTTGCAAAGAATTTAATTTATTGTTATTTTATGTTTTTTTTCTTGTAGGTAATTTACAAACACTGCCTTTATCGTTTCAGCTATCTGGTTTTCCTTGTTAGTGCCATATATGTATGTAGTGAATGTTAGTGATTGTGTAATATTTTAGTTAGTCTGTGATATAGAACGTTTTTTTTATCATCGAGTAAACTTGCCTTATTTAATGCAATAAATAGATCTTTGTTACTGTTAATACAATGTGAGCGCACGTAACGATATATTTTAATGTATGTACCGGTAGAAACTTGCCTATAACCATCTTGTCTTTGTTGCTTGTCCCATACTATGTGTAATACTGAGATTCTTTTCAAAATACAAGTTATGCTGTTGAATTAGTTATTTATATTCACTATTGGACGATGATAATGACAAAGTAATCGTATGTAATGTAATAAAGTGAAAATGTCATTTCACAATGCCTATTCTCATGTATCCGCCTTGTCCTTATTAATATTGTAATCATTGTCGCCCCATTGTCATTTTTCATGAGCTGTTTGCAAGTTTATTTCGGTATGGTGTCCTAATGCTGTGGGTATTTTCTAAACGTCGAGTGCAGCAAATCACACGAGGATGTGGATCGGAACACGCACACTTGAGCTGAGTCAAGCTAATATATAATGTTCAATAAAGTTACGTGCCTAAGCAATTAAATAAATTGTTGTTACATTTCTTTAACAATATGATGACCATGTAAATACGGCGCTGTTCGTAGTAGACTATAATAAAAAATCGTTTTTAACATTTGTTTTTTATTTATTTTCATCGATATTTTTGCTGAATATTATATTCAGATTAAAAGCAGCAACATATTTGCCAATTGATAAAATGGCAGCGCTACATCTATGTTAAATATGTGTATTATGCGTGTTTTTGAAACACAGCGTTGAGGTGAAGAAAGCCGATTTAAATTTGTTATTACCACTGAGATAAAACTAAATTGTCCATGGTATACTTGTCTCTGTCTTTCATCTATGTCTTTTTCCTTTGATTCAATGGCTCCACGCTTCAAACGTCGGTGATTCTGCCAATGTCCAGTATAATAGCAGAAAATAATATATAAATAATTTCCAGAAGTGAGCAACTTCCAGTGTTTCCGTAGACCTTCATCTATGTCTGTCCTTTACTAATAAGGAAGTCACGAAGCTGTCAACGTTAGCGTTAGTAAAATTTGCCCTAGTTTAAGATAGTACAAAAATTAATTATTATATTCGTCCTATATATTTATATATCAGTGGAGACATAAAACCCGTAACCCTCATATTTTATGAGTAAGCACTTTGAAAATTGTATCACAAAGTTCTGCCAAACAATCTGCCATTACAGAAAAGTAAGACCATGAGATTGAATATTTTTACCAACCATTCATGTTTCTTAGATACACTCAGCTGTATTTAGGGTTGCAACAATTTCATAGTAGGTATTATTTATGACACAGATAATATACATATGGTACTTTTTTCTTCCCCGTCATATTGCTAATCACAGACTCTATACATGGTGCTTTAATTAGTACCCTTTTGCAACAGCCTGTATATATACTATATAAACTGATTTTCATTACAGAAGTTTGTTATAATTCTTTCATCATAGGGTTTGTAACTATCGCCAGCAAATACAAATCAGGTCTTCACATCAAGACTGTGTTTTAAAAACACATTATATGGTTGTTTGGCATTCCGACAAAACATGTATTATCTCTTGGATAATATACAGTGTTGCAGCAATGTAGCTGGTGTGCTGTAGATTATGACATTGACCGCTTTATAATAGTAGGCTTATGATTCGAAAAAGAGAGACAAGTATAAAATAATTGACTAGATGGATTTGATGAATTATTATCAGAGAAAAATCATTTAAAGGCAAGTTTACATCGACCATCTTCTCTTCAACACTGTGTATTTTATTCAACACATAGTATCTGTTTTGTTTGAATGCAAAACAGTCGACGCAAATTCAGAAACATATGACATGTGTAGTGTCCAATCATATACACATGTAATAACAATATCATCCACAATTATATAATATTTCGAATATAAATAAATACCACTTAGAATAAAAATCAAAAGTAACCACATAATTACTAAACATAATTAAATATGTGTTTAGCTTTCGTGTGGATTCAGGAGCCTCTTTCGATGTTTTAAAATACCTACATTTAGTAGCAAATTTGACGATTTTGTAGACTCAATCGTAGTATCTGTAGTATAAGCCTTCAAATTATAGGGTGTTAAAAGTAGCTCCTTAATCCAAATCTTTAATTTTAAGAGCATAATTCGCGTTTGTGTCTGCGCAAACAGGATTTTCGCGCGTTTTGTAGTGTAGTGTAGTGTGGTGTAGTGCAGTGTGGTGAAGTGTAGTGTAGCGTAGTGTAGTGTGGTGTAGTGCAGTGTGGTGAAGTGTAGTGTAGCGTAGTGTACCGTGGTGTAGTAAAGTGTAGTGTGGTGTAGTGAAGTGTAGTGTAGTGCAGTGTGGTGTAGTGTGGTGCAGTGTGGTGTAGTGTAGTGTAGTGCAGTGTGGTGAAGTGTGGTGTAGCGTAGTGTAGTGTGGTGTAGTGTAGTGCAGTGTGGTCTAGTGTGGTGCAGTGTGGTGTAGCGTAGTGTAGTGTGGTGTAGTGAAGTGTAGTGTAGTGCAGTGTGGTGTAGTATGGTGCAGTGTAGTGTAGTGTGGTGAAGTGTCGTGTAGTGTGGTGAAGTGTAGTGTAGTACTATTTCCGTGCTCTGGGCCTGGGCCTGGGCCGCGCGCGCGGTCTGGGCCGGCGGCGACGCACGCGCGGCGCTCGGCCCCGCTCGAGCTGCGCCGCCACCAGCTCCGCCAGGGCGCCGCGCTCCGCCAACATCGACAGGAACGTGCAGATGAACTCGTCGTAGTTGTGTGTGCGGCGGCAATCATCCACCTGTTCATACACCACTCACTGCATACATCACACTCATCAACTCGGGTCACATTGTTGTTTTTAATACACCTTTTTAACCGACTTCAAAAAAAGGAGGAGGTTAACAATTCCTCGTAATCTTTTTTTTATGTATGTTCCCCGATTACTCGAAGACCTCTGGACCGATTCGAGAAATTCTTTTTGTGTTTATAAGGGTATAATTCCCAGGTGGCCCGATTAGCACCAAGTCAGGATCTGATGATGGGATCTCAGAAAAATTATAGGCAACCCTCAAATTTTATAGTGACGCATAATTTACTTTTTATTGAAGTCGGTGTACTTTTTATGAAATATTATAATACACGATATGTTGATTGCTGATTTTTTCAAGTCGAGATTATTGAGAGTATATTCTAATGATATAATTTATATTTAAGTTTTTATTTTGAAATGATATCGATGTCAGACCTAACAAAACTAAAACATAACACACTAATAAGTGTATTAGTGTGTTATGTTTAGGCATTAATAAAGTAATAGGTATTGGCCTATCATCAAAATGAAAACCAGCGAAAAGAAACTGAAGTAGGCTAAAATGGACCTACTATTTGCTTGAAAGCAATTAGACAAACAGGTAACTTTCATCCATACCCACATTTTATTTCAGAACGCATGTCAAGGAACTGAAAGATACCCAGGTACTTGAAAAGAAAATCTACCTAGAAACTATAATTTTCCCATTAATTTCATTTTATTAACTGAAGTCCTAGATGAACCTATTTATCAGTGAATCATACAGGCCTACCTTATACATATCTCTTTTATCGTTTTCGTCGTTCAGAGCCTGCTGACACGACTGTACTTCGCTGATGATGCCGCTCATCAGTATGTTGAGTTCTGTATGCGAAAACAATAGTTTCCTCAGTTTGAATGGTTGTTCTGGAAGAGTCTCGGAACACGCCAGCACAGGCGAGTCGTTGCTCCTGATCAACGCAGTTGTTGAAGTTGGATATATCTGTAAAAATAATTAATTAGCTTCATAATATATTGATTGTATTATTCTAGTATACTTGTAGGTATGTGTGTTGTGGATGGTAATGATATATTGATTGATTTTTTTTATTCTGGCACAGCAAAGTAATTAAAAAGGTGCAGTGGCACCTGATGGTAAGCGCAGTGCCGTCCAATCAGAATATTGAGTAGCGTGAGACAATCTATCCCCCGCTACTCAACACAATCATGCCGGCCTGCTTTTTCACACTACGCCATGGGCAAGATTGTGAAGAAGCGGTCGAGGGTCTAGTGTCAGAGTACTCAGAAGGCAAACGGCTAAACATCGTACCTCATCTCTAGACCCCCGACAAAAACCGGATGTACACTGGCTGATTCCGGAACGCGACACACTTGCGTGTGCCACTATGGCGGGTTTTACACCCTGTGTACGGTGGTCGCTATCCGGGCGGATATAAATATCCTACCACTAGCAAGGATTGCTTTATAGATCTGGTTTTTTCTATTGCCAAATAAAAGACCATTCTGATCATAGCTAAATGATTGTTCCCTGTGCTTAAACTCTTAATTAAAATTATAAACAACTTCATGAAAAAACTCTAAGTAGATAGATAGATAGATAGATAGATAAAAGTTTATTAAGGCAACAATGCATATACAATTAAACTTAGCTTAAAAGACGACAAAAATAACTAACTATAAACTAATTAGAGTCTAATGTATTACATTGCGGCCAAAATTAGGCCCCAGCTCAGCATAATGCTTTGCTCCTAAGAGCAAAGCGCTGGTAATTCTGCTGGTACCTAGATAATTATGCGGCAATTACATATTAGGCCAAGTGGCGTCTTATAGTGATTGTCGAACATACTACCAATATACAAAAATAGGTACAGTAAAAACTACATGAACTATTTTACCCATATAAAACACCTTGAAACATAAAAACACACAATAGCTCTATTATTGTGAATAAAAAAATAGGAAAAAAAAGCATAAGCACATCTGATTAAGACTAACATCTAAAAAGTATACGCAGTAACAAAAAGTAAGTGTTATTATTAGCTAAGTGTGCCAGTTTCCGCTACACACCACAACTCTAGTATTACATTCATTCATTCCTCATTGGACATTATCATGATTGTTCAGGTTTTATATACATATGAAATAAAACAATTATTAACTTAGATCTTTGGACTCTTTAGGTCTACACATATGTTGGCAGAAACTAATACGATTAATTTGATACTTACATCTCCAATTATTTGATTATCTCTATTTACTGTTATGAATTTTAACACAATGCCTTGTTCGACTGGATCCACTGGAAAACAATGCGTGCAATTGACATTTACAGAATCACAAGTTTTGTCTTTGTCAATCTTAATACATACTATCTAAGATGACAAGTAACAAATCATATAATATATATAATATTAACATTAGTATATCAACAAATAATATCCTGTTAAATAAATTAAGATTGTACTGGTCAAATACTGACTAATAAAAGCTTTGCGCTCACAAACACGAATAGGCGATGGTATGTCAAATGAGTCTTACAGAATTAATATAAATTTCGACTTTGCTTATTATTTACCTGTGATTATAGTAATGAATACAAAATATAAACTCCAAGGGGATTTAACTATGATTTGAAATGGTTTTAGTTTAACTTTTTTTACTGTCGTTCTGTCATGTCTGACCAGAGCAAACTGTCATATTGATTGAATAAATAATTAAAAAAGAACTCCTGAGCACACATCTGGTTGCTTGCCCACTGCATCATGGAGCTGCCATAAATTATACAGTGATATAATTCATTGATATATGAGATTAATAGAACCAAGCTATGTCTACTACATTAAAGCTAATTACTTTTGCAGGCCGGCATGATTGTGTTGAGTAGCGAGGGATGGATTATCACTCGCTACTTGATACTATAACTGGACGGCACTGCACTTACCATCAGGTGCAGTGTGGTCACTTTGCCGAGCCACGATAAAAAAAAAAAAAAAAACTTAATAAATTACAAAAAAATATGTAAGAATTTTACCTAAAATAATACTGTCATCTTGCTGCGGTCTGTCTAGAGCGCCAATCTCAATAGTAATTGATTGAGTGTAATCCAAATCAAACATGTGCACTCGTGAAGCATCTAATGCTGTTAAGATAGTTTCCTCACTTATATGCACTAAACTATCATTGAGAGAGTTGTCATTACTTCCTGATAATATGATTTCCCCTTGTTCTGAAAAAGTACAATCCGACAATACATTTATTAATTCTTTGTAATATAATAGATGTGCTGCAGTGTGCTAAAAGTTCTTATTGGAAAGAAGATTTAATTAATTAATAATCAATTTTATTACCCAAAAATTTTATAATATGTTAAATAAATATAAAAAGTATTTCAAGCAACAAACAAATGTCATAACTCAAAAAAATCCCACGAACCTGTATAATCTCTGCTTTTAGCCAACAAGTGCCGTAAATGTTTTCCTATTTTGGAAATTGCTTCTTTAATTCGTTTCTGGTTCATTTCAAGAGCAGATAACTTCTGTGTTAATGCTATTCTTCTATCTGGTACTACTGCCATTAAATTAAATCTTGAAAAGACAAATAATAGAAACTATAAATATATGCAACTACTTGATTTGATCATGTTTGATTCTTATAATTGTAATTGTGAAACTATAACATCAAACTAGTTGATGAATTTAAGTGAGCTTTATAAAAAATATTGAATTAATATTATAGATAGATTAGAAACAATATTATAGAAATTACATTCTAGAAGACAGGTATATTTATAGAAGTTGATTATACAAGGCTATTCTTAGTATACCAGAACCCTGAAAGTTGATTGTCCACAATCACTAGTAGAATCACTTGTAATAAACTTCATTTTACACCAAAATAACATATTTTATGTTAAAAACAATACTTAAAATAGCTGCAATATAGGCCAGTCGACTTGATCAGTGACAGCCACAATCAAATATGTCTCATACTTCCCGATGTTCCATACATACAAAAAGCAGTTTGGGCACCTATTTTTTTCTTTATTCATTAGATTCACAATAAATACTATAATAATAACAATGAGTGGCTGTGGTTTCATAAAGTAGGAGTGTCGGAGGGGGGGCAAGGTTCTGTGATTTGATATGTAATTCGCTCCCCTCACCCATTTGTCTAAGACTAAATACATTTTCATGTATTTATTAGTTGTTGCTAGTATTTGTTGGAATCAAATTTATTCAGGTTAGCTTTGTTATACAAATAATGACTATGGACATTGGCAATTTATAAACTAACCTAATATCATGAACTTGTTCACCGGCATCTCTGCCCAATCTCTCTGCCATTACCCTCCTAAATTTATCAGTCCAGTCTTCATCTGAAGCCCAAGGACCATGATCAGTTGGGTATGGCTTGAGTCCATCCAGTTCAAATAAATGTCCATTAATGGGTACAAAACTCACAAAATGGTATGCTTCACCTGTAATCATAGTTTCAAAACTGTTATTTTTATTTTAAATTTGAATCCAATTGTTTTAAGTACCATTACATAGTAAATATGAAAAACTTATTTTAAATATGCTTTATAGTTTTAAATAAAATACAAATGCTTTTATTAAAAGAAATCTTAATATTACGTTCTGTGCTTGTGATAGTGAAACAGCTATTTTTGTATAGGACACTTGTTCAAAGCAGGCAATTTTAGCAGACAGTGATAATATGCTTGAGTAGACATGTTAAGAATACAAAGAGGTGACCTGTGAATCGTCCAGTAGAAACTCCTGCATTTTTGTCAGTCTTCTTCCGAGCTTGAGGGATGGCATGTGAGTTATGAGCACAAGCTAACTCTGGTGTATTACCAATCGCCCAACCTTTGTTCTCTGGGTTCATACCCAATGTATGATGCTGTAAATTGTTTATTTCTAATTAAATGTAATCTTCTTTAACATTTAATTGATTGTATATAGGTATAATATTGTTATTATTACAAAAGTAGTTTTACTATACCAACAAAACATGGGCAGTCGATAGAGATATGTAAATAATCAGACGATATTGAAGTGGGGTCACACCTTAATTAAAATATTAATACACGCATACTATAAAGTAGCTGATTTGAAGTAAGTATCTTTTGTCAAAAACAATTCTCTTTTGAATTGGGCTTACCTTTAATCGGCTTAAAGTTTCGCCCAAATGAAGGTTAGGACAGTTTAGTAATATTGACAGCAAAGCATGGGTGGCGCAGCTGTTCGGCACCATTTGTTGTGCGAAAAATATGTGATTAATAGTCTCCTCATCTCGCACAAAACTTTCGATTTGTTCAACAAATTTCCGTCGCGATCTGCGCTCCTCTATCCAGCGAAATAAGAAAATAAACCCATATACAGGGCTCTCTAAAGGCTTGTGCAAGTCATAAATCTCTTCGACTTGAACACCCTTTACGCCGAAATCCTCCAATAACAATGTGAATAATCCTGGATCACTTTCTAACTCGAGCCACCCTTCTGTTAAGCTATTTAATTCTACCGGCATAGTTTTCATCAATAAAATAATTAACTGGTTGATGAATGTCGTAAATGCTTATTTTTGTTTACAATTTATTATTTTTAAAGACCTTGGAGCCAGGCTATAGTCTTTCGACCATACTGCCTAGTCTCGCGTGACTTTTTTCTAAGGTAGTTATAACGTTAAGTTTAAAACCAAAGTTGAAAGTAATAATAATCGTTTATTAGCTACTAGCTGTTGCTCGCGGCTCCGCCCTCCGCGTGGAGGTCATGTTTGGGAGAAAAAGTATACAATACAAAATACCAATATTCATGCGTTAACTTAAAAATGGCGGATTTTCATACAAACTTTCTTCCCCTATTTTACCCCCTTCGGGTGGAATTTCCAAAAATCCTGAAATACATATTTTTTATTTTTAACTAAAAGGCCAAATACTAATTTTCATAAACTTAACTTCAAAAATGACGGATTTTCATACAAACTATCATCCCCTATTTTACCCCCTTAGGCCTACGTCATAAAAGGTACCAACTGTCAAAATTTCAAGTCTCTAACCCCAGCCGTTTTGGCTGTGCGTTGATCGATCAGTCAGTCAGTCAATCAGTCAGTCAGTTTCTTCTTTTATATATACAGATTGTGAACATTTTTAGAGTCTTGAACTAAGCAAATAAATAATATAATAATAGCTGCTGTCCGCGGCTCCACCTGCGTGAAATTTATTTTTGAAAGAAAATATACAATACCTGAAACCATATTAAGCTATTATATCTTTTGCTATCCCATAGGAAACGTGCATTTTCCGGGAAAAATAAACTACCACTATGCAAAAAAACATGATAAATCAAAATGCATGCTAAATGATCTAACTGTATTCTAAATTTCAGGATGATTGGTTGACCTATATGGGGGGTAGAAGTGGGGATGAACAATCGAATATTTTTAAATATAGGTACTCAAATGGGGTATGAAATAACCAATTATTTTTTGCTATTTAGTTGTGTCTGGGTTTTTTGAAGGCGGTTTTATTTTTATTTAAAAAGTAATAATTTATTTTTTGCTTTTTAGTGGTACAAATATAAAATAGGTACCTTGGATAGAGTACCAAAAGAAAACACCACTGAAAAAGTCACAAAAAAGCAAAATTCACAGTTTCGTATATTCGGACAACATATTTTTTCAAGTTATTTTGGTTTTAAAACCAAACTACTCAACCGATTTTGATAAAAATTCTATGGGACCAATCTGGAAGCATATTCTCTGTAATAAAAGAAGAATTTTCCAAATCGGTCAATAAATGACGGAGATCTGACGTAACAAACATAAAAAAAATACACGTCGAATTGAGAACCTCCTCCTTTTTTTTGAAGTCGGTTAATAAGAAACCATGACGTATTCATCACAAAACTGTTAGTTACTTGAAAATTAGATCAGCCGTTTAAAAGTTGTGAACTCTTATATCGAGGGTTTATCAATAGGTAATGTCTGTATTGATGGTGTTTACTCAATCACGACAGAACGGCTGAACGGATCTGGTTGAAATTTAGCATAGATGTAGATTAGTCTGAAATAGTACATAGGTTACTGTTACCCCGGAAAAATATACAGACCCCGTTGCATTTTTCTGTTTTTGTTTTACAAAGAGCAAGGGATTGACATGATTTTTTGCATAGTAAATATATATAATAATACTAGCAGGCCCGGCAGACGTCGTCCTGTCCGTAAAAGCAGCGCCACACCGACTGCAGCGCCATCTGCCGGGCTGATTTGTGAATCTAAACCATCCAGGGCGCCACCCAAACGCATACAAAAAAAACATTCAAATCGGTCCAGCCGTTTAAGAGGAGTTCAGTGACATACAGACGTACAGTAGAATTATTCACAGTCAGGTCATAAGTATTGTCACACAGTAAAACCTTTTATTTTAGAATGCTGGCCACAAAAAAGTTTATTGAATTCGAATTTCAAATTGTTCATGAAAATAAAAATGTATACTTTTTAGAATTTTACTCATTTTTAAATATGGAGTGGACGCTTAAAGAAGACCGTGTTGCAGTAATTGCGTTGCATCGTTACGGTTACGCGCCAATTCAAATTTTTGACATACTGAAAAATTTGAATATAACCAAAAGATTCGTTTATCGTACTATCAAACGATACAATGAAGACTCTAGTGTAGATGACAGGTCAAGAAGTGGTCGCCCTCGGTCTGTTAAGACTCCAGCAGTGATAAAAGCTGTGAAGGCGCGAATTCAACGAAATCCCAAACGTAAGCAGAAACTGTTGGCCCTTCAGATGGGGTTAAGCAGAACCACGGTGAAAAGGGTGTTAAATGAAGACTTAGGGCTTCGGGCATATCGAAGAAAAACAGAACATCGTTTGATTGCTCGTCTAATGTACCTGAGACTGAAGAGATGCCGCGCTTTGTTGAAGCGGTACGCGGGAACAAAATATCGGGAAATTCTTTTTTCAGATGAAAAAATTTTTACCGTAGAAGAGAGCTACAACAAACAAAATGATAAGGTGTACGCACACAGTAGTGAAGAAGCGAGCAACCGTATTCCGCGTGTCCAACGAGGTCATTTTCCATCCTCGCTCATGGTATGGTTGGGAGTTTCTTATTGGGGCTTAACAGAGGTACATTTTTGTGAGAAAGGTGTAAAAACGAATGCAGTTGTGTATCAAAATACAGTCCTGACGAACCTTGTGGAACCTGTTTCTCATACCATGTTCAATAACAGGCACTGGGTATTCCAACAAGATTCGGCGCCAGCTCATAGAGCGAAGAGCACACAAGACTGACTGGCGGCGCGTGAAATCGACTTCATCCGACACGAAGACTGGCCCTCCTCCATTCCAGATTTGAATCCGTTAGATTACAAGATATGGCAACACTTGGAGGAAAAGGCGTGCTCAAAGCCTCATCCCAATTTGGAGTCACTCAAGACATCCTTGATTAAGGCAGCCGCCGATATTGACATGGACCTCGTTCGTGCTGCGATAGACAACTGGCCGCGCAGATTGAAGGCCTGTATTCAAAATCACAGAGGTCATTTTGAATAAACTTTAGTGTCATAAGAATCTATGTTTTGTTAAGTTCATTTTGGTATATAAATGGTTACATAATGAATAAACTTGTTTCAATTATTTTATATTAAACATGTGACAGAATTTATGACCTGACTAGGTAGGTATATATAAAGAAGAAATAAATGATATATCATTGAATATAATTATATTACATTATTATATTCATTCCTTTGTTAATCTGTAGTTGCTACACTATATTTTTGTTACTCTCCTAATAGTATCAGACAGATCCACAGCGAAGCGTGACCGGGTTTAGCTTGTATACGGCAACAGCACATTGTATAGAACAATTAGATCATCTGATTTCCTTGTACAGAATAAAAAAAAAATGGGTATTTTGGGTCTCCAACATTATTTTTTTAAAAAAGGCTATCCAATAAGTTATGGTTTGATTTTTTAGTAGGTATCATAAATGGTTAAACGTTATCTTTGTGCCCAAGTTCTCATACGTTTATTGACCATAACGTCTATCTCCATTATTTGACCAAGCTGTTTGTTGGCTCGAAGTCAAGCCTTAAGGTATTTGGTAGTTACCAACAAACGCCATATGTCATTTATTTTTGCCGCTACATGTGGACCGATTTTTTAAAATTCTGGCACGGCAAGTTTACCACACTGCACCTGATGGTAAGCATAGTACCGTCCAGTTAAAGCATTAAGTAGCAAGAGACAACCTATCCCCCGCTACTCAACATAATCATGCCGGCCTGCTGTGTAGCTTCTTCACATTACGCCTAAAGGACCCAGGATCATAGGAAGGAGGGAACACGGAAGCTGGCAAACTGTTCCATAGCTTGATGGTGTGGCAAAAATACGAAAATCTCTTGGTTCGGGCAGGGGTAGTAGGATTATTAGTAAGGGGCAATATTTGAAATACGATTAATTAGGTATTGGTTGAGCTTTTTGTAATCGCTTCAATGTTTGACTAGTAAGTGGTGACAATGAGCTGACCATGCAACACACGTAATCATAGGTGTAAAGGTTCAAACTGCTCTATGATCATTTATTACAGCACTACCGTTAGAATATGTGGCTTATAGTTGACCCGAAGTTGTATAACTAAATAAATAAGAAAGTTGTAAGAGCTGGGTGTATCTTGGCTGTAACTACAGAGTATCTTGGGCGCAACTGCAGGTCTTGACTACAAGAACAGCTGTATTTTGGTATGTACAGCAAGATCATTTCCATATACGTTTTAACCTTAAAAATCTTCCAGAGCAACTGTCTTGTCATTAAATAAATTTAATTGTGATATTTATTTATTAGTAAGTACGGATATGGATATTGTAGCAAACCGTCCTTTTAAACGTCCCGCGCGCCTCCGTCAATTGCCGTTAAAATACCGCGCATAGCGATTGGTTCGTGTCGATCACGCCACCGCACCGCGGGGCGAGGAGAGAGCCCACGCGTGAGCGCAAACGCCGCCAGGCGAGCCCTGGCAGTCCGGCCCAAACATCCATGACACTTAGTCGTTGTGCGTTATAATTGTGTTTGTGTTCCGGGATTTGTCGTAACTGTCGTATGTTGAAGGAATATTACGGCCTACCGTATACACCCTGTAAAGTGTTTCAATATTTCAATAATAAACATTTGTGCACCTAAACAGTGTCTCATTTACCATAGATGGCAGCCCAACGAAAAGGCCATTCCTGCAACAGTGAAACAAGGCAGTGAGCAATACGTGTGTACCGTTTATTTAAGAATATAACGACGATGACTCGCACACGTAACCAATCCCGACGCCATTCCGACGGCTTTCCGGATGCAGGCGCCGACGCAGAGGAGCAAATTCCCACCTCGACGGTCGCCGCCATGTTCGAAGCAATACAGCGGACTCAAAATGAAGCCCTAGAGCGACTGTTTGATCAAGTATTAGTACGTCAACCAGCCTCCCCGATCTCGGTAACTCAGGAACAGAAATCAGGAAATTTTAGTTCCTGCACAGCGCGTTTTTCCGGCGATAGTTCGGAATCAGTGGAAACTTTTATAGACGCAATCACAAGTTATCGAGAATGCAAAAACATCACCGACGAAAATGCCATCCGAGGTATGTCAATTCTTCTAACCGGGTCGGCTGCAACATGGTGGTTAAGCATAAAATCGGAAGTCGCCACCTGGAGTGACGTCATTGATCGCCTCCGCAATGCATACGGAGATCGCCGCCCGGCATACCGTTTGTACAAGGAGCTCTTCAGTATGGCCCAGGGCAACGAGAACACTGACATTTTTGTGGCAAAGTGCAGAGCGCTGCTCACAAAATTACCCATAGAGGACATAAGCGAGAAAGCGAGATTAGATATGGTCTATGGTCTTCTGGATAGAAGAATTAGGAAAAGATTACCACGGGAGAATTTTTCAACATTTAGCGAGCTCTTATTAAAAGCTCGCAGCGTCGAGGAGTCGTTGGCCGAGGCCGACACTGTACGCGCCGTACCACAGTGTACCAGCCGCACGTCGACACCATACCGGTCGACGGTCACCGCGCAGCAGACGCAACGCGCCGGCGCTGCGCCGCAAACGCCGAGCGCCGCCGCTGTGCTACAAACGCAGCGCACCAGTGCCGCGCCCCAGTCACAAGGTGCGGCAGCCGCACCGCAAACGAAACGAAGTTCGTCTATATCGCCCGGATCTGCGTCGCCGACGACGGTAAGTGGCAGCGGGGGTGCTGCGCCTACTCCAGAAGTACACCCTGCGAGCACTCCAAGAACTCGACGTCCATTCTGCAACTACTGCAAGAAATATGGCCACGTACGAGATCAGTGTCGCAGACTGTCCGGTGAGTACACTAACAATGTTAATAAAGTGACCGCGTCCGCAAACGCGCCAGTTTCATGTTATCAGTGCGGTACTCAAAATGTGACGCGTGATTCTTGCAAACAGTGTGCAAACAATCAGAATCAGTGTTTTTATAGCCTTAGCTCTAACATTGTAAGTACGAACGAACTTGATTATACATCGATGTATAATAATTCTTCCGAAAATAATAATAATTGTGATGATAACATGTTATGTTTCTACTCTAATGATTTAAATTGTTCCATGCTTAGCCCTAACGTAGGTATAAAACATCGAATGTCGGACACACACACCGATCGCGTACCCAGCACTAGTGATGGGAACAGTTTTAGTGATGTGAAACACATTACTCAGTTCACTAGTTTAATTCGTTCGGGTGAAGTGACTCACTCTCGAGAGTCGTCATATACTGATAATTTAACTCACCCTGCTTACTTAAAACAAGATATTGGGCCAATCCATACTAGGGATGCGACGCGTATCGGTGATGTGCCTCACTCGACTGATGTATATCTCACTTATGATTGTAACTCAAGTGTGTCTATTGATAATGATGTTATGATGTATAATAATAATGATGTTTTGTTATATAATAATAACGATGTCATGTTGTGTAATGATACGACGTCTAACATTGATTCTATGTTACATAATGACTATGTGTTTGAAAATAATTCTATGTCACATAATATCTCTACGGGTATGGATGTCGGTGCTTGCTTCGCCCCGCGTGCACATAATGTGACTCGACCGATTTTTGATATAAAAATTCTAGGTTTTCGCGGGACGGCACTTATCGACACAGGCGCTAAGCAGTCAATTGCCGGTCATACATTACATGATCTTCTCGTAAAACAGGGGCATATATTATATCCAGCTCGTAGATCAATAAAACTCGCGGACGGTAAGGCGCGTGATGTCAATGTTCTATTAACCACGCTTGATGTCCACATAGAGGGTAAAACGATACAGACTCCTTTTCTAATATTGCCAGAGGCCAGTAACAACGAAACGTTGTTGGGAATTGATTTTTTAAAGGCCGCAAAGACGGTAATAGATTTCGCTCAGGGGTATTGGTACTTTTCTGACAATCAACAGGTGCAATATAAACTACGCTTCGAACCTTGTTCCCGAACAAGCGCCTGTGCTTCAGCCAATACTCTTAGAGATGATGAAGGTACGTATCTGAATCCAGTAGAACGCAACTCTCTGGTGACACTCTTAGTCGAGAATGCTGATATCTTCAAACCAGGGGGAGCACCTACTGCTTTCATCGAGCACTGCATCGACACAGGTGAGCATCGTCCTATTGCTGTACCTCCTTATCGTATGACCCCTGCTAAGAAAGAGTTAATGCGAGTTGAGATAGAAAAGATGATAAAGGATGACATAGTAGAAGAATGCGAATCTGCATGGTGTTCACCAGCACTTTTGGTACCCAAGTCGAATGGTACTCTCCGTTTCTGCGTGGATTATAGGCGTCTGAATGAATTGACTAAAACAGATGCGTATCCGATGCCTCTTATCGACGAACTACTACAGTCCACTAAACGGAATTGCTACATGAGTACCCTCGACTTGAGATCTGGCTATTGGCAGGTAAGCGTATCCGAGAAAGACAGGGACAAGACCGCATTCACCAGCCCATTCGGAACATTCCGATTTAAACGCATGCCGTTCGGACTAAAGAATGCGCCGGCAACTTTCCAGCGACTTATTGATCGCATGCGTACTTGTTCTTCGTTGGCTAACGTCACGCTGTTAGCTTTTATGGATGATCTCCTGATCATATCAGACGGAGGGTTCCAGCAGCACCTCCAGGATCTTCAAGCTGTATTCGCTCGACTCCGTGAGTATAACCTTCGAGTCAATAGGGAAAAATGTGTTTTTGCCAGGGAAAGGGTAAAGTACCTAGGACACATTATTACTCAGCAAGGCATCTCTCCTGATCCCGCCAAAGTTCAAGCTGTAAGAGACATGAGAGAGCCGAATAACCTAAAACACCTGAGAACCTTCCTACAAACTTGCTCGTGGTTTCGTAAGTTTATACCGAACTTTTCGAAAGTAGCGGAGCCGCTCACAAAGCTCACAAGAAAATCTGAAACCTGGGCGTGGGGACCAACTCAACAAAAGGCGTTCGTTGAGTTGAAACAACTTTTAACCACGGCACCGATTCTAATCCAGGCAGATTTTAATAAATCTTTTATCTTGCGAACCGATGCTAGTAGTTTTGCAATAGGAGCTGTTCTTCTCCAGGGGGAGGACAAAGAGGAGAGACCGATTGAGTATGCCAGCCGCTTACTTAACAGTGCTGAATGGAATTACTCCACAACGGAGCGAGAGGCTCTGGCGGTAGTATGGGCAGTAGAAAGATTCCGTAGTTATTTGGATGGACATCCAGTAATTGTTGGCAGCGATCACCAACCCTTACGCTGGCTTATGACCTTAAAGTCCCCAACTGGACGATTGGTAAGATGGGCACTCAAACTACAAGCATTTGACATAAAATATCAATACACTCCTGGACGAGCAAATGTTGTTGCCGACGGATTGAGTCGACCAGTCTGCACAGAGGAAACCCAAGGTGAGTGTGGGGTATGTTCTGTCATTATAAATTTACCTACCAGGAGTCCTACAGACTTACGGCGAGAACAACTTGCTGACCCTGAAGTGAAAAAAATCATTGAAGAGTTAGAAAATTTTGATGAAGTCGCCTCCCGGCGGTGGACTGACAGAGGTTATCTAATGGACCAGGGAGTACTTTATAGATATAATCCTGATTCTGACAGCGATGCTCCGCAATTAGTAATTCCAACTAATCTTAGGACAGAAATCCTGAAGGAGTGCCACGATTCCTCTTTAGCAGGACATCCGGGCATGGATCGCACATACCTTAAGGCCGCCCACAATTATTATTTTCCCGGGATGAGACGTGTCATTAATGATTATGTTAAGTCGTGTGTGGTTTGTCAGAGATACAAACCTTCTAGTGAGAAACCGCCCGGTCTGCTGCAGACACCAGTATTAAACCAACGAAATGAAGTATTGGCTATTGACTTATTTGGTCCTTTACCAGAGGGAGAACAAGGTGAGAGATGGGTCTTACTTGTAGAGGATACAGCCACTCGTTGGGTCGAGCTATATGCTCTTAAGGATGCAACATCCGACGCTTGCGCTAAAATACTCATCGAAGAGTATTTCCTTCGATACGGATTTCCACGCAGAATTGTGTCTGATAATGGCGTACAGTTCATTAGCGCAGTCATGCAACAATGTATGTATGTATTAGGTATCAAACAGAATTTAATTCCCCTATATCATCCCTCTGCAAATCCAGCTGAGCGTAAAAATCGCGACCTCAAAGGTCAGATCAGTCAACTGGTGGAGAACAACCATTGCTCCTGGCCTAAAAAGCTAGCAACGATAAGGTATGCAATGAATAGTGCTGTATGCAGAACTACAGGCACCACGCCTGCTTATTTAATGTTTGGAAGAAACATGAGGTCTCCTTTCGAGGCTAAAAATGATTTGAGGGCAATTTTAGATAAAGAGAACTTTGTGCCCCAAATCACTCCTTATCTTAGGTCGTTTATCTCTTCCTTGTCTAGTATAAGAGAACGAGCGGAACAACAACAAGACAGAGCTAAAGAGACTGCAGATCTCTCACGCCGACCTGGAACTACTTATGAAATAGGAGACAGAGTCTTACTCAAGTCACATGTACTAAGTAACGTAAGTAAAGGCCTGACAGCAAAATTCATCCCAAAACGTGATGGACCGTACATCATTAAAGAAAAGGTTAGTCCTACCACGTATATTTTGGCACCCGTCGATGGAAAACCTGGTGAGAGTATAGGGAAGTACCATACTCAAGACCTGACACCGTTTATCGATTCCTGCCTTAATGATGCGCCAGTGCCAACTCCTGTCATGCCAAAACGTCGGCGCGGACGTCCGAAAGAACAGGTCACTGAACTAGTACAGGAACGGGGTCGTACTCCTGCACTAGAGGGGGAGTCTGTAGCAAACCGTCCTTTTAAACGTCCCGCGCGCCTCCGTCAATTGCCGTTAAAATACCGCGCATAGCGATTGGTTCGTGTCGATCACGCCACCGCACCGCGGGGCGAGGAGAGAGCCCACGCGTGAGCGCAAACGCCGCCAGGCGAGCCCTGGCAGTCCGGCCCAAACATCCATGACACTTAGTCGTTGTGCGTTATAATTGTGTTTGTGTTCCAGGATTTGTCGTAACTGTCATATGTTGAAGGAATATTACGGCCTACCGTATACACCCTGTAAAGTGTTTCAATATTTCAATAATAAACATTTGTGCACCTAAACAGTGTCTCATTTACCATAATATTAAATTATTTTCCGTAATGATGAGTTCAATAATATTTGAATAAAAAATGAAACAAGTAGTCTTTCAACAACATTTAATTCCTATGTACACTTTTATATTCTGAGACTTTGTACAATGTACAAATATTAAATGCACAACTTCAGCATTGTAATGTTCTTAAAAAATGTTGCAGGCACGCGTTGTTATCATTACTCCAGTACACGCACAAATCAATTATTAGGTATTGGTCCCACTTTGTTATTACATTGAAAGCTCACAGTGTTATTAGTATGTCATAATTGTTGTTTTAACTTTACTTAATACACTGAATTCTTAATATTAACATTGCTTATCCATTTCGTTCATGCCAAAATGAGATCGGAAAACACTGAAAACAAATTATTTCGGTGATTTGATTATATTTAATGAACTTTTAATGAAATATGTATTTATTTGTGACTTGAAACCAACTGCAGTCTACATGATAGCTGCAAAGGGAAGTCTCAGCATTTAGCACATATATTTTGCAATTCAATTATTCTTGACCCCATTTCTAGCCACATAAAAGATGTATTATTTGGAAATAATCAAGTTGTGCAATCAGAATGTGTACAGATTACAAATTATGATGCACGCTTATGTTTACGATATATTAAGTAAATACTGCCCTCTGCACAAAACTTTAACAGCACGTTCAAGTTAAGTTCATGCCTAACTTATGTCCTAGAGAGGTCGCACTATTAACCATAATAATACGTTGCACTAATCACAAGCGGCTGCCTAAATGCTTTGGACATTTAGATAATATTATGAACTTGACGTTTACGTCGTTGTTTACAATTTTCTTTAGTGCAATCAGGCAAAGTGTTATTGTTGTTAATTTCAAGACTAGAGTTGAAAAAACTGAAAAATACATATAACCTACGAAGATACACAGTTTATTGACAATATGATATCAATAGTCACAATATTATCACAATAAGCTATCGATGGCTCTCAAACGTCAAACTGATACAATACATTTTGATAGGGTTTAATTCATAATTTCTGTAAGTTTTTAATAAATTCGTTATTCGTAAAATTTAAAAAAAGTTACTTAAGCGTCGCCGGTTTCTACCAAATGGATATGGTCCACACTTATAAATACACCGATAATAGATACAGTGAGTCTTACCATCATGATTTCTTGTCACACAGTGTGTATAATGTCAGCATGTAACGATAATAATATGAATGGCACAGCGCAGTGATTGAAGATCTCATCACTTTGCTCGTTAGTACAAAATTATTAACAGATATGTCGATATTTCAAGCGCCTATCCGCTCTGCGAGTCGATTATCTCTATAATCTAATCATTTGGAACCACAGAGGTGCTCTGTATTTGGAACACACTGCATACATTGCAAAGACAATTGGAAGAGATTGTATAACTTAGTCACCTAGAAGTACCTACTTTAACAAACCATTATAATACAAAGTTAGTTATGTACAGTTCAAGTATAAGTAATTACTAACATCTTTCTCTATATCACATAAGTACACATCGCCCCCGACATTCAACTATAAATAAAAACAGTCGTTTCATAGATATGTACCAACGTTTAAATATAATACCGGTTACATTATCACGGAAAGGATAACGTGTATCGAGTCTCATCACATGAAACAGCAGTCGATTTAAAGTGACAAGGTCCGGCTGAGCTTTCATCTGATGGCGTGCGTGGGGTTATATGGTGGCGGTGGTGTCTTGGGCACCTGCGAGCGGTGGACGGGCACGAGTGGTGCGAGGGGCGGCAGAGGTGGCAGCGCGTCCTCCGGCTGGCCGGGAATGATGGCAGCCTCGGCGGCGTGCGGTGAGCGTGGCGTCTCGTGCCGCGCGCTGCTGCTGGCCGGCAGTAGCCGCGCCGGGTTCAGCTTGATAGCGTCGTCGTACGTGGGCGGCGCTCCTGCCACCGTGTCGTAGTCTGGTGGCTTCTGCTGCATCGTCTCCTCATCCGGCATCGATATTACGTGGATGGGGTCGTCAATCTGGAATCAACAAATTGAAAGTTATTAGTATCAATATTGAAATAAATTGTTTTGTCATGTAGGTATAATTTTAACTTTGTGGCGAGCGCAATTAAGGCATTTAATTATAGTATGTACCCTGAACACAGGCTGGTGTTGAAGCATGAGTCATTAGTCATTTTAATGGGTTTTCGTGATATATGATTGAAATGAAATCGTTTATTGATCATGTAGGCAATTACATAGCTCTTATGTCAAGTCAAGACAAAAACGTAAAGAAATTTAACGAAAAGCATATCAGCTTACGTATACATAACATACATGGCATCATCAATACACTAGCAATTACTTTATTCATAAGGTATTTATATTCAAGGAAAATACCAGTCAAATATTAATATTTTTACATGGGTTTGATATGGACCATAGGTATCCTGAGATGTTGCATGTTTTAAAAGCTACCATCATGACGTAACATGGTGGTTGCTATCTAAAATATTTTATTTTCCTCTTAAATAAAAAAAAACTAATATTTCCTTTAAAATGTACCTGATGCGTATCGGGCGAGGCGCGTTCATTCTGAGGCTGGCGCGCCGGCGACTGAAGCCAGCAGCACATAGCAGCGCAAATCAGCAGGGCACCGGCGACGATGCAAGCGACTCCCACGTACCGCACCGGCTCCGCATAGTCTTCAGCCAGCCCCAGCCAGTTGATCAGTGCGCCGGCGCACAGCAAAACCATGCCATATCTGTAAGGCCTCTGCGATTGTCTGCCTTCGTCTGGAGACATGCCTGTAATTAAATAAATTAACATTGTATTATTTGCTAAATATTATGATTAAGAGTTACATGTGGACAATGCAGTATATTATGTATGTTTATAAATGTGGAATTAGTATAAAAAATCTTGATCTTAGATTAGTGGCTCAGTGGGCCAGCAGTCAGCTATGAAACGAGATGTCTGGGGTCCTATAATTCACAAATATTTGTATAGGGTCTGGGTGATCTTGGACTGTAAGTAAGTCCGTTCGCGATAACCACAAGTATGTTGAGTGCGGCTTTGGGAGTATTTATTTATTTACATGAGGTATGAAAAAAGCGGTATGTTACAATCAGATATTTGGAGAATAAGCGGCACAAAAAGTAAGGTGTATATTAATTTATATTTAGGCATTTGGTAAAAATTAAAGTATTACGTGCTTCAGCGATTTATTTTTCTCGCTTTAAAAACTTTACGGATTCGAATGGAATTCGGAATGAAGATGACTTATTTCGAGGATCGATATATAGGCTACTTTTAATCCTAGTTCCAGATTCAATTCTCGTATCAGGGTGAATATATATTTTCGTGGACAACATTTTTGGGTGTACTTTATTGCATAGGCCAGTCTCCTACGGTAGTACCTACTATAACAAAATGGGTCAAAGCTATAACCAATCTATATAATAATTAGTTATTGTTATAAGAATAACATTAATTGCTAGCAATCAAGTGGTCGATACGGGACTATAGAAATGTTAATGTGGGCATCGTAATAAACTGATTCTCGTAAAGTTATCACCTTTTTTTTGGGTATAATGGTTTTTCAATTTCGTAGATTGATCGCAGAATGACTAGACATCAAAATTAAATTCAGTTAGATCGATAAACGTGTAAATATTATATTTATCTGAATTAAAATGCAATTCAGTAACTGTGCTACGCATCATCTATATGTGAAAATGTGTATGTGCAGTCTACTAGGTCAACGGTATACATACATATAACGGGATTTTATATTCACAAACCGGTGATCAAAATGAAAGCTGGGAAAGTATACAATTAGATGAATTTCAACTTGCTTTATTTGCTACCTAACTGTGTTTCACTGTGAGAACATTGTGAAAGAGAAAATACTTAACAGTTTTCTTAATATTGAGAAATGTATATTATTAACTCATTAAGTTGGTGATGGAGGTTAACAACGAAGACAATGGTCTCTCGAATTGAGGTCAAGATTTCCACGTGCGCTCAAGTGTCGCCTGAATGATTCTCTGTCACGCGTTGCCATAATCCATTGAGCTACTGTATGGTCATGGACGAAATGAAAAATTATAAAAAAAATGTTAAGCATTTCGAGTAGTTTATGACTTATGTATCTATACTATAATAGAGAGCTCTTAATCACTAGGTACTACGTACCCCAATATATTGTTAAGATTATGGCGACGTTTGAAATATAATTTTATTGCTGATTAGCTTTAATTAGCTTGCCTTCATTGCACTGGTGTAAAGCTAAAAAGACAACAGTGGAACCATTTTTTCAAACTTGTCTCCTGCACTGACGCGCCTATACCGATCGTCCTACCTCTCAGGTGTTGTGCCTGAATCTTGGAGGGAGGCCAATGTGCAGCCGATCCCCAAAAAGGGTGATCGGTCAGTGACCCTAACAATTATCGCCCAATCGCCATCACCTCAGTGATGTGTAAAGTCATGGAGCTACTAATTAACAGCCAATTAGTTCGCTACCTGGAGGATCACTCGTTGATCAGTGACAGACAATACGGGTTCCGTCATAACCGATCAACGGGTGATCTTCTAGCGTTTGTATTACATCACTGGGGCGAGGCGATTGACAGGCATGGCGAGGCTCTGGCTGTGAGTCTCGACATAGCCAAGGCCTATCAAAATAGGGTCTGGCATCGCGGCCTTCTCTCCAAGCTCCCGGCATACGGTCTGCCCGACAACCTGTGCAAGTGGATCTCCGGCTTTCTGCATGAGCGTAGAATACGTGTCCTCGTTGATGGACACGCTTCGCAGCTCATGTCAGTAAATGCCGGAGTACCACAAGGTTCTGTACTTTCGCCCACCTTGTTTATTCTGCATATTAATGATATGTTGTCGCTTGGCAACATTCATTGCTATGCAGATGACAGCACGGTTCATGGGCGTTATTGCAGCAAGCCTCCTGGTTGCCGGGCGGATACTGAAAGGAGACGCGAGGATCTTGTCATTGAGCTCAACCAGGCCTTGGATCTCATATCATCATGGGGTACCAGGAATCGGGTTGAGTTTAATGCCAAGAAAACCCAGGTGTGCGCGTTTTCTCCCATCCCCGTTCTTCAGGGTGTTCCACTCGCAATGCGGAATGACCTTAGTGTCCTAGGTATGGATATCCGCTGCGATCTTAATCCAAGGATTCACATCGAGGGCGTAATATCCGCCACTTCCCGCAGGGTAGGAATCCTGAACAGGGTGCGGCGGTTTTTCACGCCCGGTCAGCTCTACCGCTTATATAAAGCGCAAGTGCGGCCGGGAATGGAATACTGCTCGCACCTCTGGGACGGTTCCGCAAAATACCTTCTCGATGCCTTGGATGGGTTGCAGCGGCGGGCCATCCGCATTGTGAATGATGCAGACGTCAGTAACAGCCTGGAGCCGCTACAGCTGCGTAGGGATATTTCCTCGCTTAGCGTGTTCTACCGTCTGTATCATGGCGAATGCTCTGAAGAATTGTTTGATCTTATCCCATTCTCTCCCTTCCATACCAGAACCACGCGTACTGGATTGCGGAGCCACAGCTTCGTGGCCCGGCCCGAACCAAGAGGTTCGCAAACTCGTATTTTTGCCGCACCATCAAGCTGTGGAACAGTTTGCCAGCTACCGTGTTCCCTCCTTCCTATGATCCTGGGTCCTTTAGGCGTAGTGTGAAGAAGCTAAACAGCAGGCCGGCATGATTGTGTTGAGTAGCGAGGGATAGACTGTCTCTTGCTACTTGATACTCTATCTGGACGGCACTGCGCTTACCATCAGGTGCAGTGTGGTCACTTTGCCGCGCCAGAATAATAAAAAAAAAAAAAACTGACAAACATTACAATGTTTTTTTAACCGACTTCAAAAAAAGGAGGAGGTTAACAATTCGTCGGAATCTTTTTTAAGGTATGTTCCCCGATTACTCGAAGACGAAAAAGAGAAAGAGAAATCCTTTTTTTGTTATAAGGGTATACTTCCCAGGTGGTCCCATTGGCACCAAGTCAGGATCTGATGATGGGATCTCGGAAAAACCAAGGGCAACCCTCAAATTTGATAGTGACGCATAATTCGTTTTTTATTGAATTCGGTGAACTTTTTTGCAATCCAATTATAGTAGTAGTGGTCGGCCGTAAACTAATTGTAGTAATATTAATAACCAATCAAAACCATTGCTTTATTGTGACTGACAATTAAATTATTAACATGGTTAGGTTTACCTTTTACGGTAATTAGTCCATAAAAATCAATAGGTATTATTTAGAAATAGTTGTAATAGATGCTATAGAAATTTAAGTGCAATCATTAGATCACTAATGACAATCTATATAAAAACTAATACAATTATTTTTTATAACAGCAAAAATGCCTCAAATTAGGAAAATATAAAAATATATTACAAATCAAAAATTCATATTTTAGGTATCAGAAGAAGGAAAAACACTGAAGCAAAAGAAAAATACATTGAATTTTAACTTTAGTAGATAATATAGTGTTTCTTCAATGTTTTAATAAAGGTATATAACTTACACGAAATTGTTCGTCTTCTAATAGCGTTTTCATATAAATACGGATCCACAGAGCTCCAGGCAAACATTGCTATCATTCTGATTTTGGTGACCAATTATATATTTTCGACACTGAGATTCAGACTTCACAATATTTCAAACTTACAATTCATCATTACGTTTCATCTCAAACATCTATGCACAATATTTGTCATCTTAATTCAATCGAATACTGCAAAAAATCTCACAGTATCTCAACTTCGTGGAGATATCTTATCGCATCCGTTATAAGAGACATATTTAAAATGTGACGGTAACAAATTCAGATAGGTACGAGTATTAGGTTAGGAAATCTTGACATTGAAAAAGGTTTTCGACATTTATTTACAATCTTACAGTAGACTGTTAGTAAATATAAGATTGTAAATAAAGATTCAGGTTGATAAAATATATATGTCGGCGAAATACTTCGTGACGCGCATTTAATGACTACTGTTGGAACTTGGAATTGTGACAAATCTTATGTATTTCAATAACAAAGTGTGTATATACAATACGGTATATTTCTAACTCCTTCTTATTTCTATTTGATTAATTTCGTTGCGGGATAAAAGACAGTTAAGGATTCCCAGAGACTCGCCGAATTTCAATACTCTGTGTCGAAAAAATGCGTGCCATTGTTGATCCTGGCTAAACAGGAGTTACAATGGCGGGTGTGTGGGCGGGATAGTCTCTATAAACAATACGGCATCTTAGTTAGTTAGTTAATATTAGAACAAAATCAAAGATATTTTGAGTATCTGTTACATTAATTGATATTTTATTTGTAATTTTGTATATACATGATTATATAAATAGTCCTAAACTGATAACTTTTAGCTACAGGTAACAGCAGGTAAGGTCAATAAGCGGTACTTTCGCCCACACACAATGTAGGGCTTCATATGGCGACAGGCGTTGGTGCGCCGTGCCGCTTCTGTTTTGTTAAAGCGATAATATTCGTTAAATGGATTAACTACGCAAGAATTCTTGGCGACCGCTGCCAAACTGTCAATTTAATTAATGGATTTTGAGAAGTACAGTACAGTATAATTAGTTTTTTTTATAAGCCCAACAGTCACACACATAGTACTAGTCCCACACTTGATTGAATCTGTATCGTGGGTTTCAGGAGCTAAGAGACTTTCGGTCTCACAACCAGACCGCAAAATGTATGTAATCTATCTGGCGCTCAAACATTTGTCTCAATGCGGGAATTGAACCCACGACTTCTCGCCCACTGCGCCACGGAGGCTGTCATTTGTGAATTCTTTATTATATTGTTGTAATAGGTTAACAGTTTGTACGATGTAGAACAACAAAAATGAACAAAAAGTGGTAGTCGATACTACGATTTATCATAATATGTATATCTCGCATCCGTCCTAATTTCTCTACATTTGTCCTAGTTTGCAAGGCGTCCAGAGGTGCGGCGTCCGGAAAAACATTTCCAAGTGTCCTGTAAAAGCCTGATATTATTTTTCAGTCCAAAAACGGAATGCTCTTATTTCAGTTGAACGATTCGACTGTTAAAATAGAATTTCACAGAAAAAGCAATTTCACCACATGCATTTTGAGATTGTAACGATCATAAGCACTCACTATTACAAAACACGTAATTAAACATTTTAAATGAAAAAATTGTAATTGCTATTGTGGGTATATGCAATGATTAAATCATTATATTATTGTACTTATATTGGTGTTAAAAAAATACATTGATGAATAAATAAAAAAGTTCAACCACCAATACATAATATTTAAGTTTAACAACTCCATAATATCCTGCAATTCAAGCAGTACCTAGTAATACGATGATAATTTATAGATTTTTGGGTTTATGATTAATTAATTTGTAATAAGAAAGTATTTTGAGCTTGGGAAGAAAATATTTGACGTGTTGTATAATGTTAATACCTATGCAGTTTTTAGGTTGGACGTTAATTGTTAAGGTAAATATGCATTGATATAATTTTATTGAATATCCCTTTTGTATTTTTTAGCAGAGGCCGTAAAATTAAAATATCGTTGATGGTAAGCGATCCACCGCCTTTAAACAACCATAATATCCAAAAAGTCTTGGTTGCGATTTCGGCTTTAAAAGAAAGGAATGGTGATTGGAAGGGGACCTTCAAATCCCACTCACCGTACGAAACTCAACAGCAGTTGTTACACATCAGTTTCCTATGGGACAGAGGCAAATCCAGTCGATAAGGCCCATTTATATATGCTGTTGACAAAATTATCCACATCGTGACTTTAGCACTTAATATACTGAATAAACCTACTGGCTTACAAAATAATAAATCAACTGGATTTGATAAATTTATATACATGTAGATAGCATTATGCATATAAGTGAACTATGTCCGATAAGATTCCTTGAAAGAACTATGTCATACCATAAATTCATATTTTTATGACATTTTTGTTTATACCAATATTGTTATATCGTGATCGATTGCTTTTTATCCATGAAACAATAAGTTTTGCTTTTACGATTTGATGTCACACAATAACATGTATCAAATATTTTTTTTAATATAAATTTTGAATTACACAAATTATATACGGCCAAGTTTGCCTAGTAAAGTCTCTAAACCCCCAACGGACTATGAAATTATCTTCATCGGATTGAATTGACTATCGAATCAATGAGTGTAGGAAATAAGTTGGGTACGATATATGGGAGGACTTAGTCCTCACCAAATATTGTACTCCGCTCTCCAGAATTGCATGAGCTGAAGTCCAGAACAAGTGTTATTCCAGAACGTGGCCTCAACCCTCCCTCAAAATATTTTTTATAAGATTTCGTGGACATAGGCTTCGTTCGACCATTAATTAGACATAAATTAAAGTAGATTTCTACACAACAATTTTAGCAGCAACCAGCCAACAGGCTTTATCACAAAAGTGAAAGTATTAATAAAGTTGCCAAAGCCAGCCAAAGCATTTTGAGATGACCTTTGTATCTGTGAAATTAGTTTCAGGACTTAAAAATTGTGTATAGATGCTAATCTGAATAGCCGAAATACTTAATATTGTTCAAATTGTATGTTTTTTTGCACATGATATGATTTTATTTGCGTCATTCCCATTGATAGTCAGCTGTCTGAACATTTTATCTTTGCTTACAAGACTATATTTATAACATTGCAGTGTAAAATTTAGATAAACATCTTTTTTATGCATTTGTGTTCTTTTGTGAAACATATTTACAATACTTTTTCTATATAAAGCTGTGATTTATATCTTATTTATATTGTAGTTTGTTGACGTTATAAACATCTTTTTGTTGAATATGAGTGATAGTCAGTGCAAATGAGCTCACTTTTTTGTTAATATCCTATATTTTAATATGAGTAATCTTAGGTTTTTGTATCATTTTGATATCACCACGCCCTGTTTACGCGAGAGCGGACAAATATTTATTTATGGATATATCACCCACGTCTCGCCATTTTGTTATTTTTAGGTACAATAATAGTGTTTGTTGTTGCGAATTTGTACGTCTCAGAAATAACAAAACGTACTTGAACATATTATTTAAATTATTCTGTCTTGGCGTTGGCCGTTCTTCGATAATAAAATGCAATTCAGTCTTTTTAAATGTGATGATAATTGGATTCTTATTTCTCACGCAAAAGGTTATTTAGTATCGATCGCGTTAATGTCATGCTAACTGAGCTATCATCATTAACTACGCAAGGAACAAGAATCCTATATTTTTTAATGAATAAATATATTTCATTTTATTTTACCTTAGGTTCTATTTAGAATAAAAAGTTTATTTTAAATTCACACTTTCAATTTATCAAATATATCCTAAGTGAGAATTTAAATAAATTTACTTTGAAACTTCAAATTATTAAGATTGCTCCCAATGTTAGCATAGTTTATAAATAAACACACGATAACAACAATGAAACAAAATAAAAGCATAAAATATATTTAGTTCCTCTTCTGATATATCAGAAGAGGAACTAAATATATTTTATTTTATTGGTTATAACCAACCCGATTCGGTGTTAGTCATTGACTTATAGAACTGCAACTGTACTGTTTCCAAATTGGTTAGATTAGATAAGGAGCTAAGATTGCTTAATTTTTTTTATACTGGCACGGCAAAGTGTCCACACTGCACCTGATGGTAAGCGTAGTGCGGTCCAGTTAGAGTATCGAGTAGCGAGAGACAATCTATCCCCCGCTACTCAACACAATCATGCCGGCCTACTTCTTCACATTACGCCATGGGCAAGAAGATGAAGAAACGGTCGAGGGTCTATTGTCAGAGTACTCAGGAGGCTGCATAACGGCCAAACATCGCCCCAACTGGCTGATCCCGGAACGCAGCACACTTGCGTGTGTCTCTATGGCGGGTTTTAAGATTATGAATAAACTTGACTTATGTTGTTTTGGATATGATCGATTTAAATTTTCACATTCTAAAACGATAAACGAGGTGAAATATATTCTGTAGAGAGTTTATTTAAAGAGGTGTTTTTAGCACAATGTGATAATGACCTGGGAGCCATGTCCGCGATGACTGCAAAGTTCGTTGAACCAGAGAGAGAAAATTTGTACTGTTTTAAATTTGAATAGATTTCACCGATTTATCTCAATGTTTTTCTTGTGTTCAAATTATATGCATAATTTAACGTTTTAAGCAAATTTAAATTTGCACATACAAAACCAGTATAATCGTACTATGGTAATTAAGCAAGTGCGCATGTTATATTTAACAACATTCGATTCTTGTATTTATTGAATAGTTTTTTTTATCCCAAAATATGTATGATTGTTTGGGAAGTAATATGGCTCTATAAAATTTCTTAACGACTCAATTAGGTAAGTGGTAACTTAACGGTAAAATTGAAAATTTTCTTATTTGTGTAATTTGTATGGATTCATTAATTTTATGATCCATGAAGCTACTGCTAAAAGTTAAGCAATTACCTTAGCAGTATCCATATGTTTAATGCTGAAATATTTTTTGGATAATAATTTGTCAAAGGTTTTAAAAGTCAACTTTAAGGCTGTGTTACAAAAATCACGATTTTCACAAGACACAGTTAAAGTTAAAAAATATATATTTATCTATTAATCGCCAATTCTGCACGATTTTATTAGTAACACCTTTCTGCCACCTACACTATACAAATATGTACATATTAGTATTTTATTTGTGCAAATAAACAGTTTTATTTTATTATTTATTTAAGGTAGAAGTTTTCTTTGTAAAATAATGTTCTCAAAGAATACAATTCTCGATTATTATATTACCTACTAGCTAATAATTGTGGCTCTGCCTTCGTGGAAGAATATTTAGTTTTTTCCCTTGAGCATGAAAATATAAATACTGTAGTTTTCCTCATCATGATAAATATCCTGTACCGAAATCCATTCAAGCGTTTTATGTAATACGCGAAGCAATTAGCAGCTTGACAGACATTATCCTACTAATATTATAAATGCGAAAGTTTGGATGGATGGATGAATGGATGGATGGATGTTTGTTACCAATCACGCTACAACGGCTGGACGGATCTGGTTGAAATTTGGCCCAGATATAGATTATAGTCTGGAATAGCACATAGGCTACTTTTTATACCGGAAAAATGTATAGTTCCCGTGGGATAGTTTAGTTTTTCACAGAGCAGAACATCAACATGATTTTTTGCATAGTGGTAGTTTAGGGATCAGAAAATGACATAAGCTACTTTTTATCCCGGAAAAATGCACGCATCCTACGGGATAGCAAAATATAGAAAGGTGTAATAGCTTAGGATACCTTCGTGGATTGTATATATTTCCTTCCAAAAATAACCACCACGCGGGCGGAGCCGCGAGCAACATCTAGTTATTTTATAATAATTATTTTCATTATTTGGTGCTACTCATTATGGTGTGTAGTGTTTTGTGCATTTAAGAATTTATTTCCTTGTTTCTAAAAGATTGAATATAACAATCATAAATCAATGTATAACATTTAATTAATTTTGAATTCATATGTCCAGGTAAACGTATCAATAAGAGGGTGCAAACTATACAACTAAACGAGAGAAAAAAAATATACTTAAATTTAGATTATAACGTACTTAAACAGACTTTATTATAATCTAAGAATAATTAGAAAATCATTTAAAATATGTATTCTTCACCCTTGTTATTTTAGCTAATGAAGTAAAATGTTGTAAATTGATAACCATTATTAAATAAAGGCGTGATTTAGTCAACGTAAAGGGTTTTAGGCAGGGTTTGGTCCGACAGGCAGCGGTCGGCGGGCCACAGCTCTATTTCTTGCAGGTCATACAATATCACATTACTCGGGCGTCATGTGGTAAACCGAGTAGCATGTAATTATGTCTCGTGTGTAGGGTGAGCGACTCCACAGTATTTCCTGTCAATGTATGCTTTTTAAATACTTTCCAATTACATGTCACCGTATCATGTTAGTTAGTGCTGTTGTCAATTTATTATTAAATAATTACACCCCTTGATTTTTTAACGAAAGTGTAATTAGCTTTATTAACTATTCTCTAGACAAACACTTTATTATAGTTTAAAGTGATACTTTCCTAAACAGCTGACATGTGTAAAACTTTACTACAGTTGCTTAATTATATGCTTAATTATTTGTTTCCCGTAAATAAGGCAGGATGTGGGTTTCCTGGCACTCATTCACAATAAGAAGAGCATACACGAATGAAAAACCACTCCGTATCCGTTTTACCTTGGTTTTAACTACACATATATCAGACAGCCTTCGCCTTGCTTACCTGAAACAATGCAACAACCACCATTAATATTTCGTCACGTTCTTGAGAAGTAATAAGTAGTCAAATAAGTTGATCATAATAATTGTATTTCTTATAGATAATGAATCTTAAACGCTGTTGATGCGGCTTGTTGCTTTAAACAATAAAAGTTGAGCAATTAAGAATGGGACCTGGGGGATTGTTCAGAATCGTAAAGCGTAATAGACTCACAGGCCGTGAAAAAAGTACCGGTGCATTGTGCTCACGCACTGTTCTATGTTTTAGTACGACGTACCACGAAACCAATCAGCTAAAATTCCCGTTCACTATTACTGACTTTCCTCAAGTAAATTCTTACCGTAATGCCACGAAACGGTATTGGTATACGGTTCTGCGTATAATATAATTTTGAAGAGTAATTTAATTTTGTGAGTGATCGGTGATCACAGCTGCGCGTACGAAATGAAATAACCATTTTATTAAATGGTGACTCCGTTAGGTAAAATGGTAAAGCTACGTTGTAGATAATTTTATCTGGCAGCTTGCAAGTGCGCTAGGTATGGCGAGTGAATATGGAGGGCCAAATTAACCCTTATTGCAATCCTCATTTTGTCCTTTCGGTTCAGGAACCATGTTTTATGAACTATTGTGGATATCTATGGGCGTTGGAAATCGCCTATCATCAGGTTATCCACTTGTCGTTAATTTGCTTTTTAATGATAGTGTCAGTATATACAATATAACTACATTATAAATTGTTTCAAAGTTTTGTTGCGTATCTTTGATAGGTTTTCCTATAAAACGATCAAGATTCTACCTTTCGATATTAGTTGATAGATCCCGATAATATATGTACATGCTGATAATTAATTTTTGAACATGTCTCTACCTGCCAGTTTTTGTGACATATAAGTATTTCTAGAAGCCCGCTAGCACAATTACATATAATGACACGACTGTTGGATGACTTTTATCTTCTATTATATCGAATAATCGACAAATTGGATCCTTATTTCGTCAGATGGCAAGATTAAGGAAAATATAAAAGTTTTATGATTACGGTATAGTCATTTTCCTCAAATATTCTGCTTTTACATAGCCAATGTATATAATTGTCAACTATTTGAAGACTATCATGTATCTGTAGACTTAATACCATAAACTTATTTTTCATAAAACTGTAACAACATAACTATATTTAAACAGCTTTACTGTGCAACCTTCTTTTAATTTTGTAGTACATACAGTGTGTCGTAACGCTATTCATACGAATACATACAAACTCGCATTACAGTAACAGAAATGAATAATTTAATATTAATATTATAAGTGTTGGCACTCAAAGTCTGTAAGTTGTAATCATGTAATCAAACTTATTTTGTTGATGTATGTGACTGTTTGTTGTCCAAAATAAAATAAAATAAATAAAATATTTTTCATTGATCTAGTACAGTACTTATATACTGAATTCGCGTATGACACAGCGTAACAATTTGTATAAAAAAGTCAAAATTATTGAGGACGCCTATTGAAATGAAATAATGCAGCGTAATCATCATCGCCTTATTAGTCTTGGAAGTATTACTCATTCTCATTTCCGTGAAAGTAAATATTTTGTGTTATCGTACGTGTTTCAAACCAAGTAGGTACATTTAATATAAAGAAAGTCAATCCATAAAACCATTTATAATCCGACAAAGGATGATAAAGAATTCTGCATACCACACAATGTCATCTGAAAAAGCTGGTTTAATTACATTATAACAAGCATGGGATAGGAGTAACTTTTCGACCCGGAACCGCAACGCCCGAGTTTAACCTTGAATAATATCGTGACAGGCTTATTTCTTTGCTGTTTCGAACGATTTGCAGTCGTGTCCGGTGACCAGAGAAATATGGCGCGTACACACGAATCAGTTACACTAACTATGTACTTGTTTTTACACACCATTACGATAAAAATAACATGACAGAACGTGCTCTTAGCCTCAACTACAACTATACGAGAATACAAGATGACTAGTAATAAACATACTGACACGTATATTTTATGTTTGAAAAATCTGTATGTACTACCTTCGCGAATCCATACTTTAGTACTATGACGAGGGACACTTCGTTTCAAAATGGTTCTCTACCAGTGTCCGTCGGGAATATCAATGGCGTCATAACCATAATGGAGTTTAAGGATCTGCATGCGTCTCGACTCTTGAGTGCTATAAAAGTTTTACTTTCACTGAATTATAATGGTGTCCCTTTAAGGAATGCTAGAGTGAAAAGTTAGAAATTGCTTAATGTCCGAAGTACCAAAATATTGTCACACCTGATGCTTTTTCTTTTCAAAAAAGTTAAGTTATAAGATACTTATGAAACATAGAGTTCAGTAAAACCATTAAGTAAAACAGACGTGTTATTTCGGATAGTTATTTCAGCATTACCACAGCAAATATTGCGACTTTTAAGCAAAAAGTAACATAATTTGTACAAAAAACACTTCAAAATAGATTGAAACTGTGTTATAACAGTTTTTGTGAAACCGAGAAATTCGAAGGTCAATAATTATTTACCTTGACAGAAAGAGAATTGAATACGATGGGAAAATACGTAATATTAAAAATCTGTTATAACTTTATCCTGTTGGCTGTTGCTGTAGTTGCTTGTTTGAGATAATACTGTTTGTATGAGATATAATTATATTATTATATTAGTTACTCATTTGTATAGTAAAAATTTTGCCGATTTTAAAATACTGTACTGATTTTTTTAAAAAAGTCTATAAATTTAGACCATTGGTATTTGTCTACCAGTCTTTCCTATTGCGGGTTGATGTATATCTCATACTGTCGTAATTTTAGAAGAACTCTCAGAACTCCGACACTAATAGGTTTAGGTCCGAATAGGTTTTCTAATGATGTTTGAATATTATTATTGTAAATCTCTAACTGGAAGTAAAATAAATTTTACCTAACAATTATCGAAATAATCATAAAAGGTTCAATCAGTTGTTAAGCGGATATAAAACAGAACAATAAAAGGCATAATTCAATAATGTATTATACAATAATATAAAACTCTACGGGAGCGATTTTACGTACAATCTGTGCGTTTGATGTGTAATTTGATAATTAAAGTGCCCAAATTCCAAATACTTATCACCGATTTAGATAAATTAGTATCTTCCAATACTTCATGATATTTCATAAGATTATTTTTTAATAGTTCACATATCCTGTGTTAGTTTAGAATGTAAATTGTACAAGCCCGGCTTAGTTAACAAAAGATTGTGCAGTATAGGCAACTACCGGTTAGTGTGGACTGTGGAATAGACCCGCAACACATCCGTTGCGTCGCGGTCGCTGCTCAAGGCGAACTTTCCACCAGGTGGGTTACTCTTGACACTCGATTCCAAATTAAAATTGGGATTGGGTTCGAAAACTGTACAATTGGCACTCTTGAACGCAACACCGTCGCACGATTTAACTGAATACGGCGGAATTTTTAGTAACTAAATGAAATAGAGTACTTACGATCGCTAGTTCGTAAATATTCTATTTCATTTAGTTCAGTGAATTAGAGTTCCAACATCTTCTAGATTGGAATTGGAACTGTATCGAGTTCGAGATTGAATTGATTTCAAGAGCAGGCCTACAGGCGCCTAACGGTCGTCGCATACACTACTTATATAAAATTATTATAAAATAAGTGTCTGTTTTCTTTTCAAGGCGTATATTTTATCTATGATATCACATCACTAGTTCTCCGGTAACCATTTTTATGAATATTTTTGTAGTTCTATCTTACTTAAGGCTAGCCCCGCCAAAATTAAATATGATGTAAGAATAAATAATAATACTAGCCCTGTATTAAACACTGTCCCACTGCTGGACACAGTCCTCGTCTACTAATGAGAGGGCGTTAGTCCACCACACTGGCCTGATTCGGGTCGGTAGACTTCATAAATCTTCGAAATCCTTATGAGAATTCTCAGGTATGCAGGTTTCCTCACGAGGTTTTCCTTCACCTACACGGAACTTTAGGAAAGTCAGAGGTGTATGCCATTTGGGTTTCGAACATACGACATGCGTCTTGACAGTCCGTACCGCAACCAACCAGGCTATCACTGCTTATGATGTAAGAATACGTTGAAAAATTTAAAACTTCTCATCTAGTAACAATAAATGCAATGAATATTTTTAAGTTTTGGTGAAACTTTGAAAATAATAAACTCTAGGTTACTTTTTATTTATATATTACTTACTGCAGTATAGTTTGACTTGACTGTATTCAAGTACTATTGTTAAGTGTCGTGCTTTATCACTCAGTGCATGCATGTATCAACAGTTAATCCTTTAAAAGTTGCATAAACGCAGAACAATAAGGACAAACACTATTGTGTAATAATATTTATACAGATTGTTTTCTTGGAGTTTGAATAACTCCTAATATGATAACGATAACACTTTCTCGCACTTTAAGACGCAGATAATGTTTATTTATTATAAGTATAGTTTTACAACATAATTGAATGTTTTATATTTCGATAACTCGTATTAAGTGCACAATACTACATGGCCGTAAAGATAAAAATATCACACTCATGTTATATTATCAAGCTTATGCTTGCTTCTTGACAATTCAATAAATTTCTTTCTAGAACCCATATAAGAATCGCCAATATGTAGGTACTATCGGTTTTCAATAATTAATACGAACGGATTGAAGTGCACGTAAATACAATATAATATCAATACACTTCAGTATGTAATTTAATAATATAAACGTTTTATTTGACAAATCACAAACTCTCATACGTACGCCTATTCTAGAAATCAATTCCAATCTCGAACTCGATACAGTTTTAATTGCAATCTAGAAGATATTGGAACTTTTATCTGACTCAACAAAATTAAATAGAATATTTGCGAATTAGCGATCGTAAATACTCTATTTCATTAAGTTACTAAACATTTCGCAGTATTCAGTTAAATCGTGCACTGGTGTTGCATCCAAGAGTGCCAATTGTACAGTTTTCGAACCCAATCCCAATTTTAAATTGGAATCGAATGTCAAGAGTAACCCTCCAGGCCATACTAACCCGCCCGGCCCGTTTCAAAACGGGATCACAGACTGAGGTTTATAAATACTACTTAAATCTTTAAGAAAGACAGTTTGTGTAGTAAACTTCGATAATCATTCCCCAAGTATAACAAGTATACTTATAAAACGCAATTCATTTTTTTAATAAGTAAAAGTTTTTTAATTCATAAAAAGTACACCGACTTCAATAAAAAACAAATTATGTGTCACTATAAAATTTGAGGGTTAACCTTGATTTTTCTGAGATCCCATCATCAGATCCTGACTTGGTGCCAATGGGACCACCTGGGAAGTATACCCTTTAAAACAAAAAATAATTTCTCGAATCGGTCGAGGCGTCTTCGAGTAATCGGGTAACATACATAAAAAAAAAGATTCCGACGAATTGCTAACCTTCTCCTTTTTTGTAGTCGGTTAAAAATTACAACGTTATCATAAGTATAAATTGTAACGGAGGTATCGAAAGTAAAAAATAAATTACAAACATTCAACTATTTCGAATCTAATGTCGCTGTGAATCAAACTCATAAGGCGGCCGAGTACCCATAATTCAGACTGAGCTAAGTAATTTTACGTTTCAGACAAGGTGAAATTTGCTATATAGATATCGGTCTTTAACTATTCTATCGAAAATAAGGTTAGAAGGCAAAATGTTAGGCGGATGTGCAACTAGTATTTGTGTACCTATAGTTAATAGCAACCAGAATTATCTAAAAATATGCAATATTTTCTTTTTTAACTAATACATTGTTTCATACATATGTCGTCTGGCCACGTCTGTAAATTTTTAAACACATAGTAGAGCTAATATATAGTTAGTATTCTTTGGTAGAGCATAGGCTCTTACGTGGTGTTGAATGTATTAATTAATCTATGAATGCATCATATGTATGTTTAAGATTGAACATATAAATATTTATATACACTATATTACATATGCCACAATTGGTGTTATGCTATTTTGGTTCATGCTAATAAGTTGATGTAAAAATGTTAGAAAACACTTTCCCTTTCTGCCATATGTAATGTATCATGCTCATAACATATGCAAATACATAGATACATAGCTAAAACAATGTTTTATGAGGATAAATAACATTAAATTCTATGATTTAATATACAGGAATGGCATATGGATAAACATGTATTGTAAACGATTCGATTTATACAAGAGTGATTCACAGAAATACGCGGAAATCACTCTCAAAAACCGGAATATTGTGAGTTTATAAAGTAATTTTTAATACCGTACGTAAAAATTCTGTATCTATGTAGATAAAATTATATAATTAAAATGTATATTATAGTTGGTAGGGTTGGTGTCCCTTGACTGGTGCCATTATATTTGGAATACACTACACTTATCAGTGTTTAAATAAAACACCAAGTCGATCAGCTATTTATTTTAGGACAAAATAAGGAATAATATAAAGGTATAAAAATGGAAGTTTATGATAAATTAATAGGAAGTTAACGTTACGCATTGGTTCCCGAAATGAAATTAACTAATAGAAATACTTATGCAATCTCAGTTAAAACACAATACCTACTATTATATCAACGTGGACAAAAATAATATTAAAATAAATAATTAAAAACACCACAATACATAAATAAACACAATAAATAATAATCGACAGAAATTATTGTTATAAAACTGTATAAAACCTACCTGTTTTATATTTCGTACAAATATCAAATAATAGTCAAACCGGTTTTTCTTCACTCAAATATCACAGACACGAAAACAGTGACTAAAACACGTTCACAATAAACTACACGCACCACACGAATAATGAGCTGGTTAATCGTTGTGTGACGTGATCGTGGGGAGGCAGCTTAAATATTATACGTTATCAGTATGTTGTATTGATAAAGAGGGGCAATAAAACACTGACAGGGACCGGCTGTTACGGCGGACGGTTTACGTATGGACTGTATGGAGTACGGACTATGGAGGTGTGTGACGACTGACGGCCTATAATACTTGTTTATGCCTTATGGTGTGGTTAGCTAGCTGACGAAGCGTCTACGCCAATGACACACAAATGGCAAACATAATGACGATATACTATTTCCAAGTATAAATATATACATCTCTCGGTATATACGTTTCTATAGAATTTCTAATTAAACTTTTGTCGCCTCAAAACACTGCATTGGTAGTAATAAAGCCTTTAGAAAGTGAGCCAGCTAGATATAAAAAGGATTATTAGATTTAAAAGTTTCTCGCAAGTACTTATTGTGGAACTTTTATTTTCGTATGGTAGTTGTCTCTGTTTGACTTTGCAGTTTGTACATTATTTTATACATTACATTGTTTTTTTAACAAAAAATTTCAATACAAAAAGATATTTTGAAAACAGGATCACGAGGTTTTAAATATGAGATCGTAAGTAATATTTTAGGAATAGATAAAAGCGAAAGTAGGCGGATGGCGTAGAGGCAACATCTGACTAGCGACCAATTTCAATAAACGATCTTAATCCGAAACTACAGATCGTTCCGAAAAATGAACCATTAAGAAGAATTAAGTTGGAATGCCACGCCTACAATTGACATATTTTGATTGGTTTATTTTCTAGTTCGATCTAAAAATGCAGATTGAGATTGCTCATTGAAATTGGCCAAAAATCTCATATAGGGCACGACTGCATCACACAATCTTCAACATTTCACAATTATTACCCTTAACATTCTTTTAGCTTTTAGATTGCAAGTTTGTTAATTAAATGATAACAATAATCGAATCAATCTTCTTTATATGATATGACAGCCTCCGGGACTATGGGTGCGACAGTGGGTGATGTTTATTTATTATTTACTAGCTGTTGCTCGCGGCTCCGCCTGCGTGGAGGTTATATTCGGGAGAAGCAGGGAGTACAATCCAAGTAGTTGTCTTCTGCACTGAGGCATCTGTAGCGATTGCCCCTTTTAGGGATGATTTTTCAAAAATGTTGAAACACATATTTCTTTATTTCCTACCAAAAGACTAAATATGAATTTACAGATCCCTAAGTCGAGGAATTATGGATTTTCCATACAATTTATGAACTCCTATTTGACCCCTTTCAAGGTTGTTTTTTGAGAAAAAAGATAGCCTATGTCCTTCTCCAGGATATAATCTATTCCCTTACCAAATTTCATTACAATCCGTTCAGCCGTTTAGTCGTGAAGAGGTAACAAACAAACAAACAGAGTTACTTTCGCATTTATAGTATTAGTATGGATCTATATAACCCATCTTGTATTCCCTGCCCCACTAGATAATTCAATTGAAATATACGGGCTTATCGCGTATCACTAGTCAAACATTTTAACGTAAAACGTGTATCAGCCTCACTTGTTGTTAGCAAAACTGTCCAAAAGGATAGATCTAAACCCCAAAAAAAGGAAGAAGAATAATTTATTCATAGGTACATCCAAACTTTTCTTTTATAATTGTTTTTGGAATAAATGACGTTGCAGTATGTGGTATATAACGCAAATAAATGGCAAGGCAGTCTACTAATCTTTAGAGACATTTATTGTTTTCCTTATTGCATAATAACTAAGCATATGGGTTTTATTATTACTGCAATAGTTGAAAAACCATATTATTTCCTTAATCATTGCGCTTATATAACTTCGATAAACAGAATAGTAATTATAATTGATATAGGGAAAAATACCTATACTCGTGACGATCTGTATTTTTTATATTGGCACGGCAAAGTGACCACACTGCGCCTGATGGTAAGCGCAGTGCCGTCCAGTTAGAATATGAAGTAACGAGACATAACTAAACCTCGCTACTCAACACTAGCATACTGGTCTGTATGCTTTTGATATACATTAGAAAAATAAGAATACGTTTATGAGTTAGTTAAAGATTTGCATATAGCCAGGTTAAAATAGTACCAAATAATTTTATTTTAAATTAATTTTAAGTAAACAAACAAGCTTTGATCGGCTGTCACTTCGTCTTCATTAGCACGAAGGGACTAACAATTTTGTACAATACGTGCGTTTTATAAATAGTATGTTAGCTTCCGGGAGAATAGCAATGGTATGGATTTCTTAATTTAATATTTGAAGGTTCAGCATCAGTGTCATGAGGAGCTATTTTTGACCGATGTTAATGACTTCATACAGAGTAATATTAGCTGCGTTGACATTTATGTCAAACAGTTGTGATTTGTGTTCTGTACCAACATTATATAGACTTATATGTTTAGACTGAAATCTGTTTATTACCCGGAATATACTTAATTTATATTTGACAATTACTTTTGATTAAAATGTTCAATACAAACTTTAGTTGATTTTAAGGTCTGACAAAGTAAACAAACCACAACAAAAGTTTTTCGTACCGTAGAAAATGAAGGAAAATATAAATAAAGTCGTTGTAATGATTTGCTAATTTCGAAAAGGCTTTTGTTCTGTTCGACCTAAGGGTACTACGGCGACCCAATTCTTTAACAAAGACATTAGACATTGCATTAAACCTATAAAATACTAAAGAGAATATTACTTGAGCTAAATTGATATTAATACTATTAAATATTGCGCTATTGAGATCCGTTCTCTAATCTCATAATATGTACACAAATCGCGAAATTCTAAAAACATTTTCTTGAGCCAAATTTCAGGTTTTCACTCATAAATAATACATTCAATTAAAAATATAGCTAATGTTCTATATGCAAGCATTAATGCTTATATATTAACTTGCAGATTGATTTGTAGTAATTATAATATTATCTGGGGCGTCGTAATAAATGTAATAATACAAATCAAGGTCGTAACTAACTCTAAAAATAATTTCAACTACACCTCATCTCACGGTTCAGTGAATGACTAATCACAAAAACTACAAAATTGCTTTTGCTTATTTTTAAAGTTTATGCTACAAAACAGTACAATTTTTGTTTATTAGATACCTTAATATTAACGTTTATATATATACGAGTGTAACTATAATGGCTTAGAAGTTAGGTCAAGATAATTCAAAGCAGCTTTTACCCTTTTTGTATTGTGTCAATCTTTGAACGGCATTTCAGGTCAATCGATACATCGTTCTATTAAAAATGTATGAAAATAGTGGAGTCATTTATTGAGCAGTCACCCATGACTAGCATTTTATTAATTTGTATGGTATACGATGATGTTTCAAATATAAATAATTACGCAATCAATAAAACTTTATAAAGTTAAACAACCAAACACAGGACAAACTCAGCCTTAGTTTGTTCAGAAATAGGTTATGTTTTCTTAGTTCGTGTTATATTTTTAATAAAATATTATTTAAACAATAGAACAATATTGGTGAACTTAATTTAATCATGTAGGTAAATTTATTACATTATTGTGATTATTCTAACTTGTCTGGACACCAAATTGCTTATAGAGATAGTTGCGAACTCTTATTTAAATAAACAAAAAATATTCAAACACGCGTAGTTACTGAAAATCGTAGTAACATTTTTCGAAATAGTTTTTTTATATTAAAGGGATCTGGTTGTAAGACAATCAAATGAGGATAGTAACGTTCAGCAGAGTGTGGATGTGACCCAAATTACTGCAAATGAATGGTGAGCAAGTCAAGCGTCGTAAAAGTGTATTTATTACTTGCAAAGGCAAACGTGGTGTGGTTAGTTCCGGTATGTTTCCGTTTACAGTTGTGTATAAGTTGTCATACTGCCACCTGCCTGTAGTTGTGATACGGTACTAATTAATAATAATACCTAGAGCTTATTTTATTCGCTTTATCCGGGTACATTAAAAGCTTGTTTATTTGATGTGTCAAAGTGTTTAATATTTAGCCAGCTTCATTTCCCGCACCGAGACAAATATTTGTGTGACAGACAGATATTTGATTCGTGTCTGGGTGTTGTAGGACCGTAGTCACGATACAGGTTTTACCTAGTGTGGGGTCAGAACTATGTGTATGGCTGTTGAGTGTATTTATTAGGGTTGCCTAAGTAATATCGTATTATTTAGTGACAGTATATTACTCATGGTGCAGCGCGCCCATAGAATCCGCTATTCCTTATTGCACATGCGGCTTGTCTCTCGATGTACCACGGAGTTTATAGACTATACGAGTACATCCCAATTATTTGAAAGTAATTGAAGATATTTGAACAAAAAGAGAAACTATGAAGCGAGACTAAATTTCTAAATCACTAGTTTTACATTAATTGCCCAAGTGCTCAGTCACTCGTTAAAGGAAAATTTCCGTTTTTTTTCTATTTGACATTGATAGTAGTATTGGTCAGATAGATATAATTAAGTCTAGATACTATGACTCTGCAAATTTAATTGTATATAACAAGTCTCTTTACTGCTTTGTGTACATTCAACTCTTATCACTTGTAGGATAAAGGTAGATATCTGATGGTCGTATCAAGCCTTAGAGTAGGTAACCTATGTTAGGTTACCAACCCCAGAATTGAAATACAAGGATTTGAAGTTAGAAAAACCAAGTCAAGTCAATTGAAAAACAGGACGCTAACCGAGACGCCCCCCCCCCCTCGCCCCCCAAAGAAAGGATTGCATAAGTGGTGTGCTAATTTTAAAATACAGGACCTTATTAGGACGCTGCTTAAAACCTATCCAGGACACCCCAGGTCACCCTAAAAACCTGGATATGTCCTGGGAAAACAGGACAGTTGGCAACTCTAAGGTAACCAAATGCCAAAACCAAAAGCGTTAGACGTTAGTATCACACGAAATCACTATTACATGGGGTAGGGCGGTGTGGTGCGGCATCCCAATGGCAATGTCACTGATGCAACTTATCCGCATCTGACATCATATACGGATAACATCCGTAATAAATATTCCACTTTCTGTCACTGTCGAATATAATAGTACCAAAATGCATCACAAAGTATGCATGTAAGGTTCTAAATATTTAACCTGTAGCTTGCTCTACCTATAAATATTTCATAGTGGCCTTTCCTTCAGTCTTTGTCCTTATTCCCTCGCCCTGCGCTTCAAAGGTTACGGCGCTAAACATTATCAGAATACTTTCATTATTCTATAATAGAGATGTTATGGATTTGAAATTTCGGATCTGGATGTGGATATCCGTAATATGTGAATAATTTTATATCGGTTTCGGATTCGGTTACGGATATGAAATTATTTCGGATTATCCGTTAGTTTTGGATAGTTTCGGTTATGGATATTAGGTTTTGAAGAAATTGTAAAAGTAAAAAACAAATAGCTTTAGTTTTAGCTTACTATTTTATGTAAGTAAATGTAATCCCACAAGAGTAAATGACTGACAGGCTATGTCTAAGCAATAGAAATAAATATAATAAATGCATTGAGGTACGCGCGCGGCTCGTGTGTCGGTTCAGCTTCATAACATCCCTGTTCTATAGTATTATAGAATACTACAGAACAATGCAAGATCAATATATTATGTTCTGCTTTCTTTTGAGAAATAACGGTAATTAACGGGTTTAATATGATTTATCAACGAAAACAGCAAAAATCTTAACAATTCATGACACTCAAATGTATATAAAATCCCGTCGAATGAAAACCGGAAGTAAAGATCTACAGAGATAGAAGTTGAACGAAACAATGAATTACAAGATTATTTAGAAAAATACTAAAATGTAAGATAAGTATAAGTGTGAAATAAGCTGCCGCTAAATAAAACAGTTACGCAACTATTTACGAAATCAGCCTCCGTGGCGCAGCGGACGAGTAGCCGGTTGTGAAACGAGAAGCCGTGGGTTCGATTCCGCACCGAGACAAATGTTGTGACTGATAGATATTTATTTAATAAAAAAATATTATTTTATGAAAAATTTATTAAATAATAAAAACTTGCATTATGTTAGATTTTAAAATTCTTCTCTTATTTCAGAATATTTTCTTATGAACAGAGTACACTGTGCATATAGTTATAGGTGCAGAGATTTGTATCTCCATATGATTTTGGAAATGACTATTTAGAATCATCTTGAGCCACAAGCAGTTTTCTATAGTATTGTTTCGAAGCTATGTAACAGTTTTCATTCTTTGTTTATTTATTGTGGCGCCCGCCGGATAAACGACAGGACAATTGTGAAAGAATCGATCGGTCAGTCGCTCGTTAATGGAGACAGTCATGGCCTCTGTTTATTTTAATTGTAAAGGACATTGGTATTCATGTATTAAGGTATGATGATATTGAAATACTTTATTGTGTTAAAAGAGTTAAAAAATACATCAAATCCATTTTTTTTAATATTATCGTTTAAAGTTATTAAATTGTGCGATTGTGGATAGCAAATATATTTATTTGATTAATGATACAGCATATTTGTATAGTGTCAAGATTTCGATAAGAGCGATAAAATTGAAGCAATGAACATTATTTATTTGTATTTAAACCAATGTTCTTAAATAGATATTATATAATAAGTAAGTAAATAAATATAAGAAGTAGCATGAACCAACGCATTGATTATCATCTAATTTGAAAATGGAAAATAAATGTTGGTTCACAGTGGCAATTACATCTAACCAAAAATTATAGAGGCACTGCGACATCAATTTTGAGGCGTAAGTAGGTATTTGATCATTACATACAAGAGTAAAGCTGAAGTTTATTTGAGAAATGTTAAAAGAACATTAAAAGCTGTGTGTGTTGTCAGTTTAGTTTAGTTATCCTATGAGGAACAAGGTTTTCCTCCTATTCAATATTTAGAATGACCTGAAATTCTGGTACACAGATATATCTTACTAATAAATAGCCTTGAAAACCTATTTCAAATATAATTTTAATTGAGGGTTTTCTGAGCACTACTAAAACATCATTGTATTCTGGAAATTTCCAAAAATCTACTAATTAAATATATATTGCCAATTCTGTGAAAACCAGAAATGAAATTGAATTCTAATTTAACCATTTCGTATTTACATCTTGGTGACAAACACAAATATTATGCCGTCATTTTCACACCTTTGCGTCACGTCTAGGAAGTTAAATTTATCGTTCCATCAAAAGTTATTCAATTTCCAGAAAAATAGAACATTGACTTTCATAAATATTTTAATAAGATCCTGCTCTCAGAGGCCGGTATAAACAGTGGTGTATCAAAAGATAGCTTCAAACAATAGTATTTGAGGCCAAGGTGAATAACATCAAAATCATTTCTTGTACTTATGTTACATAAGACAAAATGTATTTTGTTTTTGAAGAAAACAAATAACCACCTAATTTATATACCTAGGTCTTTTTATTGCTTCTGATGAGTTCAATTAACTAGTTAATTATGATTTTTCACGTATCGTTCGGTTTCATTTAATTAGTCGTTAATTTCCGAGTAGTAATGGATGCTGCTGATAACAATCATACGGAAAGGTAAACATATAAAGAACATGCTAGAAGGTGAGTATATGCTGACAAGGATCTCACTTATTAAAAGTAGTCACTTATTAAATTCCAACCCAAAGTGAAGGACAAGTCTATTAAGCTAAATTAGATTCTACAAATTAAGTAAATTGTTAGGTCACGCGGGTCAGACAGATGCAACGTAACATAACTTGTCGTTGGATGCTTGGATGATTTCTGTTTTTATAATAATCACATTTTCTGTTTATTCGTAATATTGAAATCTATTGCATTTACTTAAGTATATATGATAAATACATTGGCGTTTAAACTAAACTGGTGGAATTTATTTATAATAATCCTAGCCCTGTATTAAACTTTGTCCCACTGCTGGGCACGGGCCTCCTCCACTAATGAGAGGGGTTAGGCCACCACGCTGGCCTAATGCGGGTTGGTAGATTGCACATACCTTTGAAATTCTTATAATAATTCTCAGGTATGCAGGTTTCCTCACGATGTTTTCCTTCACCGTTAAAGCAAGCGATAATTAACATTTTATACACACATCACTTTAGAAAAGTCATAGGTGTATGCCACTTGGGTTTCGTACATACGACTTTCGTCTTTATTTAGTTGTTTAATTTAAATAAAAACTTAGTTAAGTCCTAAGAAGTTATCAGGTACTGGAAAATGGCAGTTGTGTGCTGGTATTAATGGATATTTCTGAACACTGACTTAATTCATCCACAAACAGAAAATAAAATAAGATGATTTCAATTCTTATTAAATTAAACGAATAACTGGCATGCCAGTTCAAAATATATCAATATTGGAAAGTTATTTATTGAATGACATTACATCATGTAAATACGTGCCTTTATACATAACATACTGAACGTGGCGGAATTTGATTGAAATGTGAGACTTTGTCTATTCTTTGCAGATCTTGATAATTACAAGTATATATATAGAGACTTCAATGGCGAGATCGGGTTCAATGGCGAATCTTGGGGGAGGCCTATGTCCAGCTGTGGACTGCGATAGGCTGATGATGGTTTAGAGACTATATAGTCTAGAGTAGTCCTGCTGGTACGAGTGCCGAGAGCTTACCCCCCACCATACCGCCGACCACCACCGTTACTCCTTTTTTCGCTGACATGTTGACAGTTTTCAAATTTATGAAAACCAAAGAGTATTTCAATGTAGATTGAAATGAGGCGACAACAGAAATATCGTAAACAAATACATTTCTTAGATGCTTCAGTTTTGCATAATTCACGATTTAGGCACATAAACAAAGCATTAAACTATATAAAATACTATATTATGTTTCTACGAGTTCCTCGTTATGCACATGATCAGTGCGTGGTAGACTCAGTGCTTTCAATTAATATCCACTTTGTCTCGTTCATGTGACATTGACATAAATCAAATTGTTATATAACATTCAAAATGTTCCATACGCCGCGCTGTATTTACTAAGTAGTGAGACTACTTAACACAAATTGGCGAAAAAATACCTGTATCGAAACGTCGGACGTTTGTATAAATTTAAAACAAATGCTGACGTTTTCGATTTGAGCATTCATTCGAAAATTTATCGTGCTAGCTATTCTGCTTGCATTAAAGATAACTTCAAGAACCTTAAAAAATTTGAAGTGATTACATATTTATTCACAAATAAACATAATATGAACGTTCAACAACAAAATAAATGTGTCAATAATTGTCTGTTAATTACAATTTGATATGTTTTTTCTATCTCTGTAATATAGACGTGACATTCGTTATTGTCCGCAGTCTGAAGATATGACCTGAGAGAATGATCTGAGAGAATCATAAAATAATTTTAGCATGGATGTTGTAGAAATTCTAAATAATACCTTTGACTGTATTTTCTAACCAGTAATATCAGAAATGCCATATTACGTATTCTTCATAGGATAGAAATAAATTTTTCATAGTTTATCCATATCTGAAATTCTTAGTACGATTTAATAATATGCAAACCAAATATGAATAGGAGCGGCGTGGACTTGAAAAGTACACATAAATATAAATATATTTACGCAACCCTCAGAGGTTTTAAGGAAAATTGTGGTACGAAACCAAGAAACCCTACGCAATGTTTATATCCAATATATAAAAATAAAGGACGAAGAATTTACCCTTTCTGAAATACAAAAAGAAGATTTTAGTTGAAAGAGCTATAATTAAAACGGTCTCCACCAGCATCAAATTAAATCGTCATAACGACCACATTTGTACGTCATCAAGCATATTATTCAATCTTAAACGCTACGCAAATCAAGCCAGTTTTGACTATTTAAAGGTATACTTTACATAATAAAATAATATTTTCTAAAAATGAGGCAATAACAAAAACTAGACCGACTGGAAAATTTGTTCATTTATATAATAAATTCAACAGAGCAAAAAATGTTAAATTCGTGTAATATACGATTCTAAATATTATTGCATGAGTTTAGAATCACAATCGAGGTATACACGAACGAACGTGGTTTCGGTGTAACCAATTCATTTGCTCGGGGACGTTTTCTTACAGGCCGATTGGGTGTGACTGATTACGCCGAACAGAAACCATAATACCCTGACGACATTGCATCAACCATTGGAAAACATTTAAGAACAATTTAACTGCGTAATGGTTTCTTATGTTTACGCGAATATTATATATTGAAATGAAACTAATTTGTTCGGATTCTATGGCGACTGTCCGCCCCGTGACCATGGTTGTAAAGCTTTCGAAACGTCGGGATTAAAAAGTTTAATAAACCGTGATTGAGTCCGTAAAATTATTTTCATGTCAATTTCACTGCAATTATTAATTACAAGTATTCACAAAGCACACATGAAAACTTGAAGTGATCATCAAAAAGATAAAGCTATTAGTGTAGCATTAATTTAAATTATGTAGCTCGTCTCTGACCTCGGTGTTACATACGTGTACATATACATATGGGTATAGTACGTATCACCGTACATGTACTGTATATATATTTTATTCCATTTATCCCATGTATCAATTGTTCGCATTGCTAAATAACACATTATTGTCAAAACAGTAGGTCTATTAGTGTCTTAAATGTTATTTTATATTAAAGTTCTAACTTCGAAATTGTTTTGTTTCACACTTTACCCCTAATTTTGATTGATCGAATGATATATAGGTTTCAAGCCTTAATTAAAATATACACATATATATAAATGAAACTCTGAGCAATTACACCTTGATTTTGGAAAAAATAGTAGCCTGCTGCGAGAGGCCAAGTTCGATCTTCGAAACCTTTTGGACCTGGGAGTTTGTTGTAAGACAGAAAGTCTCTCGTAATTCCTGGTTCCCAGGACACAAGACTTATCTGATTAGTATCTGACTGTGGGGTCAGGACTACAGTACAGTGAGTTATTACAACGAAAACACTTAGCTAAAAAAGTAACAATGCATTCTGTTTCTTTTCACACACGCAAGGCCGAATGCGCTGTTATTCTTGTACGGATGCTTTTCTCCCACAGGAAAAATGTACTACAAGCACCCAATTACGTGTATTTTGTAAATACGTAAACTGAATATATTAAGATGTTGAACATTACGATTATTTTTTCATAATAAGTTTTACATTATATTATTAACTAAAATCATATTTAATATAAACCCTAATACTAGTTGTTGTGTAAAGAAGTTTTAATTTTATAAAATTTTTTAGAAAATTAGTTTTGTTAATTGACTTAGTATAGAAAAATATAAATTTATTGTATCAAACTATAATAAGCCCAGAGCAGAGCAGATCAGCTTTTGGCAAGCTTTTGGGTAATTAGCGACCCCTCGTACCCAAGTGCTCCCGGAAGAAGGCCCTGTTCTTCGTCTCTAGCTTGCCTTTTCCGACTAGTTCCAGTGAACAATGACGAGGAACAGGTCCCCCACCTCTGGCTTGCCTTCACCGGCCGGCCAGAGTGGAGTCGCCAGAGCGTTACGCTAGAAGGGTGGATGTGAAACGTTAGAGGTGAGTAGGCAATATCACCTCAATAAACCAGAACATTTTTTTTTATTAACCATACAATAGTCCTACAGCAACCGGGGTTTGTCCTACACCACGCTGGCCTAATGTGTGTAATGCTGGTGTAATAGTTTGTAGACTTCACATTCCGTCGGAATTCTTATGAGCATTCTCAGGTATGCAGGTTTCCCCACGATGTTTTCCTTCACTGTTAATGCAAGCGATAATTAACAGTTAATACACACGTAACTTTACAAGTCAGAGGTGTTTGCCATTTGGGCTGGTTTCAAACATACGACTTTCATCTTGAAAATCCGTACCCTAACCAACGAGGCTATCGTTGCTACCAAATCATCGTATTTAAAAATTGAATATGTTTATAATAAGTTAAAAGTAAATTATTATTGTTTGTTCTCGAGAAGTAACATGTATAAAAAGGTCATAAGTAATACCTGGATAAGACAAACATGTTTTTGATAAACTATAAAAAATGGGTATGCCACACGCGTGTGCAAAATTACTGGTGTTAAGGTAACGTTATCTTAAAAGATAATATTATAGGAAATACGCAAATTAGCGCTACAATTACATATAAGTTTATCTTATTTTATTATCAAATAACAAACAAGTCGATTGTAGTTGCTATCATCGAAGCCAACATCTGTTGTTTTTTTAATTTTTGTGATCACACAGATAATATTACATGTGTATTGAAATAACAAATATATTCTGTTACGTAACCAATTTGACGTCAACTATTTGCAGTTAATTACTGTTACTTAGGTGTGTTGCTTGTTTACGCCAAATCAGTTCGAAAAACAATGTTGTAGATGCCTACCTAATTACTATATAGGTATATGTATACTCGAGTCATTCAGTCTTATAAAACTATATATAACTTTATGGTACGGTAACCATAGTCCTTTCTGCTATAATTAATAATTATTCAGAGAACACTTTTAATAATCTAAACTTCTAGACGCTACTTGACTTCGGTAAATTTCAATACGCTAGGAATATGTAAATCGTAGTAATAAACTATGAGCATGTTGGGTTAGAACCACCTAAAACACATAGAAGGTATTTGGCTCTATAAATATGTTATTTTTTGTTAATTTCAGTTTATATGCTAAATCTATTTTTCAACGATACCGGAATCGTCGGGTTCAATCAATTTATTTTTCATTCTTACGACTGCTGTGCTAAGGTCTCGGGTTCGATCCCCGGATCGGGTAAGGTGATATTGGGTTTTCTATTTAGAAATACCCAGTGTCAGCCCGGAGTTTTGAATTGTGCCCGGTATAGCGATAGGCTCTCCATCACGTCATAGGATGGTAATGAGCTTTGTGAAATGTGGTTGTGCTGATTACACCTCTGCCTATACATTCAGGTATTACAGCGATTTTTAAAAGTCTAGGAGTGATACTACCAAACCTATTTAAAGAATATAAAAAAACATAATTTTAATAATATCTACTGAAAGTAGTTTTTTTTCAATTATCTTTATTGTAAAAAATATACATACCAGACAAGACTAAAACATGTCCGTTACCCACTTTATACTTTTAAGTGCAAAAGATGAAATATGAATATATTTACATAAAAATAAATATAAAATAAAGCCATAGAAATTAGAGGCAAACTTTATATTGTCGAGTATCCAGACATTGGGAATGTTGATGACCTTTAACAACACACCGTCCGCATTGGCAAAGAATCAAAATCAGTGTAATGTAAAAAGTTTATTAAATTATCTGGAATTGGTGGACGATTGTGATGGAATAGCTATTTATCGGAGATAGTAAGGTAATTAACAATAATGAGGTTATTCGCCTTATAAGACGGATTGCCACACGTACGTTTCTCTAAGTTTACGAGATTTTGCGTCTTATCCAGGAAAAACGGGTTAACTATAAATTTCATATGTTCATTTTTTTATTATGTTGACTACGCCACTACCGAGTGTCCAAGACAAAATATATAATAAAAAGAAAATATAGTTTCACTAAGCGCACCTAAATCGTAAAATAAATTAGGTACGAGATTTTGGTTGGGAGACAGTTTTAGGTGTGTTTGCTGCCGTCTTCATTGCACTAATATTTACATCGCTCTTTTTTCAGTACCATATCTATCGTCTATATTTTCAGGCTTAATGCTTTACAGATTAATAGTAAAGTTCTAACTTCTAGAGCAATATGCAATAACTAATCTATTATCATGATCAGGGACACTTGATCTTCACCCATTCCATCTAGAGAAATAACTAAAAAATATGTGTGGGCGCTTTAAACGGCTGAGTTTCTTGGTGCTTCTTCTCAGACCAGTGGGTAATTCCGAAGCACTGATAGATAAATTTAATGACCTATAAAGTATATAAAGTGCCCTTAGTGGCCTAATTTACTAAATAAACGATTTGATTTGATTGAAAACCCAGGACGCTGCTTAAAAACTATCCAGGTGCTCCACAATAAAAACCAGGTCATGTCCTGGGAAACCATGACGGTTGGCAGCTCAAGACTCCAATGCAAATGAGTATATATTTTGTTCAGGAAGTTCGCGTGTTGCTAAAATCACAGATTTTAAATTTCATGCTAAATAAAAAATAAATTATATTCATAGAAAGATAGTTGTACTGTTTAATGTTTTCTAAAATACCATTTCAGGAACAATAGAGCTAGACTGAAAAGTTATTACAATACGTTGGAAATACAGTTATTAAAAAACTAGTTACTATTATTTCTCAGTTAGTATTTGTTGCAATTAGTAGCCCGAGCTTCTAAAGCAGTGAATGGGTTGTGTAAATCATACTTTATAATTTTTAAATCAATATAACTGGCTTTCTATGACATTATATATGGAACGCGTGACATAAGCAACCCTGTTATGAGAAAAAAAACATCATCTGGCAATCCTTAATGCCTTATGCGAAGTGCAAAACATTTCGTTGTTATACTGACAATATTGCAGATATGCATGCTCATTTTAATATGGATGCAGAACACGTCCCAAACGGTTTGTGCTTCATTATTTTACTCGTATGCTTGACATGTGTGAATGTCAACAAAAATAAAACAAACCAGGGCCTGCTTAGGTATAAACATCGTCTACGGGAAATAATTACCTTTCATGTTACGTCCTTAATAGCAGCGATAGCCTAATTGGTTGCGGTACGGACTGTCAAGAGGAAAGTCGTATGTTCGTAACCCAAATGGCATAAACCTCTGACTTTTCTAAGGTTACGTGTATATTAAATGTTAATTATCGCTTAACCGTTAATTAACGGTGAATGAAAACATCGTGAGGAAACCTGCATACCTGGGAATTGTCATAAGAATTTCGAAGGTATGTGAAGTGAACCAACCCGCATTAGGCCAGCGTGTTGGACTAAGGCATAAAGCCTCTCATTAATAGAGGAGGCCCGTCCCCGGCAGTGGGTAAATATTTAATACAGGGCTCATATTATTATATATGTTACGTCCTACTTATGACTCGGTCAAGAGTACGCGGAACATGATTTAGTAGCCAAAAATTCGAATTACCTAAAAAAAAATGTGTTCACTAGCTTGTAGCTCAATATGTTATTTGCTATTCATATTGAATGATTAATAGATAACTCACAAATAGTCGATAATATTTCGCATAGAAGACCTGCTGAAGCGTGTAAACAATTTTATCATGTTCAAACGATAGTATCAATTGGCTATCTACAGCAAAAATATGTATTGGGAATTTAAAGAATGCGTTGTTCTCAGTTACAATTATATATCTAAAATTATAATTTTTTTAGTTAATAAACAATTTAAATTTAATTATACACAATATTATGATTTAACCAAATGTAGAAACTGTGAGACAATACACACAAGTTCAAAGTAAATTTGAATCAAGTACTAAACTCTGATATTGATAACCTATACTACAATTTGTATAAGACCACATAGTCTTGTTGTTTATTTTAATTATATTAGTAACATACATTTTGCTAAAGTTACATAATTCGTGTTATCACTAATGTATGCAATTTTATACAAATTAAAATATCAATAATTTTATATCGCATTCAAAATTTAAAATAGTGTTTTATATCAGTCTAGATTCTAGAGCCATCAGCTGAGGCCACAATTAAAATATTGAAGGTCAATCACCTAGTCTGAATATAACCTACAGTAAATATAATTTAAACATGCGAATATACATTAATTAATATTGTATAAAATGATTATTTTATCACCATTTTAATAAACTACTATGCCAGTGTTCCAAATAGTTTAATGCGAATGGTGTTTCAGACGATGAGAGTTACGCTTAAAGTCGACGGTCGCTTCAAGTGTCAATCAGGAGCGTTAGTAATATTGCCATCTGTTAGCGCCAGTGACGTCGAATGGTCTCCAATTTTACGCAGTGCATAGAAGAAATGCGCAGACACCGTTTCTGACACTGCGCCACTAAAGCCATCTTTCTTGCCACGACTATCGGAGGTCTTTTTTATATTCACCATAGTTTTTGGTACTGACCTTGATTGTGGCTAGGGAATCTTCTAGGAGTCCCATGCTAGGGTAATCCTAGAGAGTCGGGATGGATCCATAAAACTAAATAGCAAATGAAATAAAGCCCTCAACGAATTGTTAAATAAACTTTATAAAAAAAAATCTACCAGAGATAAAATAGTTTAAAGTATAATTTAATTTATTTTGATGAAATTTAAGATATCTTTCAAATCTTAATGTGATCAATTATTTAATTATTGTCGATTTGTACTTTATTATTACAGTTCCGTGCGTAGGTAGTAGGTAGGTAGTATAAACAAACGAATTACGAATTCAGATTTTTTTGATTCTAACAGATTAGCGATTAAATTCCAAAATATTTAAATTTGTATTTTTCATTTTATTATGTGTTTTCCTAACACACAAATAAAACTGATGACATATTAGTTAAATACACAGCGCGGCGTTTTGAAATGGTAGATCCTTTCCTTTTTAATGTATGATCAATTACTGGCCTTCGATTTAAAAATATTCGTTGTTGCTAACGACACAGCTAGGTGTTATTGGAGTTGATCAATTGAACATTTACCGCTATTATATTTTGTAACCGTTTAGTTTAACATCTGAACACTTGGTTTTCGTTTTGTCTATAAGAGATGGTGATTCGCATCTTTAAATACAAAATTTATTAATCATAAAATTCAATTAACTAAGTCATACCGAACTGTACATAAACCACACGTGTGTATGTGTCTGTGTGTGTGACGTGCCAAAAGCACGAGTGACGAGAAACAATCAACGTACGAAAAGGCCTTTTTCATGTGTCCATTTAACGTTTTACTGCGGTACTGTCGAATGCAGACAAGTGCGCAGTATTTCGTTTCGATTTCGGGACGCGATTACACACTCCTGGCGTCTAGTATCCCTATGTAGAGATCAAAAATGTTTACCCCCTTTAGAAGAAAAAAAGAAACACCGCTTGCCCAGAATAGTTAATATTGAGAAAAATAGTAACGTTGTTGCATAATATCTTTCTTTACGTATAAACTTTTACCATACTCTGTTTTAGTGCCAGCCTTGGTTAGACGGAAAAAAATATTTTTGATTGATACATTCTTTAAACGTAACTATAGCTAAGCGCTAAAGTCTAAAAAGACTGTATATTAAGGATAGATATAATGGCAATTGGCAGCCACTTATTTCTATTCTAATATTGGTTCCATCGACAGCCTCCGTGGCGCAGCGGGCGAGTAGCCGGCTGTGAAACGAGAGGCCGTGGGTTCGATTGCCGCACCGAGACAAGTGTTTGTGTGACAGACAAATATTTGTTTTGGGTCTGGGTGTTGTGGGACCGTAGTCCCTCGTAGTTCTTGATACTTACGATACAGGTTTGACCTAGTGTGGGGTCAGAACTATGTGTGTGACTGTTGGGTGTATTTATTTATTTATCACTCTCCAGATAACGATTTTCATGTCAATCTAATTTAAAACTTCTGTCACACTATCACTTACTTCTTTTTATTACTGCTAAACTCATGAAATTAATAAAACATTCTCAGAACTATTGCTTGTAATAAACTTATATTTTTGCTATACTACCGCACATCTATATCTTTAAACAAGAAATTTCAAACTCGCATATACTTAATCTTATAATTAAGGTAATCTTCGTCATACAATCGGAGCCGGGGGTATAGCTAGTAATTCACATTAGATTACATGCCACAGTCCAGCGGTGTAGACTGTAGCAAGGATGTCAAGGTAAATATAAAACGAGCCATCGTTTAAGGACCGACTTGTGCTCAGGCGTTTAATTATGTAAACTTGTCACAACCTAAGATCAAAAGTAAACTATAAGTAACAAATATTGTTTCATTTGATCTCGAATGCCTACCCAAATCAATCAATCAAACATGAAATTAAACCCAAATGTCTGTTAGAAAATATAAGATAATGTATGAGTGAAACATTCTTCGCCGTGGCACCGGCCCGAAGTATTAAGACAAACACATAGTTTATATGCAAAGTGAAGTTTCATCTTGATAGTTTCGACTATTGCAACGTGATCGGTTAATCAATGCACATACCTACATATGAACGTGTTTGCGTCGCTTGATTCGACTTTCAAAACTATACAACCGATGGTGTTTTTAAAATCTAAATATACTTTGGTTGACACTATGACATTTTTTATTTTAGTTTAGTTGTTAGAATATCGAATGAATGTGATGTTTTTCATACCGCATTAGGCCAGACCGATAGTCTATGACTTCTCTCTATCGTAAGTACATAAGGTGCGTGCCTAGTTGCAGGACATTATAACAGGACTAATAAAAAAATAATAGTGTAACTCAGGTGTCGATATTTAGTCCATTAATAAATATCGATAGCAAGATATGGGTAAGCACTAGTTTCTAAAATTTCACGTAAATTATTCTTTAACGTGATATCAAACAAAATGTAGTACAATGACAAATGTAAATCTTATTAATATTATTATTGATGGAAAAAGTATGGATATGAGAGATTGATCATTCGTATTCGTGACGTCGACGACCTTGAGTGCTAATGTCTCATACACATTCTCTTGAACGAATCCTGAGAAGTTAACTTTTTATTTCTTGCCAAACTTGTAGGAACGAAATACATATATCACAAATAAACCAGAAAAAACATGTTGTTTACTTAAAAAACTGTCTGGCACGGTCTACCGTGCGAATTTAGTGTACTAAACTTCCAAATACTCGCATATAGTAGTTCTTTTTGAAAGAATCACGTTTTCAAAGGATCAGGTATTAAATATTTGGGATTTGATTTCACTCTTTAATTTAATACCACTTCAGCAATCCCTTCCCCAAGCGTCAGTGTGAATTTAGAAAGGACAAAAGCCTGCTCAACACATTGGGCGAGATATGGCGAGAATTGCCGAACATGAACGTATGGAGGGATATTTTCGCGTAAGAAAAATCGTCATATTATGTATCTTGCCAAAGACTGATGTCACCGAGACATTCGATGAGAGGTCTCGCCAATTATGCGGAGCTGTTTAAAGCTATATTTTCTGCACACTGGCCGATACAATATAGTTTAGAAAGCGATCAGCACAGTAAGAACGCAGATCTCACCTGCTCCGCACGAATTCTTCCAAAAGTCGCAAAACTTGCTGCACGCACACATCTCGTTCGAACGTCACTCCGCACTAGTGCCAAAGTATTTTTAAACTTCACTTATACAGTTTCGCAATCCTTCAGCCTGTGCGCGTTCACACGATCGAGTTAACAACGTCTGTTTATCAAGAAAACTTTGTTCGTGTTGTAGTAAACAGTGAGGATGTAAACACGCGACGAACTAGTATAACGGTTCGAAGCGACGCTACGATGCGTCGCAGACGTAGTGTACCGTCACGTTGTCGGGTAGAAAGCGAGTGCGGTGAGTGTTGACGGTACACGGGCGGCAAGCTAGGTGCGCTCCACATGAAGCCGGCCACGCAGTAAGGGTCACAACTGACGCGAGCTGCCTGCCAGCCGAATGTTGTCGTTGTCGGTATACGCGAGCCTGACAGTGTGCGGGTGTGGGCGGCGCGACGCGACGTGCTTCCAACGCGGACGCCCTCGTACTACTGCCGCCCGATACGACGCCGGTCGCCAACTTTGTTCATTACACATATACACATAGCACGGAGAACGATGGCGGATATAATAAACCGAGGAAATGCACAGATTTCGCGACCTAATCGCGTTATTATAGAGGCAGATTCATGAAAATGACAGGATTAGGTGATGGCAGAGTTATGTTAACAGAGCGGAAGCATTTTGACTCTTAAGTCACTAAGCCAGTTTATTAAAACATGTTTTCTGGTTATACTTTTTTTATTTTGCTAGAAATCAAGACTTAACTCTAGTTCAAACTTTGAAATCAAATAACGCAACAACCAAATGAAATACATAATAAAAGTTGTTACTTTTTGTGAGCCATTCGTCTTCGCGTTTTCCATTGACATTGTGAGTATCACGAATAACTGGTGACAGGACGTAGTAACAGACGTCGTTAATGCAAATAATATAAATTGTATTCAACTCAAATTAAATTATAAATTCCCATACAAAAGAGTTCAACGCTTTAAAATATGAACTTTATCGTGCACAGGGACCCGTGAGAATAAAAATAAATAGAAAATAAGGAATGACAGAATCTGTGTCACATATTTACTTTATACGCATTGTATAATTCGTGACTAGTCTTGAAGAGATTCGAAACGGAAGCCGGATCATCCCCATGTAAGAGCATAATTGAATTAACTTCAATCGGATTTATGTGTACATGTAAGTAAAAATAGGTAAAAAGTCACATTAAAATATTACATCTACTGAAACGACCTTATTTTCTGCTCATCGTACCATAATCACGGGACTGTACCGTCCCGGGCTTTTGGAAGGCATCCGTGGGCCTATGCCAACATGTAGAGGTCCGTTAGACAATTTAAATCTAATTTGGTGTTGTGACACCAGCCGATGGTTATCCCTGTATACACAAGTGCACCCAAGGACAACCCCCGGTTGATGTAGGACTATTGTATGGATGGATAAACTGTATTTTGGTCTATTGGGGTGAGGTGTTAGTGGATTGGGTAATTGGGTTTATGAGGAGAACTATGGCACTTTTTTTTTGTCGTCGCGGGGAAAGCTTTTTATTACTGCCGCCCGCTCCGGGGGGAAGCGGAATAAGAATAAAACGGGTATGCTGGACTAGCTGGTCTTACGACCCAGCATCCCCCTCGCCCGGATGATGGCTATCCGTGCTGCCGCTGGGCCGAGTCCCTACCCCCTATGTACACCCCACCCGACACTACCAGCTAAAACTCCGCGGTGGTCTTCTTCGGCGCTTACGGAACGATCCCGGGGTATTCTAAGGAGTGCTAGAATTGCAGCCCGAATCGCCCCTGCGCGGTGCCCTATACGGGCCCATCTCCATAGGGGGCTAAGGAGCCCCCGCGCACCGCACATAGACAGCGAACGAGGCCTTTCCACCCACGCTGCCTTCCATCTCGGGGTCGCACGATGCTCCGAATTTGGGAGGCATCGATAAGGGCTGACAGCCCCCCGCTGCGCGCCCGCGACTCCCGATGGCCCCTATTAGTCGCCTCGTACGACAGGCAGGGGTTACCGTGGTGGAATTCAAACGCCCCCATTCCACAGGGCGGGAGACGCCGGTCAGTCGTCAACCCGGCGCCTCCTACGTCTTCTCTGGCGGCGGGAGGGATCATATCGTTCCCGATCCCTCTCATTACTCTCTTTCTGCGAGATGACGGAACTGACGAACTATGGCACCTGCAAAAACACGGATAAAATAGGCAGGTGGTGACTCGCCAACTCAGGTAAATGAGCTCTCTAAATTAGCCGCCATAAAAAGCGGCAAGGGATCAACATCATTTGAGCGGCTAAAGGATGGAGAGATCTTACTTTAAACAACGATCATCTGCTCCCTCAGGGTTCCATCACATTGCCCATTCACCACTTACGATTCAGATGCCTATGACCATGACCCCTCGAGCGTAAAGCTCCTCATCATTGTTCACTCTAACCAGCCGGTCAAGGCAAGCTAGAGATGAACAACAGGGCCTTCCCTCGGGAGTACTCAGGTACGTGGGGTCGATAATTCGTAACAGCTTGCCACAAGCTGCCCTGCGGTAATAACATTTATTTATTTAATATAATATTAATAACACGTATTTATTTAATACATTGTTATTAAATACAAAGTGCGAATACCCAAACTGACAAGGATTGCCGAAAATATTTACTGGTAATAATTGAATGACCCTAGAACTGTGTTCCTGGGAACATACTTACTTGTATTATATTATTGGTAGTAGTGAATACAATGTTATTGCAGACTTATTTAAAACAATGTAAAGATACAATTTTTACAATGTTATTATGAATATAATATACCTATAGCAAATTTTAAAATCACTTGGACCATTATAATATTTATCTAAAGTACAACCATAATTTGATAGAAACAGGATGTACTCGGCTACATATTTTACAAATGACGTCGAGACAAACCTGTTATTACGCCATTTCTGTTTTAATAATTTATAAATTATTAGAAAATTAAAGGTAAATATGACTATCATAAACATTAAATCTGTTATACTCCCAGATTAACGGTCAAAATTAAGTTATTTCTAAATCAGTAGGAAGTTGTTATTATATTTAATTGCATATCTAATTATTCTCAGCGGCTGCCCCTCCGATACAAGCAATACATACATACAAGTCATGCAGAATCTGGGCCTCTTAACATTTTCTAACTTCCTAAATTTGTTAGGATTGATTCATGTATATGCATTGTCAATTTTTTTTGTTCAGGAAACTGACAACATATGGAAGCTGTCCAGCAATACACTACAGGTACATTGATAACTGCTTAAAAAATAAGCATATGAATAGACAATGTGTTTTGTTATTGGGAAATTCCGTGAACTAGATTACGTGTACATTAGAATTATCACCCAGATTGTATGCGGGTTTCCTCACGATCTCGCCTTCAGAATAATAACAAATATGACATTGTACCACGATATAAAAATTTCACTGAAATCTAGACAATTGATGCAATATGTGTTTATGTAAATAAATAATTGTCACAAGTTATAATCATAGGTCCTGGTCCCACAATAGGTTCAAATTATATTGTGAGGGGGGTGAGTTACTTATCAAATAGCGGAACCTCTCTCCCCTCCGACACCAATACACTTGAAGCACCACTGACCCCTGTAATAGATATAAGCCTTATAGTAAATCATTAAAATGAAGATTAAAAAAAATTATATTGTTTTATGGGTATCAAGTATCTTTCGATCTTTATTTGTGGATCATACAAATATTTGTCTCAATGCGGAAATCGAACCTCAAGTCTCTTGATTCATAGTCTGCTACTCGCCTATTACGGCACAGAGATTGTCAAGTTATATAGGTACTCAATCATTGATTAAATATAATACCGGCACCATTACATTATAATTTTGGATCATGCTATAAATAGACACCAATACTCAAATGTATTTTCTCAATAGAGTTCCCAGCAGGCATTCCGCAATAGTTAGCGCTGCGCCTTAAACACGTATGTAAAAAAAACGTTAACGTTATGCAATATCCAATATCTTTATTTTAATTTACACTAAACCACAAAACCACTAAACGCTACTCGATACTCTAATTGGACGGCACTGCGCTTGCCAGAAGGTGCAGAGTGGTCACTTTGCCGTGCCAGGATAAAAAAAATCAAGATGTTTATGTGATGATTTAAGACTTTACTCCAAATCAATGACCTTGACTATTTAAACGCTGACCACTCCATACAAACACTGATTTAAGCGGAGGTATCTGGCGCCCGAGATGCAGTGTTTTTATAGTTTATATTTGTAATATATTTTGTAAGTTGCAAATGTGGCTAGATCCGTTTAGTTACGATGCCATAACACTTCATTTAGTATACGACATCTAGGTGAATAGGCTTAGTAGTTTTCCAGGCAATTTGAATTGAGTATCGGTAAAATTTACTTTTTGTTAAGATTTTTTCTACAATATTTGAGAACACTTATAGAAATTCTGTTCAGACAGATAATTTCGTTATAAAGCCATATTTAACATATAATTTTATACAGCGATTGGTTCAATAGACTTCTCAAGAATTTCTTGAAACTCGGCGTCATTTTTAAGTATTCAGCGACGAACGGCCTTAAACACTATATTTATAGAATAGAATGTCACCATCACTCATTAATTCCATTGTCTGTGAGGTAATATAAATTAAATAACTGGTTGGACATGCAAAATAGGCTTTGTGCCTACGTATAAGACAACTACGTTACAGACGAAGGTCGCACAGCCTCTTATAGATATCGGGAAGTGTTCGCCATTACCGTTGACGTAGCGTTAGGTGTGTACGCAGATAAATAAAAATTTATTTCCCTGTTGATCATAAAATAGCAATTAACTAACGCAACTTATATCATACTTTATTTACATATTGTGTCCGGCAATCCTGAGTCGATAACGTTTTAAAAACATTCATCTTTATCCGATATTGTAAATGCGATGAGACAGTGTTAGCGTGCATGGTAATTGAAGAAAATTCAAGACTCGCGACCACATGCTCTGCAGATAACCTCCCGATATAAAGTTCATTGTCGTCATATAATTTATGTTTACATAGAGTATGTCTGTCAGCTTAGCTGAGAGACAAAAAAATTGCGATTTTTTGACGAACTGCGTTTATAATCGTTTTTTACACTTAGATTTATTTGTAAGCATTTAAGAACACAACGTATGTACTCAGCGATAACGATTGATTTCTTCTAGTAAAAAATCCAGAGATAAACTCCATACAAACAAACATTATATCTCTTTTTAATATTTGTTGGCATAGATAAAAGTTCGAGCATATGATATGTTCTTTTATAGTAGGTATATATACCTTAATCAACTTTAATTATTAAAACCATCGTCCTTGAAGAAAAGAACATAAGACAAAACGTGTAATTGGTATAATTTTGTAACGAACTGTGTAAATTCAAATTTAATACGCAAATTATATATTATGTTGGGGAAATAAAAAGTTGATTATGTTTGCGATAAATGCTAAGTCAGGTACATACACTGTAATTTCTGTGACAGACTAATAAATTTATTACTAGCTTTTGCTCGCGGCTCCGCCCGCGTGGAAGTTGATTTTGAGAGAAAAGGCATACAATCCATGGAGGCATTACATCCCTCTATATCTGCCTAGTAGCCGGATGCCGGGCGGACACTATGCGTAGACGCGAGGATCTTGTATTTGAGCTCAATCAGGCCCTAGATCTCATATTTTCGCAGGATATCAGGAATAGGATTGACTTCAATGCCAAGAAAACATAGGTGTGCGCATTTTCATGCCACAAATCCCCCTTTTCTCCAGTCTCCACTTTCAGGATGTTCCAATGAAAATGCAGAATGATGTTAGGATCTTAGGTGTAGATATCGGATTTAATTTTGCGGCGGCGATTTCTAACGCTCGGTCAGCGTATAGCGTATTAGCGTGCTGCTAATATAAAGCGCAGGTACAGCCGGGAATGGAATACTGCTTCCACCTCTGTTATGATTCCGATAATTGCTTGCTCGATGGTTGATATGGATTGCAGCGACGGGCCATCCGCATTATAATTATGCAGATGTGACCAACAGCTTAGAGCTGCTACAGCTGCCCAGGGACATTTCTTCGCTTAGCATGTTCTACCGTCTGTATCATGGCGAATGCTTCGAAGAATTGTTTGGTCTTATTCCATCCTCCTCTATACACGCCAGAACTACACGTACCGGCTTGCAGAGCCACAACAGCGTGGTGTCTATTACCCTGGCCTGTACCAAGAGGTTCGCGAATTTGTATCTTAGCCGCACCATCAAGTTGTGGAAAACTTTTCCAGCGCACGTGTTCCCTACTTCCTGTATTCCCGGGTTTATTAAGCGTACTGTGGAGAAGCTTCTGACTGACTGTAATGATTGTGTCACTTTGCGAGGGATGTTTGTCCTCGCTACTTGATAGTCTACTTGGACATTACTGCGCTTACTATCGGATGCAATGTGGTCACTTTGACGTGCCAGGATAAAAAAATCGTTTTAGTTGTACTCGTATATAGCGAAATTGTATTAAAAAAACATCAAATATTATGCAACCACCTTAATAATAATAAAAATAATGTAGTCATGTATACGTACACTATGTACATATTCATCGACCCACTGCTGGGCACGCGTGGCGTCCTCTATTGGAAACACGAATTCAGATCAAGCGAGTGCTAATTTTACAGCTAAAGCCTGAAATCTAATTTTGGCCTGCAACAGAGATCTAAATGTACATACACATATATATAGACTCACGCCTGTTATCCGCGAAGGGGTAGGCAAAGGTGTATCCAGTACACCCACTTTTCGCCGAAGTTATTACGGTCCCATAATTTGATACGGGGCGAGACAATCGCCATACCGAGCCCAATTCCAGACTCCGGTCTGATACTTAGTATTTCTAATTAGAAAATCCCAATATCACTTTACCCGACCCGGGAATCGAACCCGAGAACTCAGCACAGCAGTCGTAATGCATGCGCAATTACAACTGCGCCACCGAGGCAGTCTAATATTAGTCAGGCAGATCTAAATGTATCAGATGATTTTATTAATCTAAACATATCGATTTAGATTTTTGTTATCCTGGCACCTGTAAGTGACCACACTACACCCGATGGTAAGCGCAGTGCCGTTCAGTTAGAGTGTCAAGTAGCGAGAACTATCTATTCTTCACTACTCAACACAATCATGCCCGCCTGCTGTGTAGCTTCTGCACACTACGTCATGGGGCAAGGAGGTGAAGAAGCCGTCGAGGATCTAGTGTCAGAGTACTCAGAAGGCCGCAACACGGCCTAACAGACCCCCGACAAAATCCGGATTTACACGGGCTGACCCCGGAACGCGACACACTTGCGTGTATCACTATGGCGGGTTTTACACCCTGTGTACGGTGGTCGTTATCCGGGCGGAAACAAATATCCTACCACCAGTTCCGGGGTCAGCCCGTGTAAATCCGGGTAAATTAATTAAACGAGGCCATAAAAAAATGCTATTTATAATAATATAATACAAATGATATTATGTAACATATATGTATATATGTTGCACACTCAATATAAATTTATTGAATATTTATCTGAACACTATTTTAAGTTTGTATAGGGGGGAAATAAATAAATACCTCTTTTCCTGTAGGTAACAGGACGGGATGTTTATTAAGCCCGATATATATCTAGATTTTTTTTTTATTCAAGTAAAATACACATAGAAGGTGGAAATGTTTGAATGTTTGCTGGTGGTAGGATATTCATATCCCCGGATAGCGACCACCGTACACAGGGTGTAAAACCCGCCATAGCGGCGCCAAGTGTGTACCGTTCCAGGGTCAGTCCGTGTACATCCGGTTTTTGTTGGGGTACGATGTTTGGCCGTGTTGCGGCCTTTTGAGTAGTCTGACACTAGACCTTCGACCGCTTCTTACCCTCTTGCCCTATGACATGTGAAGAAGCAGGCCGGCATGATTGTGTTGAGTAGCGAGGGATACATTGTTTCTCGCTACTTGATACTCTAAATGAACGGCATTTAGCTTACCATCAGGTGCTGTGTGGCCACTTTGCCGTGCTGGGATAAAAAAAAATAACTAATTATACTATGAGATATATATCGTGTACCATTTTACATACTGCAGGAATAATGCACACCCTCAGATACCGTTATTGAAACAAAGTTACAATCGTAATACATACACTGAAATTATACTGTGATCAACTTAAGTTTTGCTTATGTATTTGAAACTCTGTTTGTAACAAAAACTTTATTCCGTTGATCGTAAGGTTTATTTTATTTGATATCAGAATTCCTCAACCACATAACATAACGACGCGATGACGTATTTGTACTCGCTCGCAGTTAATGTAATAAAATTATATTCAATGTTCAAAGAGATATTTTCTTTGACAAAATAATCTAAATGAAATTCAAACTTATATGTTTAAAAACATATGCTTTATCATATCTTAGTAAAAATTGGGAATAAAAAATCACATATAACTACTGAAGGGCAATACTATAAGGGCATATCTTTATCATAAAGGCCAGGGCCCTCATCTTCCGCCCTGTGGAATGGGGGCGTTTGAATTCCACCACGGTACTGTCTGTCTGCCTGCCTGTCGTACGAGGCGACTAATAGGGGCCATCGGGGGTCGCGGGCGCGCAGCGAGGTGCTGTCAGCCCGTATCGATGCACTCCCAAATTCGGAGCATCGTGCGACCCCGAGATGGACGGCAGCGCGGGTGGTAAGGCCTCGATCGCTGTTGTTGTTCGGTGCGGTCGGTCGGTCGGTCTTAGCCCTCTATGGGGATGGGCTGCTACGCGGCACCGCGCAGGGGCGATTCCGGCTGCAATTCTAGCACTCCTTAGAATACCCCGGGATCGCTCCGTAAGCGCCGAAGAAGGCCACCGCGGGGTTTTAGCTGGTAGTGGTGGGGTGTACATAGGGGATAGGGACTCGGCCCAGCGGCAGCACGGATAGCCATAATCCGGGCCAGGGGGATGCTGGGTCGTAAGACCGGCTAGTCCAGCATATCCGTTTTATTCTTATTCCGCTTCCCCTCGGAGCGGGCGGCAGTAATAAAACGCATTTCCCGCGACAACAAAAAAAAGGGCCCTCATCTTCACGGGGGGCGCCGAAAGATAGTATATTCGCTTACATTACACGATTTTTCATATATTATGTAGATATAACCTAATAAAAAAATAATCAGATAAATTCATTTTCTTTACTTTCCAAAAGGCCCCCAAAAGCGGGCTCTGTACTTAAGTTCATTATTTTAATTGTTGAACATACGTAAGTGGCTGTCTCACCAAGTTGATATTCATAAGAATGATGTGTGCCAATCTCATCCCCGTCATCTTCGTTCCCATGTCTTAGGTGACCCGACAACGATGTTGTATTGGACATTCCACTTACCTGTAACAAATAAAATCAATGATTAACATAAAAGTAAAATTTACGCTGGCGATGCCCTAGTCAACTATAATAGCGGTGCAATTTCAAACTAAGGAAAAAACATGTGAAGGACGTACTATTGTCGCTATGGGGGTTTTTTTTGTAGTGATATCATTATATTCAATAGTACTGTAGAGTTAGTACGTGTTAATAGTAATATTTTATTCTTTGCAATCAACATAAAAATAGCACGATAACATTATAGTCCGGGATCCACGGTCCATTTTTGCTATTGATTACTGTCAAGCTAATTTAGCCGTGATAAGCTTAAATTTTATGAGACGCCCAACTTTTAAACCGACTTCAAAAAAGGAGGAGGTTCTCAATTCGTTGGAATCTTTTTTATGTATGTTCCCCGATTACTCGAAGACGCCTGGACCGATTCGAGAAATTCTTTTTTTGTTTAAAAGGGTATACTTCCAAAGTGGTCCCGTGATGGGATCTCCGAAAAATCTTATCTTATAGGGGCGCATAATTTGTTTTTTAATGAAGTCAGTGTACTTTTTAAAACTAAATTTTTTTTTTCAAACATTTTCGATCGTGGTAGCTAACAGGGGTAACAGGGATAAAATATGTCAATTTGACGATTCTCAAAAATGTATTACTGTTTTTTTTTTTTGTAAAATCTCAAGATAATTAAGTATTTCAATTATTCGAAAAAATATTTGTTAGCAAAAATGGACCGTGGATCCTGGACTATTATTTTTATTATAACTACAACACACTACTATCTTGACACTACAACTGTAAATACAATATCTTCATTATACGACACTCTTTACTTTAGCAATAGTAATGGTTACTTCTATTGCAAAAAATACATTTGGAACGACATAAAAGTTTTTTTTTAAAACATAACTAATATTGAAGGCTGCATAACATGTTTCCTTTGCTAATATACTGGTAATTGAAATTCGCACGTAGACAATGTCGGATCACAATACGGTGTGCTAAAGTAAACAATTATGCAACTGCAATTGTTGTTCTATTATTTCGTACTAGCTGTTGCTCGCGGCTCCGCCCGCGTGGAGGTCATGTTTGGGAGAAAAAGTATACAATACAAAATACCAATATTCATGAATTTAACTTCAAAAATGACGGATTTTCATACAAACTTTCATCCCCTATTTTACCCCCTTAGGGGTGGTATTTCCAAAAACCCTTCCTTAGTGGATGCCTACGTCATAAAAGGTACCTACTGTCAAAATTTCAAGTCTCTAACCCCAGCCGTTTTGGCTGTGCGTTGATCGATCAGTCAGTCAGTCAGTCAGTCAGCTTCTTCTTTTATATATACAGATTTCAACTATCATGAGTGAGTCACCAATATCTAGCTAATAAACAATAATGACTTAATGCTGGTTACGTAAGATATTTTGTTTTGCTCTATAATAAATCATAATATAAACAATTTTAAATTAACATCAATGAATCACTGCTATAACAATATAAGGGGTATATACAATTATTATAAATGGTTAAATCCTACTAATATTATAAATGCGAATGTTTTGATGGATAGATGTTTGTCACTCAATCACGCTACAACAGCTGGACGGATCTGGTTGAAATTTGGCACAGAGCTAGATTATAAGCACATAGGCTACTTTTTATCCGGAAAAATGTACAGTTCCCGTGGGATAGTTTAGTTTTTCACAGAGCAAGGTATGGACATGATTTTTTGCATAGTGGTAGTTTAGGGATCAGAAAATGACTTGATGATTGCTGTGGAGCCTACTAATAGTCAATACCATGCAATAGTCAAAGGCACATTGTATTATTACACTACACTAATTTCACAAAGAAAACTCGTATATATTTGTTGGATTTATATTGGCTACAATCTTTTCCAGGAAAGGAATATCCGGGAAGAGTACTTTCATCTTACAAGAGCTACGTATTTGTACAACTATAAACTGTATGACTTGAGATTTCTCAGATTCAGGAAATTAGCTTGGATGGTGCAAGTTCTAGAATAGGGAAAATGACACGATTTTTTTTCATTATTTTATTTAATAGATATTTTCTAAAACTTAATATCAAAATCTTACTAATATTATAAATGCGAATGTTTGGATGGATGGATGGATGTTTGTTACTCAATCACGCTACAACGGCTGGACGGATTTGGTTGAAATTTGGCACAGAGATAGGTTATTGTCTGGAATAGCACATACTCTTTATCTCGGAAAATGTACATGTTTTTCACAGGGCAAGGGATCGACATGATTTTTTGCATAGTGGCAGTTTAAGGATCAGAAAATGACATAGGCTACTTTTTATCCCGGAAAAATTCACGCTTCCTATGGGATAGCAAAATATAGAAAGGTGTAATAGCTTAATATGCCTCCATGGAATGTATACCTTTTCTTCCAAAAATAACCTCCACGCGGGCGGAGCCGCGAGCAACCCGACAAGACAGATTACAGTCCAGTAGTGAGAGGGAGATAGTAAGTTGTTCCCACTACGCACCCACTTTTGCTCATACTAATATTTGAAATATAAAAAAGTCTAATTGCCCAATAAATCGTTTGCCAAAAAGATTTATTTTTCATTATTTTCGTTTGAAAATAATGAAAAATAAATCAAAAACAAAAAACAATGTTAAATACACATGAACTACCCTATGGTCCCTAAAAGTTGTCATACCGGCTGTGTCGAGTGGTTAATTCATTACTGCTTCAGTTTCGATCAGCGATCTATATGTAGTACGTACTAGATGCGGGGACCAGAACAAACATTATGTTCCACCGAGTCGCGGTGTATACACTGCACCGACGTTAGTATGCTTCATGCCACCTACGAATGCACACCAGTTAATTTGTTATTTGTAGCAACATTCCCGAAAAAATCTGCCTTGAATTGATTTACAGTGAAACTGTTAATAGTATATAAGGTAAATAACATAATTTCATAACGTTTAGAACGTAATATCAATAAATATAAATTAATTTCAATTCTGAATACGGGAAGTCTATATTTTTTCACAGCAAAATTCATTATATACTTTGTCCCGTTTTGGCGCGCGAAAGTCCCTTTCGAGAGAAAGTGACAGGAGTTATAACTTCCAAATAGTTCTTAGTAAAATAAATAGATGGCATTAGTGGGCGGACAAGGTTTTTGGAATATCTTTTTTCTTCGACAGTTCGTGTCTATAGAATATAAGTCAATGGTTTCGATGTCCTTTTTTAGATGCAACAAAGTTTGACCTACAGTACTATATAACATTTTCTAAACTAATGCAAATTTTGTAATTTATATGTAAATTAAATCTGTTACATAAGGAATCATAAGACGCTTCTCAACAGCGTTCTTTATCGTAACACCAGCAACTGTCTCCTGAACTAATCTATGGAGGTCGACTTTGGTACCCCTTGACCTTAGTTGTCGTTGCATAATAACAATTCAAGGTTTGAGCTATTACAAAGCTAATACAACTAATTCTTCAAGATCATTTAGAATTATTCATAAATGCCATCGGCAATTCAAAGCGAATAAACAAAGTGACGGCATTGTGCGGAGTTTTACGTACATGGTTACGCAGATTTTTATTTATGTATAATGTGTAAGTAACCAATGCTTTATATACATATGAAATAACAGTTAAAAATAGTTTGAGAATGCCCAAACTGAATACGTTATGTGTCGGTCGGTATGGTTAATAGGAATGTTGTTTATTTATAAAATGTCTGAGAAAGATGCGTTCAACTGCCCGGTGAACCTTGACTCACTCTCCGAATAGATAAATGAAGTTATGATCCACATCGTCGGGGCGCATATGAATGGTTTGTTTATTATATAAAAATACGTATTACCATTAGGTTGCCTATTGTTTAGCATCTTCAAGAGATTTTCTAAGGCAATGGATAGAAATAGAGAAGAAAATCTGAAAGCTAGTATTCTTAACAGATTTAAAAAATTATGTTATCAAGTCGATATGTTTTTTATGTATATTATGCGATATATTTTCTATTTGTATTTTACATATACATGGTATGCTTTAATTTAAATTTGTTTGAAATCGATTTTTACTATTCAATTAATAACAGCAAATACATTTGAAGTAGGTTATTGTAGTTTTAGATAAAATAGATTTTCTCCGCAGCCCGTACATGTTTTTGAATTCGGGTTTTACCATTTCGTTTTATCACTTAAAAACGATAGCCTGGTATTTCATGGATAATTTGATAAACAAATAAATTATTGTCGTTTAATTAATTTATTGGGTAAGAAAGGAAAAAAGAAGAAAATGCAATAATCAAGTTCATTTTTCAGGCCAGGCTTAAATCTAAGTATTCGCGCCAAGCCAGAGCCGTTATGTCTGTTGAGTGTAAAATTTTAATAGAACAACAATTTTTACATGAAATAATGCTTATACTATTTATTGTTCGAATTATATTTCAACGGAAGGCAGCGGCTTTGCTGTGCCCTGGCATTGCAGATGTCTATGGGCGGCGGTAATTACTTACCATCAGGTGGCCTGTCTGCTCGTCTGCCTATCCAGGCACTAAAAAAACCACAGATACATATTACACTATGGATGCAGACTTTTTAAGCTTACTTGAGCGCCAGTGCCAGTGTCACTCCGTCTGAACGTTTTTACTATGAACCTTTGGACTCAATAATTCAATGGTAACGTTACTATCGCTTGACGCGGCCGTTGAAAGTTGGCCTCTAATCTTCTTTTGTTTTTTTAAACCATTGCCTGGCAATCTTGTTAGTCATTAAACTGCTATTTTTAACGACCAACACCAATAAGGCTAAAAGTAAAAGTGTCGTGGTTCATAACGATCCGAAAAGAAAGCAATAGAGATTAGTGGGTTTATCATTTTTGGCTTTCAGGGACTTAATAATAATAATATATAATAATAATAATAAATCTTTATTATCATCTCCAGAAATACACTGAAACTTATACTTATGAACAGCTAAAACTAGGATGTGCTTAATACAATACTAGATGAAATCGAAGAATTAGTAGTAAGTACAATGTATTGTGGGAAAGAAATACACAATATGCAACTTTAATTCCTTGGTCCCTACATTAGGCGTTGCCTATATCGTGGGTGACCAATATATTAACATCAAAGATAACAATCAAATATAGCGTTATGAAAAGATTGCCTACGGTCAATTTCCTTAAGACACTCGTAGGTCGTAATAGTCAGATATAATACCGAAAGCAACATCGTGGGGAATCCCATATCAATCTTATATGACTAAGATCACGGGGTCACAAGGCTCGCCAGGAAAGAGGTTAATCACCTGCGTTCTTAGAACAACACTAATAGCCAACTGACGTGGATGATTCCATATCTAAATGACGAGATGATGAGAAGGTTTTTACATCTAATGACTCATCAGTCATCATATATTGTATCTTAATAAGATATCTGTAAGGCACCGCTACCTACGCCGCGTTGTCACAGGTAAATCTTAAGTAAATTGTTTTCCTGAGCTGTTTCTTACTAATTGATTTAGTAGGTATGGAGGCATGAAATCCCTGCCGCTCTTTAAAATACATTCATCTACAGTAAGTATTGAAAACATTTATGTATTTTATATTGTTAAATTGAGTGTTATTTATTTATGTATTAATATTTCAATCTGATTTATTTTGTAATTTGTTGTTTTTCTTCTTTTTCTTTATTGTATACTGCTGTACATTTTTTATTTACAGCCTTACATGCGGCCTTCTGAGTACCCTGACAATAGACCCTCGACCGCTTCTTCACCTTCTTGCCCATGGCGTAGTGTGAAGGAGCAGGCCGGCATGATTGTGTTGAGTAGCGGGGGATAGATCGTCTCTCGCTACTCGATACTGTAATTGGACCGTACTGCGCTTACCATCAGGTGAAGTGCGGTCACTTTGCCGTGCTAGGATAAAAAAAAAAAAAAAAAAAAAAAAAAAAAAATATTTTGTTGACATGACATTTTCTAAGTAAAATAAAAACGTGCTTCCGTGATGCTAAACTTGAAAGGAATGAAACTTTTTGTAGCTTGCATGACTTGGACATATGTAAGATGCAAATAACGCATGTCGTCATTTATTTATTCATGCATTCGTCAAATGACGCCTCCGTCGACAGTAGGCCTAAGTATTTATTTCGTTTCATAACAAATCAGTGAACTCCGTCATGTCATTTTATAACAAAATAAGCTCGTCCCTGCAACGACAGCGCACTGGTCAGTTGGAAATTGGATTCTCTTTGTTTGCACAAACGTTTTTCAATTAAAAGAGCTGCGCTGCATCGATGGTTGTTGACCTAGCAGGGTTCCCGAGGGGACACAAAAGAATAATTAAATTGTTTGTACAAGAAACTGACCTGATTTCATGACAGTTTTTGTAGTCCAAAATCCTGCTATTCGTTATAACTGTAAATTGATGAATAATACATTTTAATAATGAGTAAGTATTTATTAATGAAAAATATACAATATTATGTTGTATGGTATTACGAATTTGCCACATAGTTTATAGAAATACAAGAAAATGTAATTATTTTATAAAATAACTTTTACTATAACAAAGTTTATTTCTTAACAAAACGTTATTAATTGTAACATACACAAGTTGTTATAATATTTAAGTAATTATAAGTATTATATTAAGTACAATAAAAATGAAATTAAGGTATACAAAATGTAATAATAATAACACATTTTAAACTAAAAGCCAGTGCTAGATCCTGAACAGACCGGTTATACGAAATTCAAATTCGAGACTTTTAGGTCATACAAATATTTACTTCGCGGTGGAAATAGATTTTAGTCTATCCTCTTGTTTCGGCTCTGTATTGGAGTTACATCATAGTTCGTTGGGTCTATAGTCGCTATAAATTAATCAAAATACATTTATAATTCGTATTTATTTTCGTATATATTTGTTTACTCATTTTATAGAAACATTTAAAGCATGTCCTATACATTAAGTCCTATACACTATTATCTCTACACAAAGTTTTCCTAAATAGCTATCTATATATATGTAAATAATTCAAATATTTATTTAATACATATTTGCTAATAATACTATTAAGAACAAATCCAAGATGAGAAATTAATTACGTACATGTTATCCAAAATGTATTGTCAAAGAATAGAACTTAACGCTCAATATGTATCGCTTAGTATGAATTGTGCAATATTGTTCTGCGATTGTTTGGATTTATTTCTAACATAAAGAAATAGCTAGAATCATAAATATGAACATGGATCGTCATTAAATTATTGTATATAGTCTATGTAGAACATGTTTGTAAGGGTACTTTAGATTTTTATGGAAATATTGGGGGTCACTTATGGAATATTTGTGGGTAGATTGGATACTCGGTGGGGAAGATTTGTTATAAAAGATAAAGCCTGAACGCTGGCGGGGCAGTCTATACGAAACTAGCGGGAAACTAGCGAAAATGCTGCTCGGTTTTAATCAGTGTGTGTACATTCGTTTTCAGTTTAGTTTGTGTTTAATCGATGATGGCTAATAGTTCAGAAGTGAGATAGTGAATCAACACCCACAATAGTGAATAATATGAAAACCCGATGTTTGGAACAACGATGCTGTATGGATTTATTGGAAATTCGGTGAGTCGCTTCTGGTTTTATTTTTGTACCTTTGAATAAAGATACCAATATTAGTTGGTAGTGAAAATGTGTAACGCATAATGCGTAGGATTTCTTGATAAAATTGAATTGGCTCTGGTTCGATTCCAGTGCATAAGGAATATTTATGCCGGTGGTAATTATTATAGTTTGAGTTTTAATTCGTTCTACCCAGTATTTAATGAATTTTATAACAGTTAAGTTAAACTGTGCAATTAGTCAAGGTGAGAATATGATGTTGTGTGTGTCCCATTGATTTACCTATTTAGATCAAAGTTGGGATCCGTGCCAATGGTTCATAAGATTGTTGATTGCCTTCGTCCGTGGCCTATTCACTTGGGTGACTGTGAGTTAGCAGTCCGTGCTTAGGCTATATGAGAAACTTAAGTGATTGTGATAAATTAATAATACGTAATTAATCCGTAATTAATATTCAGTTAGTTTTTATTGATTAAAGAAAGGGGTAGATCCAAGTGTTGTTGTAAACTTGAACATAACTTGGTTACTTTAAAGGGATTGGAAGGGATACATTTATTTATTTTATTTTACATAGCTGTCTTAAATTAAATTTGATAGTAATTTGATCGAGATCATGTTTTGCTTAACTTTTATCCACGCTGTGATATTTCAAGGTGTGAAAATATTATTGCAGAGATTTTGTTGATGATGATGATGCTGATGATGATGAAAATTGTTACAAGTTTTGTAATTTGCAACTACCCCTAGTTGTTACGGAAAGTTTATAATGTTGTAATCCTCAGTAAATGATATTGCAATTATTTGTGTTAAATAACTACTTGAGCTTTGGTTTAGGTATATTTAGAAAGCCGCAATTAGTGTGGAAACAGGAGAACATGCGAACGGGCTAAGTGGCCTAGTTTGACGGATTGAAGCTGTACTTTATTATTTTTGGTTTTCGGGAATGACTTATGACAATTTGTACATAGCCTCTATGCGAACGTGCAAAGTCGCGATGTCTCAATCCGGTAAAGTGACGAACCCATTCATATAGTTCATGTAAGCAGGACGGGTCAAGTAAGGAACATATGGAAAGCGATTGAGAATAAAAATGTAGACATGATAGTGACTGCATCGGTGGTCCAGTTGTGATAGGCGCGTGCGTTGCGACTGTTGTGCTGGCGTCTCGGGTTCGATCCCCGGGTCGGGTGAAGTGATGTTGGGATTTTCTATTTGGAAGTGCACGTAGTCAGCCCAGAGTCTGGAGTTGGACCGGTGTGGCGATGAGCTCTCCCGCTGTCGCATTGTGGGACCGTGATAGGTTCGCCGAGGGGCGGGAGTGTGCTGGTTGCATCTCTGCCTGCCCTTCGGGTATTGCAGGTGAGTGTATATGTATAAAGTGATTGATGGCGATGATGACCTTTTTATTCGACTAATGATTTGGCTGTAGGACGAAGTGACAAAGAAAATGTTCTCGATATTGAAAAATATAATTAGGAATAAAAAAAAATAATAATTGACTTGATTTCATATAATGGATTCTTTGATAATTTGTTAATGTTTTGTAATGATTTGACTATTGAATTGACTAGTATCATTGATTGTATTTTTTAAATGGGGAATTATCGGAAGCGCGGGAGGCCAATAGGCCATTGTCCGAGGAGTGGCTTATGGTCATTGTGAAGCTGTGTGTGATGGTCAACTTGCGAAGTATCTGATGGTTACACGGATTGGAGTGTTTGCATACACAGGAGGGTGATAACCCAATTATGGAGTATGCTGAAACACAATGGTTTTATGGATGGTATTGTGATAAGTTGATAATGTTTAAGCGAATTGAACTTGATTTGAATGCAAAGATCGACAATGAATATGATTAATGGAAATTGGATGAATGGATGAATGGGTCAATTGGAAGTCAGCAGGATGAACGGAGTGAATGACTTGCGATTGAATGTGCTTGAGGTGATGAGCATTTGGTTGGATACGCCCGGGGTTAAGGGCTTGTGGAAGGTTGTGCCCGGGGTTTAGGGCTTGTGGAAGGTTGTGCCCGGGGTTTAGGGCTTGTGGAAGGTTGTGCTCGGGGTTTAGGGCTTGTGGATGATTGTGCCCGGGGTTGAGGGCTTGTGGATGATTGTGCCCGGGGTTGAGGGCTTGTGGATGATTGTGCCCGGGGTTGAGGGCTTGTGGATGATTGTGCCCGGGGTTGAGGGCTTGTGGATGATTGTGCCCGGGGTTGAGGGCTTGTGGATGATTGTGCCCGGGGTTGAGGGCTTGTGGATGATTGTGCCCGGGGTTGAGGGCTTGTGGATGATTGTGCCCGGGGTTGAGGGCTTGTGGATGATTGTGCCCGGGGTTAAGGGTTGTGGATGGATATGCCCGAGGTTAAGGGCTTGTGAATGGATATGCCCGACGTTAAGGGCTTGTGGATGGATATGCCCGAGGTTAAGGGCTTGCGAGTTGACGTACTCGAGGGTCAACTCGGTCCAGGGTTTAACGGTTAGTCAGTATTTACACCCGAGGTTAAGGGCCAACTAATGAGTTTGCCCGAGAGCAAGATACCATCAGTGATTGTGCTCGCGATAAAGGGCCAATTAGTGATTGTGCTCGCGATAAAGGGCCAATTAGTGATTGTGCTCGCGATAAAGGGCCAATTAGTGATTGTGCTCGCGATAAAGGGCCAATTAGTGATTGTGCTCGCGATAAAGGGCCAATTAGTGATTGTGCTCGCGATAAAGGGCCAATTAGTGATGGTGCTCGCGATAAAGGGCCAATTAGTGATTGTGCTCGCGATAAAGGGCCAATTAGTGATTGTGCTCGCGATAAAGGGCCAATTAGTGATTGTGCTCGCGATAAAGGGCCAATTAGTGATTGTGCTCGCGATAAAGGGCCAATTAGTGATGGTGCTCGCGATAAAGGGCCAATTAGTGATGGTGCTCGCGATAAAGGGCCAATTAGTGATGCATTAAAGATATAGGGACTGAAATTGATAACGAATCTGGTGGTTCATCGAGTGATAATGCTGATATACAAAGCGAAGGGACTCGCTTGAAGCAGGATGGCCGAGCTGTAAGGGTACTTTAGATTTTTATGGAAATATTGGGGGTCACTTATGGAATATTTGTGGGTAGATTGGATACTCGGTGGGGAAGATTTGTTATAAAAAGGAAAGCATCAACGCTCGCGGGGCAGTCTATATGAAACTAGCGAAAATGCTGCTCGGTTTTAATCAGTGTGTGTACATTCGTTTTCAGTTTAGTTTGTGTTTAATCGATGATGGCTAATATGTTATAAATTTGCAAAGTCTAATAATTTCCATGAAGGGGAACTAAAACGGCGACGGAACCATTGCAACGGGGTTGATGAATTGACCTCAATAGATTGACATGGTTATCTCGACCTGTCTCTACTGTATTTGTAGTAAACATCAATGTGATGTTAATTTAGTGAGCTTTAGAGATCAGACATATTGAAGCAATTTTATAAAAATAACAAACACTTTATTTATCTTGTTTGTAATTTTGAATATTGTTGACCAAAGTGATAGGCGGGATATTGTATTGATTTGAAAACATGAGTAGTATTTGTTAAAGATCACTTTAGCGCAAAATATCGTTAATGATTATTCATGTGTATGATACATGTTTTGGTAACACTTGTAAACATATTTTTCAGAGATTTTTTTGGTAGTCTTGTCCTAGGTAGGTATTTTTTTTGTATTTAATTTTGTCCTTAAGAATATAAATGTACTTGTTATGAAATATTTAATAAATACATATCATTGTCATAGAATGTATTATAAGTCTTGAAATCGGCAACATTTTATTCTTATAGCCTCAGAAATGCATTAGTTCGTATAAGATGCATGTCACAAATATCCGGACATAGCATATTTGCCGAAATAAGCGTTATTTTAACTAAAATTACTGCCTCGGTGGCGCAGTTGTAATTGCGCATGCGTTACGACTGCTGTGCTGGGGTCTCGGGTTCGATCCCCGGGTCGGGTAAAGTGATATTGCGTTTTTCTAACTAGAAATTCTCAGTATTAGCCCGGAGCCTGGAATCTGTGCCCGGTATGGCGATAGGGGGATAGGGGGCGACCCTATCACATTATGGGACCTATATTCGGCGAAAAGTGGGTGTAATATGGTTACACCTCTGCCTACCCCTTCGGGGATTACAGGTGTGAGTGTGTATATGTTTAACTAAAATTAATTATATATTCAATTATTTGCAAAATGTACAGTCAAAAACGCTGTGTTTTGGTTTACTCGAACATATTATAAAGTGTCATATGAATGCTAGATTGATGCTAATAAAAGTGCTTATAGAAGCCGATTAGTACTTTATCTGTAGAAATTCTTGAAAGTGGTAGAGCCACGCTGTAGGCATATTTGTCTACAGCATGAATGGGCCGGCTCGACCGGGGTAGTACCACTGTCTCACAGAAAACCAACGTAAAGTGACAGTTTACTATCGCGTTTCGTATGGTAAGTGAGATATCCGGAGGCCCAGATTCCCCCTTCCCTTCCCTAATCCCTATTCCTGTCCTTTAAGGCCGACAGCGCATACATGACACTTTCGGTGTTGTGGATGTTCATGGGCGGTGGAGATCACTTAACATCAGGTGACCCACTGGCTCGTTTGTCGGAATATAATATAAAAAAAAAAAAAAAAAATCACAACACATTAATTCCATCTAGGTGAGTGGAAGGCGAACCGAAATAGCAAGGCAGAGACGTGGATGAGGTTATTGCGGGACCAGAAAGAATCGAATGGTAAAGAAGACCACCAGAGAACAAATGTGCTCATTTTTATTATCTGGTATATTAGGAGAATAAATGTAAAAATATAATTAGTCGTTTGTTTTATACTATAACACTTTGTATTATTCTCTCGGCATGTATTTTTATTGATATCAGCATTTTAAAATCCAACCTAGAATACACCAAATCTAAAACAATTACTATGATGTTCTTATTTATTGAATTAAAAGTATTATTATATTTGATCGTTTAATAAACATTTTTTTATAATATTTTCTAGTTAAATTAGGCGTCTTATCTATCAAATTTTCAATAAAAAAGGCTGATAAAGTAATTACTTTATACATTAAATAAATGTGTTAATAATAAGTGGTTTGAGTTGCAATATAGCTGTATGTGCGTATCGTAAGCGTTTAACACAAAGTGATAAAAATGTAGGTATCGAAATGTATTCCTCTTTGTTATTTTGTTGTTCGTCGTTCGTTAATGGGTAACTCTATTATAAAGCAGAGCATAGAAATACTAGTTTACCACTTCATATAAAGTAAAACGTTAGATAAACGATAAGTGTTGGCAATTATGTACATAGAATACAGTTATAAGTAATATTGAATGCTACAACACGGAAATCCTCCATGTAGTGCCTAATACCGGCTTGCATAAATGATTTTGTTCGCTAATTAATAATCAACTAATAGGAATCGATAGTCACATTTGGTTTCTACCACTAAACGTTAAGTTATGAATGTTTTTTATTATAATGTGTGGAAAGACATTGAAAATTATGCATTCACCACGGGCGACCCCAACAAACAGAATTTTCTAAAATTATCCTGGCGTCGACTGAGAATCGATACCGCTTGGCGCTTACGACAGTTTTCCGTTTCCACCTAGTCTAGACAGACTTATACTTATTAAACGCTATTACACCTAGCACGTGGAAATATGCTGTACAGCTTTTTAAGTTCACATTCCTTTTTACTGTAATAATGGTGTGTGGTGTGTACGGTCGTGTTCTAATTATATTGTGATAAGCGGCGTAGATATTGATGCTATAAACAAAACAAACACACACGTTCCGCGTGTAGAAAATAGTAACATAGGTTGATATATTTCAACTCATTTTTGACGATTAAATTAGTCAATAAGTTGTTTAGGAATTTTGTTTGTTTATTTACAAATAGAATAGACGATCATAGTATTGAATTTCTTACCATTAATCCGTCTGTCTGATAGGTTGTCCTCCTCATCCCACCAAGGCTGGTCCTGTGTACGCCGCGATGGAGGCCGTTCGTAATTTCCATAATATTGAAACTCCATAACACTTTTAAAAAACACTGCAATTTTCCTCAATTTTTACTTAGTGATAAGCACTGGAAGAATAAGCACAGACGCCACGCTACCTTTAAAGTTTAAACGATACTGATTTGTCATTAAGTCTTTCTGTACCAGACGCGAATGAGATAAAACGGGGCGATTGACGTTCTACAATATCATCTAGGGTCGTTATTCAATACTACGAGTAAGTTATCCGGTTGTTGTTAACGGTGATAAACGGTTTGTTTGTCCACCGCGCCGAACGCTGTTCACCTTTTGTGCAAGTGTCGCTAGGTGTCTGCATATGTATATCTTGTGTGAACAACCGTTGGCAAACAAAATCAAACGTTTGTACAAATACGGCGGATCCGAGATTGAAAGCGGCCTTTACGCCCCAGGATATTATAAAAACTTGTCATATAGACTTTGATATTGAAAGGTACTATTCAGAGTGGTTTCTAGAAACTTCGATAAAAATGCCTAAATCACTTAAATAATGTGGATTTTACAGTTACGCGCAAATGCATAAAAATGAGCCGAGAAATTATAAACAAGATAATTTAAACGTGCCTTAGGTACATTATGCTGTAGCTACTCATCCATTTTCCATAAATATCTAGTCAGTCGATATGACGTGATGGAATAATAAATGCCAATAAAAAGTATATTTAAGACTAGCTGTTGCTCGCGGCTCCGCCCGCGTGGATGTCATGTTTGGGAGAAAAAGATACAATACAAAATACCAATTTTCATGCGTTTAACTTAAAAAATTATGGATTTTCATCCCCTATTTTACCCCTTTAGGGGTGGTATTTCCAAAAACCCTTCCTTAGTAGATGCCTACTTCATAATAGGTACCTACTGTCAAAATTTCAAGTCTCTGACCCCAGCCGTTTAGGCTGTGCGTTGATCGATCAGTCAGTCAGTCAGTCAGCTTCTTCTTTTATATACTTAGATGACTTTGTAGTCAGGAAAAAACAATTTTCACAACTATTTAGCTTTTTATTATATAGTCATTGTCGTGGTGTACTTTTAGACATGATTATGAAGGTATTGTGACGATACACACCATTTAACACTTGGTATCCTGTATTGGTAAAATTGGCGACAAGACGCTAATAGTGTATCCACATGGTAGCGGTAACTGTTTGCTCACACACTACTCGTAGGTATGTTAAAAGTGGAAACGTAGTAATATAAAAATGGAGTGCCGTGTGACGCATTACAATATACACATGAAGTAGCAATATAGATTAATTGATATTGATAGTCCGACAACGGTCTATTTCTGTTATGCTAATAATGGAAATAAAATGTTATAGGAAAAACTTTACATTATATTTTTTTATGATTTTTACTAAATAACATACGGATAAAGTGATATTAGAAATAAAACTAAGCACACTTATGAAAAAAAATTGTAAAACACGGAACAAGAATATATTTCATATGATGATTACCTACTCTAAGCATATTTCCCATTTGACATCACTTTTTTTTCAGACAATTTTGTCAACACCTTTTTCAAGTGAATCAAAATTACTTCATTTGCTTGCTGTTTTGCGAGATTCTTAATACTGTTTTTTTAATACAATTTGTTTTATTTTCCACTTTTTAGTATTTCATTGTATAATTATAGGGTAACATATGATGGGATTGATATATTTATGTTGGAAAAGTCCCTAAATTAATAAAGATACAAAAACCATCACATCTATTTATGTTAATCATCTAACTCTAATTATAATTTACTACGCTGTAAATAATTGATCAGTGTATTGCCGCGGCCAATGTTGTATATCATTAACTTAAGCCCTTTATGTCTTATGAAAACTAGCATCCACCATATATGTATGACCAGCCCTAACCATCGTCGTACTTATAATTACATTATTATGCATTGAAATGAAACTAATTTTACGGATTCTATCGCGGTTTATTAAACTTTTTTAATCCCGACGTTTTGAAAGCATTACAGCTTTCATGGTCACGGGACGGTCCGCGATAGAATGCGTAAAATTAGTGACATTTCAATGTATAATATTCGCGTAAACATAAGACATCATTAGATTATTATGTTCAATGGATAGTATTTTTTGATCGTGTGCAATCCAAATAGTGCTTATAATATCAACCGGGTTGACTCCGAAGGTACATTGAATAAAAGAAAAAATTAATTATCATAATTAATCTATACTAATATTATAAAGAGGAAAGGTTAGTATTTAAGTATGTTTGTAACGAATTGGCTCAAAAATTACTGGACCGATTTTAAAAATTCTTTCACCATTTGAATGCTAAATTATCACTGATTAATATAGGCTATTTTATTTTCAAGAAAAATTACATTCTGACATTACACATGACCTCCACGCGGGCGGAGCCGCTAGCAACAGCTAGTAATCAATAATTTTTAGTTAAAATCTTAAATTAAACTCTGTTATAACCAATGTCATTTGAAAATGATACATATGATACACGTATTATAAGTACATATGAGTGTAATAAGTGTTTTAATTATTGTGTTTAGTATATAAACACAGTAATTAAATTATATATTATATATCTATATATATATATATATATATATATATCCGGGTGACTGTGTGTTGTGGTCAGATGGCAGAGGTCATGACGTCATCATAGGCCATGTCTATGAGGGTTATTCATCCCTCTTTGATCTTCAGATAACCAGGATACACAGCGTACGATAGTTCAGTAGAAATAACACACGTTAGTAACATTTCATGAGTTTAATAAACTACCACCGGTTCGGAATGCAGTTATCTACTAGGAAAGAAGCCGGCAATAAAACCCAGAGTTGCTCTTTTAAACATATCACTTTTACATCAGTTGATAATTTTACTTTTTACTTATTCAGTCCAATAATTCACAAAAACGACAACGGCCTTCAATAATAATTTTTTACATTGTGTTCTCCGAAATGGCGGGCTGTCAGATGTCAATTGATATTTATTTTCAATAGATGGCGTTAGTGTTCTATTTAATTTAATTTATTTTCTTCACACTCCGATATATAATATATAATTTAATTATATGTTGCAATATATATATATATATATTGCAACACACGCGTCTTTATCGGGTACTGAATAACACAATTAACCTCAATAATAAAATCAGTAATATATTACTTAATTAAAATCGAATTCATCTAATAGGTCAATTTTCCATGTCGAGGTATCTATTAATAAAATCGATTATAATAATAGAATTCAACTATCAAAATTACCTTAGATATTAAAGTTCCATTAATCAAACGGTTAACAAAAGAAAATTAACCCAAAATTAAAACAGTAAAATACTATGTTGAAAATGTGTAAAGATACGTTTTGTAAGGATGTCCTTAGTAAATGATATACAGGCATAGGCTTAGTAGCTTCTAGAAAACTAGACAATTTGTATTAAAAAACGGTTCAATTTATTTTTATTTTATATATTTTTAAAACGATTATTTTTGTAAATGCATAAAATATATTTTATTTGAGATTTTTCGTAACGTGACTTTATTAAATACAAATGCCTACGTAAGCACGGGCAGGGTAATTAATATATTTGCTTACTTTCGCTGAAAAGTGGGAGGAGGGGTTAAAAGGACAAAAAATTGCTTTCGTTATACTTGAACGCCCCATATGAGAGAGATTAGACATTAGTCCACCAAGCTGACTTAATGCGGTTTTCTGGGATTAATTTTGGAAGTGGTAGAGCTACGCTGTAGACATATTTGTCGACCGGGGTAGTACCACTGTCTCACAGAAAACCAACGTAATGTGACAGTTTACTGTCGTGTTTCGTATGGTAAGTGAGATATCCGGAGGCCCAGATTCCCCCTTCCCTTCCCTAATCCCTATTCCTGGTCCTTTAAAGCCGACAGCGCATTCATGACACTTTCGGTGTTGTGGATGTTCATGGGCGGTGGAGATCATTTAACATCAGGTGACCTACTGGCTCGGTTTTCGGACTATACTATAAAAAAAAATATATTACATTAAAAATATAATATTAGTATTATTACAATTGGACTTTGTTTCCTAGAATGAATTCAGTGGGTATATTGATTCATATATACCCACTTATACCTAATAACATTGTATTTTTCTATATATATTTCAGCCTCCATAGCCCAGCAGGCGAGTAGCCGGCAAAAATAATTAAAATAAATCAGACATCTTCCCTAGCACGTTAAGGTTGATACAACTCGTATAAAACCAAAATACCCAATTTGGAGTTAAATATCTAAATAATAGGACAAAAATAATAGCAGCGATAGCCTAGTTGGTTGCGGTACGGACTGCCAAGATGAAAGTCGTAGGTTCGAAACCCAAGTGGCATACACCTCTGACTTTTCTAAAAGTTATGTGTGTATTAAAAAATGTTAATTATCGCTTGCTTTAACGGTGAAGGAAAACATCGTGAGGAAACCTGCATATCTGAGAATGTGCGTTTTCAGCTATTTTCGACAGCAAAAATCACCTTAAGCGACCTCTCCGTGTTTATCAAATTAGTTCATTCAACTGCTGGTTCTTATATGAGAACAAATTCACTTGTATTTTCACAGAAAAATAAAATTGTCTTTTCATGTTCTTCTCTTTAGTAAAATTTACTTGTCATGAACTTAAGTCGCTAAGCATTAATATTATATTGCTTTTGATATGATGTACCTGTCATAATTTTTCATATCGCAAGATGAGCGCAATGCAGGTGGCATTGTAATTATTTTCATTCGTATAATAAATACCTAACGCTTTGATACTATTGATTCAGTACCTAGTTATCTAATGCGAATTCATGAAATGTTACTCCTCAAATCTAAAAATTATAATATCAGTGTCTACTTATATGAAATGTTTTATATTAAAGAATTATTTCTTTGTTTACGCAAAAATAAATAAATATGAAACTCATGTAGTTAAGTCTACATGAGTTTCATATTTATTTATAATGGTGAAAAGTAAACAATTAATTCGCCGATAATTTAATCATGCATGATTTCAGCTATTCATTAAAACATATACTCACACCGGAGTTTCTATATAGTCCGTACATGTTTATTTATAAGATATCACTGACACTGAGAGGGGTGATAAATTTTTCCGTTCGAGTCCGCGGCGAGCGCCCGAGGTGTAACGAAACACTGACTGGCGACTGTTGTAAGCTAATTTCAAACACATGCTGCAGAACCTTGGACAAATACCCCGTGACAAACCACTATGTACTTGCCTTAATTTTAGCGTGCCAACGAGGCGACATGCTAAATACTTAATTCCTTATTGATAAGCCAAGCGTTAATAAACACAAAATTTACTGCAATGTAAGTGGGTTGATATGTGTGTGAAACAATTACGTTTTTTTTAAGAATTGTAATTATGTGGAATGGAATACGATAACTACGTTTACTTTGTTATACTTGGCCAATTAAGACAATGCGACGGCGCGGCGCGTCACTTGCTCTTTCTGTAATAGAGATAAGACGATATTAAGTGTTTCTTTAATTAATTCTTCTATCGTACAACTAACTAAATGCACACAACTGTAAAATACGATCTTAGTCTCACTGTTATAGTTTGGCTATTTCCGTCTGACTTCGTGTAATAGGATTTTTATTCAGAAACTATTGGTATTGATAGTTGTACAAATTACAAAGATGCCTACCTATTAATAGTTTAGAAAAGTTAAGGCTACCTACCATTTAATTTGGGAATACATATACATTATATTTAAGTTAGGAAATCAATTTTTTTTATTTCATTAAATACTTTAGGTAATTATCTACTCTGTACGAAATGTAAGTATCTGTACATGTATCAAAATTTAGCGCTATATTCCTTAATGTCTCTCAAGAAAATGAAGGTGAAATATGGAGAGACGTATATAATAAACTTATAAAGCTTTCTTATTCCACTACGGAAACCCAATGTTTATAAACATAATAATAGTATTCTAGACCCATGTGTACGCTCGTGTAACCCAGTGTTTCTTTATTTGGATGAGCATGACGTACGGGTTACTTGGTACTAAGCAATTTTATACCAAACTCTAACCTACATTACTATATACCATTCAAAATAAAAATGGAAATTAAATAGTTTATTGATCATGTAATAAATGCATATACATTACAAGGAATTGACAGCCTTCGCGGTGCAGCGGGCGAGTAGCCGGCTGTAAACGAGAGACCGTGGGTTCAATCTCTGTACGGAGAAGTACTGTTTCTTTAATTCAATTTTTTTTATTATTTTTAACCGGAGCGGTACAACTTATTTCAAAGATATAAATATAAAGGTATCTAAAACAAATATCAAATAACGTCAACCTGGTACAATGATTAATTTTTTAAACGTATTAAATATTTGTGTAAACTCACTTATTTGCAACTCGTGATACTCATCACGTAGACGTTTAACAGTTCCGCATAAAGTACGTAAACGTTGATAAAATTATTAATATCCACATACATACAATATTATTTGTACAGTAAAAATTGAACACGCTTTAAATTGTTACTACGACTGGCATCATCACAGGTCACTATTATCTTCGTTTTTTACATTTTTGTTCTAAGACTTTTGGCATTTAAAAAATAAATCATAAATACACCCAACAGTCACACACATAGTTCCAACTCGTTGGTAAAACCTGTATCGTGGGTATCAAGAACTACGAGGGACTACGGTCCCACAACACCCAGACCCGAAACAAATATCGATTTGCCACACAAATATTTGTATCGGTGCGGGAATCGAACCCACGGCATCTCGTTTCACAGCCGGCTACACGCCCGCCGCGCCACTGATGTGTGTAAATGGAAACTAATATGAAATGGTATCATTACTATCTTGCTATATATTTGTATTTTAGTATATTGTTTTACTAGTTACCTATGTAGGTAAGTATAATGAAAACAACGTGATAATGTTATTTGCACAATGCTATCAGTACATGTAGAGAGAATTATTTTTTGCGTCAATGAAGCTGTAAACACATGTACATATGTAAAATACATATACGACAATAATTTATTGCCAGTATTACTCAAAGAGTTTATAATTAAACTGTAATACAACAGAAAGTCTTAATTAGTTGATAAGAGTGACGATAAAAGTTAAATAAATATGGAATAATTTTCTATTCACCCAGACAATGTATAGAACGTAGATATACAATAAGAAATACATGAATGATTACTTTATAAATACATTATTTATAAATATTGAATATGTGGAGAAATAAATGTCTGATGCAGCACTTCCATGAGACAAAATGAAAACCACATCTATTATTGTGTATTTATTAAACTAGGTGTGCTATATATAAAAAAACTACCAAGATAGTTGATGTTTTTTAAACATTTTTTTTTATATTACAGACTACGGAAAATTTGCAATTAGGTCAATTGATAGTAAGTAGTCTCTACAGCTCACGAACACATACAATGCTAGAAGAATTTATTAGTTTACTGTTTATCTCAAAAGAAAACATCAGAGGTGAGAGAGAGAGGGTAGCTGGGCCTCTGGAAATCTCGCTCCCAGTATGAAATGCAATAGCGGGGTGTCACTACACATCGCGATGGTTATCCTTATCTTAATTAATATACATTGAGCTGCTCTAACCCATAGACATTGAGAATGGACAGAGCAATATTTTAACAAAATTGACCACCTTATAGAAAGAGACAAAGCGACTGTGCGGCCCATACCTATTTCCTTTCGCTCTTACTTTTCGCAAGTCTGTGATAATCAAAAATCTAGAAAAAGACAACTGCTAGCCGCACTATCGCGTTATCTCTCTCACATTTTTCTGCCTGTGTTCACTTAATAGCTGGATAGAGAGCACTCAGTCCATTCTCTATGAAAATTGTTCTAACCTAATGTAATTCAATTCAAATTGTGTTCATTTGCGTGGTGTAGAAATATTGCAAACCAATTATTGAAAAGAACATTGCTAGTTTCTTGCCCGTTCTTCTCTAGAGAGACAGTATTCCTAACTGGCGGTAGAGTAAAAATATAATGTATAAGATTTTTATGCAATCAATATTTTTATGTGATTTAATTTTGAATACTTATTATATGAGTGTAACAGTCATCCCGATAGAATCGCTCCATTTAAAACAATCCATAGTGTAACTACCACTTATACCGATGTAGGTAATGTTATATATATCGTTATGGAAATAACGGTGATTTTAAAGCTTTACAACAAATTGCTATTTTCATAAAACTGTTATTTTAAACGGCTCTATCAACTATTTTTTTGCCTATAAAGTCTTATATCGTGTCTTCAAGATAGCTTTATTGTTACTGTTATTTACGTTTTAGCGTTGTAATAATTCTACATCGCGATCGCTTTTTCGTTGACCGCGATTACTCTTTGAAGCTTTAGTTTGTTTTTAATTATATATTTTTACTTTAAAATAAATAATATTAATACTAGCTTTGAGTTAAACATTGTCCCACTGTTGGGCACGGGCCTTCTCTACTAATGAGAGGGGTTAGGCCTTAGTCCACCACGCTGGCCTAATGCGGGTTGCACATACCTTCGGAATCTTATGAGAATTCTTAGATATGCAGGTTTCCTCACGTGTTTTCGTGAGGAACATCATGAGGAAACCTGCATACCTAATAATTTCGAAGTTATGTGAAGTCTACCAACCCGCATTAGGCTAGCGTGGTGGACTAAGGCCTAACCCCTCTCATTAAGTAGAGGAGGTTCGTGCCCAGCAGTGGGACAATGTTTAATACAGGGCTCTAGTATATAACGGTGAAGCAAAACATCCTAAGGAAACCTGCATACTTGAGAATTCCCTATATGAATTTCAAGAGTATGTGAAGTCTACCAATCCGCATTAGGCCAGCGTGGTGTACTAAGACAAATAACCTCTCATTAGTAGAGGAGGCCTACTCTGTTTAATACGAGACTAGTATTTATAATTATTTATTTTTAAGACAAAATGTACACTTGAACTTAATTTTATTTTTTATAATCCTACTAATATTATAGATGCGAATGTTTGGATGGATGGATGTTTGTTACTCAATCACGCTATAACGGATCTGGTTGGCAGAGAGATAGATTAGTGTCTGGAAAAGGATATAGGCTACTTTTTAGCCCGGAAAATTTACAGTTCCCGACAAGGGATCGACATGATTTTTTGCATAGTGGCAGTTTATGGATCAGAAAATGACATAGGCTACTTTTATCCCGGAAAAATGCACGCTTCCTATGGGATAGCAAAATATAGAAAGGTGTAATAGCTTAAGATGGCTCCATGGATTGTATACCATTTCTTCCACACTTTTCTTTAACTTTATATATATATGTACACACACATGTGTATATGTGAATGAGTGTGTATATATATATTCTGGTTTGATTTCCTTTGTATAAAAACTCAATTTTCTAAATTAGTTGATATAATTTCATGGAACAATTTTGACAATTAACAAACAATTTTTTTAACAATTTTTTCTGTATGTTTCCTAAATAAATAAATAACCTCAACGCGGGCGGAGTCGCGAGCAACCTCTAGTTAAAAATAAACTAGCCAAGTGTCTTCGTGTGGTCGTGCATTTTAAACTACAAACATTCTAATTTAATCTAATCAAGGATAAAAATACGCACGGTATACGACATTGGAATTGAATGATAAAGTTATTCATTTGAAACTGCCAGAAGAGTTCGATAGAACTAAATGAAGATGAATATCTAACATTAAAAGACTTGTCTTTCTTAATAAGACGTTGTTATTAAATTACAATATTATTTTCGTACTATTCTCGAGATACTAAACCATAAATATGTGCTTTATATCTTTGCGCAGGCAAATTGATGTTTTAATATTTTTTATGGACGACACTGGTTTATGCTAGTGGGTAAGGCTACTAGTAAGTCATCTCCACTGCCCATGAAGACACACAAAACCAGAAAAAATGTGGATGCATTGTCAATTTTAAAGAAAAGGGACTTGGACCTCCTGAAATCTCACTCACCCCGCCTTAATTCAAAACTGAATAAGATCTGAAATGTATCCTAAAATAATTAGTCGGATTACCTTTTTTTTTAATGTCTAAATAGGCAGATGAGCAGACGGGCTACCTGTTGTTAAGAAGTCACCGCCGCCCATTGACTTATGCAATGCCAAGGTACAGCAAAGCCGCTGCCTACCGTTTAAGGACTACTCGTCTTAAGCCTCGTTTAAAGAAGGACATGTCATAGCGCTCAGGGAACACCGCTGCAGGGAGTTCATTCCAGAGCTTGTACGTACGTGGTAAGAATGAACGCTGGAAACGAACCGTGCTAGACGGAATCGTTAACTAAAAGTGTTTAGACTTGACTAGAACTAGACTTGACTAGTAGCGAGAAACAACGAGTTTTGATAGTGGTAGAGCCACGCTGTAGACATATTTGTTTGCAGCATTAATGGGCCGGCTCGACCGGCGTAGTACCACTGTCTCTCAGAAAACCAACGTAAAGTGACAGTTTACTGTCGCGTTTCGTATGGTAAGAGAGATATCCGGAGGCCCAGATTCCCCCTTCCCTTCCCTAAGCCCTATTCCTGTCCTTTAAGGCCGACAGCGCATACATTATACTTTCAGTATTGTGGATGTTCATGGGCGGTGGAGATCACTTAACATCAGGTGACCCACATGCTCGTTTGTCGGACTATGCAATAAAAATAAATAAAAAAAAACTATTCCTCACTACTTGGCACAATCATGCCAGCCTGCTTAGTAGCTTCTTCACACTTCACACGTCAAGCGGAAGTACAAAAATGCAACACTCCTGGAGGTATTCAAATTACACGAACGTATATTCTGCAACTATTGAAAGTTTCGAGTTATTATGTACCTATGTATTAGGTATAATAGCAAATGGTTATCCAACTGACCTGAAAATTATCAAAATATTTTTTCGATCTAGTCTTGGTGTCAAGAAAGTAACAATTGGCATAACGTCAATGGTAAGACTGTATTGAATGTGATTGATAATAGCGAGAAAGTTCATGGAAAATAAAACACATTTTTAAATGCACACACATGAATACTATTTTTTAATAAATAGGTCCTTCATTCAAAATGTAATCCCAGTTCAGTTAACATATAGTCGCATTGTTAATTGTCAAGGTACTAACTTGCTAGTACAACCACAACGAGACGTTCGTGACGTACAAAGTTTGACGTTTGGTATCTTATCGTCCTTTTCGTAAATGGAGACCTCGTAATAAGCCCTAATAGGTACCTAAACAAATATTTTTTAATCATCTTTCCGTTCTCGGTCAAGAGCATGCTTACAACCTTTATATTCGAGGCGATCCATCATTAGTAAAAATATTGTATCGCACGGTTATGCACTTCTTTTCACGAGCAAAAAAGACCATAGCACAGTACAAATATATAACACAGTTTTGTGCTCTTCCGTCGTTCAGCAAAACACTGACGAGTCCCGTCGCATCGTTCTTGAATACGGATGTACAGAATGAAAATCGCTACGTCAGTTCTAAAACTGACATCAGTTTCCAGATGTTTATATTAGACTAGATTTTAGATTAATTTTTCAAATTTACCAGTTTAGTAATTTATTACAATATTTAAGATCAAATGATGTCTATCTTCAAAAAATTTTCATTTTTTAGTTGGTTTTGGTGAGTTATTAAAAAATTTAATATACCAAAATAATGGCGGTTGCTTGTTATTATCGTTAGTAATTAGTCAGTCATTTTGCACGTCGTAGATTTTTTTTATTCTTTCTTACATAATTTCATTATATTATATTATACATGTTTGTACTTATGTACATATGGCATGATATACATTTATGAGTTAATTATTACTCGGGATAGTTTTTATGGAGTAGGTAATTCATAACACTTTACACACACAAACACTTTAAATAGAAATAATTGACGATGTTTCTCAAATATTATGTTTATACTGTTATTATGTAATTCATGAGGGATAAAAAAATCTACGTGTTATATTGAGCATTTGCTTAGCTACTGTTACTCAGAATTATAAAACAAGTGATCCGTTATAATTATAACCTACACAAAATGCAATGTACTTACAAAAAATGTAAACAAGTCTAAGGAGCAAATAATTAAATTCTTACCTTCGTCGTCCTTTCCTCCCACGCCGAGCACGAAGGCGCTTCTCAAGAGGTGACCCATTCTTCAAAAGTGGCTTACTATGCTGAATTTGTGCAAATCTGAAGTGTACTCTCTAACAAAATATATATACTACATCTATATAATAAAAGGCAATAATCATACGTCTACGCAACTAAATAACGTAATTAAAAGGAATAAACAATTAAATCATAGATAACTTTAAAGTATACCGCGCTAGTCGGCCAAAACGATAAAGGGCTACATCTCTGCTAAATAAAGACCGAATACGCGCTTTCGTGTAGAAGAAAGCCAATCAATGTAGTTTATATCGTCTCCACTTCACGAGTGATGAAAACTGGGCGCTAACCGAAATTATAGGTCGTGTTAGGAAGACGCACAGAGCAAACTGTAGAGTAGCTAGTGTACATATAAATTTTGCTTGTACCGACATTTGCTAATTATTAAATTCCTCGCGTTACTATTAAGAAACTCTTAGTGGCATACTTCTTAGTTTTTTATATTGGAATATGCCACGTAACATATTATTATAACACGTAACGTATTAGTCTTTTTCTTAAATTTCTTAAAATCCAGTTAATATCACATCTTAAAAGTAAACTTAACCTACCTAACAGCAAAACTTTTGGCACTTAAAAAGTATGTTAAAGTGAATCTTAGAGTAGGTAACCAAGGTAGGGTTAAATACTCAAAGAAGTGAATAAATATAAAACAAAAAATATTTTGGCTTCTAGTGTCTTCAATAATTTATATTGTTAATTATAAACGATAGCACGTTACGTTAGTTTCATGCTCTGCCAATTAAGCGTGATGCTAATTCACCTATGTATAATGTACAATAACTTACAATAATGTATTTTTTGTTAAATAAAAATGAGAGTAATTGTTGTGAAAAAAATATAAATGAAAATATGCAGTCATCCATCATCATTTTTCTGTTTACATTGTAACTTGGTAAAATAAAGGAAAATCGATCATAAATTGTCAATCTTAAAAATAACATTATACTAACCGTACAACGCCTCCATAGTTCGCGATCATTTAATTTGTTGACATAAGTGAGGGAACAATGAAGTTATCTGCTAACAGCTACCACAGAATATCTAATAGTATTACGCTGTTTCTGCGTGAGCGCAGTCGAGACTCGAGTCGATACGCGCACAAACACTGTTTACTACTGACTACGTGCAGGTTTCCTTGTATCCACTCACTGTACTAATACTTTTATAACGAAAAACCTTCATCAATATATGATTAAATTATTACTTTTAAATATTTTTATCAATTTTATTTAGATCACGACTTTGTTCACGATCTTGCTGATAAGAATTTATCAAGGGTACTCTATGACAACCACAAAGTATAAATTAATGTGTTTTTTCAAATAGACACAGTCTTTCATGATCATAGATATAGATAGACATTGCAAGTACTGAAATCTGTATAGAACTAAGTGGGCCACATTTACAGATTAAAGGTCAAATGTCACAAGAACAGACGGTCATTCCCTTAATTAAAATGTTCAAAATATATTTTTAATCGAGTCTCATCGTCAACAATTATTGGTATGTATCAAACGAGACATTTTATTGGTTTGAAAGTAATTCGAAAGTACCTAAATAGAAAGATAAAACGCATTGTTAAATAACACGCATGAATACCTACCAATTTTTAAATTCAATCATAATATAATATCACTTCGATCAATGTTCAATCACAGCGCCAGCGTCTAAACGAGAAAAGACTCAGTATCGTCATGATTGATGAGAAACTTTACGAATTTCTAAAGTACCTACGTGAAGTCTACCAACCTGCATTAGGCCAACGTGGTGAAATAAGGCCTCAGCCATCTCATTAGTAGAGGAGACCCGTGCCCAGCAGTCAGACAATGTTTAATACAGGGCTAGTTTTATTTTAAAATATTGAAACGTTAGTCAATGTTTGCTATTTTAATACTACTTTAAAGTAGTAAAGCCAAGAGACTAACTGTATGTTCTACAACATAATTGGCTCCGCAAAGGGGTTTTTGTTACCAGAAAACTCCAAGAAAATAGCGTAAATTACGATTAGATGCGTTTCGTTTGATCAATGCAATTCCCTTTCTTCTCATCAAATTTCACTATGTATTAACATACATTAAAGTATCTGATAGTTCTGTCTATGCCTATTATCTGCTTTAAAACAATATACAACATATTTAATGCCTACAGTATAATTTATATTCTTATAATTGAAAAAGGAACAGAAGAACGTAAGTTATTGATCTTGATCTGAAACTTTGTAATGCCTTGTGTTTTACAATTGAGGACTTTACGAAGGTTATGTTTTAATTACCTTTACAGCTAGATACATAGAGTACATAGCGTAGATTGTAGTATCTTACTAATAACGCGCAATTATGGTGCAAGTAGTGGAAAACACAATGTTATATTAATGGATTACAAAGATAAAGGAAAACCTTTATGATATATGTATATTTAAAATAATTTTCATCTTTATTTTTTAAATAATGTCTATCCAAAGAAAGTAACGCGTAAATATTTTTTTTTAGATAAACGAACAACAAACTTGTGTCGTAGGTATCGGGAACTACGAGATGCGTTCGGGCGCACAACACCTAAACTCGGAAACAAATATTTTTCTGTCAAACAAACATTTGTCTCTGCTCTCTTTGCGGGAATCGAATAAAGAGCTTCTTGTTTCACAGCCGGCTTCTCGCTCACTGCGCCACTACGGCTATTAAAACATGCATCGAGGTCGTCGTCCATTTAATACCTGAACAGCGAACTAGTGTCCGATCAACAGAGCTACTAGGTTTGCTCACATTATAGTCTCATTTCTCATTCAGAATTCTGGTGTAAAATTCCACACTACACATATTAATATCGCTTGATCGCAAGCTAGTGATGGGCTTGCCATTTGTTACCAACTTGTCAATAACTTTAAACTTTACCAAACTTCAAAGATTTCTTTGAAATAAAACGAAGTTTACGGATTATATCGCGGTTTATTTTACTTTTTTTACCCTACGTTTCGAAGACTTTACAGCCTTCATGGTCACGGGTCATACAACTCAGTCTCCCCCGTATGTATAATATTCGCGTTAATATAAGAAACCACTATTCAAAGATTTCTGTTAAAAAATGACAAAGTTACAAAGTTTAGAATGTTTAAATCGCTCCCCTGTAAAGTTGTGTTTTTGCACTTGTACTAGTATACGCAGGACCCGTCGATATTGTCTCGTCTCTGCATCACCCGTAGGTAGACTGGTAGGGAATGCCTCTGGCATTAAGTGCGCCTTTATACATTTTGTGTATATAAAGTTTTAAACAAATAAAGTTAGAAACTCAAATTTGAAAATACGTTTGTTCAACGGCATAACTTTGAGTTCAATTTCTTTCAATAATGTACGCACAAAGACATCGCGCTGGTAAACTCTACTCACGACATTAGGTATGTGTTAAAACGTTATGCATCGTTATTTATACCAATATATAAAACATGTTAGAAATACATACTTTGTTCCGCCTATCGTCGATCTTTCCTGTATATGGATTTAATTCTAAAAACACGGAAGTTTGATTTTATATTTAGTTTTGTACGTCATACGTGTGTCTACCAATCAATTTTGTAATACATTTAGTCCTATTCGTTGTGGCATGACGTATGTTGCATTTAATTTTTATAGTATTAGTTTATTTTTGTGACGACGCACGTCGCGTCAGATTTAATTTGAATATTAATTATTTAATATACATACCCAACGATCAACTAATACACGTAAACGATAAAATGTATTCGTATATTGACATTTAATCCATAATTTTGTACATAAAACTGAATTACCTTTAATGTATTACCTTTTGAATACTTAAAAATAACTTCATGTTAATTTATAAACATCTCTAAACACAGAGAATACAGGCCAAGAGCACATCAAGAGTAATAACACGGTTTAACAGTTTACAGTTCATTATAAAAATGTGATATTATATAGATAGATTATACCGAAAAATTTAAAAGGGTTTGCTACAACCAGTATATTATAGAGTGTAGATAAATTCTTTATAGAAAGAATAAAGTTAACAGGCGATACTAATTTTTATTGTAAATGTCTGTTGTTAAAAAACTACTTGTTTTAATTGCATCATTAAAAGTGATAGAGCCACTCTATCGACAGTTTTATCAAATACACGAGTGTTCCGTCTCAGCTGTTTTTTTTTTATTCTGGCGCGGCAAAGTGACAACACTGCACCTGATGGTAAGCGCAGTGCCGTCTAGATAGAGTATCAAGTAGCGAGAGACAGTCTATCCCTGACAATCATGCCGGCTTGCTAAACCTGGCTGCTGTGCCACCACTTCCACTACCACCGTCTCACAGAGAATTACTAAATTACCTTGCATGTGGTACAGTGATTTTAGAAGCTTACTTATGTATTTAGTATGCTATTACTGTAATATAGATTTGAATTTCCGCTTTATCAACCTCATCGCTAAAAATACATTAATCCATTTCCGCCGTTTCCATCCTACTCCACCTTGGGTTTGGAAAATGTGTTTGGCGAAAGGTTAATTGGGTGTGAAATGATGACAGCCGCCAGAAGGCACGGACACCTTTGCGATAGAATTTGGGTCAATTTTCGACATCAGTTCCCTTAGACCGTATGCCTTCCTTGTTTGTTCTATTTATAGCTATGACTGTCGTTAACTTTAGGGAATAACGATTTACCTTAGAGTAACGAATTAATATAAGGTCTTTAATTAGACATTGCTGTAATAATATCTTTATTATGTGTTCGACTGGAAACATCGAGTATCTTGTTGGCTTAATTTATTCGTCATACTTATCCGGCTACACCAATCTAATACGTATAATTTCTATGACATAATATTGCTCAATACCATTTGAGCTGCTCTTATTTAAATTAATAGTATTGTAATGAATAGAGCAAATTGTTAGATAATCAGATAGTCTAGATAGATTTAAGTTATAAGTTGGCTAGGTGGCAATTATCACCCAGAGTTTCACTTTACCGTATCTTTACATCGCGATGAGTAAATATATAATCTATTCGAAAAATTACGTAGGCGTTTCCCGGGGTGGGAATGTGTCGAAATATTTTTTCTAAGCAGAGGCAGACACATGATGAAGTTAGTCATCTGATGGCAAGTAACTCTACCGCTTATATAAAGCCGGCCGGGAATCGAATACTGCTCACACCTCTGGGACGGTTCGCTTACCATCAGGTGCAGTGTGGTCACTTTCCGCCCTGTGGAATGGGGGCTCTGAAGAATTCTACCACGGTATACCCTGCCTGTCGTAAGAGGCGACTAAAAGGGATCACGGGGGTCGCGGCTGCGCAGCGGGGGATGTGCGGCCTTTTTATGTATCTTCATGGTGCGACCCTGAGGTGGGTGGCGGCGCGCAACATCGCGCTGTTGCTGTAAATTGTGGGGAGCATCTACAAGAGACGGGCCGTAAAGGCACGGCACAGGGATGGTTCCGGCAGCAATCTAGAGTACACTCAGGATCCCCCGGGATCGTCCCTCATGTGCTGCAGTAGGCTACCGCGGGGATTTTCGTTTTTAGTCGGTACACCGGCGTAGGAAAATTGGTTAGGGTCCCGATCTAGTAGTCCTTCGGGCGAACTGGATCGGAAGGTCGCCGAGTCCGGCATAACCATCTCTCCTCCCCCGAGGACCAGAAGGTATCCGTAAGAAAGATTTTCCCCGCGGGGGAAAAAAAAGTGTGGTCACTTTGCCGTACCAAGATAAAAAAAGATCTCCAATACATGTGTATTGTGTGTAGTGTGGACACAAAACTTACCAAAGATCGTGAGTGCGTTGGCGGCTTTATATGAAAAAATTCAACATTTTGATTAGCGTTTATCTTATGTTCCGGGTATGCGGCTATACCCAAATACGAAACAAATGTTTGTGGATCATTCAAACATTTAATAGGAATGATTAATAGATAATAAATTAATGATTAGTTAATTAAATTTGCCCCTTAGTGCAGCGAGCGTGATCCAGCTGTGAAAGAAGGGGCTACAGGTTCGATCCCTGCACGTAGTCAAATGTTTGTGATACATAAACGGTAGGCAGCGGTTTTGCTGTGGCCTGGCATTGCAGAAGTCTATGGGTGGCGGTGACTACTTACCATCATGTGGCCCGTCTGCCTATCGAGGCACTAAAAAAACATAAGTTTCATATATATTCAGGTCTGGGTGTTGTGGGACCGTAACCCACTAACAAGTTTAACCTAGTATGGAGTCAGGGCTATGTGTGACAGTTGAATGTAATTATTATTTTTATCAGTGCGACGATCGAACCCACGGCGTCTCGTTTCGCGACCGGCTTCTCATTCGCTTCGCCATGAAGACTGAAAATTAATTTTAATGATCTTCTTAATTTATTAATACTTTATATTAACGTACTAGCGCAGAATATATTAGTAGTTTAAAAACAAAAATAATATCTAATAATGTGTTTATGAAAACTATGGTTTGTTGGTGTAGACTGTGGAAGCGCCGTAGTTAAATCTATGAAATCCTGGATTCAAATGCAGTTTGAATTTTTCGATTTGTGAAAATCTAATGTGATTTGCGGGGGTCGGAAGTTGAGCACAATAGCTATACCGCAATAATTTATGTGGGCAAATGTATAACGTTAAGACGTAATTACCGTTATATAATTATTGATATAAGTAAACTAACCGTAATGATTTGAATAGCAACATTATATTCAAGCTAAAAATGTGTCACCAACGTTATCTAATAAAATGTAATTACCTAAACTTCCGGTGTACCTAGTACTGCTAATTAGACGATGTATCGACGTTATTAGACGAATCCTGTAATTGACATTAGAAAAATTGTTATGTTTGGAAAAACTTCATGTTTAAAAGGAGTAATAATTAAGGTACCTAACCTGTCGGGTGATTTCCAAGTATAGTAGGCGGTAAGCATTTGTTTGGACAGCGTCGCCATAGTTACGTACGACCAATCGCATCTTGAATTGACCTTATGTAAATTACCAAAGCAACGTAAAATTGTTAAATGCCAAGGTTATGTTTGTAAGTAGGTATATAACTATATTATACTAGTTTTTATCCACAGCTTTGCACGCGTCATTTGTCAGTACTGTACCTACCTACATTTTCCAATTTTACGAGCATATTTTTCTTTCTTTCCTTATTTGAACTATTACGAATATTTAAAAAAATTACACATCGCTCCAGCCGTTCCACGGATTGAGGATCGTTCAAGTATTATGTAAGTAGAATTTTAGCATTTTTAACCTCCTCCATCTTGTCAGCGGAAGTAAGCAAAGCTCTTACCAACCAAAAGTATGTAAATATTACTTATAAAGTACCTAATTATATAGGTCTGCTGGTGGTAGGATATTCATATCCGCCAGGATAGCGACCACCATACACAGGGTGTAAAACCCGCCATAATGGCACACGCAAGTGTGTCGCGTTCCGGGATCAGCCAGTGTACGTCCGGTTTTTGTCAGGAGTATAGAGTTGGGGTACGATGTTTGGCCGTTTTGTGGCCTTCTGAGTACTCACACTAGACCCTGGACCGATTCTTCACCTTCTTGCCCATGGCGTGGTGTGAAGAAGCAGGCCGGCATGATAGTGTTGAGTAGCAGGGGATAAGTTATCTCACACTACTCGATCGACTCTAATTGGACGGCACTGCGCTTACCATCAGGTGCAGTGTGGTCATTTTGCCGTGGCAGGATAAAAAAAGGTACATGAGTGGGTTTTAAGAACATGCTGGGACGTTAGGCTATTTAATTCTCGTCAATGGGCATGAATTTTCTTACGATTCTTCAGATACCAGTCACGTATCAAATGGTATGCCGGCGCGCCGGAAGTCGCCGTTCTTACATGCTATTTTCAACTATAATGTTATAGAAATAAAATTGATTTAGGTTGCTATTTACTCTTTACTACCATACTTTTTTAATATATTTTGATACGTGAGAGGTTGAAATGATGGTTGTTTTTTAAATAAATACATCCAACGGATACATAGTCCTAACCACACTAAAAACCTGTATCGTGGGTATCAAGAGCTACGAGGCACTATAGTATCCCACAACACTCAGACCCGAAACAAATATCTGTCACACAAACATTTGTCTCGGTGCGGGAATAGAAGGCACTATTGAAATGAAATCGTTTATTGATCAAGTAGGCAATTACATAGCTCTTATGACAAGTCAGAACATTTAAAAAAAGTAAAGAATTTTTAAGAAAAGCATATCAGCTTATGTATACATACATACATAGCATCATCAATACACTAGCAATTAATTATTCATAAGGTATTTAAAATTATTATTATTTATTTATTATTAATTAATATTATTCAAGGAAATACTAGTCAAATATATATATATTTAAATGGGTTTGATATGGACCATGGGTATTTCCGAGACGTCGCTTGTTTTAAAAGCTACCACCGGATCCAAACGCGACCCCGCCTGAGAAGACCCGGCGAAACAAACTCAGCGGGCTTACATTACCGCTGGATACTACGCGGCGCGACCCAGTCCTGAGAGAATCCAGCAAATCAAACTCAGCGGGCTTGTTTTTGGTCCGATTCATTATTTCTAGTAGATGACCTGTCACAAATTACATTGCCAATTTACTATTTTATTTTATACGCGATCGGTCGTCATATTAGTTTATTATTTTTATAAGTGTATATAATATTACAACATGTCAGTTATTAATATTTTATAAATTTAGTTTTTACTTAATTTTGTTTTACTATTTGTATACACTAACATGGTGTAAGCTACAGGGCGCCAGGTCGCAGTGTGCAGGAAGGAACCGAATGCCAGACATCCCTATCCTCTAGATATTGTTGAACATTATAATAGCCCCTGTCCATAAGAACACGTTTAATATGAGTCTTAAACATTTTATTGGGCAAATCAATTACATTATTGTTTCAAGTTTCAACCGTAATCAGTTTAGACTGCAGTGTTTTTTCATAGTCAAATAGAACGTCCTTATACCATTGACTTATATTCATTAGTACATATAGATCGCTGCCTTATACTAATAACAGAGAAAATATTTGTGCATTATATTTAACTAGGTAAGTATAAGACCTTAAGTAAAATAAGAGCATATATCCAACAAAATGTTGTTTCAATCCTTCTCTTAAATTTGTAATAAATCTAGAATTTAAAAAGGGACGGAACCTATTCGTAGTACATATAGATCGCTGGACGGAACACACCTTGAACGTTACAAATGTTAGGTATTTTTTGAGAATAATTTTATATCTGCAAAGGTGAATTTATGGCTTTGGTCACTGACATAATTGCACCTTTGTTCTGAACCGCCTCGATCCACTCCTGTGGCCTATGAAGTTACCTTACTTTGACCGTGCGACAAAAATCTTAAAGGATATTCCGGTCTATCGGGACAGTTTTGTTATATGAAGATCTCTTTGAAAAAAAAATAGTTCATCTAGTTACCATCTATAAACTAATGAGAATGCAGTATGTATAAGTAATGTAGGTTACAATATTTATAAGGCTTGAATATAATAATTGAAAAAAATATTAACATTTAAAAATATTTATTAACATTAAAAATTTACATTTATAAATAATTATACTCTATTATGTCACTCCAGCTAGACCAAACTCAGCAAATAAGTATGCATTATCTGATGTATTACAATGTGGCTCTAATTCCCATGAACTGACATATACTTCTATTAGGAACTCATCTCGGCAGTGGGCTACATTTTCTGGAACAAAATAAACCATGTTTTATTATTATCTAACATAATTATTAATTAGAATACAGAATAAATAAATATACCCAACAGTCACACACATAATCGTAATGTAGGTATTTGATTATCTATTTTTCGACTGCCTTGGTGACGCAATTGAAATTGCGCATGCATAACGACTGTCGTGCTGAGGTCTCGGGTTCGAATCCCGGGTCGAATAAGTGGTATTGGGATTGCTATTTAGAAATACTCAGTATCAGCCCGGAGCCTGGAATTGTGCCCGATATGGCGATAGGCTCGCCCCCTATCACATTGTGGGACCTTAATGAATTCGGTGAAAAGTGGGCGTACTGTTTACACCTCTGCCTATCCCTTCAGGGATTACAGGCGTGAGTGTATATGTATGCATTTTTATTCCTTCAACAATTTTTTACAAATACAAATATATGTTGAGTGAAATTTATTTTATGTGTGAGTGTTAATAATAATAAATAATACCTCATAATCACACAAATATATTTCTGAACCCACTGTAAGAAATAATTATTCTTATTGTAAATCAGGAACTATATGACACACTTACAACTGTTAAACTGTTATTTGGTTTTGTTAGCAAGCTGTGTTTATCTTAATTAAGTTGTACAATTTGATTTAATAATTATATAGCTACTATATATAACTAGCATAATTTTTAATCAGCATGTATTATTGTAACAGCTGTTGATAAACCAATAAATAAATGTACCTGTGACAACTTCTTTAAGCTTGTATTCCTTTAGTAATGAGTTGTATATATTTTTTACAGTCTTTGATATCTGAGAAGCTGACCATGTCAAAATAACAGGTTGACTTGTGGGCTGCAGCTGTGCTAAAGCTTCAAGCTGATCACTTAAAATTTTAATGCCTGCAACAGAAAATTAAGTAAATAATAAGTACACTCAACAGTCACACACATAGTTCTGACACCACACTAGGTCAAACATGTATCATGGGTATCAAGAACCACTAGGGACTATGGTCGTACAACACTCAGACACAAATCAAACATCTGTCAGTCATATAAACATTTGTCTTTGTGCAGGAATCGAATCCACAGCCTCCCACTTCACAACCAACTACTTGCCTGCTGAGCCAGGGTAGCTGCAATAAAGTTATATTTTTATAATGGAACACAGCTGAAACTTTATTCATATGAATCAATGAAAATGGCAGTGTTTTAATAAGTGTCAAAATAAACATTGATGACATTTTTTATAAGAATCTTTAACATAAAAATAAATGTCAGTACTGAAATAATTATTATGGTAACAAATAATATTATCAATGGTTTGCGGGCAATTTGATTTGAGCAACATTTTTTTATAAGTTACAGATGCAAAGATAGGTTTTTTGGAAAAAAATTCACTATAAAAACTATTATGGGGATTCTGGTAGAATTAAAATATTACTTATGTAAGCCTGTACTGCATCTTTATGACATATTTCATGCATTTATGAGCATTATTTTATAAAATTATTAATGTGCCCTGAAAAGATATGAGCCCTATTTTACCTGTTCATTTGAGCACCAAAAAAGTACACAAAAATTTTTTTGACTCGGCTCAAAAGATGCAGAAAAATTCTAATCTGTATATATAAAAGAAGAAACTGACTGACTGACTGATCGATCAACGCACAGCCTAAACGGCTGGGGTTAGAGACTTGAAATTTTGACAGTAGGTACCTTTTATCACGTAGGCATCCACTAAGGAAGGGTTTTTGGAAATACCACCCCTAAGGGGGTAAAATAGGGGATGAAAGTTTGTATGAAAATCCGTCATTTTTGAAGTTAAATTCATGAAAATTAGTATTTGGCATTTTAGTTAAAAATAAAAAATATATGTTTCAGGATTTTTGGAAATTCCACCCCTAAGGGGGTAAAATAGGGAATGGAAGTTTGTATGAAAATCCGTCATTTTTAAGTTAAACGCATGAATATTGGTATTTTGTATTGTATACTTTTTCTCCCAAACATGACCTCCACACGGGCGGAGCCGCGAGCAACAGCTAGTTCTGAATATGTATTTAGCGCAATATCACAAAAAATCTCACTTAAGCAAAATGGCCCGCCAACTAATTATATGTTCTACTACTAGTTTTAATAATGTAGTTTTACATTGAGCACAGTGGCATAAATAAGGTTCTGTAAAAAAAAAAATATTAAACTATTAAATTGCCTTCAACGATATCTTTCAAGCTTTCCAAAATATCAATAAGATTTTCCATAACAGTTTTCAATTGGTGTGGATAGTAATCATCTGTGCATTCATGTAGCTTTACTGAAGAAATCACTCTGCATAATTTGCTCCCTTTGTCTTTTAATTTTACCCAATCAATTAAAAAGTTGTGCAAGTTAGATACATGTGAGAACACTGTTTTGGAGATCCCTGTCTGGTCTTTGTTTGGTGTTATTTCTGGAAAAAATGATACGATACTGTGATAAGACTGTTATTTTTGAAAAATACACACACATGTGTAGTGTCAAGTTAATCAGTCTATAGTTTTAAATTAAGTCGTATATGTAAATAATAAATTTCAAATCCAATCATGCTATACTAACGTACCATTGTACAATATTGTCTGGTTATACATAAAATATATTTTGCTCACCTTTTGGGGTAAAATTATAATCAGATTCAGCTTTTGAAGGTGTTTTTGACATATTGTCTTGTGTGACTGAAGAAACTAAATTGTTGTATTGTGTTCAAAAGCATATGCTGAAAAAGTAAAAACAAGTAGAGGGATTTATATTGCGTTTAAATATAAATGCTTGGATATTTTACTATTACCATTTACTTGCAATTTACCAATGAAACCATTTTTAAAAATTACTTGTTTTTCCTAGGAAGGCAAAGTGTTCAAGCCCATACAGCCTCGTCAATCGTTTAAAGATAACAATTGTTTTTATCAGCAAGGCCGAGGCCAAGTCTTCATTTTATAGACAACAAATGTGATATATAATAATTACTCTCACATTTGTCGTAATGTTCACTTTTCTGATTTTTGTAAAGAAAGGAATATTATTATTTTTTACATATGAACATACCGTAGCTGCTTCCCTGTGGAACGAGTAAAAGAAGTAAGGAAAAGGCAAAGGTTCTCCACCATACAGCCTAGTCTATAGTACAATAAGTTTGTTATCCGGGTTGAAATGAGGAGTAGGCGTTGAATCAACGAACCGTTTTTTAAACTGTTTTTCTACTGTTAACCAGTCAACCGTTTTCTCTTTACCGCAAAACTAGTTGAATTTATCAACCGATTTCATTCAACGTCGTTGAACCAACGACAAACGCGAACAAAACGGGCGTATAGATAAACTAGTTGAATTTATCAACCTGTTTCGTTCAACGTCGTTGAATCAACGACAGACGCTAACAAAATGGGAAATTAACGTATAGAACTGTGGACGTTTCTGCAAACCAGTTAAAAACGTCAACTGGTTTTTCAACTAGTTGACCGTTAATAGGAAACGGTTTCATTTCGTTAACTCAAAAACCGTCAACGACCCACCTCTAGTTGAAATTAAACATTCTAGGAAGTAAATGTGTTATAAACAAATATGATTTTAAGACATGACTTGGGCCTTTTAAGGTCAATTTGTATGATTTAATTGAGTAGCGAGGGAATAGGGATAGAATGTATCTCGCTAATTGATATTCTAACTAGACAGCACTACGCTTACCATCAGGTGCAATGTGGTCACTTTGCCGTGCCATGATTTAAAAAAATCAAACCAATTTAGCTAGGCAATTTAACTTCGACTGAATGGTAGAAGTATAATACTCTTTGATGGTAGAGAATCTTTGCTATTTCTTTTATGAATAAAAACGAACGAAAAAAGTAAATTTTGTGAACAAGGCTGCATGGTGGAAAACCTTTGCCTTCTCTATTATTTAAAAAAGACAGAATGAATAAAAAAAGTAAATTTGAGAGTTGTGTTGTTAAAATTTGTTTTTCTGTTTTTAAAAGGAGTTGGCTAAAGTTTTCATATTACTGTAAATCTGTGCTGTAAATTGTAAATTTTCAAAAACACTTGTTTAGAAAGATTTTCGAAACCTTCGGAAGTCATGTAAATTATTTGATCTCTATTGTGCAAAGTGGTTAAATAGGTGTGCTCTATTTTTTTATTTGGGTTATAGGACTTATTGTATAAATTAGATTAATAACCATGTCTGGACCCGTACAAGATGTTGTAGAAGAAGACGCAGCAGATTTACAGTTTCCCAAAGGTAAATGTTTTCAATCACATTTTAATTTCACAGGTTTATCTATAAAGTATAGTAAAGAAATAAATTACTCGTTTTATATGTTACAGAGTTTGAAAACGCTGAAACACTGCTGATCTCAGAAGTAGACATGTTGTTGGAACATAGAAAAGCACAAAATGAATCAGCAGAAGAGGAACAAGAATTCTCTGAAGTGTTTATGAAGACACTTACATACACAAATATGTTTAAGAAGTTTAAAAACAAAGAGACAATAGCTGCTGTTAGAAAGTAAGTGTTTAGGAATTAATATTTTAAACTATAATAAGGCCTTGTGACTATATTTACCACTACTTCTTTTTTGCTTATTTTTAACGCTCAACAATATAACTGATATAAAATATGTTACAAATAACCCACATAAATATTTTATTAATAACAACTGTGGTAAGCAGATGGAATAAAAAACTAGCAAAGTCTCAGCTTCATACTTTACTTGGTAGATTAACATGATAATGTTCAGTCATGAGGGATAGTTGTCTCTTCATACTTTATACTCTACCTGGCCATCCTTCCACCTACAATGCTTGTTACCACAACTTATTACAGTCTTAAGTAAGGCTGGACAATCCATTATTTTGGTCAACTGAAATGAATATGTGCCAAAATATTTCTTAAATCATGGCTCACTCACTGTAGAATATACAAAGCAGAGTCTATATAAAAGTGCCCATAGTCTTTTATGTAACATTTTTATTACAAAACTTGTTATTTACTGTAATTTTCAGCTTGTTGCAATCTAAGAAATTACACAAGTTTGAGGTGGCGAGCTTAGCAAACCTCTGTCCTGAAACTCCAGAAGAAGCAAAAGCCTTGATACCATCATTAGAAGGAAGATTTGAGGATGAAGAACTTCGAATTTTACTAGATGATATACAAACAAAGCGCAGTTTGCAATATTAAAATTATTATAAACAATATTCACTCTTATTTTATTTACTTGTACTATACCAAGAATAAAATATATTTAAGATAGGTAAAATTTTATATGTTTTATTAATAAAGGCACCTTTTTTTTTTTTTTTCTTTTCTTTTTATTGGGGGGGAACACCCCCCTCTGCTCCCTCTGATATTATTTCAGAGAATTGTAAACACCTATTTGAATTACATACTTTTATTAAAAGATATTGCTAAAACTAAAAAACGACTAAAGGTGTTCACCAAAAATATTAAAACAAATTTTACAGAAACTAAAAATCTCTAAAATATTACATCTTTTTGTCCGACAACTTCGACACTGTAAAATCCCCTATGTGTATTAAGCGGTCCACAGTCATACGACGCTTTACATATATACACATAGGTTCGTTATATATAATACATTTCAAAATAAAATCCTAAATATAGCACGTCATTCTCACTAAAAACACAGTAAAACACATTCCTTGGCGACTAAGTTCATATTATAACATATAATATTGCATAGTCGCCCTGTCCTATTTATTTCTCACTATACATTTACGTGCTATATCCCTACAGTAATCTAAAAATTTACTTCTTATATCACCGGTCTCCAGTATATCGCAAAGATTATCTCTACAAATTTTTACGTTGCACTCCGTTTCAAATTTCATGCGCTGATACAGATATACCGGGCATTCGGTCAACACGTGTACTACGTCTTCCTTTACCTCCGGGTCACAGATGCACGAGGGGCTCTCCTTGCACTTGAAGCGATTCAAGTACTCAGAGAATCCGCCGTGCCCCGTGAACACTTGCGTGAGGACCGGGTCCACAGACATCTTCCTAATTACGCTGTAAGCTCTACTTGCGTCTGGGAAAAACAGCTTCGTAACCGACGCTGTTTCTCCAGCCCTGTAGCGCCCATTCCATTCGTCAATCGACTCCTGACGGATATATCGCTTGACGAATGAGATGGGGCATCGGTCGTAATCGGGCTTCCGCTTCAGCGTAGTGGCTGCAGCCTTTGCGAGTTCGTCTGCGCGCTCATTCCCCACACACCCCACGTGCGCCTTCACCCAAAACAGGTTAACGGTTTTTCCGCACGTAACGGTCTCACATAATAAATTGTTAATGCCAAATGCAATGGGATGGAGGGAAACTCCGCTCGCGACCGACTCAAGCGCGGCTCTCGAGTCACAAAAGATGCTGTATTGGCGTTTATCGTGTCTCAGGGCCATTTGCACCGCCTTTTGCAGAGCCAACAATTCCGCCTGGTAAACGGTACAGAACGATTCCAGCTTTAGTTTGGAGGCTTTCGTTTCGGCATCGCCGTCCCATAAGGACACCGATGCACCGACTTGGCCACCAATCTTGCTGCCGTCCGTGAACACCTTGACGGTGTTTGCAGCCTGTAGGTTCAGTTCTGCATCGTTCACCACGCATTCGAATTTCAATACTCTGCGTCCAGCTGGATGTCGTAAGTTGGCGAAAGGCACAGGACTTTCCACATCCCGGTCCCCCACCACTCGCCGAGTGTGTCCTTTTTTCACTTCATAAAGAAGCGCCGCTTCTCGGACACGAATGTCTAACGGAAGGATCCCAGCAAGCAGTAGGGCCGAGTTTAGCGAAACTGTCCTGTAGCCCTTTACCATCTTTTGTGCAAAACCTCGTTGAACCGCTGCAAGCTTCTTTGTGATGCCTATCTTTTTGCTCGCAGGCGCCCATGTACTGGCCGCATATAATATCGTAGGTTCAACGACTGCCGTGTACAACGTTTTCACCACCTCAGGTCCCAGCCCCCACTGCACCTTTGCAGCGGTGGCCAACCGTCTGTAGAAGCCTATGGCTTTCCTACAGACTTCCGAAACGTGCGTGTTGAAAGTTAGTTTGTCATCCACAGTCAAGCCCAGTATTTTAATTTCTTTCGACAGGCCTATGTCCGTGCCGCCCATGCGCAGGATTGGTGAGTCGTACTTAAGTCGTCGCGTTACGACCATAGCCTTCGTCTTCTGGGGAGCGAATTTGAGCTTATTTCTGACTCCCCAATCCTGCACATACGCTAAGGCATCGTTGGCCTGTCTCTGTATCTTCAGCGTTTCGTCGCCATGAAATACCAAAACAACGTCGTCGGCAAAGGCTTGACAATAGTCACCCCGTTTCGCAAGCTCCTTTAGCAATGGGTCGAGGAGCAGGTTCCACATGATGGGCCCACCAATGGATCCCTGAACGCATCCCTTGGTGGTCCCTCTCGCGTGTTCTACCCCGGCGTAGCGAACCCTTACTTTTCGGCTCTCAAAGTAGCTATCCACTATCCGTCGTAGATTTTTCGGACAACCTTCCTCAAACAGTCTGACTCTGATAGCTGGCCACCAGGCACTGTCGAAGGCTCCCTCTATATCCAGTGAGATTACGGTCACAATCTTCTTCTCACTTATACGGTCGCGGATGTAGTTGACCAGGGTATAGAGGGAGTCTTCCGTGCCCCTTTGGGGCATAAAGCCAAACTGTCGAGTACTCATCCTAGGTAGTAGATGCCACTTTACTCTTCCCACCACCATCTTCTCCAGAATCTTCCCCATCACTGGCAACAAGCCTATCGGTCTGTACGATTTGACGTGTGTGTAATCCTCCTTCCCGGGTTTCCGGAGGACTACGACCGTGGCCTCCTTCCAGATGGTCGGGAAGTGGCCCAATTCGAGGCATTTGTTGGCCAGTGATAGGAACAACTCCGGATCCTTAAGGATAGCCTGTTTGCAGATGTCGGATGTTAGACCATCTGCACCGGGGGCTTTTTTGGGGTTAAAGCTGTTCGCCGCCACAAGAATTTCATCCAGGGTAAATGCCGGGTCCCGATAACCATTATCCATACCGACATTTACGCTATCGGCTTTAACCCTTATCCGCTGGTGTTCTGCGTTGTCGTCTTCTACCCGATCCTCGGGGTAGAAGACCTCCGCCAGCACCTTTGCCGATTCCTCTGGACTTAGGATTTTTCCGTCTTTCTTAAGGGGTAGATCCTCAGCTCTCCGCGTCACTCTTCCGATGGCACGATAGATACCGTCCCAAACGGTCTCCTTGTCTTGTTTTCCGCAGAAAGCCTTCCAGCTGTTATTTTGGGCCTTTTTAACTTCTGTCTCATACTCATCCTTTGCTTTCAGGTACTCTTCGACAACAAACTGTCTGCGGACTGGAGCTGCACAGCGGATCCTTCTCCTCCTGGTGACCATGGCTTTTCTCAACGAGGCGATTTCTTCAGACCACCATGGAATAGTAGGTTTCCTATTATTTTTGAATTTTGGTATGCTGGCCTTACAGCTTTCCTGGACGATTTGAGTGTATTCTTCTACTATTCCGTCTATTTCTGTTTTGTTTTAAATGTTTTCAATTTTGTTTATATTAAATTTTGCGTCTATTGTTAATTGGGAGAATTTATTACTAAATTCTCCCCAATTAGCCTTTTTTGTATTAAAGGTCCGAGTAGTTCTGCATATTGCAATATTATCTAATTTGCCTAAATTAATTTTAAATAAAATGGTGTTGTGGTCTGAACTGACGATGCCTTCGTTGACCCGCCAATCGTTCACCTGGCCGAGAAGATCCTCCGTGCATAGTGTTATGTCCACGAAGCTTTGGTATTGCTTCCCACCTCTTATGGTGTCAAAAGTCGGGACGTCGCTGTCGTTGAGCACCTGGAGGCCCCACTCACCTATGGCTTCTGCGAGATCCTCACCCCTCCGGTCAGTGACCGCACTACCCCACCACATGCTCTTAGCGTTGAAATCTCCACCGATGAGTATGTTGGTGGGACCTAGCTCGCTAACAATTCTCCCCAGTTGTTCCAGGTATGGCCCTATGGGTTTATCCGGCTCGAAGTAGAGAGAGACCACAGCGACCTCTCGGTTCCCAGCATAGATTTTCACCACTGAGATGTTAGGCGTGGTGAATTCTGGACATGGCGTGACTTTGGTGGTATCGTCAAATACTGCAATAGCAGACTTTACTGCAGTATTGTCCATGCCCGTATACTGGAAAATCCGAGTGCCGCCGTAGTCCCTAACCCTACCTCGGGCCCCCACGTACGGCTCCTGGAGTAGAGCGAACACCATTTTTCTACTCGCGGCCTCCAGCATAAGCTCCTGAGTAGCAAGCTGCTTCCTCTGGAGGTTTGCCTGAGCCACGAGCAGTGGCCGTGCTCCTTCTGGGGGATCATGATGCTCACTTAACCTGGGAACAACCTCAGCAATACGCCACCGCCGTTCTCGCCAGGGCATCCCACTTCCTCCTCACCGGGCATTCGCTGCCAAAAGCATTATGGTCGGCTCTGCCGAGACCAGCTTTGACGCAGTAATAAAGGTACCTTGCTGAAGTGTTGTCTATTGCATTGAGGAAGCTGAGTGCAACATTATATTACACTGGCCCATAACAGTCAGCTTATGCCAGGTTTGTTCACATGGAATACTGTTTTCATATCGGAACAGCAAAATTCTGGTACTGGTGTATTCCAGTTTACCACATATAATGCAAAGTAACTTGATGGTTAGTAGGTAGTTGAATTCTTTCCAATCAGCTCTAGTTATTAAACTGCCAATATGTGTTGCATCTCCTTTAACAAAGAGCATATTCTTTTCTAAAAGGATGACTATGGTTCAACTATTTCTCTGGAATTACAAATGGACTTTGGCAAAAATTAGGCTTATGTGTTATCTAACCATCAGGATTAACCCACCTGCTTTTTGCTCCTTACATTAAAAAGATATATTGATGATCATCAAATTCGCTGTTTCGCTATGCTATACAAACCCCAACGTCTAGTGACGCAGCTTAAATTAAGGGGCCACCACATAATCTACCATAAGGCAACCTATGTGGCGTCAGTGTTCTTCACGCTGGAAGAGCCGTCCAACGACAGTCACGAAAAACTAGCCCCGAACCACAAAAGTTGTAGAGCCACGCTGTTGACATATTTGTCTACAGCATGAATGGGCCGGCTCGACCAGGGTAGTTCCACTGTCTCACAGAAAACCAACGTAAAGTGACAGTTCACTGTCGCATTTCGTATGGTAAGTGAGATATCCGGAGACCCAGATTCCCCCTTCCCTTCCCTAATCCCTATTCCTGTCCTTGTAAGGCCAACAGCGCATACGTGATACTTTCGGTATTGTGGATGTTCATGGGCGGTGGAGATCACTTGACATTAGGTGACCCACTGGCTCGTTTGTCGGACTATGATATACAAAAAACCACTGGATTGGAGAATTCAACCACGGTATTTCCTGCCTGTCATAAAAAGTGACTAACTACATCTGGTCCGTCGCGCATCAAGGTCTGTTATCGTGCGAACCCGGAATGTACTGCTGCATTGTTGGTAATACCTCGTCATTGTCGTGAACGCCTAGGTATGGGCTTTAGGTGGTTACTGCGCATAGGCGGTTCAGGCAGCAAAGCTAGTTTATTTCAACTTACTTTGGTTTAGGTTGGTAGCTCCAGAGCAAGGTGTATATAGAGTTAGAGACTCCGCACTCCCGTCGCGGACTACCTTGCCATCTTCCGGGAGGCATTATTATGGAACTATTGTTCCACCATATTTTTAAAAAGAAATAAGATAGATAAATACCCTTGTATATTATTACAAACAATGATATTATAAGGTGGTCAGTAATGATGATGTGTTGATGTCATTCGTTGTTTTCTCTTAAAATTGCATCTTGTGTATAATGCACATCAGGAGTTACCCCAGACAGTTGGTTTTATATGATGACCTTATACGAGTAAGTAATGTAGTGTACATTTCAAAGGATTCGATTTAAGCAATAAAATAAAAGTCACTGCTTAAATCAGTCTGTATATTGGATATGTCTGCAATACAGCAAGATACATTACAGTGAAAACAGATTAAAGTGATAAAATATTGGAAACAAAAATAGTAATTAGAATTTCTTTTCTGAACAAAACTATAATAAACCATTATCTTATTATTACTTAAAGTAGATATTCATATTGATGTTAATTAATGCCTCTAACTAAACAAGCCCTTTGTTAAGCACTGTATGTAAAAAAACTAAATGAATTTTTATTAATAAACCTCAACAATTTTAGATAACTAAAACTCAACAATTGCTCGATAATTTCACTTATTTTCTAATTTTGTCTCCTAAACATTAACAAAATGCCAAACAAAAGGCTTGCTTAAATTATAAACTTATCTCAATGGGCACTTTTGGTTTAGTTTTAATGTTAGTATTTAATCTAATATCGTAAAAATTAAAATTATAAACTTATCCATCTAAAAAGCAAATTTTAAAATAATATAACCATCTATAAAAAGAAGTATCAAATCTAAGGTTCTAGCCAAGATACTTTTATGATACACCATCATCTTGCTTCTACCCTGACATAGAAAAATATTATGTACTTTAACATTTATAGTTCCTAAATAAAGATGTAGCAAATTACTTGGATTCCAGAATTCTATGAAAAATTCGACATCTTTATTTAGGAACCCTGTTGCATGCCACAGTGGTTTACTAATGAAAATAGCAAGGGGACCGTTTTATAGCACACATGAACAGCTAATAATTTTCGGTCACATCACTAAACCTTAGGTAACGATATCTTGGATAGGCTAATATAAATCCTACAATACAACCTGGACCTGTGACGTGAGTCTAACATTATTAGTAAAGCATTACATTGTTTTGAATTTGAATGGCAGAGGAATCTATTCAGCGACATGGAAGCTGTTAGGAAGCGACGCAAAATAACCAGCAAGCTCATTGTTCTGCACAATTGTGAGCTCTTAACTAAGAGGAAAATGATGCAAACTATAACAAGTTTCCATTAGAGGCATGAAAGTACATGAAACAATCACATTTATTTTCAAAAATAAAGTACTTAATGGTTTGCACGACTATTATTCGACATTATACCTATATTGCACTTATTTCAGAAACATTTCACACAGAAATCCGGATTTTAAATACTGGCTCGGTTTTTCTTCCATGTTAATGTATTTGAAAAATATATTCAATAATTATTACTAATATTAATGAACCTGAAATGATTGATGACCATTGGGTGGCATTAATACAACATATTACTTTAGATGAAATCAAGAAGTCTCAAGTTAAAGACTAAATTGTTTGTACATATGGAAATGCTTTTATCTTTGTAGCAGTGGGCTATAATTCTGTCGTCAGTAGACATCGTCTGGCACAAGTGCGTATTGCATACTGCGTACTACGTACCGCGTAAAACAAACGAACGGTGCGCACCTACAACACCCTGCTGTTCAGTCACAAGTCAGTTCTGTTACTGTACATACTTACATTCACTATGCACTATGCAGCACCTTCGTTACCACTTCACAACTCATGGATACTGTTCACTTTGTGCAACATGTCCTAACACTCAAGACTGTAGTCTGTACCAGTGCAGTGGTCGGCACTCGGTACTCAGCAGTATCACAAGTTGTTAAGCTACGATCAACACTCAGTTTCGATCGATTCTCTTACATTATCATCACATACTTTTATTGAATAATCAATAGGTACTAATTTGCATCGAACTGGAAATATTACAATCACTAAGTTAACATTTTCAAATTCGGCGTATTATCATAAGTGTGGCTCTTCATAAAAATTTTGATTTGAGCAATCATAAGATTAAATACTATATTATAATCTTCCAAACGTGAGCCATCCAAAATATATATATTTGCCGTCGAAATTTACAAAAGGTTAAAAAATAATTGCGTATGTCCAAAAGCAGATCTAACTATGATTAATTATGTAAGTTGTCAACAAACTACATTATCAGTCTCGATGATAAAAATGCATTTTGGCCAAAATGAGAGATCCAACTCGCGATTACCATCACTCCATAAACAAATGATACCAAATCATGCGCTCACGTACTCGATACAGACACTGACCAACTTATCAGAAACAAAATGAGTGTTTCGTAAATAAACACTGTGATACTAAATTTAATTTCGATTGTCGGAAGATAAACAATAACGTGACCAGGCACTTCATAAACGTACACTACGTAACAAATAAAGTCAAGATACCTGTATCAAAGTACGAGTAAAGTTTAAAAAATTCAGTCTATTTTCATACACTTTCTTTCATCAAGTCCCACAATTTAAAGCTCTGCATTAGAAAATCGTTCTACCGACCGATGATATCCTTCACCATACTACGATAATATGTATGGTGCTCTGGCCCTTTGTGTTTGGTCCGAAGTTATAAAATTTCAATCGTTCAAAGAAAAAAACTTATTTTGAGATACAAAGTCCATTAGCATTATACTATAACATTTTAAAAATTATATGTTTGCAACATGTAGTTATGTATGTACACAATTTTACTTATATACATGAGATCAAATATATATCCAGTCATGTCATCAAGCGGCTGGAGTTGTGAGTGCTAGTACCAACTAAATTATAAAATAAAAAAGAAAGCTTAGTCGTAACCTATTGTTTTACAATAATATCGGGACAAACTAGTTCTTACTCATACTCCAATCGTTTTATTGTTTGGTTCATCATTTTATCTAACTCTCTGATAAAATCGCTTTGGTTGGTTTGTCAAGACATGTGAATACAGCAAAATAATTGCATGTCTAATATGACTTTTTACATTGAGACGCCATTCTTCTCACTCTTTTGATAGAATTGACAGACATTCAATACTTTCAGTATTAAACATTTCAAAATTTTCTCCATTTTACAATATTATGTTTAAACAATATTATTGTCATAACAGATAAAATGTGAAGGATGCATATGTTTTCCATAACAAGCTTGAATTACCATATCATGTGGCAAAATGATTGTATCATTAAAATAATAAGTATATCATGAAATTATGTATACCCAGAGGGTTAAATACCCATGCCTAATGTTGATGTATCATCAACTATGCCCGAAAAGAAAACAGAACTCCTCCAATCATAACTTATAACGAAAAAATGCCATTACATGCCATTTAAACAATTGAAGGTTCTTGAATTTTGTGTGTATATCGGTGCTTGTAAACTTGTAGGGATAATATTGGCGGATAAAAAAATGCCTTAAATATTTTTCGCAGCCAATCAACATGGCCTTTATTGTATAAAGTGCTTTGGACGAAGTGTATTTTTTTAGATGCCAAAATCATCTCTACATTACAGGGAACACCACAGCTAGGTAGATATGTGACGCAACGGTTATACCTCTGGTGAATCAGTGTGGTGTGATGGCGGTGCATGTGTTGCATGTGGTGCATGTGTTGCATGTGTCGCATGTGTTGCATGTGAAGTATGCGGTGCATGCGGCGCCGGCTGCAGCGGTTGGAAGGCGGAACCCAAAGACGGCCGCAACGTAAAGCCCGCCACGCAGGGCTTCATCACACACACCGGCTCGGAGTACGCGCCATCGCCAGCTTTCAAGTTCACCTGTAACATACATTGTTCCGTCATGAAAACCAATTCAGTATCAATTACTTATTTTTGTATACAACTAGAAATCAACAATATAACTTTTTTGCTAATTATGGTGACATTTTATTTATTTATTTATTAATCAGGCAGGCAGTTGTCATGCAACTGATAATGTCTGTATCCAGTATTACAATACAGTTATTGAAATCCTAAGTAGATGTGGTTTTACAAACAACTTTGACTAACAATATTTTATGTAGATAAAAGCATTTATTAAATTATTAAATAAATACTTTATTTTATTAAAGCATTTAATATTACATTAAATAACTACAGATACATTTAATAAAAAAACTCTACTTAAAAATATATTGACGTGACATCATCTTTTGTTACATATACAATTTAATTTTGATAATCATCTCCTCAATTTAACACAAAGGATGTTCCTATATTCTGCAATAGTCTAGTGACTAGGTTTACTACTTTAGTTTCATAGTCTAAGTCAAGTTACTTAATTGAGTGCAGTTATTAATATTTTTTTAATTTATTTTGACATTCAGTATGAATGTAATTTTAAAATTATTATTAAGTTCTTATAAGAAAAAAATACAACTTAGAAATAAATTAACAGATAAATCATATTGTCAAAAGTAAATCTCTACAATGAAATCTTCATCAAATTAACTTTTCCATAAAGATTATTTTAATCCTATGTAATGAATGAAACTAGCTTCCATTTCGTTTTAGCTGTACCTCTGTACAATGTGTATAGATACACAAATATGTATTTTTATATGGTTGACTCATATAAAACTTACTTTTTCACAACCATCTGGAGGCTCCCGTGCTAAGAAACGATTGATTTGTGGAGAAGTGCCCAGTTTAGATCCATCAAGATCAGGGGATGAGCACACACTGCCACCTGTAAGGTGCAATTACTACCATAAGAATACAATCAACTGTCACTTTATCACCTAAGAAAGTAAGCAAAAAACCAAAATAAAAGCCTATATTTTACTACACAATTAAATTTATACTACTTTACCGAATTATTCCAATCTACAATCAGTCAACAAGGAAAGTTATTGAAGCAAATTGCATAATAAAAAAACAATAAAACTCCATGCTTGAGGATATTCAAACCAATCTCGTGTTTAGTGCAAGAATATCTATAGTACACTGCAAGGGGAATTCTGTTACTAAAAGCTGTTATTTTGTTTATAGACCTGCTACAAGTAGTTCTGCAGAACCATCACTGGAGAGTGACCCTCGGGATGATGGATCTAGTCCCATAATTTATTATGTTGTAGTTCAAATTCATTGGCAAATTAAACATATACAAATATTATGTTCTTATCGTAGGTTATTATTCTGTTACTATTCTATATGTAGCATATTTATTTTAGAATTTAAAATATTCAGCTCTTATACTTGTTTCCACAATTTCAATGAGCTTGTCATAAGTTAAACTATTTATTACCTTTTAAATATTAATTAACTGAGGAAACTTGAAATCCTTAAATAATATTTATACAACATAGTAATTACCTGAAGAATGAGCAGTGTGACTAAGATCATGGGGAGTTTGTGTATTGACAGAACGTCTTAGTAGCTCAGCTAGAGGTGCACGATGCCCTTCTGGTGTAACCTGAAAATTTAAACAGATTGATATATTTGGTGTTATGCTGTGTCATTGTGGAGATATTACCAGTTAGTTCTAATCTTGAACTAGCCCATCGATTTTTTTGTATACAACATTAGTTTTTGTATACCATAAACCCGAAACACCCTAATTAGATTTTGGTATAAAAGATCAGATAAATATGTCATATAATAATAATAAGGAAAACTCACGCGGTGACATGCAAAAATAATTTATACCGTTTCTTGTACGACGCATGAACATACGCGCGCCGCGAGCTGCCGTGTTTCGCGCCAATCAATACACACTGGCACTATTTACACTGTTTAGTTTATTAATCAACATTTTAACAATAAGGCTGCATTTCCACCAATATGTGCAAGGATGTGTTTGTTAAGAACCAATCGGATTGCAGCCTAATTTACTACTTCACTACTAACAATAAAAACTAAACATATCTAAGTAACTGTTCAAAATGTCCACCCCTTTCGGTAATACACAAGCGACTAAATGATAGATAGTCTAAAGCAACACCCGCGCCACCGAGCGGGACGTGTGCGGGGCGGGGAAGGGTGTGCTTGTCCTTGACCCTTTTAGCGACCGGCTTAGTAGGTATGTATCGGTGAGCGACCGACACGCGCCGGATTTTTATTACATAATAAACAAGATAACCAGCTTGACGAAAATTTATATATGTTTTTGGGGTACACATTTAATATGTTAAAAATTTGTGCAATGGATTGTCGTAAACAAACTACTTTGGGCTTTGTAGTATACTAAAAATAATGTTGTATAACTCATATGTATGTTTTTTATATAGTTTAATTTATTTAGAATTACTTTGTCTCTTAGTCGGTCGAGGTGCGGTGTTTGAGTACCACTAGCTTGATTTAAAACAAGTCTCTCTATCTCTTGGTTGAGGCCCTCCACAGACGAACGCGCTGCCCGCAGTGGTGCGCTGCCGCTGCCGAAGCGAGACCCTAGAAGATAGTAAATAACATACTGATAATACTGAGCCATAGAGGGTAAGATTTTATTAGGCTGCAAGTCAAACAGATGGAATTTGCTGTAGGGCTGGATATTTTGAGTTATTGAGCATGCATATACAGTGTAAACTCCATGTAACGTCACTCTATTTAACGACAAACTCTCTTAAGCGTCGAAATCAATTGGCTTTGGTTGGTTTAGCTTGTTTTTCATACAATGTTTCACTCTATATAGCATTACACCCACTCTCAATAACGACAACAATTAAGTTGCTAAAATTAGTAAAAACTGCGCAGCTGTGTACGATCTATTGTCGCTTTATTATCCTAGCCCGCAATAAACTCGACTGTCGGCATCATGCATACCGAACTTTCTAAGAAATTCATTCTTTTGTTTACAAATTGGGATTGCTTGCACGTGTAGACTGTTATTGACCATGATTCATAACTAGGAGTCATGGATTATCTATACCTTATCATATTCTTAGTTGCTCACAAACTTGCAAACTGTAAACATGGCTACTAAAAGAAAATCACTGTGTATTGACGAAAAAGTTTTACTGATACGCGCAATAGAAACGGGAGAGAAGATAAGTGATGTTGGCAAACGCTTTGGATTTAGTCGCTCTACCGTGTCCACAATATGGAAAAATAAAGAAAAAATCCTCCACGCTGCGGGCGAGGGAAAATCTTCCAAAAAATTAAAGAAACCTATATACGAAGATTTGGATAAAGCTGTACTATCATGGTTTCATCGACAGCGCCAGAATAATATGCCTATCTCGGGGCCGCTCGTGAAAGCTAAGGCGGAGAATTTTGCTGCTGAACTTGGTTTAACTTCTTTCAAAGCATCAGAAGGATGGCTCGGAAAATTCAAGCAGCGTCATCATATCAACTATGGTAAAATAAGTGGGGAAGCACGAAGTGTTGATACAAATGTGAAAGCCTGGGAAGAAGTGACACCCACCACTATACAGCACTCTTTTCGACATGCTGGACTTTGTACCAATTCTACGAGTGATGAGGTGGAAACAGAATCTGAGTTTGAAAGCGACGACGACCTTCCATTAACTGAGTGGATTCAACAATTCAACATGGCAGGAAATACGGTAAATCTTCAAACCTACATTGAAGTGGACGACCGCCTGCTTACAACGGCTTCACTCACAGACGAAGAAATTTTGGATTCAGTGAGAAAAACTGAGGATCAAGAACAAGGTGATGAAGAAGATGAGACGGATGAGCCTGAGCTTCCGCCGAGCATTAAAGAAGCTCTGGAAGCAGCAAAATTATTGGAAAAATATTTCCTTTATAACCAAGATGCCTCAGTATTGCTAGATATTAATAAAATAACTAAAAAAATACAACAAAATTACTGGTGCAGCAAAAGACGTCAGACAAAAATAACAGACTATACTCAATAGCGTTCAAATAACATTCTTTTTTATGCACATAACTACTAACAATAGTCAGAAATAAACTTTTTATTTTTCTAATTCTGATGTTTCTTCTCTCCATTTAACGACAACTCTCTATAACGCCATAAAATGCACAGTCCCTTCAGTGTCGCTATATAGAGTTTACACTGTATTTAAACCGCATATTGTAAATTTTATTGTGAAAATAACTCAATGACATCTGTTTGTCTGTTCAGTATTACTGAAAACTATTACTGTAAAATGAAGCCTGCCTGCATGCTTTGCAAGTCTATCATTGTAGCCTAATTTAGAAAATTTAAAAAATATACACCACAATCACCATAATACTTACATAAAGTAGCATTCATAGTGTGAGTTGAGTAATCCCCAGATGTAGATGGTTTGTGTGGTCTCTGCAATCGGCTCCGTAGAAAGCGATCCAATTTGTCATCTTCAGAGCCTCGTGACGAACGCCCTGATGTCCCACCACCTTCGTCAGTCTAAAAACAAATAAATACTTACATTTTATATGGAAGTGGAGACAGCAAGATATCGAATAATATTGAAAAATTGTGTTCACTGTAAGCTTTAACTTAATATGTCTTTAAACTAACAGATTTTTCCAAACATTCATGATGTTAGTTAACAATAGGTAAATTAATGTTATAATACATTAATTGAAATAAACTGGTTAATGAAATTATGGTAACTGATATATAATAATAATAGGTATTATAATGAACATAGTGAACATTAAGAACTATGCAGCAGCACAATCAGGAAGCATAAAGCCCTGTCACAGGCCCCTGTATGTGAATATAATAATAATACTAGCCCTGTATTAAACAATGTCCCACTGCTGGGCATGGACCTCCTCTACTAATGAGAGGGGTTAGGCCTTAGTCCACCACTCTGGCCTAATGCGGGTTGGTAGACTTCACATACCTTCGAAATTTTTATGAGTATTCTCAGGTATGCAGGTTTCCTCACAATGTTTTCCTTCACCGTTTTAACGGTGTTAATTTACATTTAATACACACATAACTTTAGAAAAGACAGAGGTGTATGCCATTTAAGGTTTCGAACATACGACTTTCGTCTTGACAGTCCATACTGCAACCAACTAGGCTATCGCTGTGTTTTGTGTGTGTGAATCAAACCAGAAAAAAGAAAATGGGCGAGTGCTCCATTCTTGAATGAATTTTTATTAAAACACAAATGGTGTAGGTATGTTAACTTCATAATTAGAAATTAAAAACACAGCAGTATGCATTGTATTATAGCCACAAATACTGTAATTAACAGCACTACACCAATTAACCTATAACTTCTGCAAGTGCCCAGTATTAAAAATATTTAAATGAAATAAATAATCAACAATATTATCAATACAATATGATAAACATTGTGCACTTTAGAATTGAATTACATACATAATATAAACACAATTGTAACAAGGCCTGCAGATATCAATATACACTACAATAAATTATAATAAAAAATACAACTATGTGATAAACATACTTGTGTGGACTTATCAACTTGCAACTGGCCCGCATGCAGATAATAATCCCTGGACGACTGCCCTTTGTGGTATAGAGTGTCGAGTGAAGCTGTACGTCTGATCACGCTCGCACCAAACCTCCCCTTGCCTGGAATTTTATAAAATATAATATATTTGTGGATATTAATTACTTTCAAACCATTTGGTGCGCTTAAAATAACTTAATATTATAATGCTTGGTGCCCTAGTAATAACTCAGGGCCTGTGTAAGCAGTTTCAGTATTATTTCTATCTGCTCACCTAAGATGTATATTGTGGCTTATACTACTATTTTCATACTTAAGTGGTACTTAAGACTGCCTCGGTGGCGCAGTTGTAATTGCGCATGCGTTACAACTGCTGTGCTGAGGTCTCGGGTTCAATCCCCAGGTCGGGTAAAGTGATATTGGTTTTTCTACCTTGAAATACTCAGTATTAACCCGGAGTCTGGAATGGTGCCCGGTGTGGCGATAGGCTCGCCTCCTATCACTTTATGGGACCGAAATTCGGCGAAAAGTGGGTGTACTTGTTACACCTCTGCCTACCCCTTCGGGGATTACAGGCGTGAGTGTATATATATGTATATTAAGTTGTACTTATAGTATGGTAGTACCATAAGTAGTATAACTGGTTTACTGAAATCTAGTAACAAAATCTCTAGAGGGGCAATAGAACACCAACACTGTATACTTTGTTTTATAAGTTTCCTTGTTCTTCTTTCCTTTTTCACATAGATTTGGATAATGGATTGCCCGCTTGTGTGAGATTGTTACATAGTTGTAATAATCTTTCTATTAATCTTTCAAGACATTATTAGAACATTTTTTATTTCTATGGTACACATGGTACAACCTTACCCAAATATAATATGTTTGAAATAAGGAACTACCCATAAGTTGATTTTTCAACATTGAATCAATTATACTGATTTCTTATATTTACGCGAATATTATACATACTTTTTTAAAAGTAAAATAAACCGCGATATAATCCTGTAAACTTCGTTTTATTGAATCAATTACTAAAGCATGTGTTACTTAGCGCAGTATAACCTTGCTCTGATAATTATATTTTTAACAGACTTAAAAATAAAGGTGGAGGTTCTCAATTTGTCAGAATCTATTATATTAATTTAAGAAAAACTTAAACAATTAGTTGTAGTAGTAGCATGGCCTTCTATTTGTTGGAAGAGTAATAAAATAAATTTGAAGTTTACATAAATAAATGGTAAAAACATACCATAGGCTTTATCACTTATTTATTTGCAGAATAAATGAACCAGCAAATGTCTTGTACCATTTGTTTTGCTTAAGTTTAATATTCAGTTGTGTATAGTATTTAAACAGTAAGATTAAATATTAATATACAAATACAAATGTATTTTTCTCTTACAGTTATAATACATTAATTGTTGAAACCTTAGTATGAGTACATGCCTGTAGCCATTATTATACCAAAATGTAAACATTTTGTACATTTAAATTTGTTTGTTACTGTTTATGCTTACTCTAGCATTGTAATTTTAATATCCAGAAGTTTAGTTAAGTTGTATTCTTCAGTGTTTGTAAGGCAATGGGCATTGCAAACATTACAGTTATTCATGTATAGATATAAATTATTCTACTTAGATTCTTATTGGATTATAAAATATTTATTATGTTGTTAATTAAAATTTGAACTAGGTAGTATATGTAGGAATAGTACATAATATTACATTAGTAAATATCATGCATTTGTAGCATGCATGTAAGTGTTTCATGTTTTGTTTGTTTTAATGTGTTACAGACCTTTATAATTCACGGCTCCAGGGCTTCTTTGGCCAGACAAGGCGTGATCAGGTGATATCCTTCGCCATAAGTTTGTAGGCGATAAAGTGGGACTATTACTCGCGTTCTTCTTAAGCCCCCCGCTCTGCTTCATAACTGATGAGACAGGCAGCGTCGCCCGCATCGGGCCCTGCTTGCCCACAGGGCAATCAGACTGTTTCCTTACACGGCCCGACATTTTCACCGGCTGTCGACTCCCCGGAACTAAACTCCGCCGTGCCGTTACCGAAATATACACTTAAATACCACTGCACGAGAAAAATAATCAGTATACTCGCCGACGCTGTACACTCTTTGTGGTACGAGTTTCTTAGGCCCCGAAAAATTACATTCCCACTTTAAGCACAACACTTGTTATTACGCAAAACTAAAGCTAATATTTTAGAAAAAGGATATGACACGTACAACGAGTGCACATATTTTCCAACAACCACTTATTATATAAAAACAGAATTACAAAGCGAACAAGTCACATTTTTTCTGCACAATGGATGAATGAAGCTGACAGTGACAAGAGACATCGCGCCATTAGATATACTCTTTCTAGTAAACAAAGAGTCATGTTAAACATCTTCTAGTGTTATTGAAAATGAAATACAACATAAATAATTAAATAAACGAGCTAATAACGTCACCTACTAAATATATTTTCAGCTTTTCACCAGCATTGCAATTAACAGCTGATTACTCCGCCATGTCAATGGAATTGTCTACGGTCGTTGTGTGTGGAATGGGAGACAGAAATGTTTGCGCGTAACCATAAATCATTTGAATTTTTAGCACTTTCTTTTTATACGTGAATATTATACACATAACAAAATCATTAGCATAATGTAATTAGGTACACTAGTGTCATCAGCATTTCAATTACTAAAAATTCAAAACATAAACAAATAAATAAACATAAATATGTCACTTCATTTATTTGTCTGTGGTTGTCATTTTGTCTTTTCCTGTTTCCATGTTTGTCTGTGGCTTGACAAGTTGTCTCTGACTCGGTTTTTGTGTTTAGTCTTTACTAGTTTAGGTCTATCTTTGGTTTTAAATTATATACTAGATGTTGCCAGCGGATCCGCCCGTGTGGTAGTTATTTTTGAATGAAAAGGTATAAAATCCATGTAGTCATCAAAATACAGCAAGTACATCTTGCTTTATAATATAATATAGTACATTAAAATTAATTACTACTAATTATAATTTTACTACTTATCTTTCTATATTTTGCTATCCCATAGGACCCGTGCATTTTTCCGGGATGAAAAATAGCCTATCTCATTCTCTGATCTCTAAACTACCAATATACAAAAAATCATGTGGATCCTGGTTTGCCATAAACAAAAAACTATACCGGGGGAACCGTACATTTTTCCAGGATAAAAGGTAGCCTATCATTTGCGCGATCAAATGATCTAACTGTATTCTAAATTTCAGGATGATCGGTCAAGACGTTTTGAGTTAAAATCGGACATACAGATAATTCTAAAATTGCAGAATTGGAACCAGTGAGACATAAAATGAATATTAGTAATTAATGAATATTATTTTGAAGAGACAAGCGGCTATAATTTCTTTTTTATGTCTCGAAATTATATTCCATGAACATAGTGCTCACTAAGTACCTATTTGACTAAAAACATATTTTTGTTGTAAATAGATACGAGTATACTATGCCAGCAACTATTAGTGATGACACTAGTTGGCAACCGTGATCAATATCGATAGTTATTGGAAATACCGCCAAATCGAATATTTGGCGGTATTTCCAATAACTATCGATGGAATGATTTCATGCTAGTCATATTGAAAGAAAGAAAGAGTTTATTTGGTTTTTGACTAAAACAAAAATAAAAAATGAAGACAAGAAATAAAAAAAACACTTAAAAACGAAGGACCAAAAAGGATCAAACTCAGCAGCATACGCTGCAGCACTAAGCTGCCAAGAAAGCTATATTATTCGTTGTAGACACGAGCAATTTTTTTTATTTCAAACAAGCATGTTTTTTGTTGCGATTTGTTATTTGTCTTAAATAGAGCAATGAATAGATTCAAATTGACTCTGATTTTGAATTAGACAGACTAAAATGACATTTGGTGGGTTACCACATTATTGTAGAGATTAACTGGTGTGCATTCGTAGGTGGCATGAAGCATTCTAACGTCGGTGTGGAGTATACACCTCAACTCGGTGGAACATAATTTTTGTTCTGGTCGCCACATCTAGTACGTAGTACATATATTTCGCTGCATGCAATAGAACTAATACATACCTACTAACAAAAAGAGTGAAAATGAATAAAATTCTATCGATCGCATTTATTTTATTGTTGATTTCTTATTTATTACAAGTAAAGTTAATGTAATATGCTATATCATTTTATTGCTTTTATATTTATTAAACATTTAATAACACCAAAAGGAAAGAAAATAGAAAGGTCATGTCACAACAGGTCGATGAAACGGTAGGCAGCGGCTCTGCTGTGCTCTGGCATTGCAGAAGTCTATGGGCGGAGGTGACTACTTACCATCAGGTGGCCCGTCTGCTCGTCTTTCTATCCAGGCACTAAAAAAATAACAAAAAAATAATCGGCCATACTACAGCACTATGCTCTACGCTTGCAACATTAAAAGAAAAAGGTCGACCGCAGCTGTCATTTTAGTCTACCTAATTAAAGATCAGAATATAGTCGCAACAAGTTAAAAGTCTAAGTGATGGTTCACTGTAGATAGATGTCGTTTTTTACCAGAAAAATAATCCAAATTAAATTTAGTAGAGCACATATTATATAGCCATGGTTCTGCCAGCAGATATTTTCATAACAATAATATTATTGTTAGGAACTATAAGTATATATACGAAATAAAGTCACACATGCGAACCTGTCGCAAAATTTAGTTATCTATAATAGTATCAGAATACAAAAGGGGAGAAAAAACAACAAATTAATACTATGACAATTATAATATGTATTTATGTTTTTTAATTGTTTCCTATCGTAAACCCATCAACATAAAATGTTTGCAAAGAAAGACATTATCTACATCACAGGTATAATAGTACAGATATCTCGATATAGGAGTATTATGACTTATGTGGTTTTACTTTTACACCATTTCATTAATTTGTTAGTATTTAATTATTTTCACCATATCTCTCTACATCTGAATGCAATTTGTTTTGGTACAATATCAAGACAGCCTAGCAGATGTGACTTCAAAACAATAGTTAAATTGTTGTTAAAAAAATCTAGGATACATACATATACACTCACGCCTGTAATCCCCGAAGGGGTAGGCAGAGGTGTAACCAGTACACCCACTTTTCGCCGAATATCGGTTCCATAATGTGATAGGGGGCGAGCCTATCGCCACACCGGCACCATTCCAGACTCCGGGTTAATACTGAGTATTTCTAGGTAGAAAAACCCAATATCACTTTACCCGACCCGGGGATCGAACCCGAGACCTCAGCACAGCAATCGTAACGCATGCGCAATTACAACTGCGCCACCGAGGCAGTCTAGGAAAATCTAGGAAAGAATTAGTAATAAGAAAACAAATACTTTCTTCACAATTCTTATGAATTATTTTATTACCTCATGTAAAATACCTTAAATTAAACGTTATTTTAATACAGAAGAAGGTAACCATACTTTCTTCTAAGGTAATACAACTTTAACTGAACTTATTAATTTCAACTATAAAATTATATATTTATTTCACAAAATTTTTAACATTAAGTAATACACTGGGTAATATGGCATTGGAATGGGCCATAAGTTTAATTGATACAAATAAATCATTTATAAAATCAATCATTAAGCAAGAAAAAGGTATAACACTTGACTAACATTATTACATAAACTGATATGTACCAAACTATGCACTAAAATTTAGTTTGTTTTCAAGAAAATTATTTAATAAATAAAAGACGCTTAAATTTCCGTAGTAAATAAATGTACTTAAGAAATAAATATCTACATTATGATAAATGCAACATCAGGACCCACATATTTGTAGTAAGCACCTGAGTTGTCTATAAAGAATATATACACTCACACCTGTAATCCTCTGAAGGGGTAGGCAGAGGTGTAACCAGTACAGCCACTTTTCGCCAAACTTAAAAGAATCAATTTTGTAAATTGAGAAATAATAAATACTATCAGTAAATGTATGCCATTGATACAAAAAATTGTCTTTTTTTTTAAATTCAAAGTATTGACAGATTATTCTGTAATAGTGTACAACCAGTATGAAAACTACACATTACATCTAGTATTGTATAGTTATAATAAAACATTTACAAATGTTATTAATATTATGTATTATTGTTAGTGGTCCTATTTTTGAGCAATGTTTTGCTTCTGTTCCGCAATCCATGCATGTATTCTTTCCTTTAGTTCTGTGTTGGATTTCACTTGGTCCATGGACAGTGGAGATCTGTTAAATGGATCTGATTGGTCGCTCAGGAGATGCCTAAAATAAAATGTATCGTATCGTAATATATTGTATTGAAATATTAACAATAAATATTTTGTTCATTAATCCAGAATGATTTTTTTTTTAGTGCCTCTATAGGCAGACGAGCAGACGGGCCACCTAATGGTAAGTAGTCACCGCCGCCCATAGACTTCTGCAATGCCAGGGCACAGCAAAACCTCTGCCTACCGTTGAAGGACTGCTCTTCTTAAGCCTCGTTTAAAAAAGGACATGTCATAGCGCTCAGGGAACACCGTTGCAGGGGACTGACTTATTATTGACTGTAATGTCGAATTTAGTATCATTAACTTTAATTTTGACGTTTAAGGGCCATCTATTATATTTGTCTAAGAGTGAACAAGAGGCTGCTAAATTAATAGCTAGCTTTATTCAAAATATATATATTAAATAGGTTTTTGTAAAATTTTCTGACCCGCTAAAAATTCTATTGGTATTCTATTATATGTCACCTGAAACCAACGCTTCAGCCACTGTTTGTATGCGGTTTGTAGCATTCCAATCATCAAGATTATTTGCGAGAGGTAGTCTTATGGCGATGCATTTATGTGATCACCATGCACATAAACGCACTTAGTATCACAGAAAAATAGTAATACTAGCCCTTTATTAAACATTGTCCCACTGCTGGGCGCAGGCCTCTTCTACTAATGAGAGGGGTTAGGCCTTAGTGCACCACGCTGGCCTAATGCGGGTCGGTAGACTTCACATACCTTCGAAATTCTTATAAGAATTCTTATGTATGCAGGTTTCCTCACGATGTTTTCCTTAGTCGGTAGTATGTCGGTCTAGCTCGAGGGGCCCCGCTAGATCGATACACACCCGTTCAAGCAAGCGATAAATAACAATGAATACACACGTAACTTTAGAAAAGTGCCATTTGGGTTTCGAACATACGACATTCGTTTTAACAGGCCGTACCGCAACCAACAAGGCTATCGCTGTTAGTCAACTGCAGAAAATTAGTATCATATAAAAACATTGTTACCTGGCAATGGTAATTCGGTCGACAGTAGTGCGTGAGCTGGGCAGTATGACAGGGTCCATCATTAAAGTACTCATGATGGGGTCCAGGAATTCCTCGGGTGCGTTTGAGAGTATCTCCTCTTCTCTTTGTTTTTGTTCAGCTATCTGCCCAACACGCGATGCCACTTCTTGTAGGGAGCTTATTAACCCACCGCCACCGATGCGAACTGTGAGAGGTTATAATAATATTCATTTTTTTATCCTGACAAAGTGACCACACTGCACATGATGGCAAGCGCAGTGCCGTCCGATTAGAGTATCGAGTAGCGAGATACAATCTATCCTTTGCTACTCAACACAATCACGGCGGTCTACTTCTTCACACTACGCCATGGGCAAGAAGGTGAAGAAGCGGTGGAGGGTCTAGTGTCAGAGTGCCGCTAAATGGCCAAACATGGTACTCCAACTCTAGACCCCTATATGGTTAAACTAGCTGTTGCTCGCGGCTCCGCCCGCGTGGAGGTCATGTTTGGGAGAAAAAGTATACAATAAAAATACCAATATTCATGCGTTTAACTTAAAAATGACGGATTTTCGTACAAACTTTCATTCCCTATTTTACCCCCTTAGGGGCGGAATTTCCAAAAATCCTGAAACATATATTTTTTATTTTTAACTAAAAAGCCAAATACTAATTTTCATGAATTTAACTTCAAAAATGACGGATTTTCATACCAACTTTCATCCCCTATTTTACCCCCTTAGGGGTGTCATTTCCAAAAACCCTTCCTTAGTGGATACCTACGTGATAAAAGGTACCTACAGTCAAAATTTCAAGTCTCTAACCACAGCCGTTTAAGCTGTGCGTTGATCGACCAGTCAGTCAGTCAGTCAGTCAGCTTCTTCTTTTATATATACAGATTACATATTAATTTACAGGAATTCTATAGAGATAGAGAAAACTATAGATAGAGAAAACCAACGTAAAGTGACAGTTTACTGTCGCGTTTCGTATGGTAAGTGAGATATACGGAGGCCCAGATTCCCCCTTCCCTTCCCTAATCCTTATTCCTGTCTTTTTAAGGCCGACAGCGCATACATGACACCTTTGGTGTTGTGGATGTTCATGGGCGGTGGAGATCACTTAACATCAGGTGACCCACTGGCTCGTTTGTCGGACTATGCTATAAAAAAAAAGATAATACAGTCATACCCAAAACAGCTTCAGCTAACGTGAACAACTGCGGTGAGTAGGACCGGCCGTCGTCGGAGACCGCGCCGCAGAACCGACTGTTGTTGCCCAACTCTACGTACATGCGGCAAATGTCCAGCACAGTACTCGCTGGCTCGAACTCAAACTCCTTCATGTCTTTTACCTACAATCATACATTACTGAAACTTAAAACCAATTTTAAAGTTAGCAAGTTGTCTAATATTTCTTAATAGCCTTCGTGGCGCGGCGGACCAGTAGCCGGCTAAAATGAGAGTTCGTGGGTTCGATTCTCGCACAGAGTCAAATGTTTATATTTAAAAGATATTTCTTTGGAGTCTGGGTGCTGTGAGACCATTGTTCCTTGTAGTTCTTCGATACTCACGATAGGTTTGACCTAGTGTGGGGTTAAGACTATGTTTGTGACTGCTGGAAGTATTTATTTATTTATCTTAAAGAATATCAAGCGTCCAAATAATTTTTGACCAATTGAAAAAGGTACTCAAATTGACTGCATTTTTACGAACTGCCTCAAGATGCTTAATATATTTGTTACATAATATTTTCGCCAAATATTGATTTTGATGATTATTTCTGTAATCTATAGTCTTTGTCTTCAACGTAGTATGTATAAACTGATCTCTGAATACAAATAAAAAAATCGTATTGTAAATGTATCAAAGACATGATATAAATTTGAATTACCATAACTGTATTTTTTCGTGCTTCGATATGCTGACAGCAGACGGGCCACCTGATAAGTAGTCACCGCCACCCATTCTGCAATGACAGGGCACAGCAAGGCCGCTGCCTACCATAACATACCTTAAAATTCTTTTTATTCGGTCCAACGAGATGCAGCAGGAAGTAGTTGAGCATGGAGGCGATCCTGTCGACGAGCGTAGGGTGGCAGAACACGTAGGGCGCGTGTGCCGTGAGACGGACCAGCGTGCGCACGGTGTCTCGCCCGAGGATGTTGTCGAACCGCGCCAGCATGCCCACGTGCGTCAGGTTGCCGCGGTTCTGTTCACGCTCCTGCACCGGCAAGCTCGACCATGCGCCCGACTCCCTGACAATACACAATACACACTTGCATAAATATACACCCATGACCCAACAGACACACACACCAGGCGCGGATCCAGCCTTTAAAAAAGGTTGTGGTCACGCCCACCCGAAAATCGGCCAGGTGTAAGTCGGCATGGGCGCCGCCAGGATTACTTTCAGCCTCTATACAATATACCATGTAGATAAATGTAGTCTTTTTGTTATTTTGTCTCAGTGCAGAACAACACCATGTGAAATATATTTGAGTTGTCTATTTCAATATCTATGTTTATGATAAATGGATTGAACTAGAGATCTATTGAGTATGGGCAGGCATTGGATATATTTTGAGATATACCGGGTGCCCAAGAAAATAGCGCATCTGCTTCGATGGATGCAAGGGCATAATATTAATATGCTAATAAAAAAAATATTTTTTGAAAAAACCATATCCACTTCGGAGTTATACCAGTTTAAAGTTACAATTATTATCTCGACTCTTCCGCATAAAACCAGTTAGAATGGGTAATGTAAGTCATTTTAACGTACACGTATTTTTTAATTTCTCAAATACATATCCTGTGGTTCTTAAAATGTTAAACACCTATCACATAACTATGTGCACTCAGTGCACAGTAGGCAATAACGTGATTTATACACAACTTACACAACCCTATTTATGTGTTACTAAGTATCTACCGTCAGTTAAAGGGAAGCATATTCCATGTTATTGTTGTTTTTCTCAGTATCTTTGTTATTATTAAAGTACGCTACAAAAATGAGTCTTAATCAAGATGCATTCCCGTTATACTATTAAGTATATAAGCAGCTGCGCCATTTTCTTGGACACCCGGTATATCAGACATCATCTAGTATGTAGCCTAATTAATCTGAGACTATAAATATATTAAACCTTATGAAAATTTATGTGTACTAACTGTGCAGCTTGCATCGTCCGTATTTGCGCCATATTGCCGAGCGCCTCGTCCAACAAGAAAATGGCATCGTTCATCAGCAAGTTGACGAAACGTAAGAATAACGGTGGGTGCACTGCTTCCATATTCGCCTCTGCTTCTCTCGCTAAACGCCTGTTGACAAATTAATATAAACTTATTAAATGTAGTTAGTAAAAACATTTTATATGTGTGATATCTATATTTACAGATTACGTATCCCTTTCATGAGCAAAACTTTAGTACAATCGTTATTTGTATGTTAACATCTTATATGACTCAGTTAGTAATTGATCTATTCCGCTCATGAGGGTTTTCATGACCCGTACATGACCCATGAGCCACAGATTTTCTAACATATTAATTCATATTACAATCAACTTAATTCATACATTGAGCTGATCTAAAATACAACAACTATACTAACTATACAACTTTTGTATACTATTTGTACCCGATTGTAACCTGTTTTGTGTGTAAATAAATAAAATAAATAAATAAAACTTAAAATTTATTTCATTAAGTGTAGTGCAAATATTTGCAATTTTGACAATAGCAAGTTCTCTAGCCAAACTTGATAAAATCTAAATTACATTTAGCCTTATATGATTCGATAAATATTTAAATTATTGTAATTTTTTTTTATATTAAAAATTATCAGTGCTTTTTTATCCTGGCACGGCATAGTGACCACACGATAAGCGCAGTGCCGTCCAATTCGAGTAGCGGGAGACTATCTATCCCTCGCTACTCAACACAATCAAGCCAGTCTGCTTCCTCACACTACGCCATGGTCAAGAAGTTGAAGAAGCGGTCGAGGATCTATTGTAAGTACTCAGAAGGCCGCAAAACGGCCAAACATCATATCCCAACTCTAGACCCCCGACAAAAACCGGATGTACACTGGCTGACCCCGGAACGCGACACACTTTCGTATGTCACTATGGTGGATTTTACACCCTGTGTACGGTGGTCGCTATCCGGGCAGATATGAAAATCCTAACCACCAACTAAATGTGATAATATCCCAGAATATTATTGTACTATAGAGACAATGGTTTCACTGTGTTAAGATCTGATTAGTAGTGCCAGAGAAGTTCTGGACTATTATAGTGAACTGCCAAATTCAACTAATTTGTGTCTGCATTGTTATTAGTGCCTGACATATTTCTATTGATAATTGATGTAACGATTGTGTGTGAATGTCAAAAGTATAATAGGACAACTGATACGACATAGCCATCCATATGGCATCTATCCATTAACACATTTGCATATATGGCTACGCAAACGACCACTTTGCTACTGACTGTTCGAGACTAAATGTCGAATCAATAATCGATCACCAAATGACAAGGCACTCCCTTATATTCTGTGTATTTCATTGTGCCCCACTCTAAGTGATAAGACCTGATAAACAACTAAAACCACCCTCAAATAGCAAAACGAACAGAACCCACAATAATTTACAAAAGATCAAGTTATTTACAAGTTCATTTTAGTATCCTTATTCAGATTCAGCACACTCGAACATATACAACCAAATGATGTTAAAAGTAATGTACTTGATTAATACTAATCAAAAGTCTTAGTATATTTGACGCATTTATTGAATAATTTATGCTAATTGTAATGTTATATGTTATTATTATTATTTACTTACGTAATAGCATCTCGGTGTTCCTCCATATTCCATAAGAAATCCATGACAAGATACATAGGACGGCGATAGTTGAACTTCTGTTCGAATTGCACGCTTTGGCCGGTCATTTCAATGCCCACGAATACATCCAGTAAACATGGCACTAGCTGGAAATTCAATTTATTATTTATTTACACACGATATTTATATTAAGCCCTTAAAGAACTGGCTTTATATAGTCTTGAGACTAGTTATACCTTAGTATAGTCTGGCCTAATGTGGTAGTCTTCAAATATTCTAAGCTATTGTAGGATTATAAGATATTTTTATTATGCCATTAAAATCAATCCAAATATTAAATATAATACCTGCAGTCTATGTGGGTGTTCTTTGAATAGTTGTTCTCTATAAAACGATGCTAAATTACTCAGCGGTTGTTGGTCATCGGCGTGATTTGGTAGCATGGCTTCCAGACACTCGGCCAAACGCGCTCTGCAAAGGAAATAGGTTATTGTGAAAATTAGGTTATATGTGAATATTTTTTAAGTGCCTCGATAGGCGGACTAGCAGACGGACCACCTGATGGTAAGTAGTCACCGCCGCCCATAGACTTCTGCAATACCAGGGCAGAGCAAAGCCGCTGCCTACCGTTGGAAAATGAAAATGCAAATAAACTCGCTTTAAGAAGCAACTTCTACGAAATATCTGTATATTGTTCTCACCATCGTGATCAGTATGTATTGTAATTATTCAAAAATATGTTGTCTTAGAATTTAAATTTGTTCCTAACATAGGTATATCTCGTACCCAACTAAGTAGTTAAGCATTTTTTTGGAGTAAGTGGTAAATATGTTCAAGACGTAAACACGATCCTTTTTACCTGCAATTTCATCAAATGTATGTGCTGTGTATTACCTAATAGTATTTCAAAATAAATAAATCAGTATTACTATGTTCAACAATACTAGCTGTAGGGATGTCTGTTATCAGAATTCTGAACAGAGTAAAGTGTTAACGTTAATACTGTTATACCTCTATATGGATCAATGTTAATACAACAATAAAAGTGATGAGATTCCCATTGTATCATGATGCAGTAGGAAAGTTTCGTTGGCAAACATTGTTTTCCAATTTGCAGGGCAGAATAGATTGGGCTCCTGCATAGTTAATACTTAAATCATAAAAGTTGAATTACAGCTTTCGAAACGTTGGGTTCAATTAATTATAATTGCCTCAATAAGGACACTGACTTCAATAAAAAACACATTACGCGTCCCTATAAAATTTGAGGGTTGCCCTCGATTTTTCTGAGATCCCATCATCAGATCCTGACTGGGTGCCAATGGGACCACCTGGTAAGAATATCCTATTAAACAAAAAAAGGCATCTTCGAGTAATCGGTGAACATACATAAAAAGAAAGATTCCGACGAACTGAGAACTCGCCTTCTTTTTTTGAAGTCGGCTTAAAAGTAAAACAGACGGCGATAAAATCGGTAATTTAAATTTTATTTGGATGTATTACCTGAGATGCGGGTTGTAAGTGCGCGTGGAGTCCCCCATGAAGGTGAGCACTAGTGTGAGCGCGGGCTGCAGCAGGCCGGCCGTGCCCGCCGCGTCCGCCTCCTCCGGGCCGGCGCCCACCGTCCGCCGCGACATCGTGATCAACACCACTATGTTCTCCAGAACAAACTCCGGGATGCATCTGCGCGGAAACAATACTTTTTATAATAACAGTAGCGATTGCCTAGTTGGTTGCGGTACGGACTGCCAAGACGAAAGTCGTATGTTCGAAACCCAAGTGACATACACCTCTGACTTTTCTAACGTTATGTGTGTATTAAATGTTAATTATCGCTTGCTTTAACTGTGAAGGAAACATCGTGAGGAAACCTGCATATCTGAGAATTCTTATACGAATTTCGAATGTATTTGAAGTCTACCAACCCGCATTAGGCCAGCGTGGTGGACTAAGGCCTAATCCCTCTCATTAGTAGAGGAGGCCCGTGCCTAGCAGTGGGACAATGTTTAATACAGAGCTAGTATGATTATAGTAATAACAGGCTTATGAATAATTTAATCATCTAAAGATTGCTCATCATACACTAGTGCACATAGATATAAATTTTTGGCGCATTGCAATCATTTGCTGGTGGTGGGATATTCATATCTGCCCGGATAGCGACCATCGTACACAGGGTGTAATACCCCTCATAGGGGCACATACAAGTGTGTGCAGATCCGGTTTTTGTCGGAGGTCTAGAGTTGGGGTACGATGTTTCACCGTTTTGCGGCTTTCTGAACACTCTGACCCTCGACCGCTTGTTCACCTTCTTGCACATAGCGTAGTGTGAAGAAGCAGGCCGATATGATTGTGTTGAGTAGCGGGGTATAGATTGTCTTTTGCTGATACTCTAATTGGACGGCACTGGGCTTGTCATCAGGTGCAGTGTGGTCACTGTACCATGCCAGGATAAAAAAAACACCTGATGATAGGTCATCATACACCAATGCACATAGATATATAAATCTACGGCGCATTGCACACATTGATAAAAAAAATGAGAAATTTCTCAATAGCCGATATTGATGAAAACAAATATTGATCATTTTTATTGTATTGACTAAACAGATTTGCCAAGCACAGTCATATCACACATTGCACCGCACACTGGAGCATGATGCAGGGCTGCGGTTTTATGGATGGTTCCAAGTAAATATTTGTATAAAACATGTATTACATGACACAGAAAATGGGTCTCTGAATGGAGATGTGTCGATTTTTTTCAGAATATTCACAGCACCATATGTTTATTTATTGAAATGGAACATGTTTTTTTCTATTATAGAAGTTGTCAAACTGGCATGTGGGTCCCCTAATTTTAAGGACTCTGTTCCATCTATGAATATCCACAATACCAGAAGAAACAAGTAACATTGCCAAACTTAAAAATCGAGATTGGAGACGTAGTACTAAACCATATACTAAACCTTCTGCTGTCACATCAATCAATTTTTTGACATACAGTGATATTACGGTTGAGCAAGTTTATTCATAATATCTACGTCTTGAATTAAAATGCCTAGTTTTGAACTCGTTTATTTTGTTCTGTCTCTTATTTATGGTTAAAATATTTCAGTCTAGTAAGTTAATAAAGGAAAACTGTACCTTAGTGTGTCCGGTGGTGGTGTGGTGATGGGCATATGTACGGGCAGCACCTCGCCTGGCGCGTAGGACTGAGGGTTGGAGGGGTCAGCAGGGTCGGGGGGGTCCGCCCTCACGGCCACCTGCACCAGCCACGTGCACGTCGTCGCCTGCAGCCGGTGCAGGTTCGTCAACGTGTCGTTCTCCAGGAGCGCGCACCGGAGACTCACGTACCTGTGACATTTGTCACATCATTATAAACTACTGTACCAATAGCGTGCTTGTGATAGTAAACTATGTATACAGTGTCTTGTTTGTGCGTATTCTTAAAATCTAATTATAACAAAAGTAAATACAGATCTATAATATGTTTTTATTCCGAATGTTTATACTGTGTTCTCAAAAATGTACAATAAATTTCATTATTTTATGCAGGCCATACAGACAGACAGGATCATTAAAACTTGCCGAGGAAGCGGCGTTCTTAATATTAACAAGTTATTAAATAAAACAATATATTTATATAAAATATACCAAATGTCTTTTCTAGAGTTGGTACTAAATAAAATTGCACCGACTCCAAAGGACCTTCAAGTATTTAAATCGTCTCCTCTCGTCTTTTCTGAAGCCAGTTAATAAACAGACATACAGCCACGAAAGAGAAAACGCGAGGCCGCAGGTTAAGATCCCCGCACACCTTCGCTTTGAGACAAACGTTTGTGTGATCCACATGTGTTTGTTTCGGGTCTGGTTGTTATGTCATACAAAGTCCCCCTCACAGTTAGTGTAGAGCAGTTTGCGTCTTGTGTATACACATGGGCACATGAACTCAGTTGACAGCAGCATGCGCCGACCGGCTGCGTTGCCCGTAACCTCATTTTTTTTCACCAATGTAAATATTCGGCTTGTTTTGCCGCATAGTCTACAAGTGGTCACCTGGTCATGAGGTGGTGCGCGCGCGAGCGCATGGCCTCGAGCAGCCTGGGCGCGTGGTGCGCATGCGCCGCGTCCGCCAGCGCGCGCTGCGCCTGCCCCACCTCCTGTCCGCAGCGCCACAGCTTCTCCGCGCATACGCGTACGCCTGCAGATGCAACATACATACAAGTGACAAAAACTATCTAATATAGCCATTCCACCACCGCAGTAGAGTTTTACCATATTTTGTTCGAAATTTGCAAACTGTAGCAGCCAAAATTGCATTACTTTTTAAATATTCATTAATAATAAAAACGCGTTGTTCTTTTGTGTAGCGCTCCATTTTTACTAACCCTAAACTGTCAGCTGTGAAACTGTATTTTTCTTTTTGGCTACCGTCACTAACTGCACAAATGGCAGCAAATTCAAATCTTGCGTGAATTGTGGGACACCCGTTATATCATTTGGAAACAATCCCATCTAGTACAGCGTGTTTCCAGTGTTTAGTACCAATTACCATGAATGTGCACTCTTGCAACAAATCATTGCCTATTGTATTTCCCAGATGCCGTTTCCATATCATTCTCATTTAAAAGTAAACGTTATATGTATAACAATGATATCAAATGTTAAGCAACACATGCTGTATTGCGTTGTCGTTCGCCTCAGCCGTGCGTGCATATCGAAAACGTCATGGACGAAGGGCGAATGAGATACGCAAGTAAGCAAACCGCGGCGGTGATATAAAACTATAATGAAAAAAATTAAAGATATAGAGCACTCTTTGCGCGTCTTGACAACTGGCCGGTAAATGGTCAGATAATTTTATTTCTAATAATCATCAAACATTGTGTCTTTTCATTACATTGGCAAAATCATCACATAACGATGGAGCCATTAACTTAATATAAAAAATCTGCAAACAAACATTAATCTTTAAAGATAAATTCTAATGCTGGTTATCTTACCCAAGTCTATACATTTCTGCGTCATGAAGAAACATTCAGTCACAAAGTTGTAGGTGTCAGCTGTGGGTCGCTTTAGGCTCTGACCATCTTCTCCCTCTCTTGCCGGCAGTAAACATGTTTCACTGTGCAAACAGTCTAAATGTACTGATTTGGCAGCACATTCTTCAGGCTGAAGATCACATATAATTAATTGTGGTTTTATAAAATTCTCAAAATTAATATTGCAAGCAATAAACATAACAAAAATCAATATTTAAAGAATTACAATTCATTGATAGTGAAGGCCCATGCCCAACAGTTAGACAGTGCTTTCTGCAGGGCTGCAGGAATTACCAACTTAATGATCACCATTGATAAATAAATAAAAACAAAAATAATAATATTATTGACACGTAAATTACATAAATTTTTGTTATTTTCTATTTTTATTAACCTCATAAGTCAAAACCTTCAGTGTGCGTATCATTTGTATGCCGATGACTTGCAAATATATTCTCAGGCTGGAGTCGATTGTGTGGCCTCAGCTGTGGGTAGGGTGAACCGAGACCTAGCTTATATTAAGAATTGGTCTGATAGTTTCGGTCTGTCTGTGAATCCCACGAAATGCCAAGCAATCATTCTAGGTAGTGCCAGGATGATTAGTAGACTGGACACCGCGGTCATTCCGGCTGTTACTTTTGATGGCACGATCATTCCTTGGTGCCCTAGTGTTAGAGACCTTGGGCTACACATCGATTCCACCCTGAGTTGGCGGTTTCAGGTGAACTCTGTTAGTCAGAGAGTTACCAGTACTCTTCGAGCTCTTTATCGCCTGAAGAATTTCCTCCCAGTTAAAACCAAGACTATGCTTGTGCAAGCCTTAATCCTTCCGGTAATCGACTATGGTGATGTGTGCTATTTTGATCTGAATGCAGATCAACTCAACAAACTTGACCGACTTCTTAATAACTGCATTCGATTCATTTTTAATCTTCGCAAATTTGACCACGTTTCCTCTTATCGCTTGCAACTAAAATGGCTACCCATTCGCCAGCGACGATCAATGCGTGCTCTTACTACTCTTTATGCTTTACTTACTTCTCCTACCCCTCCATCTTATTTATCTTCTCACTTTATCTATCTTAGTGATAGCCATGATAGAAACCTTCGATCATCTAGCAACCTTCTTCTTAAGTGCCCCTCTCACCGCTCCGACTTCACTCACTCTTCTTTCCCCATTCAAGCTATACTTCTGTGGAATTCACTCCCACTTGAAATCAGGTCGTGCACCACCAGGTTGACTTTCAAATTAAGAGTGCGGCAATTGCTTCTGGACGGAGTTGCAGAATCTCGCCATTAATTCATATAATATTATATTTATTTTATATTTATTATATTATGTATATTTGTTTATATATATATGTGTGTATGCATTTATATTTATAATTTTTTTTTTCCTTTTTACTGTCAATATTATTATGTATTTATGCTAGTGTCTTCGGACATACAAGTCCATCTATATTTGTTTTTATTTTTTTCTGTTTTTTGTAATTATGCACCTACCCTGCTCATCTCTGCACCACCTTAAGGTTGACTGGGAGAGAATGCTTTTGGCATTAAGTCCGCCTATATACAATGTATATAAAGTGTATAAATAAATAAATATTGGTATTAAATTTAGGCACAGTTTTTAAATATTTATTATAATATGAACTGATTACTGGTTTATATTTAAATCTATATTTAAACGGACCAAAACTATATCAATCACCAACCAGAACTGCTCCATAGGTGGGATCAATTTTGAGAGACTTTGGGTCATCGGGGGATGTGCAAAATGGCTGACACAGCTGTAACAGTACTGCTCCCAAGTTCAACATGAAACCATCTGACACGGAACTTAATGTTGCTGCACTTATTTCACCAGCCTGAAAAATATAGTAAAGAGTGTTTTAATTTACAGTCATCAGCTTTGTTAATATGTCTAAGCTTTGAATTAAGCCAAATACGATAAAAACACATGACAGCGTCAGTTCGATTCCTGCACTGAGACAAATATTAGTGACAAACCAATATTGGTTTCATGTCTGGGTGTGGGACAGTAGTCGCTCATAGTTCTTGATACCCACAACACAGGTTTGCCCTAGTGTGGGATCAGGACTATGTATTTGATTGTTAGGTGTAATTATTATATATTCATTTTAATATGGTTGGTATGATAGCAAAAAAAATTTGCAATAGCAATAAAATCTATAAAGTTGTAAATATCTAGCCTAAAGTATGTTTAGTCAATCTAGTTAGAACATATTAGTACTAAAATACAAAATATTACAAAATAACACTAGCACAAATTGAAAGTATATTTTAAATACTAACCTGCACATTCCAAAGTTTACCTCTTCCTGCATTTGTCTTTAAACATTTACCAATCCATGTTAGCAATCTATTCCTCATATTCGGTCCACCCTTCAATAAAGCTAGGAATATTTTATGCATATTATTTGTTAAATGTGACGAGGCATTCCATATTGATGTCTCCACAAGAGATGTAGCTGCCTGTAAACAAAAATTAACCAGCAAATTAATAATGTTGATAAATAGTAATGCAAACATTTTCATGTTTGTCTAGCATATTTTTCATATGCTAGACAAAACATGAAAATGTTATATATAATATGTTATATATATATAATTTTAAGTTTTTGTTAACATATGATATGTTAACAAAAACTTAAAATTTATTATTTTGTAATTTATTGAAAAGATATCCTATTAAATACATATAAAATAAATTGTAGGTACAATAACTTATAATGTAAACAAAACTTCATAAACATTGAAATAAATAATGATGCAGCAGATATGAATGTTATAAGAACTAATGTGGTAAGTCACTCTTATCATTCAAATGCTATAATAATTATTCAAGTGAATATACCTGGTCCATAGGAACATCAAAAAACTCATGTAGAGATGATGCAGTCCTTGGGAGTACCGAGAGACTTAGCAGTGCCCCAATAACAGAGTCTTGATACAATCTTCCATTATTCTCTATTTTTGGTTCGCAAGCTTCCATTAATATAGGTGCCAAATAAGGGGTGCCTATTATTAAAACATTAAAATATTATTGTTATAGTTACATTTATCAATTTGAATTCTAATTACTACTGTAAATGTTATCTGAAACTATATATAAGGTAATATATATATATATATATATTACCATTACCATTTTTTATTTATATATATAGTTAAACATAGAGAATAATATAGACATAGAATTAAATAGATGACAGAGGTACTTAAATCCAAATAAAAATCATGCATGCCTCATTAGCAGCACTTATTGGGACATAATAGCATCAATTTAGTGACGAGAAACTCTTTTGAATTCATTTTAATATATTTAACTATATACCATTATAAATTAAATATTTATTGTTTGTTGTTCAGGCAATAACTTACTGAATTAACACTGAGAGTAGTCTAAATCATAAGAATATATACATATGATATAACTCTCTCGTCTTAATAATGAGTCCCCTCAGGATTTTGTTTTGATTTTTTTGCTCATAACATGTACAATGATAATTTGAAGTGTTCAATGAAATTATAATGTTAGGATGATTGGAGACCATTTTTCATTCACTTGGCCAGCCTTTTGGTAACTAAAACAAATCTAGTCTGTGATCTATACTTACTAGCAAACAGTTGTATTGATGGCAGAATATAAAGTGGTAGATTGATAACATTTGATTTGTTTACTTCTGTATGAATCCTCTTTAATACTGGTATCATAGTGTCCTTCAGCTGTTCTTGAGAGTTAATGTCTCCTGAAAATTTCCATTAATTTTTTATTATTATATTTAATCTAAATAATATTACAATAGACTGCCTCGGTAGTGTCATTGTAATTGCTCATGCATTATGACTGCTGTGCTGAGGTCTTGGGTTCAATCTCTTAGTTGGGTAAAGTGATATTGGGTTTTTCTATCTAGAAATTCTCAATATTAGCCCAGAGTCTGGAGCCTGTGCCGGGTATGGTGATAGGCTTGACCCCTATCACATTATGGGACTGAAATTCAGCGAAGAGTGGGTGTACTGGTACACCTCTGACTTCCCCTTACAGGCGTGAGTATATGTATGAAAATGCAAGTAAACAACTACTTCATATATACAAAATATTTATATACTTGTGTGTATACAATATATTTAATAAATACTCACCATCTAACATAAATTCTTTGACAATATCAATAAAAAATGTGTGGCTTTGTGGATCAACATGTTGCAGGAGCTCCTCTAGTTGCGCTGCAAAGTCTTGGCCTTCAAACAATGCTGGCTGTTTTAAAGCTGTCACAGCATTCCTGAATATTAGCTCCTTCATCTTTACTACTGCATTCCTCACTATATCATCACAGACACTGTCATAACTCTGAAGATTCTGCATAGAACTGAACAAGTATGGGAACACCTGTTTTTGAATGACATGTTCTTTGTATACTTTACTTGTTTTAGGTAATACAAAAGATTCTATATCAGGGAGAAGAAGCCTTTCAAATAGGGCCTGTTCTAATGCTTCTAAATCAATGTGAATGATCGGTTTTGCTGCTCCTGCTAGTTCCTCTAAGTATACCAGTTGTCTATCACCGTTTCCTTTAACGTCCACAGCATCAGGGTTGATGGTAAAGTGAAAAACATTTTCCACTATGTTGTTTATTGTATATGCAGTTTCATTAACTTGTGAGGTCTTAAGACTTTCTTGCATGGGACTGTCTTCGAGATGGGAAGTTTCCAATGGTGTCGTCACTTCTGATGTTCCTAGTAAACCAGCGAAAGGATTACTTGGATCGGACATCGTATGTTTTTCACAACAAATATGCCAATCACTGTGATATTATAATTAAAAACACTAATAAAATTCATTCACATGCGGTTTGTTATTCATTTAGTGTGATCTAATGTAATAACTAACAATGATATAATTCTCAGATTTAAAAGAAGACTTTTTGTATTATTGTGAGATGCTGACTTATCACAAAATTGATAAAATTGACTTCTGGATTTCGTTTTTGATTATCATGATGACACTGACATTTGAGTATGATTATTTTTCTAAAATTCATAATAATATTTATTTTAATAAAATGAATTTTTATAATCGATTTTAGCTATTGACTTATAATCTAGAAAAATATACATATAGATCGCTGGTTTTAGCGTTAAATATCAGAGATATTTTTGTAATAACTAAGTGAAGTTTTTTTTAATAAAATTCCAATGTTCTATAACATTTTTAAACGAAAATTAAAATATTTTTATATAATGATAATTAATCGAATCTGATATCACATTTTCTAAGTTTAATTTTACTGCAAGCAATTTCTTTTATAACTATATTTAGAAGCTTGTCACATTTCCTTACCCATTTCCCTAGAAATTATGATGGTAACATTAGATTCTAGTCAAACAATTTAAGTACTTTTAAATTATAGAGTAATAATAATCATGGCCCAGAGTAAAATGTTAAGAGAAACAAAACAACTATATTATGATTTGATTTATTAAATAAATACAAAGCCAATTGAAGTAACTAGAAACAAAATAAATTATTGTTTGTCTTGATATTTCAGTCAGAGGGCGTTTATGATTTCCGGATCACTAGCGCTATTGCATGATGTAAAATGTGTTATAAATTGGAACTAAATATTTTTAGGTCACTTCTTTGTGACGGTGCAGTCGCCGTTCGATATCATTAAAGCGTACTCGATTTGTTACGTCTTATGCAGCAATGCTATGAATATTTCCATTTTACATGGCGTATAGTAGTCGCACATAGTGAATTGTTCATTAATGTAAGATTGGTAACACTTAATATTATTTACTCGTTAGGTCATATTTTAAGAATGCGTGTCCCCTTTACATGAAGTGCTTGGTCAGCTAAAGGAAATCATACACGTGAAACATTCATCTGCTACACATTTCGTAATATTATCGCGATACGTTGGAGAAATCATGTACATTGCAAATTGGTAAACATATCTTCTAGTTGATTTCCGATCATATTCCATTGATTAATTTTTAATTTGCCTTTTAGTCAAAATGGCGTTGGCAAAAGATAAAATCGCCGTATTTTGGTGATTTGACAGTTATTTTGGGACTATTCCGTATATTTTATGCATGAATTTATCTTTTTATTGTGAAACATCTCTTTAGTTAATTTTGTGTAAAATCGTAATTATGGAATAATGTTCCTAAATCATAGTTTTATACAAAGGTTTATTGGTGTCGGTACATGGTTATTATAGTTGTCATATAATTTTTATAGTAATATAATTTTTGTATGCATACATTTTGGCTAGAAAAATATTTGTCCGGTCATGTATAAACTTGCTAAATGAAGGTGGTCACCGCGTCATTGTCGCCGTGTGCGTGTAGGTTTTAGATTATGCGCCATAGGTACATATGTACGCTCAATTGTGCATTAGTGTGTGTGAGCATTATACGACTCGTGACCTCAATGAAAGGAAGGACACACAGATATCTTGCTGTTCTAGAAGGCTGACGTCATTCAAACCGCGGCGAAAACGTAGCGCACAGCAAGACATTGTGAAATGTGAACGGCCACCCTCTGCTTGCTTTGCTTGGCTGTATCTATCTAAATTATTTGAAAGTAGTGGCTATGAACAGTAACTCCACTGATTTCTGCCATACATGTTTAATTTCAAACTGCGCATAATCTTAGTAACATTGTGAATATTGGAGAATTATCCCTATGTTAATTGTTCCAACGAATATTAGGTATAGTATTTAAGCAAACATCGCAATTTGCTCCTCGTGTACAGATTTAATTAACATTACAGTACATATTAACATTATTTAATTAGTTATTGATTGATTTTGAATTAATTTTTGAGGCGATCTAATAATAGACGCTACTTTTGTCACTGGAATGACAAAAATGCTAATTTGTGTGTTTTTGTTGTTAGATAAATATTTTTAATTACTTAGGGTGGATTTTATGTGCCAATTTCATTAGATTTGGTACTTCTGTTACCAGCGTTTCTTTGCCAAGCTGACTATTTAAATTCATAGCATTTTAACAAAATGGCGTTCGTGTTGAAATTCTTTGTGACGCGTATAGTATGATTCACATTACGCGGTGATATTTTTAGCACAGATAGTGTTGTCCTTTTCTTTCCTGCATATGTAGTAGCAAGCTGTCTCATAATATTGCTCAAGTTTACGTATCTGCAAAATTTTCTATTTTAGTACTTTAATGAAGTTGATCAAAATTTGTTAGTTCATAATAAAATTATGTTATATTTTTTCCAAACTATCCTTACATTATTTCTATTGCCTTAGATAAGCTCGTATGGCGCAAGGTCTAAAAATGCCGAGATAGGGCGTATTCAAAAACGGTTCAATACAAAATATTAGTTATTGGTACCTAGGTACATATTACATTTACTACAAAATAATATTTATACAAATATTTATGACAAGGGTATTGATATTTATTATAGTCTTTATCTATGAGGTTAGTATTATCTATTTAAACGTGACTAAAAGCAGATAAGCGGTTTATAACCTTGAAAGAACAACCGAAACAAGTTTGGAGATTATTTACTAATGAGGTCGGACTATGTGCTACATAAATTTGGGCTCATGTTTTGTAGTAGTCGCAGGTTCAAGGTTGTGGTGTTTGAGGTATAATGTAAGATTTTGGATTTCCAATTCAGCAGAGTTGGTTGGTTACTTATTTTAGCTATCGTGTTCGTAAAAATGTAACTTTCCACAACAGCGAAATATTTAAAAAAATACCGAGTGTTAATATGTGTGTATGCAAATAATATGCATATTTTTATAAAATTCGTACAAAATTGTTATAAATATACAATATATTAGGGTAATAGAGTAGTATGAGGAGATTCTATTTATAGTTTTTATAAAACAAATAAGCCGAGACGTAATCATTGTCTGGCACCATTTTTGGAAACTGGCTTATTTATAATAAGTTTTAAAACAAGTTCAAGTTAGTCGTAAAACAAATATGATAAAAATAATTGTTTTTTATGTGTTCTTAGCGTTACACTAAAGTTAATAATGAATTAAAAAATTATGGCTGTTATAATCCTGATAAAATCTATATATGCTTAATATCTCAATTTCAGTGTCACCTACATTATGGCAGAATTGGCGACAAATGTAGATGACTTAGAAGACGGCGAGATTGGTAGCGAAGATGAAGAAACTACAGAAAATCAAAATCAAGTTAAAAATGAAGAAACCACGTCTGTTCCTGAAGAAAAAATTTCAGAACAGCAAGAAGTATATTATCCTAGATCAGGTAAGAAAAAGAAATCAAAATCTAAAGAACAGAAAAAAGAGAAGAACAAAAAAAACCGTAGGTATAATAGTCCCCCTGTCCCTGAGGATGATTTTGCTGGTAGTATTGAGAAAGCTATTAGGAAAGCTATGAATAGAAATGACGGTGAAGAGATCCAAGCTGAAGATGATGAGGATCGCCGCAAACATAAAAAGCGGAAGAAACATGATGGTAAAGAAGGCCCGCATAAAAAACGCAAGAAACAAGAATATTCTGACGAAATGGATGAAACAGAGATGATGTGTATACGAGGCGCATCTCCTGTCCAAAGACATTCACCAATGGACATGTATGCCGATGAGGAAAGAGATTCTTATGCTTCCGACAGTAGTCACGAGTCACGTGGACAGCAACCCCACCGAACTCAAAGACAAAGACAACAACGTGAAAGAAACAAAAACGATAGGAATAAAAATGATAGAAGAAGAGGGGCACATCCTATGCAAGATCCAGATGGTGTTTGTTTATACTTTATGCAGGGGAAGTGTCATAAAGGAGATGCTTGCATATATTCGCACGATGCAAAACCTCCTCGGAAAATGGAACTATGTAAATTTTATCTGATGGATTGTTGTGCTAAACGAGACAAATGTTTGTATATGCATGCCGACTTTCCGTGTAAATATTATCACACTGGTCTTCCTTGTATATATAAAGATGAATGTAAATTTGCACATGGTAAACCGTTATCTGAAAATTTGAAAAACATTCTCCTCAAACATATAGAATCTGCGCCTAAAGAAATATTAGGAGATTTTCCACGACTAAACAGAGAGGGCGCTTTAAAAATGATCCAATCTACTCAAGCGAAACTAATGCAACAATATCCCGAATCAACAGAGAATCAAGAAAAGGGTATACCGTCTCTTTTCGATTTAAATATTCCTATACCTCAAAATTCTGATTCTATGCATCTAAACCAATTTAGTAATGAAAAACATAATAAAATATCACCTAAAGTTCGACAATCAAGATGGCAGAATGAAAATTCTAATTTAAATTTCAATGCTTCGCCAAATAACAATGTAAATTCGGCTAACGTTTTAAGCATTAAAAATTTAACCGGTGTTTTAACAACTAGACAAATATCTGATTTAACAAAAATGGGAATTGAAAATCTAGACCAATTGGGTCAACTTACAGTACTTCAACTAAATAGTATAGGACTTTCTTTGAAACAAATTACTGAAATACAACTAAATACAATGAGTATACAAAAACTAGGTTTAATTAATGCAAACAACGAATCACAATCACAACAGTTTATGGGACAAACTACAACGAAAGATTTAGATTTGAGAATACCTCCGGGAATGTCTACTCCTAATAATCCTACCATATCATCGGATTTTCCTGGGCAAGACATCGACATGCGGTTTCAGCCATCTGTGGCAGTTAATAAAGATAAATCAGAAAAGTCGTCGATACATTCAGATACTCAATCTAATAAAGATAACATGATTGACATTGATCAGTATACAAAAGATGCGCTTAAGTTTGCATCCAAGGATAAGGAAAATATTGATATTTCAAATGAATCTTTTGATAATGACAAATCTATTATTTCCAGTGAATCAAAGGATGTGGATCACAGAGTACTTCCGTTCTCAGATGACGTGACACGTATTTTACATACCACAATTCCGGAAAAGAGTGTTAAAAAAGAGTGTGACACTGATATTAGGTTTCTTCAACCAGACCCTATGTATAAAAATGCCGAAAAAAGGAATCGTCGTTCAACAACTGATGATGAAGACAACCTTTTAATTGATGAAAAGTGGTATTCAAGTGATGAAGAGAAAGGTATGAGAAAGAAATCCCCATTATCGTCACCACAACAAGCGTCTTTGTCACCACAAGCCCCCGCACCACATGTTATCGAACCTTCAACTGTATTAAGCAGGATAGGTGATCTCTCTAAGATAGACATCAGTGAAGAGGTTACTAAATTGCTCAATACTATGAAAAATAATTTACATGATAGTAAAGCAGAAAATAGTTCAGAGGGCATTAGTTCACCTAAGTCTAGAGATCCTCGATCTAGAAGATCTCCGGATAAAACAGATTCTAACAAAACGTCGAGTAAAAAGCTTGCCAGAGTGTCTATTTATGAGTGTGTGGATGGTGAACCTACAGATGGCCGCCGGCGTACCGACGTGGATTTACGAAAGCCTGACTTTAATATTCCTAATTTTGGTGACACTGATTTGCGGCAAGGAACTAGTGGGGATATCGATTTCCGCTTAGGATTCAAACCTATACCGAATTATACTCCTGCTTCTGAAATTAATGCATCAATTAATAATCATCCTCCTATACCTTATAAATTAGCGCAAATTTATATACCTCGACCTGATTACACAGATATTAGAAATAGTACCGCTAAGTCGCAGGCATTAGTGGATCCTAGGCTAAGAAAGGTATTTAGATTATCGGTAGAGGAATCAAATAGTGACAGTGAGAAATCGACCAAGCCAACACCTAGCGGCCCAAGGATAGATCCGAGGAGAAAACCTAAAGAAACAAATGAAAGTCTAGAACAAAAGGTTAATATTATAGAAATACAAAATATTTTACAAAATTCTAATTGGTATAAAGATTTAAGCTCTACTCAAAAGATTTTCGTAAATCAAAACTTGGCACCAGTGACGCAAATGATAAAGCAATACCACCAAGAAAAGTCATCTGGGAAGAAATTCGATATTGTATCTATTCAAAATAATACTGTGTTAGGCAATATATTTACAAATCTGGGGATAACCCTCAATGAAAATGGTGAATTCTCATATATACCGAAACCTAAAGAAGCATTACTTAAAACTCCTGTTAATTTTCCTTCAAATGCAAATCCCTTCGGTCTGAATTCTAACCTACCCGTGCCTTCTAGTACGATGGATCCAAGCAATATGAACATGATGAGTATTTCACCGATGGGCATGGGAAACATGAATAACATGAATATGAACAATATGCACGGTTTTAATCAACCTATGTCGGATCCACGGAGTGGTCCGACACCTGGTCTCTTGGGCATAGCACCTAACATTCCTCATAACTTCAATAATAATTCGTTTGGTGGCCCAAACAATTTCGGAAACATGGGTTTCAACGGTCCAGGACCGGGTAATGATTTTAACTTTATGGATGGGGAACAAAATTATCCTAGGTTTCCAAACCGAGGAGGCCATCGAGGTCGCGGTAATGATAGGTGGAATCGAGGAGGGGGTGGCGGTAGAGGACATAGGGATCGAAAAAATTTTAATGATCGTGGAAATTGGAAAAACGACAGAAATTAAACGTTGTACATACGTTAAATAGATTAGCTTAACGTAGTTTAAGTGTATTAAATTATTTTAGAACATTTAGAAGAACCCTTCCACGTATTATTACAGAATGTGATCAAGGTGATAATTAATTAATGACGGTCTTATATGTAGATTCAGCTCTTTATATATTATTATTATCTAGGCTAGGCTTATACAGTTTTTAGTGTACAAGGTCTCATCCACTGTAAATAGATTTTTACGTCGTAGGTATTTGATCAATAACATGAAATACTTAATATAGTGGCAAATTATATTTAGTTACAATTAAGTTCAATTAAGTTATAAATTTTACTCATTATAAGAGCCAAATGTTTTAAGACTGAATGCAGATTCATGATTGAAATTATTATATTCTTTGGGATTACACGATTCTTAAAAAGTGCGTCATTATTTTGAATAAAACTGTATCTAAAGTTAAGTTACAAATTCCATGACTAGCTTTAGCTTTTATTTCAGTGACCTTTATTTAGGCAATGGCTTGAATACAAAAATGTCTTAACAAAAACATCAGTAACATACAAGCAATAATATACTTAATATAGTGTAGGGTAGGTACAATATAGGGTCTAGATTGTTGATATGTAAATTATATCTCGGCTGATTTGTATTAAGGAGTATTAAGGAGTAGTGACTACTGAAAGACCTACTCAAAATAAATTTATGTTTATATAATCATGTCTTAATTTTCTACCTAACTAGATACTTATTTACATAATTTAATACATAAAAAAATAAAAGACGGCGTGTTAATTAAAAGTCACATTTAATTCCTCAAAAGTTCGTAAGTATATAATGTGTTATAGGGTATGAACTGGTAATGTTTGTGTGGTTTAATTTTTTAGTGCAAATATGAAAGTAACTATTGAAGAAACAATTTGTGGAATGTTTTGCAGCGAATTGTATCGTAAGTATAACTTAAAAAGGATCTTATTTTTGAAGTCAGTTGAAATCATTAGATATTTACTTTTCTTTGTTCATTGAGTGCAATATAGAAACTATGTAATTAGAAAAATCTATTTTCAATCGGTTGCCTCCAGTCTTCATATTAATTGAAACTTGAGAAACTTTTGAAAAAGTGGGTGCTGGAATAGAGAAATTTTTTACAGAGTAACTTAATAACAAATACTTAAAATAACAACACAACTTATGACATGTTTAACTTACATAAATTTAAAGAATCGATATCATCTTGGTCGTCAGTACAGTTGTAGAAAACTACACACTGTTTAGCTGATAATTTAGGCTGTGACACAAAGTAATTGTAGAGAAGTTCCAATTCTCTTGAAGCTGTTGCCGCTGTGTTAGGCGAACATACTAGGATAACCCCTTGAACTGCGACTCTAAGTGATGGCCAGCATGATTCGAACCTATGAAAACGAATGCCATATTGAATGGGGTCTGGTAAGTATTTTTAGATGACGTAAACTTACAATCAGTAATTAAGGGAAAAACAAAAACAAACATAAGGGCACATAAAATAAACCTGGAAATGAACCGAGCCAACACTAAATGTTTCTATTTATGAGTGAGAATGAAACTGTAAGTATATTATATAACTCAGTTACATGCCTATGATCGCCACTGCAGTCCCATAGTTCAATGTCAACATTAACAGTTTTTCCATTGACATTTAAATTGGGAAGTTCGAATTCCACAACCCTGACGCCTTGCGTTGGTCTTAAAGGTCCGGCATCTTCAATGTTTGTTGAATCTGATCGGAGAAAATTTGCTACCTGTGATTTTCCACTCTGAAAAGACGTTTACAATGACAATATGTTGTAATTAGGTACTTAACAATTATTTACAACATTGATAATGTTTGTAATAGACACACATCCGAAGGTCCTATTATTAGTATTTTCAACTTATTAGGATGCATTTTTTGGAACAGAGGCACACACTACTCGTATTACACAGCACACTGTAAAATGTTTGAATATTTCTGTCGCCAACTACACTTGATTCCAATATACAAATTATTGAAGAAGAAATTGAAGTTTAGTGTTTGTTTTCGCATTACTAAGGCAACCGTAACAAGAACCAGCTGTAGAGTCATTGTGTTGTCTACTTTGACTTTGAAATACGTTAAATTTTTTAGGAGCGGTAGATGTGTTCTATCTAATAAGTATAATTCAGATCATTTATAGTCTCATTACAAAGTAAAATATATTTCGGAGTATAAATTTTATTTCCTCCTATCTTTTATATCCATAAAGTGTACCTACGTAATTTATAGCCAATACTAAAAAACAGAAGGTTCCACCGAGATTTGAACTCGGATCGCTGGATTCAGAGTCCAGAGTGCTAACCATTACACCATGGAACCTCTGAACGGTAGTGACAGAATTGTGTTGTAATATTGTTCATAAAAAGGTTGCTTCAAAGTTTTATATCTTCTAACTTGCTTCATTTTATGTTAAGTTCACCTTTGCATTTTTATGCATTTAGCCAAAAATATATTTTTGCAATGTACGCGTATGAAACCTGCCAGGTATAAAAAAATTGGTAGGACCTATTTAATTATGCGGTGTAGGTATATATATTAAATATCACAATCGTATAGAGTACCTACAATAGTACCTACTCTCGAATAGTGTTAATAAAATTTATCGATTTTATTAAAGGTCCAGCTTTTACTCGAGGCTCCGCTTGCGTAAAAATTGTTAGACCGAAGAAGGTTTTTTTTGTTGATCCGATCTTTCGTTTCTGTCCAAATATTTGACAGGAAATATTTTAATGGTAACAAATTGGCAAAGAAAAACAAAATGGCAGCCATTTAGGTATACCTACAGTTTTAACTCCGGATTAATTAACCAAGGGGTGACCTAAATATCGATTTTGTATTCAAGCGGTCCCAAAAAATCGTTTATTATTAGCCTAGTAGAATTTCATCAAAGTCGCATCAGCACTTTTTGAATTCCCATACAACTTTCATAACCTATTTGAAGTGGAGGTGCTGTGCTCCTGAAATGTAATGTTTATATGTGTAACCATTATATTTTTTATTAGGGACGTAGAATATTTGGTTAGACTATGTTTTAGGACGTGCCTATGATGACATCCTTATAAAAGTATTCTCGAAGCTATTGCGTTAGTATTTATACAATACTAGCGGGCCCGGCAGACGTCGTCCTGCCCGGAAAAGCAGCGCCACATCGACAGCAGCGCCACATCGACAGCAGCGCCACCTACCGGGTCCAATTGTGTTTTCAAACCATCGAGGAACCCATTGAAATATACACACCAAATTTAATTCAAATAAGTCCAGCCGTTCTCCTTTTCTTTATATAAAAAACCTATTTAAAATAAATAAAACAAAAACTTTACAGCTCCTAACGAACCCGTATTTCACACGTATTTTTTATACTTACAGCTATCACTTTAAAAAGCTGTTCAAAACGAATTATTTTTACAATTTAACCTTTATCTTTAACCTAATGATTCCATTGAAACCTGATTCTTATATTTCTCAACAACCTCATTAGTTGCATACTTGTTATTCAGGTTAGTACTTTATTATTTTACAAATAAAATATAATTTTAATTGATATAGTTATAGGTTATGATTAACCTATAACTTTTGATTAACGGTACCTATCCTTACAATAAAAGTCAATGCGATAATATGCACGATCTCGTACTTTGCAACTAATCCATAATAAAATGCAAATACTGGAAATATGTATAGCTGTTTCTTTACAGTTATACAAGGTATACTGATCCAGGAAGCGTAACATCTGATCTTACATTCTAAATGTAGTCTAGACTGGCCTACTCCTGTTCTTATTAAGTTTATGTCTGATTAACGTGTAGAGATAGGTCCGGGCCTGCCACATAATATTGCTATTTGTAAAAAGTAGGAACGACAAAGGTAAAGTTTTACTTGACTTTTATGTTTGAACTTTGAATTATTTGTATACATTGTTGAAAAGGGTGTATAAAAATATGTATTTGTTTTGTTAAGGGTGATTATTCGAAAGGAGGACAACTAATTGCAATAAAAACATAAATGTCACGATCGGAGGCGTCAACGATTATTTTATTTTGTACGTTCCGCCCACTCGTCTCACGTGTAGTGTACTTTGCGTAGGACGAGGTTATAAGCACGCGTATAATATGTTTTGATTAATGTACGGTTTATCGACGTTTTTTCTAACATTAAATTTTATTAAAAAATTTATTTATTTAATAAGGTAGGTACGTCAACAATATTCATAAATTACATTGAATTATTATTTATCACAACATAATAACAGTTGTGAAAATCAATTAAAGACATACCTACACGGCATTCATAAAAAAAGAGTGAGCACGACAACAGAATTAGAATAATACCTAAAATAGCACACATAAATAGACAGGATTAACTTATATTAAATTAGATTACATTACAATAAATTACATTAAATGACATTAAATTAGATTAAATTAGATAATGTGATTTTTATGTTAAAAATCATAATAACAATTTTATTAGCCTACCCGTCTCTACGTTTGTACATATTTCTTACATAATATGCGGTATTTCTGTGTTGCTTTGTTTTTCAATTGCACGTCTTATGATTTAAGCAGTTGAATATAATTACATGGAAGGTTTTACAATAAAACGCAAATACATATAGGTAGGAACATGTATATGCATAGGTATTACATGTTTTGGCTGGCACCGACTTCAAATAATTGATTTCAATTGTATGTAATTAATTGATGTAAATGTAACCAATTATTTTTTGCTTTTTAGTTGTGTCTGGTTTTTTTTGAAGGCGGTTTTATTTTTATTTAAAAAATAATAATTTATTTTTTGCTTTTTAGTGGTATAAATATAAAATAGGTATGTTGGATAGAGTACTAAAAGAAAACACCACTGAAAAAGTCACAGAAAAGCAAAATTCGCAGTTTCGTATATTTGGACAACATATTTTGGTTTGAAAACCAAACTACTCAACCGATTTTGATAAAAAATTTATGGGATCAATCTGGAAGCATAATAAAAGAAGAATTTTCCAAATCGGTCAATAAATGACGGAGTTCTGAGGTAACAAACATAAAAAAAACACGTCGAATTGAGAACCTCCTCCTTTTTTTTGAAGTCGGTAAAAAAATAAAATACAGAGACTTTTATTAAATTGTTTATTATAGTAGGTACATAACTAAATTATAAGTCATTCAAAACGTTTATTTTCATCAATTTTATTTTAGCGAAATTGACAATTTAAATGGTATAATCTACATTGTCGACTATTTCTATCTAATTTGACTTATTACGCGAAATGGTTCACAAATCACATCATTACTGGGCATGAAGGCTTGTTTCTAAATGCGATGTTTATGGAAATGCATGTAGGTGCATGTTAAGTTTTGAGGTCATTGTATCATAAATACCTACAATATTACAACTTTTATTTCAGTTATTTTATTTAATACTTATTTAAAATTTAATTTAAAACACCCAACAGTCACATACAGCCCCAACCCCACAAGATACGACTTTCGGTCTCACAACACCCAGACCCCGAAACACAAATATCTGTCTGGCACACAAACACTTGTCCCGGTGTGGGAATCGAACCCACGGCCTCTCGGATCACATCCGGCTACTCTTATAATTCAAGCAAAGTTGGTAAAGTATAAACTACTAAAATGTATTACGTAGGTATGTATGTGTACGTCTGGTAATGAGCACATAAGGTTATTGAGATTATTTAAATGATAGTAAAACTGTGTCATAATCGGTTGCATGGTTTAGAAGAACTAAACGCACACACAGGCTAAAATTTGCGACTTCTTTTTGTACTATTTAGTGATGTCGATAACAATATTTTGTCCAAAATGAATAAATACGAGTCAAATGGTAATCTATAATTAATTAACGGAGTGGATTTAATTATCCTACTAGACTTTATTTTTTTTAAAAGTGACCATACTTTTATGTGACGAAATTTAGATTCGTAAACCGTTTTCATACTGCGGGTGTAACTAGTCTTTCTTCAGGACAATAAATGCAAAACATCCGGGTTCGTCGCTCCATCCAGCGCGCCTTAAACCACGCTGCTTACTAACCTAGGTATCCCAACGTTGTTCCTAGGTCGTCGACCGAATCTAGTCTCGGAGCCGGTAGATTCGCAGGATACGATAAATTTCAATAGTGCATCGACTGCGGCCTCATGCTGCATCGTTAGACGGCGGGAAGTCCTTTATAGAATTGCATCTATTAGATCTTATTGAAAATCCCGTGACATACTATGATGATGATGATAACATTTATACTGTAAGCCTTAATTTATGCACTAGAATTTGGTACCTAACTTAATAATATATGTACCTACCTGTTATACATAAGTTTTGCCGGTTACCTTATCTATAGGTAGGTATTTTTTTGTATCCAACTGTAAGACAAAGTGACTCCAACTGTATTACTATACTTAGTGCGTTGAGTTGTAAATGTGACTAGTCGTAAATGGTGTGGCATTAGGAGTAAAGCACTTACTTTAGTACTTCCACAACTTTTTCATCGTCTACATATTTACATCTGGGATACTAAACAGATAATTTGTTTTGTTGCTGTTATGTATTGATAATTTATTTTATGTTCGTTTTTGCTCAGTATTTTTTATGGTTATCGCAAATTTTGTCAATAGAATATTATTTTATAAGATAAAAATATGCCCATTACAATAATAGAGAATAAAATAACGCCTGGTTTTATCCGTATATATTAATTAAATAGGATTACAACAGTTCAGTAAGGCTGAAATAGGAAAACATTGGCACAAGATTGATGCCCCTAGAACTATAAAATCGTCTTCAACGTGAATTGTTCCTTGGACATACACGAAGATGAGTAACGTAAAAACCTTTTGAATGATAAATGCACGCATATTTTTGTTTATGTCTAGCCCGGAGGTCTATAAATGACGTTTTAAATTTGAGAAGAACATTGGATAATATAGTCGGTTAAGACATTTTATAGTATTTTTTTTTAAAGGGGCGCTATTATTAGTTCCGTTCTTGGTCCCCCTATCCAGGACAAGGGATATTTTTTGGAGTGTTTTATTTTTTATCAATAAGTTTATTTTTATTTATCTTAACTACTATCTATATTAACTATACACTATATTTCTTATCCTAGTTATACATAATTCTATTTATCCTATTCTATTTATCTTACATACTTTTAACTTTAACTTAATTACTAAAACTATATAATAGCTACAATATTATATGCTTAGTAATCCTAATTTCTACTTATTTCTATTTATTGTCTCACTTGATTTATAGTAAACTAGTTGTTGCCCGCGGCTCCGCCCGCGTGGAGTTCATGTTTGGGAGAAAAAGTATACTATACAAAATACCAATATTCATGCGTTTAACTTAAAAATGATGGATTTTCATACAAACTTTCATTCCCTATTTTACCCCCTTGGGGGCGGAATTTCCAAAAATCCTGAAACATATATTTTTTATTTTTAACTAAAATGCCAAATACTAATTTTCATGAATTTAACTTCAAAAATAACGGATTTTCATACAAACTTTCATCCCCTATTTTACCCCCTTAGGGGTGGTATTTCCAAAAACCCTTCCTTAGTGGATGCCTACGTGATAAAAGGTACCTACTGTCAAAATTTCAAGTCTCTAACCCCAGCCGTTTTGGCTGTGCGTTGATCGATCAGTCAGTCAGTCAGTCAGTTTCTTCTTTTATATATACAGAAGATTTCAAGTCTCTAACCCCAGCCGTTTTGGCTGTGCGTTGATCGATCAGTCAGTCAGTCAGTCAGTTTCTTCTTTTATATATACAGATTTAGCATGATATTAGTGGATAACATTTGTGATTATTTAATTCGTAACTTATAACTAGCATTATATGTTTGTTTCTTTGGATATGAAAATAATGTGCAGTTTTGCATAAATGTCGCATGTTATGATAAAAAGTATGCGACAACTCCGTAATAGAAGATTTATATTTTTACAAATTATATTCCGCATTTATTGCAATTAATTAAAACGCAGTGCACATTTTGAAAAATTGCGTTCGTAGTAGCTATACCTATTTGAATACCTAATAGCTGCTACACAATTCCAAACATAAAGAGGATGGAAGACGCGTTTATAAGAACTATAAATTTAACGAAAGGACTTTAAATTACTGCCTCGGTGGCGCAGTTGTAATTGCGCATGCGTTACGATTGCTGTGCTGAGGTCTCGGGTTCGATCCCCGGGTCGGGTAAAGTGATATTGGGTTTTTCTATCTAGAAATTCTCAGTATTAGCCCGGAGTCTGGAATCTGTGCCCGGTATGGCGATAGGCTCGCCCCTTATCACATTATGGGACCGGAATTCGGCGAAAAGTGGGTGTACAGTGGTTACACCTCTGCCTACCCCTTCGGGGATTACAGGCGTGAGTGTATATGTATGTATGTATGTTGATTTATAGTAAATTTAGCATGATATTATTGGATAATATTTGTGATTATTTAATTCGTAGCTTATAACTAGCATTATATTTTTGTTTCTATGGATAGGAAAAGAATGTGCAGTTATATGTCGAATGTTATGATAAAAAGTATGCGACAACTCCGTAATAGAAGATTTATATTTTTACAAATTTTATTCCGCATTTATTGCAATTAATTAAAACGCAGTGCACATTTTGAAAAATTGCGTTTGTAGTAGCTATACCTATTTGAATACCTAATAGCTGATACACAATTCCAAACATAAAGAGGATGGAAGACGCGTTTATATTTATAAGAACTATAAATTTAACAAAAGGACTTTAAATTACGCCTTAAAGAATTGTCAACAAATTTTATTGAAGTGGATCTAATTCAAACATTTCACGAGTGTTTGAGAATCGTGCCGCGTGCTCTCACATTCTGCATCATTCTTGCAACTATTAGCAAGCTGTTGTAAACGGTGCATATTTTTTACTCTGACTAGTTAAAAGTGTATTCTAACAACAGCGTTTACAGTGCTATTCAACGCAATAAAATTAAGCTTAATGCCAACCTATAATGCTAAGGGCCAATATAAGCCGAAGGCGAATTTATTGTTCTGTTAAAAAAATCGCGATTTACGACATAGGCGCAATTAGCGTGAGCCAGCTGTGAAATGGATGTTTGTAGCTTCGGTCCGTCTCAGGACAAATTGTCCTATAGTATATTGTGTAAAATTGTCTGGTAGTTCCAGATATCTAGAGTATACATATACACCCACGCCTGTAATCCCTGAAGGGGTAGGTAGTGGTGTAACCAGTACACCCACTTTTCGCCGATTTCTTACGGTCCCATAATGTGATAGGGGGCGAACCTATCGTCATACTGGCACAATTCCAGACGCCGGGCTGATACTGAGTATTTCTTAATAGAAAACCCCAATATCACTTTACCCGACCCGGGGATCAAACCCGAGACCTTGGCAACAACTGCGCCACCGAGACAGTCCACGCCGTGGCATATTCAGAACAGAAAGTGTGTTATGTAAGATTAAGACTATATGTGAGATTTATGTATGTAGTATACATAGGTATTTATCATAAGATTATTATATTCATCATGTAGAAAGCCTCCGTGGCGCAGCGAGCGAGTACCCGGTTGTGAATTCACCCGGAGATCGCGGGTGAGATCCCCGCGCCGAGACAAATGTTTATGTAACCAACAATTATTTGTTTTGGGTTTGGGTGTTGCAGGACCGTAGTCTCTGGCGTGCGGTGGCCCACTTCTGCGAGAACGTCATCTCGCAGAAGGAGAGTGCCGAGAGGTATCGGGAACGATTTGATCTTTCCCGCCGCCAGAGGAGACGTAGGAGGCGCCGGGTGGACGACTGACCGGCGTCTCCCGCCCTGTGGAATGGGGGCGTTTAGACAATTCTACCACGGTAACCCCGGCACGGCATCGGGGGTCGCGGATGCCCGGAGGGGGGGGGGGTCTGTCAGCCCATATCGATGCACTCCAATTTCGGTGCATCGTGCGACCCTGAGATGGACGGCAGCGCGGGTGGTAAGGCCTCATTCGCTGGCGTTGTTCGGTGCGCAGGGGCGGTTCCGGCAGCAATTCTAGCACTCCTTAGAATACCCCGGGATCGCTCCGTAAGCGCCAAAGAATGCCACCGCGGGGTTTTAGCTGGTAGTGTCGGGTGGGGTGTACATTGGGGGTAGTGACTCGGCCCAGCGGCAGCACGGATAGCCATCATCCAGGCGACGGGGGTGCTGGGTCGTAAGACCGGCTAGTCCAGCATAACCGTTTTATTCTTATTCCGCTTCCCCCGGAGCGGGCGGTAGCTGATGATGACTGACGACTGATAGGCTATAAAAAGTTTGTGTGTGTGCTAGTGTCCCTACGTTAAATTTATGTATTGTTGCATGTACTCAATGTAATCTATCCGGAGACAATGGCCAAATAAAGTGTTTTCTTTCTTTCTTTCAAAAATATAAAATATAGTTTCATCATGAAACATTGTGTTGGTATACTATATTAACAAGAATTCTGCATAGCATTCTGATAAAACAGTTCTAGCCTCATTTATTACTTTACTTACAAACAGATTAAAATTACAAAAAACATAAAAAACGCTAAGTCTAAGTATCTCGGGCACCCGAAACCTCCGCTACACATTGATATATATAAGGGGATATCACACAAGATCACGTGACCTGAAGCCAAATTTTTCCCTAAAATGGCGTCGACTCCGCCCACAGCTCATTGTGATGCATATTTGTTTCGATCTTATTGTCTTTTGTACCACAACAAAAATTACTTAAACACGCACAATTCACTTGAAATCGTAAAACAAATCTCGCACGATACATCAATGACAGTCAAACTATTTAGCAAAGTGTTTTCATAAAATGGCGTCATGTCGAAAAATGAGCATCAAGGCGGAGCTTGATGACATATCAAAAATTGACAACCGAAAATTTTAAACAAATGCGTATACTGTACTCTTGTTGACATAAGTAAATTGCAACGAGTTGGAATGAGAGAGCAATGTTTCAATTAGTGAAGTTCATATTTGCAACATATTTGTTGAACTAGAAATTATATAGGCAAATAAGTGCTTATCCCCTTCTATATATCAATGCCGCTACAACCTGCGTATCTTTATATTGTCAGCATTCAAAACGTCAAGTTCATTGACATGGGATATACCCTCAAGACTGTTATTCCCGGCTATCTCTGTAATTGATGTTATAGCGCGTCATAAAAGAACAAAATCTTGCTATATACCAATTACCCTAAGGGCATATTATATTATATTTTTCTACTAAATAGTTATATGCATTGGCCAATTATTCTTCTAATCCGTACAATTATTTTGTTAAACTTCTGTCATCGTTCAAAATTGTACGTTAAAGATACAGACGATTCAAGTTCATCACAAAATGTAAAGTTAGCGATTAAGCTTCGTCCACTCACTCTCCATTCTAGCAACGACGGAACAATATTTATCGTAATATTTAATTCAATACAGTGTGTGGACAGCACCTAAGCTCATCTTTATAAAGGAATTGCAAAAAAAACTTGACATAAGCATCTAATTTGCATTTTACAACGAAGAGGTTGAAATGCTTGTAATTATGTTATTATTTGTGTATTATACATGGTTCTTGTTGAATTTGTGAATTTCTCAAAATACGTAGTTGGTAAGACTTGTATATACTTGGGACAACGTTCGGTCTTCAGACGAAATATTTGTAAACAATAATTATACAAGTATTATAATAAAGTTTGGAGTGGATTTCGTAACTGATAAAAGTAAAGTGAGAATATATCTATCGAATAAATAATATATTAAAATCAACCCTGGGTTAAATATCATCCCACTACAGGACTTGGACGTCCTCTACTAAAGAGTGGAGTGAGGCCTAAAGGTCACAGCTCGTAGAGCCACCGGGCATCCGACCCGCACCGCCTCGCCTCGAGCGGTTAGTACTCTTTATATGGACCTTTATGGATATGCGCTCACTACATCAACACAGTACCTACTATAGCGTCATCAGGGTCGCCTCGGTCGTAAGCCGTCCGTGGTGGACGGACGCTTGGACGGTGAGTTGGCCACTCGGTGACAACTCGCTACTCGCATGTTTGCCTTGCGTAGCTGCGCATTGCCAACGCACAAGCCCCATGAGTCGCGATGCGACGTTTACTGGTGACAACGCGTCGTCCACCCGTGGACCACCCGCCGACAGCGAGTGGACGCCGAGTGACGAGGCCATACGGTACGGGTGCCGGGTGGCTCTAATGAGCTGTATGTAATGACCTTTAGTCCTATCAAAAACATAAAAAACTGGCAAATGAGTGATTGGGTTATTTCTGTTGTGGATAAAACTGTCTACAGATGCAATGTGGTTCTACTACTAATATATAGGAGGTACTATCTATTCTATTCAATTTTGATTTTGTGCAATTATATAGTTTCATAAACAAAATAAGTAACTGAAAAGACAAAATCAAGCTCTCTATTATTATAAGAATATTATAAGGTATTATTGCAGATAGAGACAAACCACACACCTAGAATTTTACACTACGCTTGACGAATGTTTGATGGTGGTATTTAGTTGCAAATCTATATAAATTATTGCAACGAACATGTTTGTCCTTACCTGCAACTATCAAGTGATATTATAAAGTTAGTTTCTCTCTTAAAATATTTTTTGTTACCTAGGCTTAACTTTGTTAATAAAAGCGACGCGACGCTGGATAAAAATAGAGTCATGATTATATCTACAAAATAATTAAAAATACTATCTATCTTAAAAATTAATTATGCAGCATTGATACTGCACCTTCATAGACACGTGTTCCGACTGTTACTAACAGTATTTTTTTCTCTTCATTCATAATCTGAAATTTCTCTTAAAAATATAATTTTTATATATAAACGAAATGCTTATTATACTACGCCATGTGTAAAGTGTGACACCTATACTAAGTAATGTGTCCTAGCAAAGCAATCGAATATTAAACATCATAATACTTAAGTGTGCCACACAATTTGTCAGCATTAATCTCATACTATTACCATTTGTACATACATACATATACACTCACGCCTGTAATCCCCGAAGGGGTAGGCAGAGGTGCCAGTACACCCGCTTTTCGCCGAATTTCGGTCCCATAATGTGATAGGGGGCGAGCCTATCGCCATACCGGGCACAGGTTCCAGACTCCGGGCTAATACTGAGAATTTCTAGATAGAAAAACCCAATATCACTTTACCCGACCCGGGGATCGAACCCGAGACCTCAGCACAGCAGTCTTAACGCATGCGCATCGCATTACAACTGCGTCACCGAGGCAGTCCATCATTTACCATTACCATTTGTACGACAGATATCGACAAACGAACAAGTGTATCACCTTATGGTAAAATACCTCCACATTGAAATAAATGTGATACCTCTGATATATGGTAAAGTAAGTGAGATTCGTTCGACTGTGGCTGGTTTCACTTGGTTTCTGTTACGGCGGCGGCGAACTTGGAGCTTGTTGTCTTGCAATACTTGCTTGACATGTTGCTGCTCAGCGGCCAGATGTTTCTCATCACAGATTCCTTGTGCTCTCTGAAACAAAGATTTACCCACGGTAGCTAACTGTTTAGGATGGTGGTGACCGTTGGGTTAAAAAAGCAAATAAACCGCGACAAAATCCCTAAAATTATTTTTATTTCAATGTGTAATATTCGCTTAAACTTAAGGAATTATTGATATACCTGCACATCAACTTCCTCAATACTAGAAGAATCGTAAGTGTGTTTCAGGCCCTAAATTAGAGGAATGGGGACTAAGAATAGGGGTGTTTGGATCTGCGGAAATGCCATTTATTATACGGATCACATAAGCACAATTACTTATTATTATTATATTACTTCTCATCGGTTTTAGGCGAGACAGTGCTACGAACTGTGTGTAATGAGTGTAGAAATTAGCAAAACTCGTCAGAAATTGTCCGGCATATGCATATCCGAGAAAGGTTGATCAGGATGTAATCTTGACGAGTTACATTAAAGTGGAGAACGCTAAAATATTCTCCGTGAGCAAATATCAATGTATACAAATTTCATAGCGATTGATTGAATGATATAGAAGTTTATGTGGTGCATAATACAGCGCCAACTAGTGTCGTGTTGCAACAAAAAAAATCTACAGAATAAAATACATAGTAAATGTGCCAAGTTTGAGGGTGATTTGAACGGCGTCAAAGTGTATTATTCTCAAACATATAATGTATACCAACGTCCATTTTGTATATATGTAGTTAGTAAGAGTTTATAAGTATGTTTACTATTATAGTTTACACTTTTTTGATTTCTACAGTCGTCCAATTATATAATTTTAATTTAATAACATACCTATTTCAATTTCAGACACTCACCATAATGCCACTGGAAATCCTGTATGATATGGTGTGTACTGATTGTTTGTGTGACCATGTGATCTGTATGTGTGATGTATATTTACATCTTATTTTAAGTTGCGTTGGAGCATGGGTCGCCGATCTTTCGCCCAGCGCCGCCTCATGTAGTCAAGTCCTCATGTATATAGAAATAGAACGCACCTGATTAGAATGTTATCTTGGTTCGCTTGGATATATATATATATATTTTATTCTGGCACGGCAAAGTGACCGCACTGTACCTGATGTTAAGCGTAGTGCGGCCCAAATAGAGTACTGAGTAGCGAGAGACGATCTATCCCCGCTACTCAATACACTCATGCCGGCCTTTTTTTTTTTTGTCGCGGGGAAAGCGTTTTATTACTGCCGCCCACTCCGGGGGGAAGCGAAATAAGTATAAAACGGTTATGCTGGACTAGCCGGTCTTACGACCCAGCATCCCCCTCGCACGGATGATGGCTATCCGTGCTGCCGCTGGGCCGAGTCCCTACCCCCTATGTACACCCCACCCGACACTACCAGCTAAAACCACGCGGTGGCCTTCTTCGGCGCTTACGGAGCGATCCCGGGGTATTCTAAGGAGTGCTAGAATTGCTGCCGGAACCGCCCCTGCGCGGTGCCTTGTACGGGCCCATCTCCATGTGGGGCTTAGGAGCCCCCGCGCACCGAACAACGACAGCTAACGAGGCCTTACCACCCGCGCTGCCGTCCATCTCGGGGTCGCACGATGCACCGAAACTGGAATGCATCGATATGGGCTAACAGCCCCCCGCTGCGCGCCCGCTACCCCCGATGGCCCCAATTAGTCGCCTCGTACGACAGGCAGGGGTTACCGTGGTGAAATTCTCAAACACCCCCATTCCACAGGCGGGAGACGCCGGTCAGTCGTCCACCCGGCGCACACTCATGCCGGCCTGCTTCTTCACACTACGCCATGAGCAAGAAGGTGAAGGAGGGGTCGAGGGTCTAGTGTCAGAGTACTAAGAAGGCCGTAAAATGGCCATTGTACCCCAACTCCAGACCCCCGACAAAACCGGATGTACACTGGCTGATCCCGGAACGCGACACACTTGCGTGTGCCACTATAGCGGGTTTTTCGCCCTGTGTACGGTGGTCGCTATCCGGGCGGATATGAATATCCTACCACCAGCAATTAGAGGTTTTTAGGAGATACACATGATATTTTTTTTAATACTTCACTACATAGTATAAAACAAAGTCTCTGTCGCTGTCTGTCCGTCCCTATGTATGCTTAAATCTTCAAAACTACGCAACGGATTTTGAAGCGCTTTTAATAGATAGAGTGATTCAAGAGGAAGGTTTATATGTATGATACATGCATTATATTGTAGAGAAACACTGATGAATTTACAGGTTTCTAATGTGATGTCGTAAATAAACACATTTTTGCGCTTACATTGCAAAACGCTGACTGAAACCCACGAGATAGTTTCTCCTAAATATGACCTCCACGCGGACGGAGCCGCGAGCAACAGCTAGTATATAATAAATTGCAAACAAATAAAAACAAAACAAAATTTACAATTTACACTCAATATTCGTTTTAAAATCATAATTCCATCATTTAGTTATGCGAAATCTCTGTATCGTAAATTGTGACCTATAGAGTTTTTTGCTTTATTTCAATAATATATTATGTTAGTGTATCGGTACTAAATAATTTTCACTCGTAACCTCTTCGTAAATAATATTGTTTTTTGTAAATACAAGACTCTACCACAAGTTTTATCTTTTATTCAAAATCTTCGTAGACGATGCATCGCAGTCTGTTGGTATGCCTCAGATGTCATTTTCTTATAATTTATTATTCTCTTCGATTCGTAATATGAAGACGTTGTGTGCCATTTTTAACCGACTTCAAAAAAAGAGGAGGTTCTCAATTCGTCGGAACCTTTTTATGTATGTTCCCCGATTACTCTAAGACGCCTGGACCGATTTGAAAAATTATTTTTTTGTTTAAAAGGATATACTTCCCAGGTGGACTCATTGGCACGAAATCAGGATCTGATGATAGGATCTCAGAAAAATCTAAGGCAACCCTCAAATTTCATAGGGACGCATAATGTGTTTTTGATTAAAGTCTGTGTACTTTTTGAGGCTACCATTATGGTTTTTATTAAACCGATTAGCCGGTTAAAGGAAGCGATAATTTAAAATGAATTAACACGTAACTTTAGAAAAGTCAGAGGTGTATGTCATTCGGGCTGGTTTAGATCATACTTTTAACATGACTTTCGTCTTGAGAATCCGTACCGCAACCAACTAGGCTATCGCAGCGAATAAATATTTTTATAAAAAATAAATAAAACCGAAATCGAAATTATATTTATTTATTATGTCAAGAAAAATATCTCAATTTTAATCATTATAGTAACAAAGAATTCAAATTCTTATGATTGAACTATCCCAAATTTCGAGGTGTTATCTTAAAATAAACGTTGATAAATGTAAACAAGTGAAAACTATAGAATAAATTACGGGGCCGAGTTATCTTTTTACTCGGTTATTTTTTACAAACATAAAAAATATTTCTAATGACTAACGAAAACGTTATGATATCTTTTTTTATGTTATTACTTACATATATAATAACATATTCATGTCTTTAGTTTTTATTAATTTTATTTGTAGTTTAAAATAAAAGTTCGTTATGTCTTTTTCATTATATATTATTATATATACTAGCTATAGCTATAAAATACTAGCTACACTTGCTATAATATATAATACTTGCCATCGCCACCAAAGTAAGTATTTTAAATAATCATTTGAGTATCTAAATTTAATTGAATCCGTTGTACTGTATATCTTATTTATTAAAATCTTATTATGTTAAAAGTCATGATGATTTCCATAAACGGCTATAAGACGAAATGAAGGGTTTGCCCTGCTGCAGCTGGGAGCAACGCCCATCCTGTCTACAACTACATCTCATCTGCTTATAGTCAACATGACGCAACGCAAGATTTCAATAAAAAAAATGATGAAAATCATAAATATAACAAATTAACTACACATGGCTCCTTATTAGGTAGATTGACAAACGCATGATAATAAACTGAACAAATAAGTTGGTGTACTACGATAAAAATTGTACTTGCCGGGCACCCACTTAAGCATGCTAATGCACTAAAATGACGTCAGTAAATGCAGTGTATAGCGCCCGTAATTGTTATGGGCTACTCGCTGACACTATATACATTTCGTAAGAGAGGATCAGTGGGCAACATATTTCTTAAATATCTCGTATTTTATTGAAGATGATACTATTGAAATTTTATGTACTCATGCTTTTAATTTGATGTATTCATCGCGTTAAGTGATACATTGTAGATTTACTCTATAATGCATCCAGGCTGATGTTATTAATGTGGATATTAATAGTCTATTTTTATAGGTATATAAAAAAAAAAGTCGCTCAGCGTGCTAGGGTGCGGGCAATGATTAGGGTTTCTCTGGTGGATAGAGTTCGAAATTAAGTCATCCGCCAGAGAACCAAAGTCATAGATATTGCTCGCAAAATTAGCACGCTAAAGTGGAAGTGGGCTGGTCACGTCTGCAGACGGACAGATGGCCGATGGAGCAGACATGTGTTGGAGTGGAGGCCGCGTTTAGGCAAACGTAGTGTGGGACGTCCTGCTGCACGATGGACCGACGACTTGAAGAAGGTGGCGGGTAGCGGGTGGATGCGGGCTACCCAAGACCGGGATGGTTGGCGTTCACTTGGGGAGGCCTACGTCCAACAGTGGACGGCAACAGGCTGAGTATTGTATAGGTATAAACGTGTTTAAATGCAAGGTTTATAATTTATCAGCGGGTCTAATTCGACGGTCGCATAATGCGGTCGAATCTATTTATTTTCACAAGTATAATTATAGTTACTGAAACCACTGTGCTCATAGCGACTATTTTTATTATGATTTATATTTAGTTATTTATTGTATACTAGGGAGATTAAATAGAACATTATTCAGTAACCATAGTATATTAGTTGGCTTTATTGCTCAGGGCAATCTCTTAGAGGCAACCATAACATGTAGATATAGTGAGAGTAAGGGAGGACAGACTACAGTAGGATAAACTAGGATAAAAAACTCATAATTTAAGAGTAAATGCATATATATATATATATATATATATATTTATTTAATTTTATTTTATATAATAATACTATAATATAAGCTAGTGGCGGAGATAAAAGTAGTTTATCGTCTTTCTAAATACCAGCTGGCATTTCACAACCGGGTCAACTGTTCAAGGCTCGTCCAAAACCGTCAATTACAATTAAAAGTTTTCGATGAATCCATGTGTCTAATATGCGTGTGTTGAAGTAAAAATGAATAAATACACTACACCCAACAGTCACACACACAATTCTGACCCTACATTTGGTAAAACCTGTTTAGTAGGTATCAAGAACTATGAGCGGCTACGGTCCCTCAACACCCAGACTCGAAACAAATTTCTCTCTGTCACACAAACATTTGTCTCAGTACGGGAATCGAACCCACAGCCTCTCGTTTTACAGCCAGCTACCCGCCCGCAGCGCCACAGAGGCTGTCAAAAAGAAGTGAGTGGAAATTAGGTTTAAGACAGGTTGATATTATTAAAATCACTGCCGCTATGGAGCGATCTGAGCGAAAAGAGCTTTAATAATATATTCAACGCTATTGATATGGGTTCAAACCTTATAGTAATATCGTATTTTGTTAAATGCAGCTACGCTAGTATGACTACAGTATATTCTTCTTCCTCGTTCTACTGCAATGCTGAGGATCGCGACCGTATGTCGTCACTCGCCACTGTGTGCGGTCTTGAGCCGTGTGGAACGCCTGTTGGATGCTGCCGCCCACCGCTTTCCTCACTGTATGTGACCACCTTGTAGGTGCCCTTCCTCGAGCACGTCTGCCTTCCATTTGCCCTACAATTATCTGTTTCTCCAGACAATGCTTTGACGGCCGCATAAAGTGTCCGAAGAAACTTAGGACTCGTTTCTGACATATTGAAGAGAGTTGCGAAGTGATGTGGAGTTCTTTTAATATAGACTCATTAGTCCTCATCGTAGTCCAAGGTATACGGAGCAATCGCCTCCAACACCAATATACGCGTCGGTAGTCAGTTGCAATACTGTGCTCCATTAATTGATTCCCGGATAAGTAGTTACAGGCTTCGGACACGAGGTAAGTGGACTGATGATATCGGCAGATTGAACAATGCGGCTCAACGACTACCTGCGCCTTTTACCTTATTGTCATGTACCATTTATAAGTGACCTATTTGTTTTGGTTAAACTCTCTTGTTATAATGGCGAATAAAAAAGTAGGAATCCTATATCTTGGCAAGCGTGATTTCGTTCAAAACTTCTTAACCGTTGAAAGGAAATCGTTTATTGATCATATAGGCAATTACATAGGTCTTATGACAAGTCAGTACATTAAAAAACGTAAAGAAAAAGGATATCAGCTTATGTATACATAGCATCATCAATACGCTAGCAATTACTTGATTAATTTACAAGGTATTTATAATTTTAATTTTTAATATCATTCAAAGAAATACCAGTCAATTTTTTTTTAGTGCCTTGATAGGCAGACGAGTAGACGGGCCACCTGATGGTAAGTAGTCACCGCCGCCCATAGACTTCTGCAAAGCCAGAGCACAGCAGAGCCGCTGCCTACCGTTACCTAATATGCATATTTGACAAGTTGAAATATTAAAGTAAGATTGCATAATGCTATGGTACGAAATTGCATTGCAATATTGAAGCAAGACTGCTCTAAGGTGATGGTTGGTCTGCAGGCCTTTTAAATAAGCTGTATAAACTCTCATCGCAGCCAATAAAATAACAATTCAATTGTAATCCGCTGATCTTGATTGATGATTGTAACTTTTAATTAAAAACAACAGCTATCAATTAACTGGCCGATTGTTTAAGAATTATATTAAAAAAACACATAAAACATTTTATATTCAATTGGTATATTATCGTTAATCTGAAGATTGTAACGAGTGTTTAATTTTCGCGACCGAGTGATACAATAAAAATATTAAGCCATTGAATGGGGAGCCCTCAGGTAGGCGGTAGTAATTGATTACTGTGGCGAACACGATATCAGCTTATCGCGAATCGGAGCGTACGCACAATGTCCAATAAACTAGGCAACGCTATCTGATCTTGTAAATGAATCAGTTTAAGTTCAATGAATCAGTCGCTTCTTGTGAAACGCTAGAACAATATAAGGCATATTTATTCTTTAGTATTCGAAATCAATAAATTAAACGGTTAAATTGGTTTGGCACAACAGTATATTTATTGAAAATATAAAAGTTTTTTATTCATAAAAAGTACACCGACTTCAATAAAAAACAAATTATCCGACACTATAAAATGTTAGGGTTTCCCTTGATTTTTCTGAGATCCCATCATCAGATCCTGACATGGTGCCAATGGGACCACCTGGGAAGTATACCCTTTTAAACAAAAAAAGAATTTCTCGAATCGGTCCAGGCGTCTTCGAGTAATCAGGTAACATACATAAAAAAAAAGATTCTGACGAATTGTTAACCTCCTCCTTTTTTGAAGTCGGTTAATAAAAATATATAATTTGTATCGACCTGATTCAAAGCGAAAAGGTTTTACGTAATTTCTTTCGATACAATGAAATTGCCGATGATAATATTTTCAAAGAAACCAAACGATTACTTTATTTCAGGTACATGGTAGTTTGCTCAAACATAATCTTTATATATATAATTCTACTATACGTGTGTATGTCACTGAACTCCTCCAAAACGGCTGGACCGATTTGAATGTTTTTTTTGTATGCGTTTGGGTGGCCTGGATGGTTTAGATTCACAAATCAGCCCGGCAGATGGCGCTGCAGTCGGTTTGGCGCTGCTTTTACGGGCAGGACGACGTCTGCACGTCACTAGTATTATTATAATAGTTTTATTTTATGCATTCGTAATTTTTAACCGACTTCAAAAAAGGAGGAGGTTAACAATTCGTCGGAATCTTTTTTTTTATGTATGTTACCTGATAACTCGAAGACGCCTGGACCGATTCGAGAAATTCTTTTTTTGTTTAAAAGGGTTTACTTCCCAGGTGGTCCCATTCGCACCAAGTCAGGATCTGATGATGGGATCTCAGACAAATCAAGGGCAACCCTCAAATTTTATAGTGACGACGCATAATTTGTTTTTTATTGAAGTCGGTGTACTTTTTTGATATAGCGATTGTTATTTGTAAAATGTCTAACGTGTAATAATTTTACTCTTATAACATTTATTCAATTTATTATTTTCTATTCCTGCCACATAAATATCCACATAATTCCTTACCTTTGTATTTGCATTATACTTGGCAAAATAACACAAATTGGCGGAGCTGTAATAACGATTCTCCGTCCCTCGAAATGCGATTCATGTGTATTATAAAATATTTTTTGCATTTTGTTCTGAATTCGTATGATCTGTTTCTGGCCATAGTGGTAATATAGTGCGTATTTGTTCGGCGGGCGAAGAGTATAATAAGTAGGTGCGTAAAATGCAATCCTAGAGACAGATACGGCCGGATTATCGTCGGTGACCCGAGACTAAGGTGATCATCCCACTCAAAGGTACGACTGCGTTATGGCAAATAAAATACTATATGTAAAGTAGAGTTCTACAGCCTCTGTGGCGTAGCGAGCAAGTTAGTCGAGAGGTAACAGGTTTGATCAAATACTGCCAAAAAAATTGAGAGCTAATGTTTCGGTTCTGAGTGTTGTGAGATCGAAATGTCTATCAAAAATAGCTTTATTACACGGTATACCGTTATATACTATATTACTATTCCGTATTTTAAAAACTGTTTGTATGTTAGTTTATAACCACACTCCTGCAAAAAGTCTTGCTAGGTTCTAATCCTCACGATAAAAAACTGTCACCAAAGGATCAGGAACTCAGGGGTATGTTTATAACTGTTTTATGTACTTATTAATACACCGTCATCTAAGTTATACAAGCACCGTAAACATATTGTTTATTTATTCGGTAAAATAACTAATTACAAACATATAACCATCCAATGAGAAAGTCAATGACAGTAAAATAAAATAGAATTGTGATGTGCATTTTTTTATCTACATTACTACTATTTTCACATCACAAGTCAGAAGTAGTCTGTCAGTAAAGCGACAGATGAGCTAAAGATTGTCATTTACGGCATAAGACGTGTTAATATAATAGATGAGTCTTCCGTCGCGTTGTTTCAAAAGACACCTGTCTGTAATTTTTAGAAGTACTCGGAGATATTTGTAACTAATATGCTATACTTACGCAATTAAGGTCCCTTAGTGTAAAGGGCAGGCCATGGACTTTGAATCCAGCGATTCGAGTTCATATCGGTGGGATTTATTGTTTATATCCTGCTAACATAAATTGAATCAAAGCTAAGACAAAAAACAAAATGATATTATAACATGATTGGAAGAAATTCGATTATAGCAAAAAGTGTGCAACTAACGTTAGCCGAACTCGGTTTGATAGATAAATGACGCGAAACACATTTTTGACTCAAAAATTGCCGTGACCAAAGATGGGTATAATGCCCCCGTCATTTTTAAACTTTTCCTGCTGACCAACCATACTCATGTAAGACCTATGTTGTAGAACTCCACATAATAATCTGTATCAACTGCAGCTTTATACCTGATATATACATACACTAGATGTATAATAATGCCATTATAAATCATTATAAGGGCTAGGACTTATCACAAAGTGTTAGATATGCATCGTGTTTGATTCCAAATAGTGTGGACACAACTTTTTTTTAAACATTGTCCAGTTGTTACAGAAGGTTGCACACTACGTTATTTATTAGTCCATTCTTCTGTCATGTAGCTAGCAAGAAAATCGAAAGTGAGTAAATATCACTTACTGCATATTGACGATCTGAAATAGATTCAAAAATATTTATATTCTTAAGAATGATAATGGATAACTTTATTTATAACAATTCACTTATCCGAGCACTATTTAGTCGAAACGTTTTCAAAATGTACATTATTTAAATATTGTATCCAATTAGTGCAATAACACGTTTCTTTTACATCACAAATTTTGTATCAAATATGGTTACGTAATTTGTATCAAAAAAATTATAGTATTTTCATTGTCCTTTAAATTATATATCACAGCATCAATCTACGATGACATTGTGACTGTTACAACAATGTTATCGCTACAAAGAGTAAGCAGCATGCTGGACCAACTCACCAACAATCCACTCGACCACAATCATTTATCATTCTAGATTGATGGACGCATTCATGGCCTCCTCATAAATATTAAACATTCTTTTTGCATCTACTTCAAGCACGCGCCTGGAAACGCGATGATATAAAAATTTACAATATTCTATAACTCTTTTTATGGAAATTTTTATCAGTGTCCATCGCAGTTTTGCACATTGTGGCTTTTTGCGGCACAGATTTATGTCATTGTATACCGGTATAGAACAAACATTCTAGCTTACAATCAGACATCAAGTCTTGCTTGTTTTTTGTAAGGAAATTTTATGGTGTAGCTGTGGTTATCCTACAGTATACTTGTTTCTTTATGTGTTTGATTAGTGCTTTGACATACGGAAGTATCTTTCATACTTTGTGATGTTGAAATAAAAATGAATGTCAGTTTAGGTATTATTTATTGGTATACAGATGGCAGCGGAAAGGGCGCGCGTGAGGTTAGGGCGCAGCCGCAGCGCCGTGCAGTCGACTCGAGCGTGCTGCTCGTATCGCCCGCACTCGACCACCACAGTCATGTTGCACGTTTCCTAAAGAATGTTATTTATCCTTAGTACATATACAGCATTTTAAATTAACATACAGTTTCCATAACATTGGTACTTTAACACTAGACCCTCGACCGCTTCTTCACCTTGTCCATGGCGTAGTGTGAAGAAGCAGGCCGGCATGATTGTGTTGAGTAATGAGGGATATATTGTCCCTCGCTACTAGATACTCTGATTGGACGGCATTGCGCTTACCATCAGGTGCAGTGTGGTCACTTTGCCGTACAAGGATAAAAAAAAACACTAGCGAAGAATTATCACAAGAATAACATTTCATATTTTGTATGACAAAGGTACATCCTTGGGTAAATATACTATGAAAGTATAATAATGCATACGTGCCATGATATTGACTAATCTTAATTGGTAGAGTTTGTTACATTTGTTTCCCAAGCTCCTTACATGGATAACAATGTCAAAGTATTAGTAATGAGCTTGAACTTGTTTTACCTTATAATGATTGAGCTGCACTTCGCTAAAGGGCGCTGACCATCCCGTGAACCCTGACGCGCCCAGACTAGCCAGCGGATAATGATTGAACGCTGTCAACACTTTCTTAGTCGCCATAAAACTCTTACTATAATATCCTACAGGGCTAATTATCGCAGAACTAATTACGTGTCTCGATAATTTAGGCTTTGGAAGGTCTATTCCACATCTTAATTTGTACTTCTGTAATAGGATTTTGTCTTCTTTTGTTGCATTAACAATATAATTGCTATCATATATTAATTCTAATTCATCTAAATCTATATCATCCGTGTTGTGAATTCGAACATCATCCCGTTTAATGTATATTTGATTTGTTGTATCAGTGATATCGTTATTGTCAAAATGACGTATTTTCTGCATGAAGTCGAAGAAAAATACGTTTTGTATCATTATAGCAGAATGTTCTTTAGGATTCCAACCGTCTTCCTTTAATCGATCTAGCAGTTCAGGCCACGTATAAGCGATTTTTGGTAATACAATCTCGTCAACATCTAATGGAACAACAAATGTTGATTGTTTTATATTTCTATACAAACAGTCATTATAAGAAATTATGTGATCTCTTCGTCGTTGCCATAAAGATTTTCCTGGGTTATTACTCACAGGAACATCAAACATTCTAACGTAACCTTCATCTCGATAATGTTGTAGCACATGTTCAGTTTGTTTACTTATTTTATCGACGTAAACATCGATGATATCTACACCGAGTATTTTATTGGTTTCCAACCATTCAACTAAGCTTTGTGATATATCCTTGTCAAAGTTCATATCCTTTACACATATAGTAAAGTTGCGATTTTCGTTTGTATTTTTTTCTGGTTCCAATGAGAAAGCGTTCTTAGGATTGTCACACGGTTCAGTAACGACGGAAACAATTGAAGGGCCATTTAAAGATTCCGTTAAAGAACAAGAAAGCAGTAACGGCGTGTCCACATCAATCGAGCTGCTGTCCCATTCGTACCACCAAATTTCAAGTGGTTTAGCTGCGACGACTTCCACGCTGTTTTCATAGGGATTTTTTGAACGGGTCTGGCAATACAGCACTTTCTCTGCAGAGTATTTTTGACCTGCAATATGCAAACATATAACATAATATTATAGAAACTGTGCTACACAATTCTGCACCAAAAAGGTTCATCATACTTTAGGTAATTTTTTTGTGTACGAGCCAAAGTGTCGGGAAGTACTAACAATAATGGTATTTACGAGCACCGTTTTAACTGGAATGACCATATTTCATATAAAGAAACTGCATTGCGTCAGCTAGTATAATAGTAATTTGTACAAGCCATTTCCTCTAGTACGCGACACAGCGGTGCTTTCAAGGAACTGTCATTAAAACGGTATTTCGATTACAGCTTCCCAGAGCAGGATGACTTTGCTTACTACTAGACACGTAACTTTGAATCACCTATGAAGTGATGCTTTTACGCTTTAAAATATGTTATTGTTAACATATATGATGTAACGTTTCTTGATTTGATATTTTCGTAAGAATCACTAAACTTTTTGGTAATTTAACTTTGTATCATACTAATAATTAATAAAAATGGAAAGTATGGATATGAACCATGATGCCCTAGCTATGCGCAGATCCTGCATAAAAGGTAAAAAGAACTGGTATGAGACAGCCATTACAGAAATATAGCCATATTACTATTGTTTATTTTTATCTTAGAACACAGATTGAATAAGTAAATTGTAAATGGTACAAATAACTTTAAATTGACTAATGATTAGAATTCATTGGCAATCGTCAATTAATTTGAAATGTTGCTGTAATGATTTAAACCACATATTCCTCGTATAATGAATATAAAAAATAACGCTTATCTAAACACAATTCGATCCCAAAGATAAATTGACAAGACTTTTAGACAGCAAATAACGAAGCTATAATCTGATTTGTCATCTCAAGTAGATTTTATTACAATAAAAGAGATAGTAAAGCGCTAAAAGGGGACTGTATCGAAAAGGCGTAGTGTTTTAATTCGTCTCTCATTCCTCCTTATATTGTAGGAGTTGAGTGGGTTTATCTTGGACGGGAAGGAATTTACACGACGTGTACGCTCGCTTCGAGTGACAAATGAGTGCGAGTTTATCGGCGCTGCTTGTTCGCCACCACTGTCCATATCCGCGCACTTTTCCCTGCACGCTTTTGTTAGCTCCGTGTACATGTTTTGATAATAACAATTTTAAAACATTTAAATATACACTGTAAACAGATAAGGCGGTTTGATTTTAATGAGACATCCTCCACGTGACTTACCGATATGGTATAAAAAAAACAAAACTCGATATCATGATCTGAACAAAAAGCTTTTTTACTCTCGGCACAGAGAAAATACCTAGTGGCGACTTGTTATCACGTTCTCCAATAATTATGGTGTGGTATTATCAAGGCTGGAGATTTCCCTGATCGCTTTATTGAAGCAGATCGTTGTTAACACGAACGCTTTTTCAATGAGGTTTGTTTTGTTCCAGTTTGTTGTATTTTGCAGAAAAAATGACAACCATAAAATGTTATATTTTACGATCTTGATTTTAAAGTTCACGGAAGTGTGATATACTTATGCGGCATCGAAATATATCTGTTTATATCTAGATGTAGGTTAAACATTGAAGAAATTTTCAAAGTATGTAATTACTTTACTTAGGGTGGTATACGGAATGAGAGCGCTCGAGGCGAATTGTGCGTAGTCCTACAAATGTAACTTAATTGCTTATTAAATTTCTTGTAAAATAAAACATTGTAAAATATTTTGATATTGTAACATGATCTTATAATAATATGAACTGTCTAGATTACATGTTCAATTTTACATATTTCAATCTTTACATTTCGTTTTATTTTTTGCCTTTAAAACAACGATAAAGATATTCATAATATATTTGAACAGTTTTAATTTTATAATTTAATGAATTCAATGAATCCAGTGGTATTAAAATCCTATATTGAAAATTATAAGTATTGTCTACTTCCGGTATCGTATTAATTATTCTCTCATGATTTTCAATTCTCAATAATATCTTTGATTAGGTACTAAGTGTTAATCTTAATTAACTACAAATTATTGTACATGTACTTAAATGGGTGTTCATTTTATTTACTAAACATCTCATTATTTCACGTTTGCAATCAGTAAAAAACACGATTGTCATAAAAAACCTAGATATAAATGTTGTAAGTGTGACCAGTTTACTGTGTCTTAATAATATTGCCGCGTTAATTACTGCGTTGGCATCCCGAGAATGTTAACAGTAATGGGTTGATTCTTATAATGATGCCCATCTGTAGCTATGTGATTGTTACACTTTTTCTACGCACAAATTGGAAGTGTTCCGAAATTGTTTAAGCAATAAAAAAATCATATTTGTAAACACATTTGGAATGAATGATCATAAAATGTTGGAAGCTTATTGGTAAATAGATAAAACAGACAATGCAGGATTCACTTACAGAAATCTTCTTAATTCGAAAGCTTCTAATGATTTTATCCTTTTTATCACGGACTTGGAGAACTGATTTATTTTACTATATTTTTGGAGTAGAAACATCAGTCTTATTTAGTAAATTAACTGTTGTAAACTTAGACAATTGAGACTACTGCCCATGGTTTTTGTTTTTTCATTGAATAAATATTAATCTTAGATCAATCAATACAATCGATGACTAGTAAATATTTTTTTTTTATAAATCTTAAATTACGAAACATTTAAGATGTTATAATAGAAAAGACTATTTCGTTCCTAAGCATTATCTGTCTGTCTGTCTGTCTGTATCTGAGCAGAGGTAGTTTTAGCTGCGCCTATTGCATCTACGGTTTGACGAGTTTTTATCCGTTCACAAGATAGGGGCGAGCCTGTCGCTGTATTGGATATTAATTCCAATCTCGAGGAACTCACGTGTGCTATTCGACTTGATCCATTTAAATAAATTTTGAGAGGACAACCTGGGGATCAAACTCAGCATCTCACCCATAAAGCAATTTAAAATAAAATTATGACGTAATTCATAATTAAGTCGAACAATGAAAGTTGGAACTAGGTTGTCTCATAATTATACAACGGATGTACCATAAATAAATAATACTCACCACGAAAGGAACCTAGTATCCTAACGTAGCGTTGCGTAGTGCGTTCGTCATAATATGCGGCATATAATGACACCTGTGTGCCGGCTACCGATTGCCAGGACGACTGTTTCACAACATCCGGCGACCAGGTGCGATTCTGAAACCAATTATGAATGGTAAGTTTTTTATAGCACAAGCCAATAAACGAGCAAATAGGTCACCTTATGATCTCCAGCGCTCATGAATACCTACAACAACAGAGGAACTGTACTTTAAAGTAATTGAATTGAAACCAAGAAGATGGATTGAGGCCTCCGGAAATCTCATCCTATGCAACGTATCAGAAAACTGACGCTTCATATCGGTTTTCTGGGAATCTGTGGTAGTACCCCAGTCGAGTCGGGCCTTTTATACAAAGTCTGTCTACAGCGTGGCTCTTATAAATATATTTTTGTTTAGTTCTGCTTTTGCTTATTGTATGATATGCTTAGATTAATAAAATTGCAATCATTATAAATAATAATATAAATAATAATAATACTAGCCCTGTATTAAACATTGTCCCACTGCTGGGCACGGGCCTCCTCTACTAATGAGAGGGGTTAGGCTTTAGTCCACCACGCTGGCCTAATGCGGGTTGGTAGACTTCACATACCTTCGAAATTCTTATAAGAATTCTCAGGTATGCAGGTTTCCTCACGATGTTTTCCTTCACCGTTAAAGCGATAATTAACATTTAATACACACATAACTTTAGAAAAGTCAGAGGTGTATGCCACTTGAGTTTCGAACATACGACTTTCGTCTTGGCAGTCCGTACCGTAACCAACTAGGCTATCACTGCTATGCAATCATTATAAAAAGTAAAAAACTCAAACTTAAAAAGTAGAGAAAATATTCAGTATACACATTATATAACAAATTGTAGTATCTGCTGTCTGTTAGTTTGTTCGCTATTATGTTAACCGAAACTTTAGTAACTTATTTTTATCGAAAAAAGAGCAAAGCAAACCCGGGTAAAGCAGCAAGCAAATAATTTAGAAGCACCCATTCCATACATTTCATTTATTGACTCAATTTAAATCTTCCGAAAATGAAAATACAATACTTCCACGCATTTTTTGTTTTTCCCACAACAGTTAATACCGTTGCAAAATAAATATTATTGACCTCAATTTAAAATCTCCAAATACGACTATCATAATCTTTTGCTGCAACATACACGTAATAAATATGTTTTTAAAAAGGCGAATAATGTGCGAGATTACGAGTTCTGGCTAAATATATTCTGATAAAATTTACCTTGGGATATGTTATTTTGTGTATAACGATATACATACAATATTGATATTTGTTAAATTTTATACGCTGATAATTGAAACTCGTTAAAAAATAACGATTTGAATAAAATTAAGTCAATATCTTGCTGTTTACAGTTCTAAACCAAATTAACTCGGGATATGCATTCAGAAATTCTACCATATTTGGTATTTAGGAATAAGGAAATCGTATGCATTGTACAATAGCGTAAATTCTGTTTTATAAGGTGCATGCTTTTTTTGGCAGTTCTGCCAGCTGTTGATTATTTAGTCGCTCCTCATATTTTTTAGTTTTTATAGCTTGAGTTTAACTGATTTTAGCTTTACATATTATTGAAATCTGCAACGAATTCCGTTAAGTCGTTTTTACATGATGTATGAATAAAGACAGGCCGGACTTATAATGATAAAAATAAGTTTATTTATTACCTATTGATAAAAATATTTTTAGGTTCATTGTTAATGTTTGTATTACCGGCTGACCTTCATAAATATTATAAAATGAATATTATTTTATTATAAATAATTTGTTTCTATTCTTATGTTACAGAATTTAATATTGATTAATAACAAATGCTTTGTTTCATCGCATTTCGCTACTCTCTGCAGCTGTATCTGATACTATCTCTTGGAAATCCGACTCCATTACCGGTTAAAAAATTGTCACGTCACATGCACGCATAAAAGCTATTTATTAATGAAAGCCTAAATCAATTTAAGTCCATCGATCCCATGCGACTTAAATAGTAAAAGTTAATTTTTTACTTTGGACTTTAGGTAGGTGTCGAATATCCATTTAACAAATTGATTCAAAATTGTTAGTTCAATGAAACAATTTCGGGTACGGCGCATTTTTTCAATACAGTAATAAACTTTTCTCATAGAATTTTTAGACCAGTGAAGTGAGTTAGTTAGTTTTTACATTTAGAGTACATTTGCACGTTAAGTTGAATTATTTAAGTCCGTGATAATGTTGTCTTACCCTGCTAATTGTAATACTATTATATTGTAATAGTCTGGGGTTTTAAAGTAAGAAGGATTTGAATATACGCCTTATTGCTATTAAAAGTAACATCTATATTCAGCGTTTTCTTTTCTTCTATTAGATATTCGTTGTTAAGTAGAGTGGAACTTCGTGCATTTAATCATACTAGAAAGGAATTATTGCACCTTCTATGCGGTAAAGGGTAAATAAAAAATATAATGTAATTTTATTTAATTACAGACTACACAGAAATTTGTTTTTTAAAGGCTCAGGTAATGTGTATGCAAACCGTACAATTTAAGTTTAACAATATTTTCAATCCATACTAATACTATAAATGCGAAAGTAACTCTGTTTGTTTGTTTGTTTGTTTGTTTGTTTGTTTGTTTGTTACCTCTTCACGACTAAACGGCTGAACGGATTGTAATGAAATTTGGTAAGGGAATAGATTATATCTTGGAGAAGGACATAGGCTTTTCTCAAAAATCAACCTTGAAAGGGGTCAAATAGGAGTTCAAAATTTGTATGGGAAATCCATAATTCCTCGACTTAGGGATCTGTAAATTCATATATAGGCTTTTGGTAGGAAATAAAGAAATACGTGTTTCAACGTTTTTGAATAATCATCCCTAAAAGGGGCAAAGTGAGGTTAAACTTATGGGGTATTCTTTAGATGCAATCTCAAGATTCAGGCACAACACCTGAGAGGCTGAAAAATCGCTATAGGTGCCTCAGTACAGAAGACAACTCCTTGGATTGTATACTTCTGCTCCCGAATATAACCTCCACGCAGGCGGAGCCGCGAGCAACAGCTAGTTTAATATAAAGTAGATGATAATTGCATGCCTTATGAGATACTGCTTATCAGATCTTCGAAATAAAGCTCAAGGGTCTTAATTAAAGCATTTACTTTCACGCCTATAATCCCCGAAGGGGTAGACAGAGGTAGGTATAACCAGTACACCCACGTTTCGCCGAATTTGTTACGGTCCCATAATGTGAAAGGGGGCGGGCCTATTAGCCTATTACTAAAGCATTTGTTGTTATAAAATGTTTTTCAAAGTCACCATATTTTTATGGGACAATTTGAATCTAGTTGTAAACAATCATTAAACTTGTTTTTTATTATACCTAGTTATAACCTCTGATATTTATATTTGACTGTCACATAAAACAACGCTCGAAGTATTAGAATCATCATAACAAAACAAATGAACGTATTTATTTCGTAACATTGTTTTTACTCTAATATCTTAAAAGTTTTGAGTCGAATTATATCACGTACAGACCTTTTTGGTTTGCGAGAAAAAAGATTGTAAAAACAATGGCTTGATGCTCGTTTTGTAAGTACACAATTTAAAACAGTCCAGCACTTGTATCTACATGCATGAAGTTGTTAGTACGTGACTGCACGTTCCCGGACCCATATTCGCAATATCACGAATAATATGATCATTGTGTTGCCTCTCTTCACACAAATATATTAACAGTTAGGTACATTCTTTTAAAATCTAGTACAATATTATAAATGCGAATGTTTGGATGGATGTTTGTTACTCAATCACGCTACAACAGCTGGACGGATCTGACTGAAACTTGGCACAGAGATAGATTATAGTCTGGAATAGCACATAGGCTACTTTTTATCCCGGAAAAATGCACGCGTCCTATGGAATAGCAAAATGTAGATCGGTGTAATAGCTTAAGATGCCTTCAAGGATTGTGTACCATTTCTTCCAAAAATAACCTCCACGCGGGCGGAGCCGCGGGCAACACATATTGTTATCCGTGGCGCAGTAGGCGAGTAACCGAGGTGCAACGAGAGGCCGTGGGTTCGATTCCCGCACCGAGGCAAATATTTGTATGTACGATTGATATTTGTTTCGTGTCTGGGTGTTATATGACCATATGCCCTCGTAGTTCTTGATACCCACGATATAGGTTAGACTTAATGTGGGGTTAGGACTATGTGTGAGACTGTTGGGTGGGTCGGTTGATGTATAGTAATTAATGTCATGTATCTGATTCAACGACAATTTCTGTTTTTTTTCTCTCTAAACCATCGTAGCGAATACAATACATACATACATATACACTCACGCCTATAATCCCCGAAGGGGAAGGCAGAGTTGTAACCAGTACACCCACTTTTCGCCGAATTTCGGTCCCATAATGTGATAGGGGGCGAGCCTATCGCCATACCGGGCACAGGTTCCAGACTCCGAGCTAATACTGAGAATTTCTAGATAGAAAAACCTAATATATCACTTTACCCGACCCGGGGATCGAACCCGAGACCTTAGCACAGCGGTTGTAACGCATGCGCAATTACAACTGCGCCACCAAGGTAGCGAATACAAGTTACTAACAAATAAACCGAACGATCGTGAAAGTGTTATGTCATTGGAGGGATCGCGTGGGATACACTAACGGGAAAACTCAATACCGATTTGGAAGTCACGTGCATCGTGGCTGAAGTTTTCGATGCAATGTTCTGTGCATGACAATGTACCGCGAAATGAGTTAGTCACCAAAACGGTATCGCTCGAAATGAGAATGGTGTTTGGTGATTGTGATTTCTGTATAAGTTTATGTTGTGCCTCTGGACTATAAACATAAATTTGTTATTAATAATTAATTGGTTTCGACGAAATTGATTTTTTTGTAGTCGACTACTTTGCGGGATCTGTTTTGTGTGGGTTTGAATCACTGTTCTGTTATAAAATGATGATATTTATTGTTCGCAAAAGTTATCAAAACATTATTAATATAGTAATGTTATTATTATTTTCATGTTATAGAAAATTGATTTACTGTAAAATTCGATGTGTCCAGAATCCAAAGTAATGTGACCACACTGCAACTGATGGTGAGAGCAGTGCTGTTCAGTTAGACTACCAAGTAGCGGGAAACAATGTATCCCTCGCTATTCAACACAATCATGCCTGTGTAGCTTCTTCACACATCTTCATAGCGTACAATGGGACAAGGAGGTGAAGAAGCGGTCGAGAGTCTACTAGGCCGCAACATGGTTTCACATCGGACCCCAACTCAAGACCCCGACAAAAACCCGATGTACACTGGCTGTACCGGAACGCGACACGTTTTCCACCCTCTGTACGGTGGTAGCTATCCGGGCGGATATGAATATCCTACCACCAGCAAAAATCTCACAAAAAGTATATAGTAATTTAAGTTACAAAGTTAATCGATTATAATTATTAGTTCAATAACATTATTATTGGAAATGTTGTAGTAGTTTTTTATGATGGTTAACTTGATCGATTTACAAATTATTTTGAGTTTCTCAAAGCACAAAAATAATGAAAGCAATAATGTATAATGATACGCGCATACGTGACCTCATTTTACAAAGGCTAAATAACATTCGCATTTATGTAATTTATTCAACAACTGTTATAACAAGAAAGCATTTCTAGGCTACATTCATTGTGTTACATTATTTAAAAAAAAAACAAATACCAAGTTACTGTATGCTGTGTATTTTGTGGTACAACAATACAATATGCTGAGATGTTTCTCCTGACTCAATGACCAATTATTTATAATTTAGTTATGATAGTTATATGTTATATAGTTATTGGCTATACCGATAAAAATTGTAAACTACAACTAAATAAAGTATTTTTTATTGAGAGCAGTGATAGCTTAGTTGGTTACGGTACGGACTGCTAAGACGAAAGTCGTATGTTCGAAACCCAAGTGGCATACACATCTGGCTTTTCTAAAGTTATGTGTGTATTAAATGTTAATTATCGCTTGCTTTAACGGTGAAGGAAAACATCGTGAGGAAACCTGCATACCTCAGAATTCTTATACGAATTTGAAGGTATGTGAAGTCTACCATCCCGTATTAGGCCAGCGTGGTGGACTAAGGCCTAACCCCTCTCATTAGTAGAGGAGGCCCGTGCCTAGCAGTGGGACAATCTATACTTATAATAAATCTGTAGAGAGGTCAATTCTGTACATGAAATATATTTCCAAAATAACTATCAGCGGGTGATTAGTGATCGATACTGACGCCAAAAATGCAATCAGTAAAATTTTTGTCTGTCTGTCTGTCTGTCTGTCTGTCTGTCTGTCTGTATGTTCGTTATAGAAACAAAAACCACTCGACGGATTTCAACAAAACTTGGTATAATTGTTCTTCATACTCCTGGGCAGGTTATAGTATACTTTTCATCACGCTACGATCAATAGGAGCAGAGCAGTGAAGGGAAATGTTAGGAAAACAGGAGAACTTACTCCATTTTTTAAGCTTCCGTCGCGTGTGCAGCCTTAATAGTTAAAGCTACACAGAAATCATGTATGACGGAAATGTTCTCCTTAAAATTATATAAAAAATATTCCACGACAGCAAATGTCTATATTTTATGGTTGACTCACAATAACACGTGTAACTCCCGATAGCTTAGCAGTTCGGAGATTTCTGATTATATTTGTCTACTCTTACGTTTATAACACTCTCAATCATCCCTAATTAATAAATGTTAACATTATTTCCTATTTAATTTAATAAAAAAAGAATTATAGAAATAGGTACAGAAACACCAGGCTATTTTAATTGCAAGAAAAAATAACTACTTGGATCGTATACTTCTGCTCCCGAAAATAACATCCACGCGGGCGGAGCCGCGAGCAACAGCTAGTATTTAATACAGGGCTAGTATAAAAATAAAAATATATTACATCCCTAATAATTCTCACCGATAACTGGACGTAAAAACTGATATCAAAATTAAGTTATCTTGACCGGTCCTTTGAAAATTAATGCACATGCAGAGACCGCGATATGACACATGCATAATATTCGAACTTGTTCTGCAATCATAATTACTTGTGCCGTAACTTTATCAAGACGTTAGATGACTCTAAGCTCAACATAAGTATTTATTCTATATTCATTAAGTGCGACGACATGTTTAACGACAGATTCTACCTTCGATAAAAATAATCGACTAAAAGGGTAAAACTTCAAGCTATTTTTACACGTATAATGAAGACTCTATGCTTAATATAACTTACTAAGCACCAGTTAACGTCGTAATATTTTATGTCGTAACTAGTTTTGAACATTAAAATGTGAAACTTATGCATCTTTCGTGTAATGTGTAACAAGAAATAATTATCAAGGAGAAACTGTATTAAATGTATACGTAAAAGGTAGGCCTGCCTCGGTGGCTCAGTTGTTATTGCGCATGCGTTACGACGACTGTGCTGAGGTCTCGGGTTCGATCTCCGGGTCGGGTAAAGTGATTTTGGGGTTTTCTCTCTAGAAATTCTTAGTATTAGCCCGGAGTCTGGAATCTGTGCCCGGTATGGCGATAGGCGCGCCCCCTATATCATCATCGTACCGAAACTCGGCGAAAAGTGGCTGAACTGGTTACACCTCTGCCTACCTCTTCGGGGATTACAGGCGTGAATGTATGTTTTGTTTTGTAAAAGGTACTTGTGAGTTCTACATTCTTTCAAATACTTAAGATTAAAGATAGTAACAAATACTAGATGTTATGATTTGAATTCCAAAATGGTCACAACTGTTATGGTATGTCTCTTACGGTCTAAGCAGATCTAGAATATAAATTTATGCTGTAACTAATGATAAAGTGAAATCGGTATGTCTATAAAGCGCATTGAATTCTTTTAACAAATTTTGTGCCAGTTTTACTAATAAATACAAAAAACAACCTACTAACCATTTCAGTAAGACATAATGAAAACAATTAAATAATCAATAGTATTTTTATAGTAGTCATTAAAAAAGGCAGATGATATAAAATTCGTATAAACTTTATGTTTAATGACAATAAACATATATAGGCAATATTTAAATTCTAGAATTATCCTCTATGCAATACACGTAGTTTGTTATTCCTTTACACACACGGCGTATGCTAAGTCACAGTCTACGTGTTGGCGACTTGGAGCAATTTACCGGAAATTGCAGTTTCTATTTTTAAACATAGGTAAATATATCCTGTTATAAGCTATGCAACAGTTGATAGTCGAGAGCATTAAGCGTAAAGTTTTAAAAGCAATGTGTTTTAGTAGACAGGTTCTGATTATAGTGACAAGCTGGTAATAAAGACCACGTCATAATGAGCTGCTAAGTTTTCGCAACTGCTTCTCGCGGGTGAGATCGAGCCAAAGTACTTCTTTAAATAAACATATTTATAATATATATTGTTATCTTACTTCATGATATTTATTTTGAGAGCGCTAATTATGTGTTTCGTTATATATAAATAAATGATTTCTTTATTTACTTTAAGGGATCATACAATGTAACAGAAAACAAAAACTATATCGACGTAGGAAAGCATATTTGCTGTAAGTAGACATATTGCAATTGTTCACCAGAGCCAAAAAACTTTATTAATTTCGGGAAAAAATTAATAGTGTCTGACCTATCCATGATATTGCTACCATTTTTGGAACATAGATTTATTTAATTGCCAGTCACCATTTGCAATGTAAACTTTTTATCCAAAGTTACTATAAGTACGTGTTTGGCTAGTTACAGCAAACAGTTTTTTTAATCACATACCTTTAAAACGCTTTTTTTTTTTTATCCTGGCACGGCAAAGTGACCGCACTGTACCTGATGGTAAGCGCAGTACGGTCCAAATAGAGTACTGAGTAGCGAGAGACGATCTATCCCCGGCTACTCAACACACTCATGCCGGCCTGCTTCTTCACACTACGCCATGGGCAAGAAGGTGAAGAAGAGGTCGAGGGTCTAGTGTCAGAGTACTAAGAAGGCCGTAAAATGGCCATTGTACCCCAACTCCAGACCCCCGACAAAAACCGGATGTACACTGGCTGATCCCGGAACGCTGTAACTAAGGAAGAAAAATGTACGCGTAGATGGAAATATTATCAATTTACAGGCGGTAAATATGCTGTATGCAGTAAATTTATTTATTTGGGTAGGTACTGCAATTCAAGATGTAAGATTAAATTTATAATTATGATTAGATGTAGAAATGCAGTGGGTCAGTTGGTAATGTAATGTTTGGTTGAAATAAAATGTCGTAAATGGTAAAAAAAATGTATGGTCTTTTATTTAAATTGTTGAAACAAAATTTGAAACTCTAATTATACTGCCAGAACTTCGTTTCAACAATACAATGAATTAAAAAAGTATTTTTCTCTTATATATGAGAGATAAAACATAAAAAATAAAATATACAAAATAAAAACTAAGGCCCTAAAACTAGTTAGGAACGCAAGATGTAAATAAAAACATTGTATCCAATCCTAACCGACACAACTTCAAAGTACTATCATTTTTTCAATGGCGTAACGGTAAAATGAAATGATAAATGATTTATCAAAATGCATAATCTCAAATTTCTAAAAAATCACAGGTTTTTAAAATGCACTATGTGGTGTCAGCTTTTAAAGCAAATACTTTTTTGATTTGCTGTAAATAAATAAAACTAAAACTGTAGTTTCCCTAAACTTGCTGTAAGTAAACGAATGTAAAAATCACACGCCGCAGAAATGCTGTAAGTTGGGTTAAGTTTTTAAATGGGAAGAAGTAAGTATTTGTAAAGCAAAAAATGCAGTCTTTCTTTTGCTGTAAGTACAAAATGTCTAAAATGACTAGATTTTGGTCTACATACAGAATTTAATCTTGCTAAAAAAATATAAGTACGGGCGTTTTCAACGGCGTATGTAATTTTTTTTTCAACGTAGAGACACAGGACCCGGGTCATTCGATGCGGCTTTTTTTTCTGATTCTAATGGTAGTAAAAAGTCACTTTAGGTATTTTGTCTACTTACAGCAAATATGCTTTCCTACGTCGATATACTAATTACATGTTTCCACAGATAGATTTATTCATTATCACAATGCAATTAATTTAGTTACGGCAACACATTTTACCTGATAATATAACCTATTAAGAGTTATTTCACTATTCAAACTGAGATTATGAATGATATTTGCTTATTTGAGATAAATGAAGCCCACATACCGATCAAGGCAATATACACAATCTGAAAATATGTTAGAAGTATTCAATAGAATACCACGGTGGCTAGAGTGGAGCCGCCAGGATCGGTGGCGGTATGGTATTAGACATCCAGTCGACGATATTGATTTCAATTTATTTTCTGTTCGTGACCAACATCAGAATAGATTATCAATATAACAAATACAAAACGAGCTAAGTAAAACTATTCGAGGACTAAGCACAAATGGATTCTGGTTTAGACTAGCCTCTGAGCGTGCATCAAAACGATTTATATCAATGACAAATTATATGTAAGTAGAAAATACATTGCAGTGATTTAAGATTTCACTTCTATACTTTACGCATCGTCTTGGGCTAGTAATAATGTACTTAGGCTGTGAAACTAGTAAAGTCCCAGAGTAGGAAACCACAATTTGTGATATTTCTATTTAAATCAACACTCATGAGTGGCCTGGATTTGTACCCTACTCGGCGATAGGCTTTCCACCTATCACGTTATCAGACGGAATCTCGATGGGCTGTGGGTGTACTATTTGCTTGTGATTATCATTTTAGTGATTCAAACGTTAGCTTATATTTTATGTATTAGCCTGGTGTCTCAAATTTGTGCCCGGTATGGCGATAGGCTCGCCCCTATCACATTAAGGGACCGAAATAAATGCGCCGAAAAGTGGGTTTACATCTCTGTCTACCCCTTCGAGGATTACAGGCGTGAGTGTATATGTATGAACGCAGATTGATGTTTTTTGATGTTAGAAGCCGCTAGGTCTATGGCGTCATCTAATGGTAATTGTGTATGTTGCCAGCATTAAAAGGAAATGTAGAGGGAATTCTGTCTCTGGAACTATCACTAACCTTACAAAGCGCAATAGCATAATGCCTTCACGACAGTTTTTTATGAGACAGTGGTATTAAATTGTAGCTCAACCATGAGTTATGGCAAAAGTTACTTTAGGTAAACGAATTTGCTAGCGTTACAGCATGGTTTTTTATGTATGGAATTCAGCGTTCTTATAGTACCAAATTTAGTTTTTGACGTAACCGCTAGAGGCGCGTTATGTTTTGTCATATAAATATTTTACGTTGTCGCTACCGAATATACTTTAAAAAAACTCAATGGTTGAGCTACTGGTCGATCCGGCCTATTCCTGCTACCTGGCTGTACTTTTGAAGTTGTCAATAATCACCACATTGAATATAAGGAAAGTTATAAATAACTTCACTTAATTATACACGGATTTTTGGATGGATTACGTAGCGTAATAGAAAGTAGAAAATGTATAATTACAAAACATTTTCTCCTTTAAAGTAAGTACAACTGAGAAAGGGAATATAATCAATTTAAAATTTTCCCGAATTTTCCGGAAAAATATCAAATGTTTCTATCCGTAAAAACTTAATTAGGACTATTACGAACATTGAATATGAAATGAAAAAATTGCCGAATCAGTCCAGCCGCTCACCAGCGATGCGTTCACATTACAATAATATGTTATTCAAGAGAGTGGAAAGAATATAAAATAAGAGAAAATCATAATTACTTCTTATTGCGCAATAGTGCTTATATTTTTATATTTTATATTTTTTATCTTTATTTGAATGATTCGCTATAAGGCTTAGATCTATTACAGAGGTCAGTGGTGTTTCAAGTGTATTGGTGTCGGAGGGGAGTGAGGTTCCGCCATTTGATACGTAACTCACCCCCCTCCGATTGTGACTTACAGGTAGACTTAAACAAAATAAATAATAGTTGGACATAGTGCTTATATTATGATATTTAGCTATTAGGTGCTTGTCCCACTGCCGGCGAGTAAACGAGGGGTAATCGGCTATTCTCTGGCCTTAGAAGCGTATAAGAAATTTATAGTAATATGTAAAAGAAAACATGCATATTACTAGTTCACCTGACTGTTTCGCTGACTGTTCATCCGAGCCACGCAGCGCCCACGGCTTTGCGATCTCTCGCTCCACTAGATTTTCGCTATCATAATATTCAAGAAAAGACACTTCCTCATTGCTTCTCGTCACCGCTTAGACAAGTAGGTACCTAAAAGTAGTGATTAAATTCAACGAACGGAATGGTTTATGCAATAACTAAACTTACTTTAGTAATTTACAAAAAAATTATTTATTAAAAATGTATAGACATTAAGGAGACTTTCTCTAATTTAATTACATCTAATAATAATAATACGCCAAAAAAAAAATACGCCCAATAGCCAAACACACAAAGTTCTGATCCCACAGTAAGTTAAACGTCGCGGGTATCAAGAACTACGAGGGAATACGGTTCCACAACACCCAGACCCCATACAAATATCTGTCACACAAACATTTGTCTCGGCGTGGGAGTCGAACCCATGAGCTCTCGTTTCACAGCTACTCATCCGCTGGGCCACGGAGGCTGTCATATATAATACGAAATGCGTAAAATCGGAAACTAATGTTAGAAGGGTTTTTTGGCTATTTAAGTAAAGAGAACGTAGGGTAATATAACAGCAAAAAAGTAGTGAACATATAGGTACGTAACTGGTATCTTTAAACAGTTCTTTAAAAATATACATAATTAAGTTTCAGTGTATAGTTGGTGAGATATGCGCTCCGAAACTCATAAAACATGTATCCCTCACTACCCATTCTTTTCAAGTATGGGTTCGAAAATAATTTAAGAAAATTAAAAAACTTTCGAACTAAAATTGGTTTCAATACAATTTGTGTAGCTTTTAACATTTTCGGTTAAATATTAAATTAAAATATAGTTAAATTTACCTGCGACCGCAGAAATGTTTGTCTTTTACAGTGAAAAATCACTAAGAAATACTACTTGAACTTGTTTATGGTGCAATTAAAATTAATTTATGGTGCATGCGTAAATGTTTTCTCTAAGCTCAATAAAGGGACAAAGGCGAAGGGTGAGAGAAAGTTATTGACTTTCTCTCACCCTTCGCAATCTCAGTTTCAATTTACATAATAAAAGAAAAGTATCTATATATGGTTGTATTTTTTGCTAATGCAATGTCCGTAAGCTAATTCTGTAAATTATCATTAATTTTGAATTATAACCGCAAAAGTTCATCGTTAACATTTCTTTCACTTTCACCGTGTGGTTGAAAAGTTTTTTTTATAATTTTGTAATCTAAAATAACCTACTTTTCTGCTCATAATATATTATTCTTCAATAAAGGTAAAAATGCTTCAATAAAGATTAGCTGACACATTTACAGAACTTGCGGTCGCGTCTGGTTCCTTTGCGGTTTGAATTAATGTGGTTTAGTTGTAATGATGTTCTATATTTTTAGAATTTGAATTTTTTGATCTAGATTTTTTGTTGTGCTCTTCAACACAATCAACACTTAAAACATTCATAATCATTTTCCTTCTTTCAGATTGGTTTTATTGATTGATTATACTGTGATGTTGCGAATAAATAATAAATAAGTGAGTACTTTTCGAATAAACTATCTAAAATACATGGTATTGTTTGGGTTCAAATTATTTTAATTGTATTTTTAACCGACTTCAAAAAAGGAGGAGGTTAACAATTCGTCGGAATCTTTTTTTTTATGTATGTTACCCGATTACTCGAAGATGCCTGGACCAATTCGAGAAATTCTTTTTTTGTTTAAAAGGTTATACTTCCCAGGTGGTCCTATTGGCACCAAGTCAGGATCTGATGATGGGATCTTAGAAAAATCAAGTGCAACACTCAAACTTTATAGTGAGGCACAATTTTGTTTTTTTATTGAAGTCGGTGTACTTTTTATGAATTAAAAACCCTTTTACTTATTGATGATCTAGATTTTAGTTGTGTCTTTAACACTTAAAACTGAAAAATGTACAATCTGTTATCTTTTTTCAGATTGGTTTTATTGATTAATTATACTCATGAGATTTGGAATAAATAACTTAGTGATTTCCGAATTCAGTTTCCGAAATATAATTATATCGGTTGAGAGATTGACGCTAATAAAAACTTAAACCACCTAAGGTTGTTTTTGTAAATGTATGGCATAAAAAAGTACCTATGTATAGGGTGGGCACTGCGCCCGCAGAAAACTAATACTGAATGTTTGACCTCTATGGTTGGCTGAGTCAGTTATGCCGTTGACACACTCGCCACAGGACAAACGTCGTGTACGAGTCCTTAATAGTTTTTGACTCACGACACAAGGTATCTTGGAATTTTACCAGACGTACGTACCTATTTTCGTTTGTTAACCTCTTGATCATACTGGTAGTTTTCTCTGTGCTTTCGTGAATATAAACATTTCCAGAGATACGTTAACAGGGTTCAATGCCGCATACCAAGTAGGATTGACAATATAGATTATATCTTCTTAGGGGTATATTCACACACTATTCCTACCTCGGTTATTTGCATACTATGGAGTATCGTCATGGGAGGTAATTTTATATAGATCTATGGAATGGCAGTTGCAACCATTCTGATTGCACTGTATGTGCAATAAAAATGGTTTAACTCTATGTAGATTGAGATAATTTGAGATCATAAAATAAATACCTTTATTGTTTAAAATTAACTATTATTTTACCAGTAATAATATAAACAGGTACTCGTTTCGAAGAAAATTAATGATTTTTTTAACCACTTTTTAAAACATTTTGAAGTTAAATACCATTTTCTTACCGACTTCAAGAAAAGGAGGAGGTTCTCAATACGACGTGTTTTTTTTATGTTTGTTACCTCAGATCTCCGTCATTTATTGACCGATTTGGAAAATTCTTCTTTTACTACAGAGAATATGCTTCCAGATTGGTTCCATAGAATTTTTATCAAAATCGGTTGAGTAGTTTGGTTTTAAAACCAAAATAACTTAAAAAAATATGTTGTCCGAATATACGAAACTGCGAATTTTGCTTTTCTGTGACTTTTTCAGTGGTGTTTTTTTTTGGTACTCTATCCAACGTGCCTATTTTATATTTGTACCACTAAAAAGCAAAAAATAAATTATTACTTTTTAAATAAAAATAAAACCGCCTGGAAAAAACAGAATAATCAGGCATACAAAAAAATATAAAATAGATCCATACTCGGGTTTTATGAATTTAAAAGTAAAGAAAACAACACCGGCACCGACTCCAAAAATAATTGATTTAAATTGTATGTAATTAATTGATGGAAATGTAACCAATTATTTTTTAGTTGTCTGGGTTTTTTCGAAGACGGTTTTATTTAAAAAGTAATAATGTTGACTAAAACACGTTGTAGACTAATATAGTCTCCAAGTTAAAATATTCACGGTACATTTATTTACCTTCAACTAGGAAGATTCGAAAACATGTAAATAAAAGTAATCTAATCATTCTGTTAATATGAAATACTAGCTGTTGCTCGCGGCTCCGCCCGCGTGGAGGTCATGTTTGGGAAAAAAGTATATGATATAAAATACCAATATTCATGTGTTTAACTTAAAAATGTCGGATTTTCATACAAACTTTCATTCCCTATTTTACCCCCTTATGGGTGGTATTTCCAAAAACCCTTCCTAAGTGGATGCCTACGTGATAAAAGGTACCTACTGGCAAAATTTCAAGTCTCTAACCCCAGCCGTTTAGGCTGTGCGTTGATCGATCAGTCAGTCAGTCAGTTTCTTCTTTTATATATACAGATATTTACTTTGAGTTATATTTTTGTTCATATTCGATAAAAAGCGGTTAACTAATACAGTCCTTAATTGTCCTGTACCAGCCCTTTCCCAGATTAATATCTTGTTATCTATTACCGCATCATAACTTTGTCCATCTGTTCGTCCAATCTGCCAGGAAGCGGCTTCATTTACATTTCTAGTAGCGGCTGATGCTATCAACCACACTGCTACGAATAACAATTTGTATGTTAAATAGTCATTGTTTCATATCAAAAAAGTTTATTGCAGTATTATCACCGGTAACTCCCAAACAACCTAATATGAATACAAATTATTGTACATAAGACAAGCTACGTGTTGTTAAAAGATACAAGGTTTATGTAAATCAACGAAAACGATAGTGATAATTTGACGTTGTGTATCTTGGTATAACTAACTGTCGCTAGATATAGCTTAGGCTATATCCCTGAAGGGGCTGTCCGGTTTATATGTTCTACTCGTTTCAACGTTATTAGTAACTTAGCATTTGGATAATTTATGCGTTCGGTCCACTGGTTTAACTTTGAGAATTAATTATTAACACATATTAAGTTTTATTTATAATCAATATATAAAAATAAACCCCTATTTCCCTTGGTCCCGGCATCACGCGTGAACGGCTGGACTGATTTCGCTAATTAGTTTGTTGTATTGGTTATTGTCAGGAGAAGGTATTCGTGAAAGAGAAAAATAAGAAATTTGCGCGAAAAATTTAAGAAAACTTAACGACCATATTAACTTTTCTAATGTAACCTTAGCGCGTTTGACAAAACTGTTTATTGTCATTCGTTTGACTGTTCGCAAAATATAGAAACATGACATACCTTTCAAAACTACTACCACGCGGGCGAAGCCACGGGCAAAAGCTTGTATGATATTATTTATGAAAAATATGAAGGAATACTAACGATATAAGGTACTTCCGGATAATCTGGTAGTCGGTCGCAAGAGACAGGAGAAGGTCGGTCCATCTCAGCCTGTTTGCCCTCAGAGTACGCCACAATAGTCTTCATAGTAGACAATCCCCTCACCAGCCCCGAACGTCTGTCACTCCACCGCATACTCGCATGCCACTCGTTTACAGATGCCATCCAACTCACGCAGAAAACCGTAACGCCGGCAAGTAAGAACTTCGTTACACGTACAAAATTTCTCGCTGTCCCCGCCATATTGAGTTATTTATCATTAGATAAAGCTTATTATTTAAATTTGAAAATACAATAACTTTGCCTATTATTTACTGTCGATGTCGCGGGGTTGTAACATGGCGAAATGTAGTTGTGCGCGCATGCGCTCCGAGCGCGCTACCATGCCGGACTGCGCCGGATCAGCTGATAGCGTATCAACAATGCGTCCCTTGCAGCTAAACGTTCTAAACGCTGGCGGACGTGAAAATCTAGTTTCCTATACTAGTTTTTACTCTCAATTCCTCATGTGAGGGGACGAAGCGAACGCTGCATCTCAACGCCACTGGTTATTTACAAAAACATCAGATTGCGGCAATCTCACACGGAACAAGAAGTTTTATGGCATGTTGAGTAAACCCGTTCATCTGGCAGTTTGTTTAATTGCATAAGATCGATTATACACGCCATGCAATGTAATGGTTAGGTTGTTCGGTTGCCGTGATTTGCCGGAACCGACGCGACTAGACGCAACGCCGCGGCTGCGTCTCATCGGTATGACGCTGTCACTCCTGTGATCACTAAAATAATTTCTACAAGTAAACGACTTTGTTCATCATCAAATTACCATTTACTACTTGTATTACCAATATAAACTGATACTAATGTTAAGATACTGTTTAGAATCTTTTTTCACCGTCTTTCTATATTGTATTATATGACTTAGCAAAACTCTAGTGTACAATAATATTTAGCAAATACATAAGCGATAAGGATCACACAGTAATTATAAAATAACATTAACAATGAATTGGTCCACAATGTAAGTAACGTGTGACACGAATACACTAAATCAATTGATATTTTTATAGTATTTGCTAGAAATAAGACGAAATTAATATATAATGATCACAAGAAAGACAGCGGTCGCCAGAAGTCCGCAAATAACATAGAACAATTTAATAAACACATCAAGATAATAAACGCTTATTCAATAGCTCCAGATTACATCTGAGAGTATTAATTTTATATGACATGCAGCCTACTGTCCTCTTTGTAATTATGACCAATGAAAGCACACAGTTCTTGGAATAAGAATTGCCAACGTTTCATTCATAAACAGAGTTATAAAAAAGTAAATAATTGTTGATTGAAAAGTATTATTATTTATATATTATATGATACTAGCTGTTGCGCGCGGCTCCGCCGCTATTTTTGGTAGAAAAAGTATAGAATACAAGGAGTTGTGTCCTGCACTGGCGCATCTGTACCAAATTACCTACTTATTAGGTGTTATGCCTGAATCTCGAAGAGAGGCCTACTTGCAGCCAAACATCAAAAAGGGTGACCGGTCAGACAGTATGCAATTATTGCCCAATCGCCATAACCTCAGTGATGTTCACCTAATTAATGTATGATTTTGGGAAGATTGAAACTTGTATTTCTTACCAAAAGCCTAAATATGAATGTTCAGACCCCTGACTTGAGGAATTATGGATTGCACATACAAATATTAAAACTTATTTCACCCCCATCAAAATTATTTTTTGAGACGAAAGATAATGTGTAACTTTGAGGATATAATTTATATCTTTGCCAATTTTTAGTACAATCTGTTCAGCCGTTTAGTCGTGAAAAGGTAGCATACCAACAAACAAACAGAGTTATTTATAATATTAGTATCGATTTATATGCCTCAAGTCAGATCCCCTCGAAAATTGTCAATTTCCGTATCTAAATTTGTCAACTTTTGTTTGGATAAAATTAAATTGTAATTTAAGGAATAAGGATTTTTTACTAACATCTAAAGAATTACGATGTAAGAATGCCGGTGAAATATTATCAATAACCTGTACTGCCAATCATAATAAAAAAGATTTTCAATTCATAAAAGTACAACGACTTTAAAAAAACAAATTATGCGTCACTTTAAAATTAGAGAGTTGCCCTAGATTTTTCATCAGATCCTGACTTGGTGCCAATGGGACTACCTGGGAAGTATACCCTTAAAACAAAAAAAAAAAAAAGAATTTCTCGAATCGGTCCAGGCGTCTTCGAGTAATCGGGGAACATACATAAAAAAAGATTACGACGAATTGAGAACCTCCTCCTTTTTTAAAGTCGGTTAAAAAAGCTGAGTCTTGACTGTTGTTAGCGTCTGCATCAAAAATATTTACAAAAAGTGAGGCTAACTTAAAGCCTTGCACGCTGTTACGAAAATTATAAAAATAAAAAGATGTCATAAAAGCTCGCATAACAACTGGAGATTTTAAATAGGTTCTTTTAATACACGTGTATAAAAAACGAAGTTTTATATAACTCAGATTTTACTAACGATTATTTTTTAATAAAGAAGTTTGACGGTGAGACTGAGACGTATCTTGTATATTTGCAATTTTTATTTTAGTCTGTACAAAAATTACTACTATTTTTTCATGAGTATAAAGACAATGAGTATAAAGTTAATAAAAGTTTTTAAGTGCTTGCAGCATGTTATTGGATGAAACTGTTTTATTATTTCTTGTATGTTCTAGCTTTGGATTAACGTATGCGATCGATTTATAACTCTATGAATACTTATGACCAAGAATTTAATTTATCACGACTCATATAGAATACTAAAAATAAGTTTGCTAATAATAAATAAATATTTGGAATATACATCATAACAAAACAAATTTGCGTTGAAGTGAAGCATAAAATTATTTCCTGTGTAAAAAGGCTGAACCACTCACAAAAAGTAACAATATCCTGTGAGAACTACATCGTTTAGCATTATACTTAAAAAACGAGTAGCATTTGCTGACGGCTCCGACACCGCGAAAACTTTTTGTGGAATAATAATAAGGTTTATAGCTGGATATAATTATAGTGTAGTGTAGCTTTCAACTATGGAATAATATTTTTTTAGAATTGATTTAGTAGTTCTTAAGGCAGGGGTAGGTAGATATTCCCTACTAGAACCTTTCATGGATTAGTAACGCACGGAAATCATTTCCAAAATTCTCCTCTAGATTCCTAACGGTATAAATGGGTAAGGAATTAAAACATCATAATTGCATGATTGCCTCGGTGGCGCAGTTGTCATTGTTATGCTGAGGTCTCGGGTTCGATCCCTTTGATCGCGTAAAATGATATTGCGTTTTTCTATTTAGAATACTCAGTGTCAGCCCGGAGCTTGGAATTGTGCCCGGTATGGCGGCAGGCTTGGCTCCTATCACATTATGGCACCGTAATAAATTGGGCGAAAAGTGGGTGTACTAGTTACATCTTCGCCTACCTCTTCGGGGATTACAGGCGTGAGTGTATATGTATGGTTGCTTTATTTATGAAATTAATAAAAGGTCAAACGGTATTTTATTATTTAGATTTACAAGCACTCCTTTTGCATAAATTACTTGAAAGATGCGCAAAGAAATTAATGCAAATTCTAAGCAGTTTGAATGGATAGACGGTGAATATGGCTCTGTATGCGCTATTGAAGTTATCGCAACAGACCCATCTCGTTCGTTAGTCGCACGCGCGGCGCCCCGAGTATTGAACCCACTATCGGCGTTAGAGCGGCAATAGGTCCTAGGGTGTTCGTTTTATGTTACTTGCATATTGCAATTAAAATCATACTAAATGGTTTTAAATCATAACTTTTCTATAATCATCTGATAATACTATTTTTATGTTTATACGGATGCTTTATTCATGCAGATAGACACGTCTGGCTTTTTTTAAAAAGAGAATTAAAGCGTAAAATTTAATCAATTTGAAACCAATCTCACAGCGTGTGAGATTGAGATTGGTGTTCATGTTTTAATGTTTTTTTTAATCCTTCTTCATCTATTTGATTTTTGTATCTTGTAACAAATGCAATAGGAATAAACATTATATACATAGTACAACTTTTACGGCAATCTGAATTGATCTTGATTTATTAATCCCAGTAGTAATAGATTAAAAATTACAATATACAATTAAACATAATATAGTACAAACTACAAACTATAACCATTATTTTTATTTAATTTTATTTTTATTTATTAGGCACAGAAACAATGTACAAATCTAACATACAAAATACGTTATAACATTTTTACATCTATACACCGATAAAATCCGCGCATAACATTCAAATGATACTAATTAAAATGATAAAACTGCAAACGAGATTTACAGTAGTTTTAAATTTTTAATGTTTATACACTGTATTATACACTTTATTACTGTTTTTAGGAAAGGGGAGTGAGAATTAGAAACAAATAACAAAAAAGACTATACAACACTGTGTTACTTTGTCATGGTCACTATTAAGGTTATGATGTTGTATCTTTTACGGTCTACATTTCCTGTGAGTAGAGTATACCTAGTCTACTACAATTAGTTAATGCGTATCGTGGTTATTGGCGTATTATGGTGTCTGCAATATTTATCTACATTGTTGATTAGAATGAAAATGAATGTACATGTAGAGCTATGGTTATGTTGCGTTTATGTTTACATTACTGGCCATTCGATTTTTAATTAAGCGATTATTAAAATAGCCTAATGATTGAAGAGTTGAACAACTGATGTCCACAAATAGTAACTAATAATATCAGCTTTTAATAATGATGATAAATAATATTATGATATAGTACACTCTTGGCCACAAACTCGAACACTTCGTAAAAAGTAAGTTTTTGTTTAATGCAAAATAACTAGATGGCAGTACTTAATATACTCCTGTTCTACGTATCTTTACGAACATGATATATGAGATACTATTTGCATGATCATAAGATATAAAGAAAAAATACTGGTAGAAACTACCCTTAAGTGAAAGCGTTGTTTGAAGATATCAAGCTGTGAATAAATGTCGAAGAGCAAGAAGTCGTGGCTTTATTTAGTGTTAAAATCAATTTAATTGACTGTCGTGGCTTGCAAATTGTTTGCTCGTGTTCCCAGAGTTGTAAGGGCTCACGACTTCTAATTCCATGGCTAGGTGAAACCCTGACTACTAAGTCTCTTTGTTGTTTTGCCACACAATATATTGAATTTATTTACGCACTCTTGTTGTTAAAGCTTTTTACTCCATTTTCTCTCGCCAACAAGGCTCTTTATTTTGTTACTTGTGGTTTGATTTTAATTATTTATTTTAGTCTATTTGATTTTTTATATTTTGTTCAAATTCTTTGCGCTTTGTTTCTCACGTAGCGTTCTGAGACATATAGCTTGAAAACTTATAATAGAATATCACCTTCAGTGATGTAGAGTGATGTAACCTATAGAGATAGATACCTTAATTTTAAACGTCTGTATAAGTACCTACTTAAAGGATTTTGGTTTCTATTGCAAGATGTATAATCTATACAATAATAAAACTGCAGGGGCACTTTGTCTGTACGTTAAATATTTTTGCAAATTTTTGATTGTAATGTGTTTGTTTTATAATTAATATAAAACCCAAAATATATTTTTTTAATTATTATTTGTCTATCTGTCAAGGTATCACCTATAAAGTACTGTAGGTATTACTACCGCGCTGGCCTAATGCGGGTTGGTAGAATTCACATACTTTCGAAATTCGTATAAGAATTCTCAGATATGCAGGTTTCCTCACGATGTTTTCCTTCACCGTTAAAGCAAGCGATAATTAACATTTAATACACACAAAACTTTAGAAAAGTCAGAGGTGTGTGCCACTTGGGTTTCGAACATACGACTTTCGTGTTGACAGTCCGTACCAACCAACTAGGCTGTCGCTGCTTCTAAATTTGGTTAATACAATCAAAAGTTATGAGTATTTACTATTTATAGTTCAGAATAGCTGTATTACGGTGATGCGGCGTGGTGAGACATGATGTGATATAATTAGTAAAAGCTACCAAGCTAGCTCCCAAAAATAGCATTCACGTGGGCGGAGCCGCGGTCAGCAGCTAGTATACATATATAAAACGTGTCTTATTAAATTTAACATAATTTATACTTGATGATAAATTGAAAATATGTCACAACATTACGATATAAAAGGTCTATTAAGTCCCACCCGTAAACATCATTAGGTATTTTATTTGCAATTCAGAAAACGCGTTCGTAAATAGTAACCGAACAATGTTACATTTGCGGTAGAGGCGTTAAAAGAGAAAATGCCCTGTGGTCAATATAAATTGATTCTACAATGCGGTATTGAGTGGTCGTTACGGTGATATGTGAGGGCACACTCACATTTTAAGTGTTATTCCTTATAGGACCAGTGGAACATTTTGAAAACTGTGTGCGGCGACATTCTTATGTCCAAAATATATAAAGTTAGTTAACTGTTGTTAGTTTACAACAGGTTAAAGGCTTTTGAATATGTAGAGGTAAATACACCCTATTTATTTTCTAAACTTTTGTAACTCTGTCGCATGGGAAGTTTCAAAAGACCTGCATTTTTTATAAAGCTGCCCGGCGTATTAATCAATAAATCAAGACGCATCTATAATCCGGCTTATTTGACTTAAATTTATCGCGTTATTTTTATATAATATTAGATGATCTGATGATGTTACAGGAAACAATTAAAATTGTTATAAAAATTATTCTCAAGTATGCGATTCCGATATTTAAAAATGTTTGGATCTTAAAAGTTTTAGTATGTATGACATTTTATGATAGTCCATTTATTGACTTTTAGTAGGAGTGATAATAATGAATCGCATTTGAAATATCCGTAATAATTCTTATACAAATCATATTTTTAAATAATTTTGCATTGATAGGTCAACCTATCTCAATTTCTTTAAAATTGATATAAAAATAGCAGTGAGCCGTGCGGGGTAACACTTGATTGATGTTTTTTTCATGCGATTTAAGTACATGGCTATTGAACATTATGGGTCGTGAAAAACCTTACTGCGTCACAATTTCTGAGAGCTTTGTAAGTACTTAAGACTGTCATTTTTATAATGTGTATGGATTGCCGCTTCAGTGTAATAAAAACATTGCCGGGACAAAAAGGTTGCAAACGAAGGTTGAAGGCGGGATATTCCTTTTTTTGCCTGCATCGCGGTTGCAAGCTCAATAAACCAATTTGCGACGCCACTGATGTCGGTGATACTGTGATGATATTTTATAGGCCTTTGTTTCGGCGATTGTCGGCAAAGAATGAGGACAGAGACCTTCTAAGGTAAATTAAATGATAGTTTTCCAATTTAAATACTAGCCGACTGTTTTGGTTAAACAATTTCAATACTGTAGTGTATAAATCTATTTTTTTATCGAATTCATAATTTTCTCTCTGGGATCCGAGCCAAGTTTTGAGTTAATTGTGCATTGATTAGAAATCAAAAGGTTTACATTTTCAGTTGCTTTATACACTAACGCTAGTTAAGTTAAACGTCTTGGATCATCATGCGTTCGATGATGTTCAGTCAAATGTCATTCAATTTCGATACATGCGTTACGCATATAATATGCATAAGATAGCGCTGTAAAAGTAAAGCAACAACCACAAGCTAAGTAGCTTGCGGTTGTAGCTGCTTTAACACATACAAGTGTATGTGTTAAAATGCAAGAGGAAAGTTAATGCGTCCGAGTGTGGACATAGCTTTAGATCAAAGTGCTGATGAGTTGGAAGTACAGGAGATAAGACCGCGACACAATACAGCCAATGTTTCGCTTTTGAGTACACTAATTAATTAGTAAGGTAAATATTATTCTATAAAAAGCCGGTGATAAATTTTTGTCACGTTTACTTTTTACGTAAACGGTGATGGGACACGTAGCATTAATATTAGAAATACAACGTCACGCTATGATTAGCATTTGATAGCGTCTGATAGTAGTTTATGTCTATTTTACGACGACAGATTTTTATATATAATAAATTATGATAACTTGGTAGACGATCTCGGTTTTACATATAGTGTGTAACTGGAACAACAATTGACCCTGCGTTAGTTGAACATGCATTATAAATGTGGTAGTGGGTACGTGGGATCTTAACTGTTTTCATATTGTTGCATAGGTAGGTTACTCGCACGCTACAGTTACTGCCAAGTGTCTTCTCGCTCAGTAAACGTTTAGCACGTTTTTGTGATGTCTGTCTGTCTGTCTGTCTGTCTGTCTGTCTGTCTGTCTGTCTGTCTGTCTGTCTGTCTGTCTGTCTGTCTGTCTGTCTGTCTGTCTGTCTGTCTGTCTGTCTGTCTGTCTGTCTGTCTGTCTGTCTGTCTGTCTGTCTGTCTGTCTGTCTGTCTGTCTGTCTGTCTGTCTGTCTGTCTGTCTGTCTGTCTGTCTGTCTGTCTGTCTGTCTGTCTGTCTGTCTGTCTGTCTGTCTGTCTGTCTGTCTGTCTGTCTGTCTGTCTGTCTGTCTGTCTGTCTGTCTGTCTGTCTGTCTGTCTGTCTGTCTGTCTGTCTGTCTGTCTGTCTGTCTGTCTGTCTGTCTGTCTGTCTGTCTGTCTGTCTGTCTGTCTGTCTGTCTGTCTGTCTGTCTGTCTGTCTGTCTGTCTGTCTGTCTGTCTGTCTGTCTGTCTGTCTGTCTGTCTGTCTGTCTGTCTGTCTGTCTGTCTGTCTGTCTGTCTGTCTGTCTGTCTGTCTGTCTGTCTGTCTGTCTGTCTGTCTGTCTGTCTGTCTGTCTGTCTGTCTGTCTGTCTGTCTGTCTGTCTGTCTGTCTGTCTGTCTGTCTGTCTGTCTGTCTGTCTGTCTGTCTGTCTGTCTGTCTGTCTGTCTGTCTGTCTGTCTGTCTGTCTGTCTGTCTGTCTGTCTGTCTGTCTGTCTGTCTGTCTGTCTGTCTGTCTGTCTGTCTGTCTGTCTGTCTGTCTGTCTGTCTGTCTGTCTGTCTGTCTGTCTGTCTGTCTGTCTGTCTGTCTGTCTGTCTGTCTGTCTGTCTGTCTGTCTGTCTGTCTGTCTGTCTGTCTGTCTGTCTGTCTGTCTGTCTGTCTGTCTGTCTGTCTGTCTGTCTGTCTGTCTGTCTGTCTGTCTGTCTGTCTGTCTGTCTGTCTGTCTGTCTGTCTGTCTGTCTGTCTGTCTGTCTGTCTGTCTGTCTGTCTGTCTGTCTGTCTGTCTGTCTGTCTGTCTGTCTGTCTGTCTGTCTGTCTGTCTGTCTGTCTGTCTGTCTGTCTGTCTGTCTGTCTGTCTGTCTGTCTGTCTGTCTGTCTGTCTGTCTGTCTGTCTGTCTGTCTGTCTGTCTGTCTGTCTGTCTGTCTGTCTGTCTGTCTGTCTGTCTGTCTGTCTGTCTGTCTGTCTGTCTGTCTGTCTGTCTGTCTGTCTGTCTGTCTGTCTGTCTGTCTGTCTGTCTGTCTGTCTGTCTGTCTGTCTGTCTGTCTGTCTGTCTGTCTGTCTGTCTGTCTGTCTGTCTGTCTGTCTGTCTGTCTGTCTGTCTGTCTGTCTGTCTGTCTGTCTGTCTGTCTGTCTGTCTGTCTGTCTGTCTGTCTGTCTGTCTGTCTGTCTGTCTGTCTGTCTGTCTGTCTGTCTGTCTGTCTGTCTGTCTGTCTGTCTGTCTGTCTGTCTGTCTGTCTGTCTGTCTGTCTGTCTGTCTGTCTGTCTGTCTGTCTGTCTGTCTGTCTGTCTGTCTGTCTGTCTGTCTGTCTGTCTGTCTGTCTGTCTGTCTGTCTGTCTGTCTGTCTGTCTGTCTGTCTGTCTGTCTGTCTGTCTGTCTGTCTGTCTGTCTGTCTGTCTGTCTGTCTGTCTGTCTGTCTGTCTGTCTGTCTGTCTGTCTGTCTGTCTGTCTGTCTGTCTGTCTGTCTGTCTGTCTGTCTGTCTGTCTGTCTGTCTGTCTGTCTGTCTGTCTGTCTGTCTGTCTGTCTGTCTGTCTGTCTGTCTGTCTGTCTGTCTGTCTGTCTGTCTGTCTGTCTGTCTGTCTGTCTGTCTGTCTGTCTGTCTGTCTGTCTGTCTGTCTGTCTGTCTGTCTGTCTGTCTGTCTGTCTGTCTGTCTGTCTGTCTGTCTGTCTGTCTGTCTGTCTGTCTGTCTGTCTGTCTGTCTGTCTGTCTGTCTGTCTGTCTGTCTGTCTGTCTGTCTGTCTGTCTGTCTGTCTGTCTGTCTGTCTGTCTGTCTGTCTGTCTGTCTGTCTGTCTGTCTGTCTGTCTGTCTGTCTGTCTGTCTGTCTGTCTGTCTGTCTGTCTGTCTGTCTGTCTGTCTGTCTGTCTGTCTGTCTGTCTGTCTGTCTGTCTGTCTGTCTGTCTGTCTGTCTGTCTGTCTGTCTGTCTGTCTGTCTGTCTGTCTGTCTGTCTGTCTGTCTGTCTGTCTGTCTGTCTGTCTGTCTGTCTGTCTGTCTGTCTGTCTGTCTGTCTGTCTGTCTGTCTGTCTGTCTGTCTGTCTGTCTGTCTGTCTGTCTGTCTGTCTGTCTGTCTGTCTGTCTGTCTGTCTGTCTGTCTGTCTGTCTGTCTGTCTGTCTGTCTGTCTGTCTGTCTGTCTGTCTGTCTGTCTGTCTGTCTGTCTGTCTGTCTGTCTGTCTGTCTGTCTGTCTGTCTGTCTGTCTGTCTGTCTGTCTGTCTGTCTGTCTGTCTGTCTGTCTGTCTGTCTGTCTGTCTGTCTGTCTGTCTGTCTGTCTGTCTGTCTGTCTGTCTGTCTGTCTGTCTGTCTGTCTGTCTGTCTGTCTGTCTGTCTGTCTGTCTGTCTGTCTGTCTGTCTGTCTGTCTGTCTGTCTGTCTGTCTGTCTGTCTGTCTGTCTGTCTGTCTGTCTGTCTGTCTGTCTGTCTGTCTGTCTGTCTGTCTGTCTGTCTGTCTGTCTGTCTGTCTGTCTGTCTGTCTGTCTGTCTGTCTGTCTGTCTGTCTGTCTGTCTGTCTGTCTGTCTGTCTGTCTGTCTGTCTGTCTGTCTGTCTGTCTGTCTGTCTGTCTGTCTGTCTGTCTGTCTGTCTGTCTGTCTGTCTGTCTGTCTGTCTGTCTGTCTGTCTGTCTGTCTGTCTGTCTGTCTGTCTGTCTGTCTGTCTGTCTGTCTGTCTGTCTGTCTGTCTGTCTGTCTGTCTGTCTGTCTGTCTGTCTGTCTGTCTGTCTGTCTGTCTGTCTGTCTGTCTGTCTGTCTGTCTGTCTGTCTGTCTGTCTGTCTGTCTGTCTGTCTGTCTGTCTGTCTGTCTGTCTGTCTGTCTGTCTGTCTGTCTGTCTGTCTGTCTGTCTGTCTGTCTGTCTGTCTGTCTGTCTGTCTGTCTGTCTGTCTGTCTGTCTGTCTGTCTGTCTGTCTGTCTGTCTGTCTGTCTGTCTGTCTGTCTGTCTGTCTGTCTGTCTGTCTGTCTGTCTGTCTGTCTGTCTGTCTGTCTGTCTGTCTGTCTGTCTGTCTGTCTGTCTGTCTGTCTGTCTGTCTGTCTGTCTGTCTGTCTGTCTGTCTGTCTGTCTGTCTGTCTGTCTGTCTGTCTGTCTGTCTGTCTGTCTGTCTGTCTGTCTGTCTGTCTGTCTGTCTGTCTGTCTGTCTGTCTGTCTGTCTGTCTGTCTGTCTGTCTGTCTGTCTGTCTGTCTGTCTGTCTGTCTGTCTGTCTGTCTGTCTGTCTGTCTGTCTGTCTGTCTGTCTGTCTGTCTGTCTGTCTGTCTGTCTGTCTGTCTGTCTGTCTGTCTGTCTGTCTGTCTGTCTGTCTGTCTGTCTGTCTGTCTGTCTGTCTGTCTGTCTGTCTGTCTGTCTGTCTGTCTGTCTGTCTGTCTGTCTGTCTGTCTGTCTGTCTGTCTGTCTGTCTGTCTGTCTGTCTGTCTGTCTGTCTGTCTGTCTGTCTGTCTGTCTGTCTGTCTGTCTGTCTGTCTGTCTGTCTGTCTGTCTGTCTGTCTGTCTGTCTGTCTGTCTGTCTGTCTGTCTGTCTGTCTGTCTGTCTGTCTGTCTGTCTGTCTGTCTGTCTGTCTGTCTGTCTGTCTGTCTGTCTGTCTGTCTGTCTGTCTGTCTGTCTGTCTGTCTGTCTGTCTGTCTGTCTGTCTGTCTGTCTGTCTGTCTGTCTGTCTGTCTGTCTGTCTGTCTGTCTGTCTGTCTGTCTGTCTGTCTGTCTGTCTGTCTGTCTGTCTGTCTGTCTGTCTGTCTGTCTGTCTGTCTGTCTGTCTGTCTGTCTGTCTGTCTGTCTGTCTGTCTGTCTGTCTGTCTGTCTGTCTGTCTGTCTGTCTGTCTGTCTGTCTGTCTGTCTGTCTGTCTGTCTGTCTGTCTGTCTGTCTGTCTGTCTGTCTGTCTGTCTGTCTGTCTGTCTGTCTGTCTGTCTGTCTGTCTGTCTGTCTGTCTGTCTGTCTGTCTGTCTGTCTGTCTGTCTGTCTGTCTGTCTGTCTGTCTGTCTGTCTGTCTGTCTGTCTGTCTGTCTGTCTGTCTGTCTGTCTGTCTGTCTGTCTGTCTGTCTGTCTGTCTGTCTGTCTGTCTGTCTGTCTGTCTGTCTGTCTGTCTGTCTGTCTGTCTGTCTGTCTGTCTGTCTGTCTGTCTGTCTGTCTGTCTGTCTGTCTGTCTGTCTGTCTGTCTGTCTGTCTGTCTGTCTGTCTGTCTGTCTGTCTGTCTGTCTGTCTGTCTGTCTGTCTGTCTGTCTGTCTGTCTGTCTGTCTGTCTGTCTGTCTGTCTGTCTGTCTGTCTGTCTGTCTGTCTGTCTGTCTGTCTGTCTGTCTGTCTGTCTGTCTGTCTGTCTGTCTGTCTGTCTGTCTGTCTGTCTGTCTGTCTGTCTGTCTGTCTGTCTGTCTGTCTGTCTGTCTGTCTGTCTGTCTGTCTGTCTGTCTGTCTGTCTGTCTGTCTGTCTGTCTGTCTGTCTGTCTGTCTGTCTGTCTGTCTGTCTGTCTGTCTGTCTGTCTGTCTGTCTGTCTGTCTGTCTGTCTGTCTGTCTGTCTGTCTGTCTGTCTGTCTGTCTGTCTGTCTGTCTGTCTGTCTGTCTGTCTGTCTGTCTGTCTGTCTGTCTGTCTGTCTGTCTGTCTGTCTGTCTGTCTGTCTGTCTGTCTGTCTGTCTGTCTGTCTGTCTGTCTGTCTGTCTGTCTGTCTGTCTGTCTGTCTGTCTGTCTGTCTGTCTGTCTGTCTGTCTGTCTGTCTGTCTGTCTGTCTGTCTGTCTGTCTGTCTGTCTGTCTGTCTGTCTGTCTGTCTGTCTGTCTGTCTGTCTGTCTGTCTGTCTGTCTGTCTGTCTGTCTGTCTGTCTGTCTGTCTGTCTGTCTGTCTGTCTGTCTGTCTGTCTGTCTGTCTGTCTGTCTGTCTGTCTGTCTGTCTGTCTGTCTGTCTGTCTGTCTGTCTGTCTGTCTGTCTGTCTGTCTGTCTGTCTGTCTGTCTGTCTGTCTGTCTGTCTGTCTGTCTGTCTGTCTGTCTGTCTGTCTGTCTGTCTGTCTGTCTGTCTGTCTGTCTGTCTGTCTGTCTGTCTGTCTGTCTGTCTGTCTGTCTGTCTGTCTGTCTGTCTGTCTGTCTGTCTGTCTGTCTGTCTGTCTGTCTGTCTGTCTGTCTGTCTGTCTGTCTGTCTGTCCTGTCTGTCCTGTCTGTCCTGTCTGTCCTGTCTGTCTGTCCTGTCTGTCCTGTCTGTCTGTCTGTCTGTCTGTCTGTCTGTCTTATGATACGATCCTGGTGGTCCGGGAAACTCGCAGAGATGAAGCAGGAGGTCATCACCCGGAGGAGGAGAATCCGATGCGCAGCGCCGATCCGGGGAGACAAGGTCGTCGATGAGTACCTGCAATCAAAAGAAAGATATAAGAATGAAACCAATAGGGTACAAGTAGAAAGCTGGAAGGAATTTCGTAGGAAACAGGACAAGGAAAACATATAGTGATCACAAAGGTGTCTAAGAGACAAGAAGACCTGCCATTAGCTAGAAATGGAGAGCCCCTAAGGAGTCTGCAGAAACATTTTATCCAGATGACAAAGAGGAAAAAGACAATGCAGAACACCAGCAGATGAGGAAAACATCTTAACGAGTAAATGACGAATTCAATGCCGAGTACCATGACCCACCATTTTCACTAGACGAACTAAGTGTGGTTGTTATAGCTTCAACCCAAAGAAAGCCCCGGGAGTCTAACGGCAGATATTTGTAAGCAAGCAATAAATAAGTACCCAGAATCGTACATATCACAGGCAAACAAACGTCAAGAACTAGACCACTTCACGTCCACCTGGAAGGAGGCAACAGTCATCGTCCTCCGAAAACCTGCTTGAAAGATGTCCAGTTAACATCAGAAGGGTCATAGATAGCTACCTCGAGGGCAGAAAAGTCAGACTAAGATGGACTTACCAACAAATATGTTAAAGGTACACCGAAAATAATAAAACTGACTTCAAAAAAACTCCAAACAATAAATGATAATACAACTATCACCACAGATTGTAATAACTATTAAATAATCAATTAATACCAAGGTATCAATACCGGTAGATCAAGTCATAAAATATCTACCTGTGACTACTCACGTTATCTCTTCCGAAACACAAGCAATGGACAGCACACTACTACAACTATAGAACTGATTCAAGAGGAGGTAGATTCTCAGCGTATATCCACAATGATTTGAAACATAGTTTATCTGAATCAGAATACTTGGAAGGAAACATCTACTTATGGATACAGTTAGAAAGCTATGCGCTAGAAGTTGGAGTTGTATGTAACCCAGGTGACACTGACTTTAAGGATTTCTGCGAAGAATATGATTCTTAGCTACAACGAAAGAAAAGGGCTTTTTTTTGTCGCGAGGAAAGCGTTTTATTACTGCCGCCCGCTCCGGAGGGAAGCGGATTAAGAATAAAACGGGCATGCTGGACTAGCCGGTCTTACGACCCAGAATCCCCCTCGCACGGATGATGGCTATACGTGCTGCCGCTGGGCAGAGACCCTAACCCCTATGGACACCCCACCCGACACTACCAACTAAAACCCCGCGGTGGCCTTCTTCGGCGCTTGCGGAGCGATCCCGGGGTATTCTAAGGAGTGCTAGAATTGCTGCCGGAACCCCCCTGCGCGGTGCCTTGTACGGGCCCATCTCCATGTGGGGCTTAGGAGCCCCTGCGCACCGAACAACGACAGCTAACGAGGCCTTACCACCCGCGCTGCCGTCATCAATCAAAAAAAAGATATGAGAATGAAGCCAAGAGGGCACAAGTACAGAGCTGGAAGGAGTTCTGTAGTAAACAGGACAAGGAAAACATATGGGAAGGGGTATATAGAGTGATCAGAAAGGTGTCCAAGAGACAAGAAGACCTGCCATTAACTAGAAATTGAGTGCCCCTAAGTACGAAGAAGTCGGCAAAATTGGCACCGGCAAACTAGACTCGTTCTGGCCAGTCTACCAGGCAGAAATGCTAGCCCTCCACAGAGCGGTGGAGGAAGCAGTTAAGTGCAAGGCAGACCAGTGCAGCATCCTAAGCGATTCGAGGGTGGTCCAGGAAACTCACCAAGGTTAAGCAGGAAGTCATCACCCGGAGGAGGAGAATCCGATGAGCAGCGCCGATCCGGAGAGCAAAGGTCGTCGATGAGTACCTGCAATCAAAAAAAAGATATGAGAATGAAGCCAAGAGGGCACAAGTACAGAGCTGGAAGGAGTTCTGTAGTAAACAGGACAAGGAAAATATATGGGAAGGGGTATATAGAGTGATCAAAAAGGTGTCGAAGAGATAAGAAGACCTGCCATAAACTAGAAATTGAGTGCCCCTAAGTACGAAGAAGTCTGCAAAATTGGCACCGGCAAACTAGACTCGTTCTGGCCAGTCTACCAGGCAGAAATGCTGGCCCTCCACAGAGCGATGGAGGAAGCAGTTAAGTGCAAGGCAGACCAGTGCAGCATCCTAAGCGATTCGAGGGTGGTCCAGGAAACTCACCAAGATTAAGCAGGAAGTCATGACCCCTGAGGAGGAGAATCCGATGAGCAGCGCCGATCCGGAGAGCAAAGGTCGTCGATGAGTACCTGCAATCAAAGAAAGATATGAGAATGAAGCCAAGAGGGCACAAGTACAGAGCTGGAAGGAGTTCTGTAGTAAACAGGACAAGGAAAACATATGGGAAGGGGTATATAGAGTGATCAGAAAGGTGTCCAAGAGACAAGAAGACCTGCCATTAACTAGAAATTGAGTGCCCCTAAGTACGAAGAAGTCGGCAAAATTGGCACCGGCAAACTAGACTCGTTCAAGTACGAAGAAGTCGGCAAAATTGGCACCGGCAAACTAGACTCGTTCTGGCCAGTCTACCAGGCAGAAATGCTGGCCCTCCACAGAGCGGTGGAGGAAGCAGTTAAGTGCAAGGCAGACCAGTGCAGCATCCTAAGCGATTCGAGAGTGGTCCAGGAAACTCACCAAGATTAAGCAGGAAGTCATCACCCGGAGGAGGAGAATCCGATGAGCAGCGCCGATCCGGAGAGCAAAGGTCGTCGATGAGTACCTGCAATCAAAGAAAGATATGAGAATGAAGCCAAGAGGGCACAAGTACAGAGCTGGAAGGAGTTCTGTAGTAAACAGGACAAGGAAAACATATGGGAAGGGGTATATAGAGTGATCAGAAAGGTGTCCAAGAGACAAGACCTGCCATTAACTAGAAATTGAGTGCCCCTAAGTACGAAGAAGTCGGCAAAATTGGCACCGGCAAACTAGACTAGTTCTGGCCAGTCTACCAGGCAGAAATGCTGGCCCTCCACAGAGCGGTGGAGGAAGCAGTTAAGTGCAAGGCAGACCAGTGCAGCATCCTAAGTGATTCGAGGGTGGTCCAGGAAACTCACCAAGATTAAGCAGGAAGTCATCACCCGGAGGAGGAGAATCCGATGAGCAGCGCCGATCCGGAGAGCAAAGGTCGTCGATGAGTACCTGCCATCAAAAAAAAGATATGAGAATGAAGCCAAGAGGGCACAAGTACAGAGCTGGAAGGAGTTCTGTAGTAAACAGGACAAGGAAAATATATGGGAAGGGGTATATAGAGTGATCAGAAAGGTGTCCAAGAGACAAGAAGTCCTGCCATTAACTAGAAATTGAGTGCCCCTAAGTACGAAGAAGTCGGCAAAATTGGCACCGGCAAACTAGACTCTTTCTGGCCAGTCTACCAGGCAGAAATGCTGGCCCTCCACAGAGCGGTGGAGGAAGCAGTTAAGTGCAAGGCAGACCAGTGCAGCATCCTAAGCGATTAGAGGGTGGTCCAGGAAACACGCCAAGATTAAGCAGGAAGCCATCACCCGGAGGAGGAGAATCCGATGAGCAGCGCCGATCCGGAGAGCAAAGGTCATCGATGAGTACCTGCAATCAAAAGAAAGATATGAGAATGAAGCCAAGAGAGCACAATTACAGAGCTGGAAGGAGTTCTGTAGTAAACAGGACAAGGAAAATATATGGGAAGGGGTATTATATAGAGTGATCAGAAAGGTGTCCAAGAGACAAGAAGACCTGCCATTAACTAGAAATTGAGTGCCCCTAAGTACGAAGAAGTCGGCAAAATTGGCACCGGCAAACTAGACTCGTTCTGGCCAGTCTACCAGGCAGAAATGCTGGCCCTCCACAGAGCGGTGGAGGAAGCAGTTAAATGCAAGGCAGACCAGTGCAGCATCCTAAGCCTGTAAAAAGCCCAGAGCTTGAAATAGAAATAGGTATTGAAATAAATGTAAATAATTTAAGACAAAATTATTGCAAACAAGTTAATTAGAGATAAGTTAATAAAGTATTGTAAGAAAGTAGCAGTCAGTGTAGCAAACAAATAAGTTAAGCTAGATATATAATATAGAATAAGAAACAATTCAAAGTGCTATTTAAGAGGGATACCTTAAACGGCAGATTAACGATGATCGCCACTGTATTGATCAATTTAATGTCAGTTGGTCACCGAGGTAAGTAAGGTCGATGGACTTCCTGCAGACAGTTCATTATTAGCTGCAACATAAAAATATAAATTATTATCCACCCCCCTTAAATATTATCTTCATCTTTCCACACTCACGCACACGAGGAGGCTAAAGCTCCAAATATACTCAACATCATACATGTGCCAGGAGTCCTGATAATCCTGACATCACTTTTTTACACTGAATTAGCAGAGCCAAGCTCCACGCTGGCATCAGCAGAGCCAAGCTCCACGCTGGCATCAGCAGAGCCAAGCTCCACGCTGGCATCAGCAGAGCCAAGCTCCACGCTGGCATCAGCAGAGCCAAGCTCCACGCTGGCATCAGCAGAGCCAAGCTCCACGCTGGCATCAGCAGAGCCAAGCTCCACGCTGGCATCAGCAGAGCCAAGCTCCACGCTGGCATCAGCAGAGCCAAGCTCCACGCTGGCATCAGCAGAGCCAAGCTCCACGCTGGCATCAGCAGAGCCAAGCTCCACGCTGGCATCAGCAGAGCCAAGCTCCACGCTGGCATCAGCAGAGCCAAGCTCCACGCTGGCATCAGCAGAGCCAAGCTCCACGCTGGCATCAGCAGAGCCAAGCTCCACGCTGGCATCAGCAGAGCCAAGCTCCACGCTGGCATCAGCAGAGCCAAGCTCCACGCTGGCATCAGCAGAGCCAAGCTCCACGCTGGCATCAGCAGAGCCAAGCTCCACGCTGGCATCAGCAGAGCCAAGCTCCACGCTGGCATCAGCAGAGCCAAGCTCCACGCTGGCATCAGCAGAGCCAAGCTCCACGCTGGCATCAGCAGAGCCAAGCTCCACGCTGGCATCAGCAGAGCCAAGCTCCACGCTGGCATCAGCAGAGCCAAGCTCCACGCTGGCATCAGCAGAGCCAAGCTCCATGCTGGCACAAAAACATCAGCAGAGCTAAGCCATCCACCCAATATGTGTTTTCATCGATGGCCCGAGTGTTTTTTTTCCATTTGACACACCCGCGATCAACTCATAATAATCGCAAATCATCATAGTGACGATACGACACAGGCTACATAATTTTTTTCCAATAATCTGCAAATGAAAACATTACTCATTCTCAAAAATTGGCTTCACGCGATTCTGGACACCAATGTCCGTTTTTAGTTTCAGTCATATACCCTGTAGCTGCTTAGCAATGTCAAGGGGCGAGTGGCCTTAATTATTTATGCTGATCCACACGGCTGCAACACACAAATTCATTAAAACAAATGTCAATTATATTATCTGACCACCCCATGGACCCCATCGATATCCGGTAGACCAATCTTTCATAGGCTTAAATTTCTAAGCACAGAAATTCACGTGTCCGTCTCGACCAATCCTGACTAATAAAAGTCTGGAACTTAAAGAGCCAACCCAATCTATTTTAAGTAGTTTAAGCAGTTAAGAACACGATGTTTTATGCATTGTCATTAACATATACAAGGTCCGGTACAAAAAAGGCCAGATATTACCCACAAGGTCCAGTACACATAAGGCTAGACATCACGCATAAAGTCCAGTACACATTAAGCTAGACATTACGCATAACGTCCAGTACATAAAAGGTTCATATGAATAACGGAGGCATCACTATATCACATGTCCACAAGGTCTTGCATACGCAGCGGCGCACGTCACGTGCAGCGACGCACGTGGCGATTTCTTGCAGTGGCGCATTGTAATGCCTTCATGCCTCAAATGCCACCATCATGTTCCAAGAACACCACACATGACAATAGTCCCTCAGTCCGCTGCCCAGAGGTACGTCCCGCAGTCCTTACTCAACATATATTATATATGCACACACGGCAAGCGTGACGCCCTGACGCGCCGATAGCGCATCGTGCATAGCGCACGCGCATCGTTGTACAGTATTAGCGTGCTGATCGCGCCGCCGTGAGCATATCGTACGCGCATCTGTTAAAAAAACTATACACGCCATTAATTAGCTGCACCAAGGGCAAGCTCATGTAATCAAGGTCAATGCCACAGGCAGCTTCACGAATGCAAGCGCGCATGACAGCCCAAGGTACAGTACAAGACATTAACAGCAAAAGAAAAGTGAAGCAACTGTGTCAGAAGCACAAGCGTGCACTCAAGTACCACCAACACAGACCTCACAAATTACAAAATAATTTGATAAAAGTAATTTAACTCATTACTCATATTTCGATGTCATGAGGGAGGCCTGAAACCGCTATTTACTCTTAGTAAATAGCGGTTTCAGGCTAGCAACATAACTGGCTATAATGTACTTCAAAATTAAAAAGAAATGTATTGCGAATCATAGAATTCCGGACTTCTAAAATTCGCCACACAACATGGCAAAGATTTATAGTAAACAGCAACTATTAAGTTGTCTCTTTCTAATGCTTTAGAATGTAAATTATATGTAAATCTCTTGGTCCGAAACGTCAAACGATACTGTTCTATAAGTTTCCGTCGAAAATCCTACTAGTATTTACTTCAAGGCCTATTACCTACCTATAACAATTAAAATTATAATGAAAATCGTGCGGGCGGATACCGAAGCAAAGCGCCATAATGTTTTATGCGTTCCAATGATTAAGATCAAAATTGTATAGACTAGTTCGCATTAATAACACATAAAATCTGCTATTTAATAGCAAAGTGTTTATTTAAAACATCTGTTTCGACTCAGCTCGTCAAAATAAAGATTTTGTCCAAACAACAATCACAAACATTATGTCACATTAAATCGACTTATCACCAAGCAGGTATTGGCTCCTGTAATCTTAGTATTTGTTAACATTAAAAAGAATAAAAACATACCGCTCATCCTCTGTCAAACCCGAGGCTGTGCATGACTAGACACTATTCAGCATGCCATGTACATAACACGGAAACACACCAGTCATTACGTAATTGTAATCTGCTTATTTCACGGTGTTTACTAATATTCACATTTTGGGTGTTAATTTAATTACAAATCAAGAAGTTAGTGAAAGGCTATGGAGCCAATCCCGCTTCTGATATTAGAAACAATTCAAAGTGCTATTTTAAGGTGGATACCTTAAAATAGCATTAGCAATAGCTTAGAACGGACCGTAGTCTGGAGCGCGCAACTTCACCCCACTCAGTTGGTAATTATTGTCAATCTACCCACGGATATTTACGAAATACCCTAGACATGTTTAATAAATAAATCCTACCTTCACAATCTACCCACTGATATTTAAAAACCACTTTAAAAAGCAACTAGGAAATAAGATAAACTGTAATAGACATAAGATAGAATATAACAACAAATGTATGTAAATAAAGAAAAGAAAAGTGTCGTTCCCATAGTTTAAGAAAATTTGCTAGGATAAAGAAATATAGGGTTATTAGGACTCCCCAAAGAAGGGATAGATAGGAGGTCATATATAAGATTTTATAGAGACAGATCGACAAGAGCTCTAACTATGTTAGGGGAACGAGAGTGGGCATAGCGCCCACAAAAAAAAACAAAAAAAAGTTAAAATGTTTTTTTTAAAGATATATAACGATTTCAAATATTTCGGGGAAACATTCTTTCGTATTCCATATTAAAGATAATATATATTTAGAAACACATCAGAGTGCTATTTTAAGGTGGATAACTTTAATGGCATATAAACGACGATCACCACTGTATTGAATAATTTAATGATCACAGTTACACATCTCAGTGCCCACCGTTTACAACTCCATGTCAAGATGTACCAAATACCAATTAGTCACAAGTGCGCACGGACAGCATAACGCTCTATGCTGAACTGCCACTAGACCAATAGTGGTATAGGACGATGCGAGCTGATGCTCACCATACGTCCGTACAGTAGACAGTCCCAGAACGGACTGTGCTCGAGAGCACCCGAGCGCTCGTTTTAAAGCGAACCTTTACCCCCACTCCATTGGTAATTATCAATCTACCCACAGATAAATATGAAATATCCTCGATATGTCTAATAAATGGGTCTTACCCTCACAATCTACCCACAGATATTTATGAAATATCCTCGGTATGTCTAATAAATGGATCGTACCCGAACTATATTTTAATGTCTAAATACACTTAAATATTTACATATGTTCTGTTTGGTTGTCCATGACCTGCAAATAAATAAATAAATTTCATAATCGGAAATTAATAAATCAACTTAGTGCTACTCTTATTGAATCTGAATATAAACGGCACACATTTTGTCGCTTGTCATGCTTATGCTTGTCGCCAATTACCTCGAGTTACTTGAGTATATGGCGAATATATAGGTACATTGGTACATAGTACTGTGTTGCTATATATATATATATATATATATATATATATATATATATATATATATATATATATATAAACTTGATGTTGTAGCGAAATAATCAGAATTGATAATATCACAGATGAAATATGACGATTGCGTTTACGGAATGTAACTACGACGGTAATTTGTGAACTGTCTGGGAAGAAATCCCTTGCACAAGGCACTCGGCTTCCTATTTAACCATCTAGCCTAGTTTTGCAATTGGTAAGATAACTATCTGAAGACATCTCTGACCATTGGGTCACTTGGGTCTAGTAACTGTACATCAGTATGATTTGATATTTGAATCTTAACATAATAGCTTCATGCAATAAATGAGAACCTTACTGCTTTACTGTTTAAAGGAAAGTTAATAGATACTGTACTGTCTCTAAAATAAATATATTATAACTGACTTACATTTGTTTCTTCATTTGTTGACCGCTGTCTACTGCCCACTGTTAGTAACACAACTAAACACACACACTGAACTAAGGACAACTGCACACTGATCCAAACCGAGCGAGACTGACTCGAGAATGCAGAGACGATCCTTTTTGTAGCAAATCCACTGAGTATAAATTATGAATCTACCCGTACTTATTTTGTAAGAGACCCTCGGCATTTCCAATAAAAAGAGGCTACCCTCTCACCAAGATTTAATCGTTTGCTGCCTGTTCACAGTTCGCGACTATTCGCGACACGGCTTATGTTGCATGTTTTCTTTTTGTGTTTTAACTTTAAATTGTATAAAAAATCTTTATCAGATTCACTTATTTTCTTGGATAAAAAACAATTAAAAAGCCGGAATAGTTTTTACAATATTAGTTCTTATTTCAAAAGTTCAATACAAAAAACAGGTATGTACAAACAGTTCAATCAACGAAATTATATGATAAATTCACACATTGATAATATAAGAAGGCTTTCTCCCTGACCTACTTTAAAACGAAGTAATTATTTTATTCTTCTCCTGTGGCCAGCGCAGAACTTGTTGCTGATTTTAACCCAATAATAAAAGAGATATGTCTATACCTTCACTGTAAGATATAAATCTAAATTGTATCGTAAATGAATCAGCAGGCGCCTTATGGATTTTACAATTAATAAAGTAAAATAAGATTACATTTTAACCGAAGCTATCAGATTGGTATCTTTAATGTAATTAATTTCATACGTATTCATTTTTAATTAGCGTTGATTAAGCTTTTATAATTTATAATCACTCCATGATGTAATTTTTTTTTCTATAAATTATTTATTCTTGGCTGTATTTGGAGATTATTTTTATATTCCATTGCTGGGTACGGGTTTCCTATGATAATAAGACGAGTTAGGCTTTAGTCACACTGGTCTAATACCTGTTGGTAGGCTTCACATATCAAGAGTTCATGTTTTTTTATCCTTGCAGTGCCGTCTAAATAGAGTATCGAGTAGCGAGAGACAATCTATCCCCCGCTACTCAACACAATCATGCCTGCTTCTTCACACCACCATATTAAAAGTTCGAAGGTATACGGGGTTTCTCACGCTGTTTTGTTTCATCCTTAATGCGAGCAATAATTGATAATAAATAGACAGATAAAATTGAAAGTCAAAGATGCATGTCATGCTGAGCGCTGGCCACAAACCCGCGACTTCATCTCTGCATACTTTACCCCATCACGTTAGGTTATTGTTGCTTTATAACAGTTTCATTTTATGACTAGTGTAGCGTAGAAGACTGACATTCCATAAAAAAATCTTCAGATTCCCGAATTTCCCCGTTGGTGGATAACTACAAATTTTTATTCCACTAAAAATCTTTTTCGAGTAAATAATAAATAATAATTTTTTAAATAAAATAAAAATCAATAAAAATTTGTAGTTATCATTGGATAACTACAAATTTTTATTCCACTAAAAATCTTTTTCGACTAGAACATAAAAAATATAAAAAACTTTCAGTCTCTATAACAACCTTTCAAGGCATGATTTAAAGAAAAGTAGTACTCTATTTCGGTCCTCGGGGTAATAGTATCCTCATACTAAATTTCATCAAAACCGGTTCAGTAGTTATGCCGCGAAAACGTAACAAACAGAAAACTTTCAACCCTTAATTCAGCCTCTCGGGGGTTAAATTTAAAACACCCCCGATACACACGTACATTTATTTCTATCCAGAAGCAGGTATATGAAAACTCGTGCTTCTTACTTTGCAAATGACACACTTCCATGTATATGCCCGTTTGTCCCTTATTTTACCCCCGTAGGTGTCAAATTTTTAACCGACTTCAAAAAAGGAGGAGGTTAACAATTCGTCGGAATCTTTTTTTTTATGTGTGTTACCCGATTACTCGAAGACGCCTGGACCGATTCGAGAAATTCTTTTTTTGTTTAAAAGGGTATACTTCCCAGGTGGTCTCATTGGCACCAAGTCAGGATCTGATGATGGGATCTCAGAAAAATCAAGGGCAACGCTCAAATTTTATAGTGACGCATAATTTGTTTTATATTGAAGTCAGTGTACTTTTTAACCGACTTCAAAAAAAGGAGGAGGTTCTCAATTCGACTATGTTGCTTTTTTTTTTTTTATGTTTGTTACCTCGTTTCTCTGTACTGTGTGAACCGATTTCGACCATTCTTTCTTTGATTGAAAGCTGGTGCTTGTCATTTGGTCCCATAAAAATAAGGTGAAGATCTGATGAATATCTTCGGAGCTGGAGTTCCAGTGGTTCTTTTTTTGCATTACGTTCATTATAAAAGTTAAGTTTCAGTGAGAGAGGGTAAAAGGGTGGGGGTGAGGGAGGGGGGTGATAAAATTAAAATACACGTAAATTCAAATATATTCAGCAGCTTTTAACCGATTTTATATAATTTACCACTAAAAAGCAAAAAATAAATTATTACTTTTTAAATAAAAATTAAACCGCCTTCAAAAAAACCCAGACACAACTAAAAAGCAAAAAATAATTGGTTACATTTAAATCAATTAGTTATATGCAATTTAAATCAATTATTTGGAGTCGGTGCCAGCCAAAACATGGAAAAAACAGAATAATCAGGCATACAAAAAAATATAAAATAGATCCAGACTTGGTTTTTATAAATCTAAAAGTAAAGAAAACAACACCGGCACCGACTCCAAAAATAATTGATTTACATTGCATATAACTAATTGATTTAAATGTAACCAATTATTTTTTGCTTTGTAGTTGTGTCTGGGTTTTTTTGAAGGCGGTTTAATTTTTATTTAAAAAGTAATAATTTATTATGAATTATAGCGTTAGCGTCTAGAACACGAAACAGTAACTTTGCTAAATTTCAAGTCTTTTTTTTTTATAGTATAGTCCGACAAACGAGCCAGTGGGTCACCTGATGTTAAGTGATCTCCACAACCCATGAACATCCACAATACCGAAAGTATCATGTATGCGTTGTCGGCCTTAAAGGACAGGAATAGGGATTAGGGAAGGGAAGGGGGAATCTGGGCCTCCGGTTATCTCACTTACCATACGAAACGCGACAGTAAACTGTCACTTTACGTTGATTTTCTGTGAGACAGTGGTACTACCCCGGTCGAGCCGGCTCATTCATGCTGTAGACAAATATGTCTACAGCGTGGCTCTACCACTTCCTATAAGTCTATCGGGTTTATATCATATAGATTAGTAAAATAATATAATTGTAAATTGCTATGTAAATTACATCACGTATGAACAAATGGTTTTGTAACAAGATCGACTGAGAGCGGCGCAAAACTAATTTAAAAACAAAGTATAATTTGATTTTAATGTAATCAGATTTTTTGATCGATCTGGGAAAATAACGTATTATTATATTACCGAACTGCTTCATCATAAACAAAACTGGTGTGTAAATGACCAATTACTGTGAGATAATGTGACAGCCTCCGCGTCGCAGTAGGCGAAAACCTGGCTGTGAAACGAGAGGCCGTGGGTTTGATTCCCGCACTGGGACAAATGTTTGTGTGACTGATAGATATTGGTGTCGGGTCTGGGTGTTGTGAGACCGAACCCACTACACAAGACTCGTATCTTAGTGTGGGGTCAGGGCTCTGTGTGTGACTGTTGGGCGTTTTTTCAAACTACACCCAAGCGTCCTATCTTACGGAATCTCATAGCTTTGTTTCTGCCACCTGGCGATCGGCGCGATCCAAAAGGTTGGCTAGTTCGTATTTATTGTCTCACCATCAAGCAATAGAACAGTTTGCGGGCTAATGTGATTCCTCCTACCTCTAACATATGAATCTCTTCGCGAAGCGTGCAGAAGCAATTGAGTAAATCGGCTAATTGTGGTCAATGGCGAGAGGTCATCCTTTCTAGCCAGTTGATATGTTATATGGACAACACTGTGCCTCTATCAGGTGTAGTCATTGACTTATATTCTATAGACACGAACTGTCGAACATAAAGGATGTTCCGATAACCTTGTCCGCCCACTAATGCCATCTATCATTTTACTAAGAACTATTTGGAAGTAAAACTCCCGTCACTGTCTCTCGAACGGGACTTTCCGCGCGCTAAAACGGGACAAACTATATAATGAATTTTATTGTAAAAATGCCATCTATTCATTTTACTAACAACTATCCCGCATTCAGAATTGAAATTAATTGATATTACGTTCTAAACGTTATGAAATTATGTTATTTACCTTATATACTATTAACAGTTTCACTGTAAATGAATTTAAGGCAAGATTTGTTCGGGAATGTCGCTACAAATAACTCAAATTAAACTGATGTGCATTCGTTGGTGGCATGAAGCATATTTACGTCGGTGTGAAGTATACACCTCAACTCGGTGGAACAATGTATGTTCTGGTCGCCGCATCTAGTAGGTACGTAGTACATATAGATCGCTGGGTGTAGTGTAGTTTTAATCCTACTAATATTATAAATGCGAATGTTTGAATGGATGTTTGTTACTCAATCACGCTACAACGGCTGCACGGATTTTTATTTAAAACTAGTTTATGCTCATACATTCGATTCCGTGATTTGGTTTATAGACCTGAGAGACCATTAGAAAACTGTGCCCTGCAGAATAAATAATACTACTTTCTTATATGTCAAAAACCTATAAGCAAATGCCAATAACAACTGTTTAAACTTTAAATTTAATGAGGCAACGACGCTAAGCATATAGACGAACACGCGTCACACACACAAACATAGATTTTTATAAATATTAAATATAAACTGGTCCAAAAGGTGTGCTTTAGATTTGCTAGTTATTTGTAACTTTTTAATTTAAAACTGTGAGAATCAAAATTATCGACGTGTAAGAATTATAATTTAGCCAATAAACGTATGTAAACAGTTAACTCGCAACGAAGCAGCTCTATTAATATATGTAGAAACAATAGAAAGACAATTAAATATGTATATTAGCAAAATACATTACAATAGCATTCAAACAAATTGTTTTTTATATCCATCTTTACAAGTAATAAATGCGGAATCATTTTAAAACACTTTTTACATGTACAATTTTACTGAGGTTCTTTAAATTCTCACTAACATATGCCTGTCGTATTGCTCATTAGATCACTAATTACTCTTATTGCCATGATAGAACTGCTATTAAATTGAAAAACGTTAAACCCATACTCATACGTGTGCTTAATAGCCGGCGCTATTACATTTTGTATACATTGATATAAGTTATATGACTTGAAATCATATGTTATATTTAAGTATATACTAAGGATTAAACAGTTTTCGTAGTGCAGTGAGCGAGAGCCTTATATTTAAGAGACTGCGGATTCGATCCCCACACAGAAACATAGGTTTATGATCCATAAACATATGGATTATTGATATGCTGGTGGTAGGATATTCATATCCGCCCGGATAGCGACCACCGTACACAAGGTGTAAAACCTGCCATAGTGGCACACGCAAGTGTGTCACGTTCCGGGATCAGCCAGTGTACATCCGGTTTTTGTCGGGGGTCTAGAGTTAGAGTACGATGTTTAGCCGTTTGGCAGCCTTCTGATTACTCTGACACTAGACCCTCTACCGCTTCTTCACCTACTTGCCCATAGCGTAGTGTGAGGAAGCAGATGTCTGCTAAGGCAAGCACAACCAATTAACAATATCTATTTACAATAGCATAATTAGGAGTAATTTAGAGTACTGTAGTCCTGTCTGGAATCCATTTTACCAAGTGCACTCTAATAGAATAGAGATGGACAATAAATGCCGCATCTTAAATTCATATGCAGAAAGACTGGATCAATACAAAATGACGACCCTCAAGGTCCGTCGTAAAACTTGTGATCTGATGTTTTTATATAAATTACTGCTCGGTAAAATTAATTCACCCCAACTGCTCTAATCAATAAATATAAGTATCCCACGTCCGTGTAGTCGCCTGTGCAACCGGAAAACATTTGCACCGTCTGTCGCCAATTACCCTGAGCTATTTGAGTATATGGCGAATATATAGGTATATTGGTACATAGTACTATGTTGATATATATATGTTAACTTGATGTTGGATCTAAATAATCAGAATTGATAATATCACAGATTAAATACGACGGTTGCGTTTACGGAATGGAACTACGAAGGTAATTTGTGAACTGTCTGGGAAGAAATCCCTCGCTCAAGGCACTCGGCCTCCTATTTAACCATCTGGCCTACTTTGCAATAGGTCAGATAAGTATCTGAAGACACCTCTGAACATTGGTGTCACTTGGTTCTAGTAACTATACATCAGTATGATTTGATCTTTGAATCTAAACATAATAGCTTCATGAAATAACGAGAACCTTACTGCTTTACTGTTTAAAGGAAAGTTAATAGATACTGTACTGTCTCTAAAATAAATATATTATAACTGACTTACATTTGTTTCTCCTTGACCGCTGTCTACTGCCCATTGCTAGTGACACAACTAAACACACACACACACACTGAACTGAGGACCACTGCACACTGATCCAAACCGAGCGAGACTGACTCGAGAATGCAGAGACGCCTCCTTTTATAGCAAATCCACCGAGTATAAATTATGAATCCACCCGCACTCATTTTGTAAGAGACCCTAGACATTTCCACTAAAAAGATATTACCCTCACATCAAGATTAAATAGTTTGCCGTCTGTTCACAGTTCGCGACTATTCGCGACATTCCCACCAGAGACAAGCTTAAGAAAAATTAAGAAACCATAGTAAATCTATTTAATTGAGTAGTTCACTCTAACTTGTTCTGACTTTTACCGATGAGATTCTGCTAGGTCTGGTCCTGGTAGCAGAAGCCACCTCTATGGGTGTTTCTGATTAGTTTATCGCTGCTGGTCTATCAGCTCGTGTTGTTTCACGTTCCTTCGAACGACTGGTTAGTGGTATCTCAGTTTGGGTTTTAGTCAGTGAATCTGTTAAATGGTCTGTATTAACTGAATCAGCAATAAATAATTTCTAGTGAGAAATGGCCAATTGAGCAAGTTAGTAATTTTTCTGATAATGATCTTACTCTAGCTACTGTGATCTGGTCATCTTACCCTTATGCTTTAGACTCTCGCGACCTCATAAGAGACATATATACATACACACATACATATATACACATACAAATACATAATTATATACACACATACACATATATAAGGTATGTATATACATATAATATTACGCGTTTAAGACCCGTTCTCTAATCTTATAAACCTTTGATTAGTTCCTCTATCTTTCGGTTCTTTGTGTCAGTCTTACCGATCGCGTAGACTAGTCAAATAATGATTTTTTTAACATTGCATATTCTTAGAAAAGTTTGTTTACTTGATTCCAAAATTCATTGCCTGAATTTTCTTTTGATACTGATACACTTAAACGTAAAAATTATAAAATGTACTTTATGTGAGATTTAATTGTGTGATACCGTCTGATATACTAAGTTGCGGAAACTCTCTTGGTGGTTGAATATCTCTGGGATAATTAATATTTAGCTTGAATATCTAATACTCTTTTGGTTTCAATTTGTCTTGTGGTAATGTTATTACCTTTTATTATTGATTCTTTTGGTATATATACTTTTTTTTATTTATTTATTATTATTTTTTATATAGTTTTAAGGTTTATTTTTAGATGTAATAATCGTAAGACCCTCCCCGGCCACGAAACTGAGTTACTAATATATTTATGTTTTTTGAATATGTGGGATATTAATTTTACTCATTGCTTAAGAATTCAGGACCCTGAAGATATACGTTATAAGGATTTACGCAAGTGCCCTAGTGCGTACATCGGAAAGATTTAATTTGGTTGGCACATACATGATTGCTTAGACTTTATACTGCAAGATTTCATTGGTCTTATATGTGAAACAAACAGACAGGAACTTGTCTGATTTGTCCCAATTTGATTTGATTTGTTAGAAACTACCTGATCATCTGTCCACAAGAATTGTTGTCTTGATTTTAAGCTGTAGAAATTTAAACAGATTTCATGAGTCTACATCTAAAGAATACGCCCCAACAACTGTACTTTAGGAATCTATAATTTATTTGAGCCCCTTAAGGGGTAATCTACTCTTACCAATAACAAAACTGACAATATTATTGGTGTCAAAGAACTCTTGAAATATACTAATGCAGCATATGCATGTTAGATGAGTCAATAAAACAATGTAGGTGCTCCATATTTAATTTTATAAGAAATTGAAATGATCTCTATGTTTCAAATCAGTATTTTGACTATCACTAAATTCGGCTTGAAACTAATTTCTATTCGCGCAAATTCATGGATGAGTTACAGAATGTTTCTTCGAATATCTTACATAAGTTATGTGCTTCTAAAATTGACTGAATGCCTGTTAATACATTATTAATATATATTCTCTACTATGTGATTGTCTAACTTATCTGGTCTGTCAATCATTCTATTGAGTTTTCCTCACCAAACCTAACCAAAATCGAGATTAAATAAGTAGCGATCCTGAGTGACAGATATTTCCTTTGTTGATAAAAGTGTGATATTGAGTAATTTTATATTCATCATCATGAATATAAATTTATTGATTGATTTACATAACTCCGTTACACGTCTTAGTGCTTAATATTAACACAAACGCGTGTCAGGATTCACTTAAGGCTTCTCTTTATAATTAATCTACCAGCCATTGAACTGTTTACACTTACTTTTCATGATTAATGTACCCGCAATTACTCTCCCAAACACATAAGGAACACATAGGAAATACACTAATACTAATATTACTGCCCAACTTGCTGGATTACTTTAATAATTAAACAATTAAAGTTATCTCCTGATTTTATAACACTGTCTATCAGATTATATTGATCGTAAAGTGATTTTCGAAGAAAAAAATATTGTTTTTCATGGTCTGATTTATTTGCGACTTATCGTCGGCATGATATCTACTGCCTTTTGTAATATAATTCATATGTATGTAGATATTGTTCTGTATACCGTTTGGTTCAAGTGTTGGTGAGACTAATTGATTTTTATCTGAATATTACATTACTATACTCGCATAAACGTAAAATCGCAGAATGAGTTTGTTCCAGAGTTTGTTTGAGTACAATTTTGGATAACAAAATCATTTGTAGTTACTGATTATTGTTGGATTTCCGTAAGCCATTACATTTATTGGCAGAAATAAGCAGTAAGTATCTTTATTTTATCAAACCGAAGCTGTTTAATTTAAAAATACAAATGTGACTACCTTCGTAAAGTGAATATAAATGGCCAGAGTCAAAAAATTAAACATGTTGTCAACATGATTATGTGATTGTTAATGACTCAGTTATAAAGCTGTAAAATGTGCCCGAACATGATCTCCAAAATGAATCAATTTTTAATAATGAGAAATCAACTCGGTCCCAGCATCTCCACCATGTCGCCAATTACCCTGAGCTATTTGAGTATATGGCGAATATATAGGTATATTGGTACATAGAACTATGTTGATATATATATGTTAACTTGATGTTGGATCTAAATAATCAGAATTGATAATATCACAGATTAAATATGACTGTTGCGTTTACGGAATGGAACTACGAAGGTAATTTGTGAACTGTCTGGGAAGAAATCCCTCGCTCAAGGCACTCGGCCTCCTATTTAACCATCTGGCCTACTTTGCAATAGGTCAGATAAGTATCTGAAGACACCTCTGAACATTGGTGTCACTTGGTTCTAGTAACTATACATCAGTATGATTTGATCTTTGAATCTAAACATAATAGCTTCATGAAATAACGAGAACCTTACTGCTTTACTGTTTAAAGGAAAGTTAATAGATACTGTACTGTCTCTAAAATAAATATATTATAACTGACTTACATTTGTTTCTCCTTGACCGCTGTCTACTGCCCACTGCTAGTGACACAACTAAACACACACACACTGAACTGAGGACCACTGCACACTGATCCAAACCGAGCGAGACTGACTCGAGAATGCAGAGACGCCTCCTTTTATAGCAAATCCACCGAGTATAAATTATGAATCCACCCGCACTCATTTTGTAAGAGACCCTAGACATTTCCACTAAAAATATATTACCCTCACATCAAGATTAAATAGTTTGCCGTCTGTTCACAGTTCGCGACTATTCGCGACACCGTCACGGTGCCGAACAAATTTAGGTTCAAACTCGCCCATGTGCAGAATACTTCACTTAGCAAACTCCGTAGGTAATGATCCCGACGTCTTTAATGGTTCGGTGGCCTCAGTAAAAAATAAATTAAAGCAACTGGTAAAATCCTATAATATTTCCTTCTTATTCATTGTACCTAAACTTATTGTTTTTTTTTAACGCTATAAACTAGAATTAAGTACCGTAAATTCGTATAGTAATTTAATATGCGCTAGCTGTATTAACATCGAGTAGATGTCAATAATTGTGAAAGTAGTTGATACATTTTTATTTATCTTTTTTGTAATATTGTACATCAGTTTTATGAATCGAATAAAAAAAAAACCATGTGGTTGTGTGGAGCAGCGGGGAATAGATTGTCTCTCGCTACTCGGTACTCTAATTGGACGGCACTGCTCTTACCATCAGGTGCAGTGTGGTCATTTTTTCGTGCCAGGATAAAAAAATAAAATAAAATAATGTTCCAAATTGAGGTGTTGTAGGCCTGTAAGTCTCGCATAGTTTCTGATTACCTGAGACACAAGTTTAGTAAAATAGTGTGAGTTCAAGTCACTGACTGTTGTGTATTTAGGTATTATTTGTTTTATTATAGTATTAAATAACAATTAGGTCAGAGGATTGTCAATAATTTATCAGAATTAGTTATTTGGTATGATGGTATATCAGAACACTCGCTACATTATTACTTACCGTCACAATGTGTAGTTGCGTAGACCTTTTTAAAAAACACCTAATAGTACTTCCACTCTAATAAATTAACTATCTATTAAACCATGAAAGGATATCATTAAATTGTTAAACGATCCAAGCTCTAAGAACGTAAAATACATTGTTTTCAAATACTAAATATCTCATGTGAATGTTTTTGTAGGCTTTTACGATACTTGGTTTTTATGAGGGATAGACTGTCTCTCGCTACTTGATACTCTATCTAGACGGCACTGCGCTTACCATAAGGTGCAGTGTGGTCACTTTACGGCGCCAGAATAAAAAAAAACTTATAAGAAAACAGTAGTCTCTGCTTTGTGTTTATTAATTTGGACGTGCATTGTGTAAAAACGGATAAATTCGATATAGGCTATAAAACAATGTAGTATTATCTAATTAATTATCAATTAGGGTGTAATTAATTCTATAGACAATATATAATTTTATATAGGTTACGCCTAAGACTAGAATGCTCCTTTACAACAAAATGTTTAAATTTCAAGATTTTATATTACACATAATTAAAAACGGGTGTCTCTATTTACACTTATAACATACGTGTTGGCCTACAATAAATGAAATTTGTATTTAAACAACTGTTGCTCGAAATTAGGGTAATACGAAGAAACCACAAAAATGATGATCAAAATACCACTAAGTAGAATTTGCTTTAATTATAATTTACTCGTGAACTTAATTAATTATCGTTATAGTTTACAAGACGGTGAAATTTTAGGATGGAAACTTTTACTTGGAAAGAATAACACGCATAAATATAAAAAAAATTACACAAAGTCTAGTAGCTTAACCACAAATTACAAAATAGTTCTTGGCTCAACTTTAATTATTTTTCAAACTTGGTACGTACAGATAGTATTTTATAACCACTTCTTGGTGCTATGGATTAATGATCGTATTTATCGGATGTAATTTATGGTTAGTTAAATCCATAAAGCCATAAATCTGAAAAGCGGTAACCGTCTCGTTGGTCGAGGCTTCCGTAATAAGGAAATGAGCAACAGACGTGAAATGAAATCTAAGATATTTATTTGTAATTCTTTGATAACAAGATGGTATATACTTGGGCGGACTCGTGGTATTATGAAATTTTCGTAAAGTGCTTTGATTTATAAGTACACACATCTTCACAAGTATAAGAGTAGAACGTATAATTATATATTTTAATCGTATAGGTTTAACAGCTCTCTTGGCTTGTTTTTGTTTAATATTTAAGTAATTAATGATTCAAAAAAACAATCTTATTATTACGTACCATTAAATTATCCATTTATTACCATACCTAGTCATGCTTATGTTGTGAGTTACATTGTAACTTAATAATAGTAGGACAATATGCAATTTTAACCAGTATGTAATTATTCTGTTGATATGCTAATAAGCAATGATGATAAAATAAACGAAATCAACATAAATGGCGCTTACAAATTAGTAATTAAATATTAACCTTTAAATGATTGGAAAATGACTACAATCTCAAAATAAAACTGCTCATAAACCAATGTTTAAACTGCAAAGGAAATCACTGTCATGTCCTGCGTAATAAATAATATCTAACATTATCAGAGGCCCCGTCGTGTGCAACTTGCATGGGTTTCAGCGATTGACGCGGTATTACAAATTGCAATAGCCGTGGGAATAACATGTGATGTACTCGCTTGCTAAATAGCTGTTTCTCTGATACTTGGTCTTACATACATCTTAGGAAAACACGATCTAAAAAAACTTGTCGATCTTAACAGGCAAGCGTGCATAATTGGCTTAGTTAAGAAATTACAATTGCTAACGTTCTGAGATCATGACTAGTCTCGCATTTGTATAACCTGTGCTAAACAATGAATTTCATTGTAGCTGAAATCGTGTTAATACTTTTTATGAATTTAAGGAATATTACCAATAAAACGTTCGTTCATTAATAAAACTATCTAAAAATAAAAGTAAACTAGCGTTGCGTATTATACGATTCAGGACATCCACGGTGGCCTAAAAATATATCTACTGAGCTTCGTTGCACCCACGATTGCCTTGGATTCGATTATGGGCGATCATAAGTGGTGGCCACTACTTACCACTGCCGTAGTTTACAGGTATGGTGTAGTATGATGAATATACAAAACTATCGCGCTTCTTCTTCTCTTTATTTACTTTATTACCTTAAAATGTTGGATACAAAATAAACGTATCGCTGCATTGCGCACCTTAATGTTTATTTTTAGGTCGTAATTACGTACTTTAGCTATATGTTTTAATAAGTTGCAATTTGTAAATATATCTACTAAAGTTTACAAATATGGTTTTCAATTTATCGACATATTTTACAATCATTATGGGCCCTTCCTTCGTTCTAAATATATTTCAATAACTTAGGTTTTTTAGAGTCATATCTGCACTAGTCTAATGTATTCGAATCTCTAATATAGAATTACACAAATATATATTATATGAAAACATACAACATTATAAAGCGTCGTAAATAACTATAAAGTGCAAACTAATCGTATATTTAAATAAAAAAGTAAAAGGTTTAGGTTCTATGCGAAATTTATCGCCTCCAGCTAACATAAGCCCTTACATCTTCGTTGTAGTTCGCTGTATTCAATAAATTACGATATAGCAACGTCTGAGAGCCTCCGAATATGATTTAAGTGACATAATAGTCAATTACTCACCTCGGCGGCATCTTCGCAGATCATATTAAAAATATAATTGTTTTCAATGGTCGTAATTTTTGCGGCGCGAGTGAACAAGTACTTATAGAATAATAACTTTTTAATTTAAATTGCAATCAATAATATTTAACATGGTTAAGGCTCGATATTCATGGTAATGATAGTTAAATTTGATTTTAACTCCATGTATTCAATAAAGTGCTAATTGTTATTTCTTGCATCTGACACATTTGAAGTTTATAAGATTAGTAAATTTATTAACAAAAGTATGAAGCAAGATTTTTAATGTTTTAACATACAAAAACAATAGTCTGACGTAGTATTTAATGACATATCATTAAAAGTAGTTATATTTTTTTTTTCCTGGCACGGCAAAGTGACCGCACTGCACCTGAGGGTAAGCGCAGTGCGGTCCAATTAGAGTATCGAGTAGTGCGAGACGATCTATCCCCTGCTACTCAACACAATCATGCCGGCCTGCTTCTTCACACTACGCCATGGGCAAGAAGGTGAAGAAGCGGTTGAGGGTCTATTGTCAGAGTACTCAGAAGGCCGCAAAATGGCCAAACATTGTACTCCAACTCTAGACCCCCGAAAAAAACCGGATGTACACTGGCTGATCCCGGAACGCGACACACTTGCGTGTGCCACTATGGCAGGTTTTACACCCTGTGTACGGTGGTCGCTATCCGGGCGGATATGAATATCCTACCACCAGCAAAATATACATTATTATTATATAGCTTTCAATATACATCTTTTATTGTAGGTACCTATAAATTACGTGAAAAGATAACCCATCACTTTATAAATGTACGTGTCAGCCGCAAGGTTTGGTATCTTGAAGATATATCAAAAATCATACATATACACATGTGTCTATATGTATACACATATACTCACGCCTGTAATCCCCGAAGGGGTAGGCAGAGGTGTAACCAGTACCAACTTTTCTTCGAATTTCGGTCCCATAATGTGATAGGGGGCTAACATATCTCCATACCGGGCACAGGTTCCAGACTCCGGGCTAATGACAATTTCTAGATAGAAAAACCCAATATAACTTTTAAATACTACAAACTATAATATACATTTTAGCGTTAATGTTTATTGTGCTTTAGAGTGAAAACAAGTTAGAATTTAAACTTGACTTTCGTTTTGCAGCATAAATTGTACTCTGAAGATAAAACTGCCAACCTGTTCTACATAAAAAGGTGGAAGCTTCGGCGCGTGCCGTTTATTTTATTTTTAGGCCTACCAGAACATGTAAACACACTATAACTATTTTATGTGACTATTTATCTACTTTATAGCAACATTGCATACGGACCATTTTTCATTACGAATATAATCACCAAATAGATAGCAAAGATGTTGGTGAAAAATTTTGTTATTATATTAATTTAATGTGAAATGAATTAGAGAATTACCCGATTATTTTGTAAGTATTTTGTAACCATACCCCAAAAGCGTTATATCCATAGTATAGCTGATAAACAAAGAGCGTGTTAATTTTTCATTTTCTTTTCTCTCTCACTATGAAAAATCCTAAGTAAGTAAGAAGAAAAATGTTTAAGTAAAATCTTAAGTACATTATTTAAAAGACGCGGCACACATGTGCCCAGGCTCGGGAATAACAACGCAATACATTGAACGACAATCAAGGTAGAGTCTGGTATATGTACACGGGTACTAATAAAAATACCTTAGGAAGCTACCAGTGAGAAATTCACAGATAAAACTTTTTATACATATCATAATTCTTGCCAACAAACAAGCAATGATGAAAATTACCCCACACACCAACGCATTCAAACTATTTGATTGAAGTGATCGAAACTCCTTTGTGGCGACAAGAGCAAGTGGACACTCACCATTTATTACCAACGGGTATAGACGGTTACCCATTCAGACGTCCCGCATTGATAAATTGCTCACAATTTGCATATAAAAGGCCCAGTAAAAGAAATTAAGTCTAACATTGTCTTCGAGGTAATTCTTTATGGAAGTTCTACATTAGCCATAACTATGAGAAATATCTTATCGATAAAGTGGAGTAGTGAAATATTTTAGTATGCAATGTTTTATTAATTGGATTTGTATGTGCGCAGGGCAATTAAATATTTATAGTAGTTCGTTGATAGGAGACACTGAAACTACCAGTTCCAGAGATCTGGAAACTAATGATTACTGTTTTATTTTTACCCGATGGATGTTAAGTTTTTTCAAATAAATAAATATTAAATAACACCCAACAGTCACACACATAGCCCCGACCCTACACTAAGATACGAGTCTTGTCTTGTGTTGTGGGTATCAGGGACTACGAGAGACGCACGGTCTCACAACACCCAGACCCCGGACACAAATATCTGTCTGTTACACAAACATTTGTCCCGGTGTGGGAATCGAACCCACGGTCTCTCGTTTCACAGCCGGCTACTTGCCAACTGCGCCGCGGAGGCTGACAAATAATTATATTGATTACTTTTGCAACTCATTGAATAGGTTTTATTAGGGTTGTGTAAAATCCATTTGAGTATAACTTCTTCATTTTGAGATTGCCTTTCTAGTCGAAGTCGCATAGGAATGTTAAATCTGTTGTATAAAAGTCAATAGAGTTTTTTTTCTATTTAGTTCTTTTTTACTTATTAAAAAACTTTTGAGGTAACATTTACACATTTGTTTAGAACCGTCGTCCTAATTTGTGGACTTGTGGTGTTCGGATATTATACAGTAACGTATGTAAAAAATACAAAAGTTGCCCTTTGCGTTTGTTTTGAACACAATAGGCTAGTTAACTGTTTTTGGGAAACCATTTTATTTTGTTCTTAGTTTTTTCACATCTTTATTTTTCCCACCAATACGGTACCAACTGTCATGGCCTCTCGTGTGACGTGACCATCCGCCAACTAATATACGTTTGGCTCAGCGTTTTAGATGTTTCGGTGATGGTGACGTCATGCATGACTGATGGGTGTTTCATGTCACGTGACAAAATGCTTTATTTTTGCATATTTGTATCTTGAAAATATTAAATAATCCCATTTACATTAAAAGATTGGTTTATTTTTCGATATTTTTAGACTAAATCTACTATAAAAAACAAAATTCTATCAGGTTTTCACTTACTGTCAACTACCCTATTCTTGAGGTATTGCGGGTTCTAATTATATACACCTATTCAATAAGAAGTTTTCTAAGCTTGACTGCGCTGTTATGGTGATTCCACATAGCAGTTGTATAGTATTAACTATTTATACATTAATATAACACAATATGATTTTCTAATAAATCTACGTCTCTCCATACGTAAAAACTTACTAACGTGTTGTATAACTGTGTATTACATTTACAACTATTAGGTGGGACCAGATTTTCGAACTTGCGTAGTAGCTTTTGCAACTTAAATGAAAATGACTTGCTTATTGGAGTAGCTGTTATTTTATACCTGAAAAAAATGATAAGTGGAACATTGTAACGATAATCACACACATAGTCCTGACCCCAAATTCGGTAAACCTGTATCGTGGGTATCAAGAACTACAAGGCACTACGGTCCCACAACACCCAGACCCGAAAGAAATATGTCTGTCACACAAACATTTATCAGAATCGAACCCAAAGCCTCTTGTTTCACACCCTGCTATTCGTCCACTGTCAATTTTACAATTATTTGATATAACATATCTTGTGAAATGTAATATTATTATATAATTTATGCCACAATTCATAATGAAATTTTATTTAAAAGAAGTTTTATTGAGCTATATAACTGTGTGGGAGAACCATTACATAAAAATTAATGCTTGATCATGCATAATATTTTCCTTTCTGGTACCCTGCGGGGCAATAAACTTCCTATCCCTTGAGAGGAAAACTACTTTTTATAGAGTACCAGTCTTGCGTAACTCGTTACAAGGTGTCTTAACTTTTTTCCTAATACCTATAACATACGAGTTTCTGATCATCACCATATTTATGACCGTGATACAGAATTTTAGCTCTTAAGTATACCAATGACAGAGTCGAGTGTTAGTAATTAAAATACAGCAAAAACATTGTCTTGTTAGATAAATATGCACCGGTTATGCTACCCTGATAAAAAGCTCCGTAGTTTAATAGTATCGTACATGGGCATTGGCAGGCAATAGATTATCAGCTCTCCATGTATTTACTCAACAGTATCGATCCACCTGCTTCTGTTCCCATGAGAGACATTCTTTAGAACAATTGTTTATTGAAGTGGTGACAGATTTCCAACCATAATGTACTAATTTGACGTTTTAATTGTAGGATAAAATGGTAAATTGCTATCAAGAATTATATATAGTAGCAGAGATATCTTAGTTCCGTAATATTAGAAAAATATGCAAATTTGATTTGAAATAGACAAATATTAATTTAGTATACATCTAAATCATTTTTGGCAGGAACGGGGAAAATCATGTCGCCTCTTTGTATTTTTTTTAAATTTATGCGTATGGGTTATGGCGTTTTACTAATTAAGTATTTATTTAGATCTATGCGTGTAAGTATATACTGCGGTATATTTTTTTGTTTATGTTGCGTCCGAAACTCTATAGAAACATCCAGTAAAGTGGTCAGGCGTTACTGAGCCGTGACTGGGATTTAAGCATGACTTGTTTTGCTAAGCTTCGGCTGCTCCCATTTGTCGAGATTTATTTATAACTTTAAAATATTACAATGCTTTACACTAGCAGATGCGTAAATCATGTCTCGCCATAAAAAGAAATTGAATCCTGAACCAATATTTTTTTAAATTAATAATGTCTATATAATAATATAACGTCATGCAAATGGTAAAGCACACTACTATGAAAATAAAAGTGTGTTACGACTTGCTTAAAAAATAGTGTAGGTGTTTGTCAATTGCATAACATTGTTAATTGTTGTTAAACACTTATTATTTTCTTTTTTTTATTAATTTATGCAACTTAAGTATATTTACTTTTTTTTTTTTTTAGTGCCTTGATAGCCAAGCGAGCAGACGGGCCACCTGATGGTAAGTAGTCACCGCCGCCCATAGACTTCTGCAATGCCAGGGCACAGCAAAGCCGCTGCCTACCGTTACTTTTTGTCAGATATAGGATCGTATATATGCTTGTTGGGAGAAACATTTATGGCTTATGGGTTTTTACAGAAATTATTATTTGTATAAAGTTACTTTAGATTCTATGAATTAAAATAACCGGTAGGATTAAAGGATGAGAGAAAATTAAACCAATGCATTGAGAGCTGGATTTGGTTTATACAATTTTGTTGGATTTGTAAAAAAATAATTCATTGAATCTTGAATCTTTTAGTTGTTGAGTGTTTCGTCAGTAGCCGGTAAGCCATATAAGAAAAATAAAAGTTAATTTGGTTGAAAATGTTGTCAGTAGTTTGGTGTTTATCCTATTTATATTTGTGTTGTATTTTACAGTGGCGGTTCTAGGAAGTGTTGATTCCTATCGGTGGCAATCGGCATGTCACCAGATTTAATATTACTCAGTATTTTCAAATCATATGTAAAGTAGAGGCAACTTTTGACAATTAACACTATCTTTATTTATTTATACTTCATACATACAGTTATATGTAAAGGTGGACTTAATGCCTGAGACATTCTCTTGCAGTCGAACCATAGGTGATGCAGAGATATTATGAAGTAGGTTTGAAAATATAATTTATAACTTAAAATACTTTGAATGCTACTAAGTAATAAAACTAAACATAAAATACTAATAGTGATAATGAATATCATGAATACATACTAAACATATAGCATAAATATATACATCGCATAGATACATATATATCTAAATATATATGGATATAACAATAAATATATATACAACATAACTACTGTTGTGATGATCCTGCAAATTCGTTTACCAGCAGTTTACGAACCTTCGACTTAAACGCGTAACGACTCGTGCACATCCTAATTTCTAATGACTATCAAATGATATGCAATATTATCTCTTCATTAAGGTGAGTAGATGGAAGCTCTAAATCAGGCAGACAACCGCTGAAGCATATCAGAGCTTTTTGTATTATCGCAATTTCTCGATCTTATATCTTCAGTGTATTTGTTGCATATGTTCAATTCTATTAAATGTAAGTTGCATAGACATTTTATTTACCTCAGTACTAACTTTTTCCACCATGTTTGCGTTGACCCTTATGCCACTGATGTAAAGGTGGTTTAATAGTTCCCCTTATTAAAAGTGGGTCTATTCTTACACTTGTTCAGCTCCAATTGAACTATTCCTGTGGACAGAATTGCAGAGATTCTGGTAGTAATTTGAAACGAGCCAGAAGCCAATATACATCAACACAGTTCAAATAATGTTTTAAGAAGAGAAGATATTCGTAATTTTTATCACACATAAAGTTGTGTTTAAAAGCAGAATTATATTATAAATATAGATATCAGTTTCAGAACGCTGCAGGTTACGCCTATATTAATAAATTATTCAAATTACCCTTTTAAATGGGTACACTGTAAAAATTGATAATTGCAGATTCATTGTATTAAATCGTTCTGTTTTTCACAAGGGTTGACTGCGCACGACCGCCTCTGGCACTGACCGCTCGGACATGTTCGTCATTGAAATACGTTGCCATTGTGTGGCCGTTGAATAAATATTTTATTTAGGTGAACCACCCAGTCTGCGCAAGCTTGATACATGATTGATCCTTGAAGGGCAGGATTACAAATCGACATCTGTATGCTTTCGGCAATCATGTTTCATTTTATTAATGCAACTTAACAAAGGAATGGTAACCATTAACCAACATGGGTTTCAAGATTTTATTTGTTGTATCTTGAAAATATTATTATTAAACCTGAGCCGCGGTATCTACGAATATAAGCTTCATTTTAAGTTAATATAAATGAATATTTGTATATGTGTCATGGGTGAACATAAAGAAGATGGTTTTACATCCCCTCTCGGGTAAATGGATGCAGTCAAGATTCACGGCTATGATAATATCAATAGAAAGAACACATGATTATTATATTAATATTTAATCTCACGTTTAAGTTCCTTATAATTAGTTTTTCTTTAAAGAAGTACAGATAAGAAACTCCATAGTTTTGTCTAGACACAATATACAATTTATAATAATCATTAAGGCACATTTACAGCCTCCTTAGCTTGTAGCCGGCTGTGAAACGAGAGGCCATGGGTTCGATTCCCGCACCGAGACAAATTTTTGTTTGACCGATATTTGTTTCGGTTTTTTTTTATTCTGGCGCTGCAAAGTGACCACACTGCACCTGATGTTAAGCGCAGTGCCGTCCAGATAGAGTGTCAATAGCGAGAGACAGTCTATCTCCCGCTACTCAACACAATCATGCCGGCCTGCTGTTTAGCTTCTTCACATTATTTGGTTGTTATGGGACCATAGTCATAAACCATAGTTTCTTGATACCCACGATACAGGTTTGATCTATTGTGGGTTCAGGGCTATGTGTGTGACTGTTGAGTGAATTTATTATTATTACATTATAACTATAACAAGTTACTTTATATAAAGTTAACTAGTGAGGGTAATGCTGTGCTGAGGCCCACTCAGGACAACCCTAATTCCATTACAGTCTCGTAATTTCAACTCTGTTCGTAGACTGTGACTAAAAAGGTACAACACTTTATTCATAGTTTTCCCTCCCAGTAAATCCCATCATAAAAAATATTGTTCGACGGGGAGAACAATTTACATCTCACTGAAGCTAACAAAACGCTTGAAGTTACTAAAAATTTACAATAGTCGACATCATTTTCGAGTACAACTTAGAATCAGTACGCATAATCTTACATGCTCAATAATAAATACAAAAAGCCAAACCATGTTCGATTTTGATCAAGCAGGTAAAATATGCAAATAGTTGTGAAATGAATAATCATCAGTCTCCCTTCGCAGATCTTCGCGATATAGGCCCTGAGCTAATTACAAAGACTACTGCTATAATCAATTGGTATACAACAATGTTTATTTTACATACCGTCTTAACTATTTTACAAACCTTTCCTGGAAACAAATATGATATTTTTTTATAATTAGATAAATTCGCGAATAGATGTTGTGTATAAAGTAGTTAAATCATTGATGGTTTATATTCCAGATAAAGACATGGCCAGAACCGCGAGCATAATATAGTAAATATCTGTTTGTATGCGATAAAGTTTCAATATTAATACTTACCTACTACGTAGAACCGAGATTATAATACATCACCAGCAGATCACGAGTTTCAATATAAAAACAAAACCACCAAAGAACCAAGTAAAGCCAGACAAATTACGTATATTGCTCGAAGGCAAATGTGTGTATATCGCAGACGTAAAAGTGAATTTTGTAGTTCTTAAAGATCAAATGCTCCTTTTTTACTTAGAGAAATTAAAATGTATATTACAGTATTATTATGGATTTTACAGTTAGTTATTTGCGCCGCGTCGTTTTTATAGCGATAATATGATGCTCGTGCTGTTGCATGCTAGTAATTATGGTTGCTGTCAAGTGATAGATGTATGATTAATAGTTTAATAACAAAGAGTAAGAAACTACTTTGTTGACATATTAAGATTGCACATTAAAATAGCTGACTATAATACCCTGTATTAAATTTGTCTTACTACTGGGCACGGGCAAGCTCTACTAATGAGGGTTAGGCTTTAGTCCACTACGCTGGCTTAATGCGGTTTGGTAGACTTCATACACCTTTGAAATTCGTATGAGAACTCTTGGGTATGCAGATTTGTCGTGATGTTTTCCTTCACAGTTAAAGCAAGCGATAATTAACATTGAATACGTACACTTAACTTTAGAAAAGTCAGAAGTGTTTATAATGTGGGCTGGTATCGAACTTACGACTTTCGTCTCTACAGTGTCCGTAATAGTATTCATTGTTATCCGTTGGACTGGATAGAAAAAAATAATTTGAGTGATATAATATGATAATGAATTCTTAAATGATAGTGTTTTAGATTTTTTTTATTTGACTAAGTGATGTGACGCTGATGGTAAAGGGTCGGTAAAGTATCAACGTAAACGTGTTGATACTGATCAACATTATTCAGAATCTTAAATTAACACTACTCCATGTCACCACACTATGCTCATTACTCAGAGGCACAAGATCTCACAAAGCCTCACCCCATAGTTTCACTGGCTTTAACATTGCTACTTTCTTGCTCTAAGCTCTACTTCCTTACCGGTAGAGTTCAAATATAATGGCCACTTAACTGAATTTAATCAGTTCAATCATCTACCCAGACATACTCTCATATTAAGAAATGCTACATCATGTTACTTACACACTTATACTTTGAATTAGATGAAGATTTTTATGTGGTAAAGCTAAGTTAGCAGGCCGGCATGATTGTGTTGAGTAGCGAGGGATAGTCTGTCTCTCGCTACTTGATACTCTATCTGGACGGCACTGCGCTTACCATCAGGTGCAGTGTGGTCAAATTGCCGCGCCAGAATAAAAAATAATGTTGCACCTAGTTTTGAATACGTCACGTATCACTGGTTTATAAAAAATAGACATGATGTTGGTCGCTTTAGCATGATAAAGCAACCCATATTCTGTATTCCCGTTACTTTACGTAAAGGGTGGCAACCCACAGATGATTACTTTATGGGTGTTTATGGACAGATCACGTTCTATTATATGACGCACATGGTCGTTTGCCTGCTTTCTGTTACGTTATGAAGAAACTAAAGTTTGTTTTTGAAAAAATAATAAGTTGAGCAGCGATAGCCAAGTTGGTTGCGGTACGGACTGTCAAGACGAAAGTCGTATGTTCGAAACCCAAGTGGCATACACCTCTGACTTTTCTAAAGTTATGTGTGTATTAAATGTTAATTATCGCTTGCTTTAACGGTGAAGGAAAACATCGTGAGGAAACATGCAATCTGAGAATTCTTATACAAATTTCTAATGTATGTGAAGTCTAACAATACGCATTAGGCCAGCGTGGTGAACTAAGGTCTAACCCCTCTCATTAGAGGAGGCCCGTGCCCAGCAGTGGGACAATGTTTAATACAGGGCTAGTATTATTATTATTATAATAAGTTGATCCCTACAAAATTATGTCAATAATATTACGAGGTTTATTCTCTTTATGTCAAAATATCTGTAAAGCTAGGCAGTTGGTATCTACAGCTGGTACACTCTCTGCTTTGATTGTTTACTTAATGCAGTAATCTTAACGTTTATTAGATTATTATGTATGACCATTAAATACATACTGCGGTGTAATTACAGACAGTTGCAGCTCGGCAAATTGGATAAATTAACCCATTATACTCTCGTTTCGTCGTCTACTTATCTTTACTCTCAGTTTTATTTTATAAATAATCAACGTACATGATATTCATGAACTTTATAGTTTCCATCGAGATGTGGTTATACCGTAATCGTTTTAGTACTTCTTATTACGTAACAATTCGGTTGTACTATACTCTGCTAATGCCGTGATCATTATTGGTTATCATTCTCACCTTGATTATTGACCTGTTATTTTGCGTACTAAAAGGTCCAGTGCTATCGAAAAAGTGGTAGATATAGAATTTAATAGTGGCTAGAAAATTTTATTCAGAAGAGTGCTGTAAGATAAGCGGTCAAACAAGAATAGTGAAGATTAGGTGCAACATTGTAAGTGTACATTATTTGTGTCCGTATGAACTGAGGAGCCACTCCTGATTTTTAAAGGAGTCTCATACCATTATTTAGTAGCAAATCAGGTGATTTTGTAGGCGAAATTCTGGAATTTGTAGTAAAATATATCAAAAGTTATAGCAATGTAAAAGTGGCTCCTCAAACTAAATGTTTAGACTGAGGAGCCACCTTGTATCTCGAAAAGTAGTAGACGTACATTTATGAAATTTTTGTAGGATTTAGTAGTCATTGTGTATAGTATTTACTAAAAATATGGGTCCACTACAATTACCATAGGCATTGGTATGGCTCCGCAATTGCGAAATATATAAAAACACGAGTTTCTGTGAAAGTGATCGGTCATGCGGCATATTTGACTTAATGATAATTTAGTAGTAACTGTGTTCTAATTTGTAGCATAGGAATTAAATATAAACACTGAGCGAATTTGGAAAATCAACGTATTTTATTTGGCTCCTCAATCCAGACGTTTTGCAAATTAATAATTGACTGTACGTACCTCAGATCACAACGGATTCGTAAGCTAGATACACCAATATTTAGTAGAAATTTCTACTAAATAAGTACATACATTTCAGGGCTCTACATATTCGGAAACGGAGACAGTAACTACTTTCGTCATTTTTTGTAAAATTCACCATTAAGGGTGACCATGTTACCTATGAGTTAAACCAGGATAACTAGTAGTTGAATATTAGTTTAAAAAATAAAAGAAGTACTGTAGTATTGTTTGTTGGATTTGTAGTATTGAATTTATTAAGTATCTTTTTTTGCGTTAACGAAATGAAACCGTTTCCTATAAACGGTCAACTAGTTGAAAGACCAGTTGACGTTTTTAACTGGTTTGCAGAAACGTTCACAGATCTTTACGTTAATTTCCCATTTTTTTGGCGTCTGTCGTTGATTCAACGACGTTGAATGAAACAGGTTGATAAATTCAACTAGTTTAACTGTGCGCCCGTTTTGTTCGCATTTGTTGTTGATTCAACGACGTTGAATGAAAGATGTTGATAAATTCAACTATACTCTGATTTTTAATTAGGTAGACTAAAGTGACAGCTGCGATCGACCTCTCTTTTTTGAATGTTGCGAACGTAGAGCATAATGCTGTGGTATGGCCGATTATGAATGATTCATCGACCAGCCGTGACATGAACTTTCGATTTATTTTTACTCCTGGTGTTATTAAATGTTTTATAGGAAATCAGGTTATAGGAGAGAAATAAAATAAGAGATGTGAATTACTATCACTTGTATTTCAAGTATGGGAATGTAACAAGGAAGGGCTACGTCTGTAGTCTAGCACGACAAAATATGTATAATAAATAAAAGAATATAGACATTTTTAAATAATACACTCTTCTAAATTCTATTGACATAAATCATCAAGACTATGTAACCAGTATAATTACCACTAGATTAATTTTTGCATCTACACTGCTCAACAAAGTCTAGGGAACAAGGGAAAAATAGTGTTTATTTTAAATTCAATATTTTTTTGTCTTAGATGTTATGCATCAATAGAAGCGTAATTTAATATTCATTTTAATTTTGCAATTTAATAAAGGGCTTGTTAGTGACAAAATTTATTACAAAAAACTAACATAGTGCTGGAACCAAAAAAAAACACACTCATCATCAGCCTTGCGGTGTGTGCACGTGCATTATTATGCATGAACATGAAAGTTTGGCCGAGTTGCTGTCGATGAGGGATGACCATAGAGTGCACAATCTCGTCACGGTATGTCTCCGCATTTAAATTGCCTCGTATCCAGACGAGATCTGTTCTTCCACCTAGGCGAATTCCGGCCCAAACCATTATTGTTCCGCCTTGATAATGATGAACTTCCTGAGGATTCTGGAGTCAACTCTGGCGACTAGGAACTCGCCAAACACGCACTCTCCTTGAATCGGGATGAAATCGGAATCGAGACTCATTCGAAAACAGAACATGAGCCCACTGATTGTTGGTCCATCGCAAATGTGTGTTAGCCCACAATAAACGATGACCTGGTCTATCTGGTCAATATATTAATACATGTACTCAAATCTGGTCGAGTACATAACATTACGTACATTAAACACCCAATAAGATTGCGACAAGAAGCATTATACTCACTATTTATATTTGAAGCTTCATAATCAAGTTTATTTTCTAAGGGAGTACTTATAGGGTTGCAATTGGACATACTAAACTTATCCAATATTGTGTTAATACTTAATGTAAACACTTTGGTCTAATGTGATTTTATCATAATATCTAGTTATTTTAATACTAATAAATAATTTTATTTCATTTAAATCATGCATTGTACTCATAAGATAACTTTTAAATGAATTCTTTTTATGAATATATAAAATATATTAAAATAAAACATACTAAAACCAAATCATCTACATATAGCAGCACGTAAATATTTTTACCAATATAAATAATATTAATATTATCTAAAACATATATACACCGATCCACTAATAAGTTTTGAAACCCCTTTTCTTTCTATAAGAGACTGCTCAAATATCTCGAACCAATATATAGCTGTTTTAACCCATATAAGGCTTTATTTAATTTACAGACATAATTATTTTTATGAACAACACCTTCGTGAACTCTCATATAAATTTCTTCTTTTAGTACACAAAATAAAAGCAGTTTTAAAATCCATGTGAAGCGTTTGTATTACATCACTAAGGCGAGGCGATTGACAGGCATGGCGAGGCTCTGGCTGTGAGTCTCGACATACCCAAGGCGTTTGATAGGGTCTGGCATCGTGGCCTTCTCTCCAAGCTAAGCGAATACGGTGTGCCCGACAACATGCGCAAGTGGATTTCCAGGTTTCTCCATGAGCGAAGTATACGTTGATGGACACGCTTCGTAGCTCATGTCAGTAAATGCTGGAGTACCACAAGCCTCTGTGCATTTGCGGTTCATGAGCGTTATTGCTGCAAGTCTCCTGGTTGCCGGATGGATACTGAGAGTAGATGCGAGGATCTTGTCATTGAGCTCAACATGACCTTGGATCTCATTTCAACATGGGGTATCAGAAATTGCGTTTGGTTTAATGTCAACAAATCTCAGGTGTGCTAGTTCTCCTGCAACAAATCCCCGTTTTCAACCAATACCAGCACCGACCAACCAATAATCATTCATTCTTTAATTTATGCACAAACAAAACGGGCGCACAGTTAAACTAGTTGAATTTATCAACCTGTTTCATTCAACGTCGTTGAATCAACGACAGACGCCAAAAAAATGGGAAATTAACGTAAAGATCTGTGAACGTTTCTGCAAACCAGTTAAAAACGTCAACTGGTCTTTCAACTAGTTGACCGTTTATAGGAAACGGTTTCATTTCGTTAACGCAAAAAAAGATACTTAATAAATTCAATACTACAAATCCAACAAACAATACTACAGTACTTCTTTTATTTTTTAAACTAATATTCAACTACTAGTTATCCTGGTTTAACTCATAGGTAACATGGTCACCCTTAATGGTGAATTTTACAAAAAATGACGAAAGTAGTTACTGTCTCCGTTTCCGAATATGTAGAGCCCTGAAATGTATGTACTTATTTAGTAGAAATTTCTACTAAATATTGGTGTATCTAGCTTACGAATCCGTTTGGATTTGAGGTACGTACAGTCAATTATTAATTTGCAAAACGTCTGGATTGAGGAGCCAAATAAAATACGTTGATTTTCCAAATTCGCTCAGTGTTTATATTTAATTCCTATGCTACAAATTAGAACACAGTTACTACTAAATTATCATTAAGTCAAATATGCCGCATGACCGATCACTTTCACAGAAACTCGTGTTTTTATATATTTCGCAATTGCGGAGCCATACCAATGCCTATGGTAATTGTAGTGGACCCATATTTTTAGTAAATACTATACACAATGACTACTAAATCCTACAAAAATTTCATAAATGTACGTCTACTACTTTTCGAGATACAAGGTGGCTCCTCAGTCTAAACATTTAGTTTGAGGAGCCACTTTTACATTGCTATAACTTTTGATATATTTTACTACAAATTCCAGAATTTCGCCTACAAAATCACCTGATTTGCTACTAAATAATGGTATAAGACTCCTTTAAAAATCAGGAGTGGCTCCTCAGTTCATACGGACACCATTATTTAAGCTCTTTTTATGTATCGACAGTTGGCGGGCTATTTGATTTTAGCGTCATTTTTGCTATATTGAGTTATATATGTCGGAGAATCATTATTCCCATCGACATCAGAAATCGTGGTTGCGGGTTTAGTGGGCGTCATTGGGTTAAAATGCGAGCACAAAACACAATGATCATAGTTTTGATAACTATTTTAATTTACATTAAACAATATTTTATTTAGTTAGGACCGAGCAGCGGGTTCAAGGCACCGATCTTGCTTTATCCAACGATATAATGCTCTTTGCCAACGATCCAACTCGATCCGTTGCCATCTCTCTATAATAATGCGTCAAAATCGTACATTCTCTCTCAAAAGTAAACATGGCACCTCGACTCCGCTCGAGGCACGTGTCCTGCTCTGATTGGTCGTTATTTGAATAACAATATTCATAAATGTTATTAGATCAGTAAGGAGGATTTAAGTAATAGAAAAATGTTACAAATAATATTCTGCATTGTGGATGCAAACAGCAATCGACCCGGCTCATGGCTTCCTCCGACATATACATTTTTTCTGCATTTTAAATCTTCTGGTAAAACACTGCCCTTTTTCAGGGCGAATTCATTTTAGACAATAATGCTCATAAATTCATGAAAATAAGTCAAAAAGATGCAATACGAGCTTGATTGTTTCCGAAAAAAAAAGAACCTTAAAACCTCTCTTCTGTAACTTTTCAAAATGTCGCTTAGAGCATTGGCTCTATTGAGCCCGCCAACCGTCGATATATTATTAATTTATAGGGCAGTCCAGCTACTTTTAGAATACATACAATACAGTTTTACTCAATGCACTTGCTTACAATGTAAACAAACAAGATATTCAAGCATTTCACCATGAGTTTTATAGCATATTTTTTTTCCTATACACTTTAATAACCTGCATAGCTATTTTAAAAATTATATATTATGATGGTAACCGTGTCTTCTGTCTATAAACAGTGGCAGAACTACTAAGAATCTTGAATTATAAATTACTAGATGTTGCTCGCGGCTCCGCCCGCGTGGAGGTTATTTTTGGAAGGAAAGGTATACAATAAATGGAGGCATCTTAAGCTATTACACCTTTCTATATTTTGCTATCCCATGGGAACTGTAAATTTTTTCGGGATAAAAAGTAGCCGATGTGCTATTCCAGACTATAATCTATCCCTGTGTCAAATTTCAACCAGATCCGTCCAGCCGTTGTAGCGTGATTGAGTAACAAACATCCATCCATCCAAACTTTCGCATTTATAGTATTAGTAGGATGCACGGCACTTCACTGCGCTCGTCATCCTGAGACACAAGATTGTTCATAAGTGTGATAGTGCCCAGTAATTTTAGGGCGTTTATTGTCCTTCAAATTGATACACAAGCATGCTTGCATATCGCTGATTAGCGGTAGAAATAGAGAAAGCAGTGGTGTCTACCTAGACATACTCTTGCATAGGCGATTTGCCTTCTATAACCGAAACCGAACCGAACTCAAAGTAACAATTTGACAATTGAAACTGGTTTCGATAAAGGTTAAAACCTATATATCTCTTCAATTTCTATCAACCTCCTTATATATCCATATATGAGACAAGTTAATTTAAATTTCAGTGTTTATTCTCTCGGTACAAAGGGCTAAGCTGAAGCACAATTTGCAGTTGGTTGAAATAATCTTGAGCTTTTGAATAAATGTACTTGTTTTGCTAATATTACATTTGCAATATATAAAATAATCCATGGTATTGAAATTATATTTCGAATTTTTTGCAAAGATTTAACTTATGTAGCATATAAGTTGATTTACACTGATTGGTTAAAGTTAAGCGGTTTATAAAACTTCACGGTTTGAATAAGATGTAGGTATAGACATTAAATGTTGAAAAGTTGGTTAAAGAAGACACATTGTGTAGTATTTTGGTTACGATAACTTTATGCTACAGGATACACCTATTATTTACAATTTTTATAGCAACTTGTGTAAGGAACATCAACAAAACTATGCAAGATGGATATTTAATAGGCACAAATACAATGTTTATAATTTATTGATTGATTTACACGGCACTGTTACACATCTCAGTGCTTAATATTAACACACACGCATGTCAGGATTCACTTAAGGCTTCTCTTTATAATTTATCTACCAGCATTACCCTTTTAATCTGAACAACGCCATTGAACTGTTTACACATTGATACACTTACTAACTCGCGTACAAACCACGTATATCCTGGCTATCACCTAGTCTACTTCACAAAACAACTGAACTGAACACCAGAGCGCGGAAGGCACTCCGTTTTATATTAAACATTTACTACTCCCACTTTGGTCGTCATTATTTATCTACCCCTAACTAGTCTCCTAAATACCTCCGTTATACCTTCGGTATTTCTAATAATAGAAAATATCCTAATACTTGCTATGGCAGAAATCTTGGTCAGAAACTATATTAATCTATCATAACTTAAGGTTATTTTTAGTAGAAATTCACAGTCAATAATGATGATAAAAATAAAATATAATGTTGAATAAAAAATACGTTATTAAAGAGTTCAAAGATCCTAAACTTTTTGATTTATGTATTTCTAAACCTAATACAAAAACCATAAGATTTACGTTTATTATTTGTTATTAAATTTCCTCAAAACTCTGCTCTTTGAGGCGCGGGAATACATTTTAAAACTGGTTTCGAATATTACAAGGAATCCTCACAATATAAAAATAAGCTAGGATCATCCCACCCTTCGCTTTTAGGAAATGTAAGAACAGAAATACAAGATGAAACACATTTTAGCGCTACATCATCGCGTACCCTCGGGCGAATTAGCTACAAGCAAATTTAATTTGACATTACCTAACATATCAGACAGGATCACAAAAACATACGCAGAGAAGGCTTATATTTTTAATTTTAAAGCATTCTACTTGGCACAATCGAAATATTATCTTGTTGATGCCAAACTTGTTTTCCAGGGTCGGTGCAAATTCTGTTGTGCTAAACATGTACACAAAACAAACTTTTATAAATATTCGTTCATATTTTGAAAACAAATACTATATTCATTTTCTTTTATTAGCATTCAGAACTCGGTGGTATATTATTAAGGTTAGGTCATTTCGTCTGTTTATTACTCTAATATAAAACAACTATACAAATATTCGATGCAATTTTCGCATTGAGTTCACCGCACATAAAAATGTCTACGTTTTATGGCGAAATTTATTTAAGCGAATTATTATTTTCGCGTGGTTTTACTTTCGTCTTGTGTCTTATTTTCTACAGCTTGAATCAGCATGTGCCATGGGCTGTCGAATTCTGTAATACCACATGATAAATATTATACACGGGTCTTGGGAAAACCCACGACGAAAATAAAAGCGTATTAATTAATGCGTAAGTAGACTGCTTTTTTCTTTTACTTCATTTCTATGATACAGAAACCTATCACTTGCCTATCACAAAGCCGACTCTTTCAAGCAGTATGCCGATACCACCTTCGTATTACCTTATTAGAAACAAACAGATTACAATCTGACAAGAAATCCTCACGAAAATTGTGACAAATATAACGAAGTACAGTGAGTGCCAGATACTGCAAATGGCTTATTGTATAAGGAAACTAAAACGATAATAAAATTTAAAAATATTAAAATAACAATAAGAGGTCCATGTAAGTATACGGAGCTGTCAATATTTCCCTCCATAAGGGAAGCTTTGTATAGCCAGATAATTAACTCTAAATCACCCTTCTGTTTATCCCTGCTATCTCACCTCAGGTAACCTACGACAAGCTCGGCCTCAACAGGCAATAGCATTAATCTTGGATGACAGCTCAATTACCTTCGCCTCGCGTGAGTATGGCACGGAGTTTGATTTGTGTATTATATCGCATTACAATAATTTTAACTTGTCTTCTTTACGTCAGACGCCTATCATAAATGTTGGAGCGCAGTGGGCTTCATTTAGTCTCTTTATTGTGTTTGTAATTACATTCCTTTCAAGTGTTCATGTTTATTCAGCTTGTATACATCAACTGTGTTCAAGTTTGAATAATTTAATTTGGCACAGCTTGACAGCCAAGTTTAGATTAATAATAGTATCAGTCTTATTGGTTAATATTCTGCAAATGATTCAGTAGGTGAAAGTACTATATGAACTAAATTATTATTTTATTTAGGTATAAATTTGAAGCAGCTTTATTTTTGCGCCATCTATTGGAAGCTTTTCAAGACGGGTTGGAAGAGTGCATGGGAGTGGACTGGACACCAATCATATTGTGTAGGTACTTCTATGTGTTTCATTATTACTTTCACAGATGGCGGTACCTTTTTACCTTTATTGGGTATTCATAAACTTTGTTGAAGCTTTTTATAGAGTTACTAGCTGTTGCTCGCGGCTCCGCCCGCGTGGAGGTCATGTTTGGGAGAAAAAGTATATTATACAAAATACGAATTTTCATGCGTTTAACATAAAAAATGAAGGATTTTCATACAAAATTTCATCCCCTATTTTACCCCCTAAGGGATGATTTTGAAAAAAAATGTGAAACGTATTTCTTTATTTCCTACCAAAAGTCTAAATATGAAATTCCAGATCCCTAGGTCAAGGAATTATGGATTTCCCATACAAATTTTTGAACTCCTATTTGATCCCTTTGAAGGTTGTTTTTTAAGGTAAGAAAAAAGATAGCCTATGTCCTTCTCAAGGATATATTCTAGCTCCTTGCCAAATTTCATCACAATCTGGTCAGCCGTTTAGCCGTGAAAAGGTAACAAACAAACAGAGTTATTTTCGCATTTATAGTATTAGTATGGATAATCATGTAAAATTAAATTCAAAATGTACATATCAAATGTGTGTAATGTATAGTTTTGTCACTAGATAATTTCACACAATAGTAACACAAAGGTGAGAGATGATTTTTTATCAAGTAGGTACTAACCTAACTATAGTCTTTTTCAATAGCCTGAGTAGTTTAAAAATGAACCTTACCCCGATGAACGATTACACATGATATGAAATCATAAAGGGATTACTGAAACTATATATGCTAAATATCAACCTACCCATGCTCTGTAAAAAAAGAGTTTAAAACGCAATAACCAACTTAATTTGATTCACTATTTGGTTCACATTAGCATTTTTGGGGACTTGTTCTACTTCACTCGCATTCATCAGTATGTATGAGGATTTTAATAAAGCATACCGTATTAACGCTCATTCAAAACATCCCTTGTCAAGGGAAAAAAAATGGCGGGAATGTGATGTGATGTTGTATTGTGATTAATACCTAAGTGAAAAAAATATTTCAGACATGGCTTAGGCCCTTAAATTGTGACTATTACAGACATGGCTTCGACCTTTAAATTGTGACTATTACAGACATGGCTTAGGCCTCTTGAATTGTGTTTATTTCAGACATGGCTCCGGCCTTTAGAATGAGAAAAATATGGGACATGGCTTCCCCCTTTTAAATGGATGAAGACTGCAGACATGGCTTCGGCCTTTTGTATAAGTTAAAACCAGAGAAGAAGAAGACTTTAATTCTAGCTTAGATTTGGAAAGGATAACGACGGACATGGCTACATGGTGGAGCACCTTTGCCTTCTCTTTTATAGAGTAAATAAATAAAAAAAATCCCTTGTCAAAATGTGAATTAAAATTTTCATTACTGGATGATACTGCAGCCCCAGTTTAGTGTAGACAGAGAGGCGCGGACTGCCGAGACGCATGTCGCAGATTTGAAACCAGTTTAAACTATATACATTTGTAATCTATCAAATTACAGTGAGTATTTATTGTTAGTTGCTTGATTTATGGTAATTTAAACATCGTGAGAAAACTTGCATACCTGAGAATTATAAAAAAGAATTTTAAAAGTACATATGTGAAGTCTAGCAATCTCTATTATACCAGCGTGGTGGACTAAGGCCTAGACCCTTAGTATTCAGCCCGTATCCAGCAGTGGGACAATGTATAATACTGGGTTGGTATTTTTATTAGCGGACGATCATCGTTTTTCAGAATTCAGTCACGATCTATTTAATACATACCCTCATTAACACTTTATAGTTCGTTTTATTGCTACTTTGTTATTAACAGTTTACGATTGCTCTACTTCCTAATTTGATTGCTGCTTTAGAACATAAAAGTGGTAGGTACAATGTGAAAATTACTCTTCGTCGCCGCTAAACCATCAATGGTATTGAATAGGGGAAATCGATAACCATCACTTTGACGGCGGTCAGTTTTAATTCCGGGCCCTGCGTAGCTGTCCAATGCAGATTTTCACCAACCATTCATACTGCGAGGCGAAATTAGAATTTTCATACGTACCGTTTTATGTATTTTATTATTCAATCATGGCTTCGCATTTTGTGAAAGAGATGTACTGATATTTGTTATTTGAAATAGACTTGGGACTTGTGTATCACGGTGTTAATGCTTTGCTCTATAGACTGTATAAAATATTGTAATGCGATGAATATAATAATAGAATTAAATTATATTTAGTTTGTAATACACACAAAGGAAATTAATCAACCTAATTGTTTTAAGCTAATTTTATTAATTAACCGGTGGCCTATTAAACTGAAGGTTCATAAACTACATTTAGGCCACGGCCACAAGCTGTCACCTGCGTCCCCAGAGTACAGATAATAGCTTCAAGTTCCTTCAGTATTTCATTATTACGCCATGCCAACTTGCACATAAATTATGATAAATCCTAGTAATTAAGCGACGAGTATATCTATCCATCTAAAGGTTAATTTCCCCAGCGAGGTTGGTTGAATAAAGACAAAGAAAAGCGTGGATCCATCTCTGGAATGGCAGTCGACATTTCTTGGAGCACGGATAGGCTACGCGAGCTTCCATTACGTTACGTATTCGGGTCAGCCTTTGGAAAAATTTTACAGCACCGCTCTGTTATGTATCGCATGCTGTCACAACAAAAGATCTGTTTTCCAGAGAGCAACATTAGTAGCGCAAATGTGGACACCATGTTGAATTTTTAACTCACATGGAACGTTCTCAGCGGTTTAAGAAAAACTATAAGTTATGTGTTGTTTTTTGTGTGGTTTTGTTGTTGTTTGTGATTTTATATTATACATACATACATATACACTCACGCCCGTATCCCATGGGGGTAGGCAGAGACTATTGACTGCCACAAGCTACGATCCTGATACACTTCTTTCGCCTCTTCCACATTCATACATTTTCTCATACATTTTCGACGGTTGGAGGTACTCCTGATTTGCCCTTTATATTATTACGGTTTTAATTTGAAGAATAAGTAGGCAAGTTCTTTTGCCTATTTATTCTTATATCCCTATATTGTCCATTATATTTTATAAATATGTTAAGGTGTACGACCCGACGTCCGCACGTCACACGAGGCCCCTCGTTGAAAATCAGCGCTGCAATATTGCCCAGGCTGTACTGCAACATAACGCTGAATGAGGGGGACGTGTTGTTGGAACAAATATATTAATTTTTAGTGTTAAGTTTTATTTTGTTTTTGTTCTGACGATAAGAGTCCTTTTCTTTTTCTTTCTTTCATAAACACTAATTTAAAAATTCATTGTAAAATAGTGACATTGTTCTATCTTTAATCCTAATAGAGTAAATTGTGTCTAATTGTCGAAGCTTAACACAAAAAACATCTTTGAGTTAAATAAGGTACCCTTAATTATGCACAGGCGAGGGTTTCAAAATAATCTCAATGTCTGGTAGCGGACGATTCCCGTTAAATAATTCATAAGTCATTTGGGTTATGTCACAGCTGCCACTACTTTAAGTCTTCAAACGTACATATAGATATAAAAGCAGGAAGATCTGAATGCCTTTGATTTCATTTAGCTCGCTCCACTAAACATGCTCTCTTATATTATCTAATGGATGCAGATATATTACTTCAAAAGCTGATCTACATATATTCGTTGATCCCGTCGTGATCTATTTTAAGATTGAATGATGTGAAAACTTTAATGTGTTGATTGATAGATTTACGTGATTCATTTCATAAGGTTTATAAAAAGTTTTTTTTAAACGATGAGTAATATATGTAGTACACTTGATAATAATTAAGCATTTTGATGTTTAAGTGAATGTGTAAAAAAGATACTTTAAAGTATAGCCTTATTTATTTGAGATCAACCTTGGTTATTAAAACAAAATATTATTACAAAACAATACTTCTTACGTTGCACAGTTATTAACATAAAAACAGGCCTCTGTTAGTAGTATTTCAAATTAATTTTGTGTTATTCACACCCTTGGCGCTTGAAAGCAAAAAACTTGACCCTTTTTCTGACTTCTCCCCTCATATTCAGAATAATTTCTGTGTCAAACAGCTTCAGCATCTTTGCTATAGAATATAGTCAAAAGAAATATTGCAACTTCAAATATTTTATTTTTGCATTTCTGTTAACGTCAGTATGTACATGGACAATAAAGCTGATGAAACTTGGATTTTTAGATAGAGCCACCTTGTTTCTAATTTTCTAAGACAAAATACATTTTAATTAATTTATTTTGCTAAACAGCTCAGTGATTCAACCTTTCGTTAAGTTACAGCATGTAAGCTAATACTACACGGTAATTAAGAGCAAGTGGGACAACTATTATAGCGCACATAAAGATGTTTAATGTGGTAGTTTAGTTAGTAACCGTTAGAGTAGCTCTCCCTGCGTTCGCAAACTTAAAGATTTTTTACATAAATTTTCCTTTGAGTTAAATTATATGATATTATGTTAATAGTCAACGTTGCTATTAAAAATGATCGTAACTATTCGTTTACATCTAATTTGAATAAAGAAACAAATGCTCTTACATTTTCATTTATGTTACAATAAAATGTTATTATTGGACAACATTTTTATTGGTTACATCACATTACTATGCAGATTTTGCTATACATAATGTGAGCTAAAATGGGGTCAATGTAAATTACCAAACGCATGACTTCAACTGGAAACCAGACGGAATTTCGATAGCTTTTAAAACATTTTGATCGCGGTAGGCCGTTCATCGAAACAGGTGAAGCGAATTAAAGTGAAATAAAGATATGTTAAAGTAAAATAGGTGTTTTACGAGTCTGATGCTATATATTCTCTCGAGACTCCATTCGCACATGTGTTAGTGATAAAATCAGCATAAATTTTGTCGCGAGCGGGTCCTGAAACACCCTGTATATAAATTCGTATGTGTATAGCGCTTGCTTGTAAGTAATGGGTTCTAGTTATGCTAATATTAAGTTTCGTAATGTGCACACTTTTGTATCGATTATTAGGGTATTTACTATTATTAGAATTACCGAAGGTATAACTGAGGTATTTAGGAGACTAGTTGGGGGTAGTTAATAATGACAACCAAAGTGGGAGTAGTAAATGTTTAATATAAAACAGAGTGCCTTCCGCGCTCCGGGGTTCAGTTCAGAAGACTAGTGGTGTAGCAGTGAGTTGGTAGTGAGAGCATTCGTGGTTCGTTCGCGGGGCAGGAAGTAATTGTAAACGGTTCAATGGCGTTGTTCAGTTTAAAAGGGTAATGCTGGTAGATTAATTATAAAGAGAAGCCTTAAGTGAATCCTGACATGCGTGTGTGTTAATATTAAGCACTGAGATGGTGTAACAGTGTCGTGTAAATCAATTAATAAATTATAAATATTGTATTTGTGCCTTTTAAATATCCATCTTGCGTAGTTTTGTTGATGTTCCTAACACGATTACGGCAATTGGATGTCTTATAGCGATGGAAGAGTTTACTTTCGCGCACTAAATGTTAATATACACATACAATTTGCATGGTAAGTAGGTCAGTATACATTATAGGGAACGTTTGTAATAAAAACAAGGCTATAAATAGATTTTTATTGTATCAATATTGTCACATTCAAAATAATGGGTGATACTGGTTGTAACGAGAATGTTGTTTTGATGTGTACACAAATGACCCTTATTTGTCTGTTGGAAAATATACGTATAGAATGTAGATAATTTTCCTGTGATTTTTAAACATAACAACACAAGTTCACGCCTGTTACCCGAAAGGGAAGACAGAGTTACTACCAGTGCATCCATAGTTAGCAGAGAATATTTCCTATCTATATGTTACGGTAGATGGTAACTGGCAAGCATAATATCGCAAATAGAGTACTTGATATTTCCTGAATGTAGTATTTGATAAGAATTATTTAAGTCATAATATAATTCATCTGCTTTTCGTATACAAATACTTATATAAAATTTAAAAAAACATAGATATGTATAGCTTTTTTGTATGGTATTATATAATTAATTGCAAAGTGTCCACAACCTATAAGAAATCCATACTAATACTATAAATGCGTAAGTAACTCTGTTTGTTTGTTTGTTACATTTTCACGACCAAATGGCTGAACGGATCGTAATGAAATTTCGTAAGGAGATAGGTTATATCCTGGATAAGGACATAGGCTATCTTTTAGGCAACATCATCATCATCATCATCAGCCGGTGTCAGTCCACTGTTGGACGTAGGCCTCTCCCAAGATGCGCCACTGAGCCCGATCTTCAGCTCTTCTTTTCCAGTGACTGCCCACCGCTTTGCGTATGTCGTCGCTCCACCTGGTCACAGGACGTCCTACGCTACGTTTGCCGATTCGTGGTCTCCACTCTAGGACAAGTCTACCCCAACGGTTATCAGTCCTGCGGCAGATATGACCGGCCCACTGCCACTTCAACTTGCCAATCCGTTGAGCTATGTCGATAACGTTAGTTCTCTGGCGAATAACTTCGTTCCGGATTCGATCCCGCAGAGAAACACCGAGCATAGCTCTCTCCATAGCTCGTTGAGTGACTTTGAATTGGTGGACCAGTCGAGCTGTGAGTGTCCACGTCTCGGCTCCGTATGTCAACACGGGTAGAACGCACAGGTCAAAGACTTTCGTCTTTAGACACTGCGGTATAGGCGACGAGATGACTCGACGGAGTTTTCCGAATGCTGCCCAGCCCAGCTGAATTCTTCTCTGGATTTCCTTCTCGAAGTTGTGTTTACCTAGTTGGAGCGTCTGCCCTAGGTAAACATACTGCGTAACAACTTCGAGTGGGATTCCATCTAAGGCAATCGGTTCCGGAACAACGTGCTCGTTGTACATGACTTTGGTTTTATCCAAATTCATCCGGAGACCGATGCGACGAGAAGAATCAGCTAGGCCATTCAACATCCTTTGCAGGTCCTGCAGCGTCTCTGCCATGATAACGATATCATCTGCGAATCGCAAGTGAGAGATGTACTTGCCGTTGATGTTAATGCCACAATCTTTCCAGTCCAGCGTCTTAAACATATCTTCCAAGGCGTTAGTGAACAGTTTCGGGGATATGACATCCCCCTGTCTCACTCCTCGACGCAGGTTGATATGTTTAGTACGCCGGTTCTGTACTTGTACAGTCATCGTTGCGGCATTGTACAGACATCTCATCACTTCGATATATCGCTAGTCAACTTGGCAGCGCTGCAGGGACTCCAGAACAGACCAGGTTTCGATTGCGTCAAAGGCCTTCTCATAGTCCACAAATGCTAAGCACAGGGGCCGATTGTACTCTTCGGTCTTCTGTACAATCTGCCGCACTGTGTGGATGTGGTCTATGGTGCCGTAACCGCTTCGAAACCCGGCTTGTTCCGGTGGTTGGAACTCGTCAAGTCTTCGCGCAAGACGGTTCGTGATGACCCTTGAAAACAGCTTGTAGACATGACTCAGAAGCGAAATCGGGCGGTAGTTTTTCAAGAGGGTTTTGTCTCCTTTTTTGAAAAACAGAACCACCATGCTTCTGTTCCATGCCTGTGGAGTTCTCCCAGTGAGAAGAACGGAATTAAAGAGCTGTTGAAGATGTTGAACAGCTGGAGCTCCCCCGGCTGTTAAAAGCTCTGTTGTGATTCCGTCTTCTCCTGGGGCTTTTCCACTTTTGAGCTGTTTAAGGGCCATCACGATCTCGTCTCGGCTAATTTCGGGCAGATCTTCTGAGAAGTGGCGGGTTAAGGTGGCTCTAAGATCCTCAGTATCGGGTACGGGCCTTGAAGCATGCGATGCGTAGAGCTTGCCGTAGAAGTCTTCAACTTCCGACAGGATCTCCGACTTGGATGCGACGACTAGTCCAGTTGATGTTGTCAGCTTTGTTAGGTGGCTTCTACCCAGAGGCTGGAAGAACACCTTAGACCCCCGATTTTGCTCGATTGATTTTTTAATCAAGAGCGTGTTAGAGGATCGGAGGTCGCGTCGTACCAGCTTCCTTATGGTTTTATTGCGCACCTGGTTTGCTGACAAAGCTGACAAAGGGTCTGTTCGTCTCTCTTCCATTAGCCGAAGTGTTTCTGCCGAAAGTTTGGACTTTTTTCCCATACGCTTGGCCTCGCAAAACTTCGTCCCTTCATCCCTGAGGATTTCCACCACTTCTTCGAGTTTCCGGTCTACGTCATCTGTGGTTTCCAAGGCAGCGAATCGATTTTCCAATTTTAATTGGAATGTTTCGGACCCAACGACGGTTTGGAGTAGGTTTGGTCTGAGCGTGGACTTCATCAATCGGAATCTCTCGGCTTTGAAGTCGATATCCAGAGAGCCTCGCACAAGTCGGTGATCACTTCCAGTATTAAACCTAGTGATCACTGAGACGTCTCTGAATATGCGCCGTTTGTCCGTAATGATGAAGTCAATCTCGTTTTTTGTCACAGTGTCGGGGCTTTGCCACGTCCACTTCCTTTGGGGCTTTTTCTTGAAGAACGAGTTCATCAAGAAAAGCCCCTCTTTCTCGAGGAAATTGACGAGCATTTGCCCCCTGTGATTCCTACTCCCAAATCCGTTTGGTCCTATTGTCGATTCTCTGCATGCCTGTACTCCCACTTTGGCGTTGAAGTCCCCCATGACAACGTTGTAGTGAGCCTTGGAGGTGGTGTGTAAAGCTCTGGAGATATCTTCAAACATACTCTCCACCTCATCATCCAAGTGTGTCGAGGTCGGTGCGTAGACCTGGATAACCTTGAGGCTGTACCTCTCGGTTAACTTTATTATGAGGTACGCTACCCTGCTCGACACACTGGAGATTTCTACAACATTGTCACTGAGAGCCTTGTTGACCAGAAACCCGACGCCGCCTTGGGATGGCTGATCTCCTTCTCTATAGTACATAAGATGGCCTGATTCTAAGGTTATGGTGTCCTCTCCCTGTCTTCGGACTTCACATAACCCCAGGATGTGCCATCTTATGTGTTTCAACTCCTCTTCCAGCTGCGCCAGATGATCGTCCAGCCGAATCGTTCGTCCATTATACGTTGCGAGGGTCAGTTTATTTTGGCGGCCTACCGTAGCCCGGGGATTCTTAGCACCCCCTGCCCTGCCGTTACCGTGACCGCCGCCGTGGTCAGGAATAGCAGGGCGGCCGGGAACTGGAGGCCTTGGCATTGTGGGACTTTTCATGGGAGGGTTTGCCCTAATCGCCACGCTGGGCAGGCGGGTTGGCGATCGCAGGACGTAGCTTCTCGCACCGGTGACGCTGCTGCCCGTCACCGGCCTGTAAGATTTAGCTACGTCATAATTGTAAAATGGTTATACCGCCATTTGTCGGTCGCCAGAGCCTCGTTCGTTAGTCAGCAGGATGCACCACGGGCAGGTGAGGTTGGCTGGGAGCACTGAGGTGGTATTTGTGCTCCCTTACATCCCATTCCCTTTAGGCAACAGCTAGTCAGTATATATAAAACAAGAAACTGATAGACTAACATATTAACGCACAGTCTAAACGGCTATGCTTAGATACTCGAAATTTTGTCAGTAGGTACCTTTTATGAAGAAGGCATCCACTAACGAAGGGTTTTTGGAAATACCACTCCTAAGGGGGTAAAATAGGGGATGAAACTTTGTTTAAAAATCTGTCATTTTTTAAGTTAAACGCATGAAAATTATTGTATTTATATTATATATTTTTTCTCCCAACCATGACCTTCCCGCGGGCAGAGCTAGCAACAACTATTTGTTTATAATTCCACAGAAGTGCACGGGCACTCAAGTAACTTTTATATAATAATTTAGATTATGTACTCAACTTGCAATTTCATAAAATATTTATTGCACCAGCGTGAACATAGATAATTATCCGGTTCATAAAATAATCGCACATGTAGGAGAATATTTCTTACCGGAATGTTTCCACAAACATTTCCAAGTTGATTGATTTTTAGCTCTCATATCTCGTAACATAGAGCCAGGGTTTTTTCAGCTGCCTGGTCACATTCCGAGGTTTGGGTTAACGTAATCAATTTTGTCTTTTTACAAAAGGCATCGCACGGTCGGCATACCTCTACGAAATTGGTTCAGTGCGCTTAAATCCCATTGAAAAGCAAGATTGGAATTCGACATCGCGGACCTGTGCAATACTCAATGTGCATTTGTTGTGTCGAATGACAGTGTTCAAGCGGATTGGAACTGTGATGCTGACGAGTGGAACTTCCGTTGGTGTATTTCAAAAGTCTATCGGGTCAGAGTTAATAATTTATATTTTGTAGCATTTTTTTACATATGCTTACGTTTGACCACTATCTCGCCTGATGGTAAGTAATGATGTGGTCTACGGTGGAGCACGCTTGCCTAGAAGATACCTATTCTCTCTTTACTGGAATAATGGGATTTTTGAAATACTATTTCAGTGAAATTAAATTGTTTGGTTTTTGTAAAAACAGCTGTTGTTTAGATAGACTTATCATCTTCACTATTCACCGAAAGGAGGGATAGGGTTATAATGGTTCATATTCGGTTTTGCAATGAAACTTCTATGATGTGATTGAGGCTAAGTCTAAAGTATTTAATGCATTCAAGTTTCAGAGTCAATAGGCAGTCCGTGTTACTACAATAACGAAGAAGCGATTCGAGTGTAATGAGCTTATAGAAAGGAGAGATTCTGTATAACTGCGTTTTAATTTGCAATACTATAAAAAAATAATTTACAGAATCGTGATATTTGAACTCAGAGAATAGTTATCATAGAATGGGAATAATTATCCCAAATGGGATTCGTGACATTTTTCTGCATTATGCGAATTTCGAGAGTAAAAGTTAAAATAAAAACAAATATGTGGCAGTGCATATATTCATGTAAGAGAGCTGGGAGTGTAAAATAAAAGAGTAGGCAAGCACTCCGCCCGGTGTACTAAATTTAACAATAGTATGTGGGTGACTTATTTCACCACTTATATACATTTACAAATATAACAAAATATAATAAATAAAATTATTAATTCAACACACAGAAAGACAAACACAAACATTAAAACATCTTTTACTATACATCTATTTTTTACCGCTTAATTGCAAGTCTATTGTTCAAGCGGCTACCTGAGTTTGTGACGTCAATTTGGGATCGTCCTCCGTTGACCGCTAGATGCGCAGGCGCATCGATCAGTCGAGACCTTACCGTACGACAAGACACCCGTGCCAATTTATGCGCTATATTAGCTTACGTGCTTAACGTTAATATATATTTGCTGTTCGAACTTTCTGTATTGTGCTTTCTACTTCTTCCGTAACTGTCTGTGCTTTACTCCTTCTATTTTTGTATAGTATACGTGGTAGTGATATTAAAATCTTATTCTGAACTTTGGACTTTTAATCATCTTCTTCTACACTAACCCACGAACTACTATAATTGGTGACCCCGGTCAAGGACACTAAGCATGACCAGTAGCGGCAGTGAAACAGCGAAATCCGGCAATTCGCCGCAAAGTGCACGTACCCGCCACCGCATAAAAAAATGCGAACGTGTATCAGCGGAACGAGACCCAGCGGCAGAGCTATTTCGTGTTGGAGTTCGGATCCCGCCATTCTGGGTGGAGAAGCCAAAAATATGGTTTGCCCAAATTGAAGCTCAATTTCATCTCGCGAGGATTACTGAAGACAGTACGAAGTTTTATTATATCCTCGGACATTTAGACACTCAGTATTCCGCCACGGTGGAGGATATTATAGAAAACCCACCTGAAACTGGTAAATATGAGACTTTAAAAGCTGAGCTCGTCAAACGTCTTTCCCTGTCCAGGCAAACAAAAGTTAAACAGCTACTGCGCGCCGAGGAGTTAGGCGATCGTAAGCCATCACAATTTTTAAGGCACTTAAAGCAATTGGCTGGGCCTAATATGCCTGAAGATTTTATTATGGACGTGTGGGCCAGTCGGCTTCCCCATGGTCTCCAAACGATCGTTGCGTCACAACCAGATATGACGCTTCAGGACCTGGCAGAATTAGCCGACAGAGTGCATGATATTGCACCTGCGTCCCCTCAAGTTGCAGAGACTTCGAAGACTTCAAGGTTAGAAGCGACGATGGCAATAATGAGTCGACAAATAGCCGAATTGGCTAATCAAGTAAGTGCACTCACTACCGGTAGTCAGGATCGATTCCGCTCCCGCTCCAGACGGCGACCATCCTTACGTCAGCGTAGTCCTTCGGCGTCGAGAAGGTCGCAATCTAATTACCGCAAGTTTCCATTATGCTGGTACCATCATAACTTCGGTGACCAAGCGAAGAAGTGCATCCTACCCTGCGACTTTAGCTCGGGAAACGCAGCGGGCAGTCGGTAATGGCGGCCAACGACTGCCTCACCACCACGGGTCGCTTGTTCGTCACAGACCGCAGTTCAAGAGTGCAATTTTTGGTTGACACTGGAAGCGACTTAAGTGTCTACCCTCGAACGGCGCTTCAACAACGTCGTACGAAGACGGATTACCAATTATGTGCGGCGAATGGAACTGCAATTTACACGTATGGTTACGTAGATTTTAAATTAGATTTAGGCTTACGTAGAGACTTTGTGTGGCGCTTTGTAGTAGCTGATGTATCTAAACCTATTATTGGCGTAGATTTTCTATCGCATTACAATCTTGTTGTAGATATCCGCCAAAAACGTTTAATAGATAGTAGCACTAATGTTTTTGCTGTAGCTACACTTGCTGTACCTGATAGATTAGTGTCAAGCGTTAAGGTCATGACTAGTAATTCCAAATATAATAATTTACTTTCTGAATTCCAGGAGATTACACGACCAGCCGGCATAGCACGTACTATCAAACACAATACTACACATCACATTCGCACCACACCGGGTCCTCCAGTTTCCTGTTCGCCTCGACGTCTCGCACCAGATAAGCTCAAGATTGCCAAATCAGAATTTGAGTCCATGTTGGCAAACGGCACGGCTCGACCATCTGAGAGCCCCTGGTCATCACCGCTGCACCTAGCTCCTAAAAAGGATAACAGCTGGCGTCCTTGCGGTGACTACAGGATGCTGAATGCCAGGACAATTCCTGATAAATATCCTGTCAGACATATACAGGATTTCGCCCATAGCCTATCAGGATGCAGGATTTTCTCCACGATTGACCTGATAAAGGCTTATAATCAGTTACCTGTTTTCGAGGAGGATATCCCGAAAACTGCTATTACCACTCCATTTGGTCTCTTTGAGTTTCCGTACATGACTTTTGGTCTACGGAACGCCGCTCAAACTTTCCAAAGGTTTATTGACGAAACAACTCGTGGCCTTGATTTTTGTTTCCCATATCTAGATGACATTCTTGTCTTCTCAAAAGATGAAACAGAACATGAAGACCACCTTCGCCAGCTCTTTACGAGATTAAAAGATTATGGCATTATAATCAATGTCAATAAATGTATTTTCGGAGCAGAAGAGGTAACATTTCTAGGCTATCATATTTCTCAACATGGTAGTAAACCTTTGGAAAGCAAGGTAGAGGCTATAAAGGAATATCCGGTTCCTAAAACCGCGAGGCAGCTTAGGAGATTCCTGGGTATGTTAAATTTTTATAGGAGGTTTATACCACGAGCCGCTCAAATCCAAGAGCCTTTAAACGCTCTATTGACCGGTTCGATTAAAGCCTCACAGCCGGTAGACATATGTGGAGACTCATTGAGAGCCTTTGAGGAGTGCAAGGTTAGCCTGTGTAACGCAGCAATGCTGGCACATCCTAACTCGGCTTCCAAATTAAGTCTGGTAACCGACGCATCAGATATTGCTATCGGCGGAGTTTTGCAGCAACTCACCAATGGTGATTGGCAACCTCTTGCATTTTTTTCGCGCAAGTTGAGCCCATCGCAAAGGAAATACTCACCTTACGATAGGGAGCTCCTAGCCATATATGAGAGTGTCAAATACTTTCGGCACTGGCTAGAAGCTACAAGCTTTACGATCTATACTGATCACAAGCCGTTGTGTCACGCATTTAGCGAGCGTAAAAACAGCTGCTCTCCACGTCAGTATAGACATCTGGACTTCATTTCACAATTTTCGACGGACATAAGGCATATTGCAGGGAAGGACAACGTAGTTGCCGATACATTATCCCGAGTCGAAGAATTGCAAACACCAGTGGATCCAGATGTACTAGCCAAAGCTCAAGAGTCTGACTCAGAACTTGAGACATATATTTCTGGCAATTCTTCTTTGCAGATAAAGAGGATGACAATCCCAGGTAGTCGTACACAACTGTACTGCGATGTCAGCACAACGACTCCCAGGCCTTTCATCCCCCAATCTTTACGCAAGCAGATATTCGACAGTTTGCACTCACTTAGCCACCCTGGTGCTAATACCAGCGCCAAACTCGTAGCACAACGTTACGTGTGGCCACAGATGAGGAAAGACTGTCGCGAGTGGTCTAGAGCATGCTTAGCGTGCCAACGGGCTAAAGTCAATCGACATGTGTCCTCGCCATTGGGCACTCTCGATTTGCCTACCGCCCGGTTCAAATACGTTCACCTAGACCTCATTGGACCATTACCTCCATCATGTGAGTATAGGTATTGTCTGACTGCAGTCGATCGTTTTACACGATGGGCTGAGGTAGTACCTATTACCGATATTACTGCAGAAACTGTAGCCAAAGCTTTCTTGTCTGGTTGGATTTCTCGATTCGGTTGCCCTACCGATATTGTAACCGACCGTGGTAGACAATTCGAATCTGCATTGTTTCAGGAGTTTTCGAAAACCATCGGTTTTAAACACCGAAAGACTACTGCCTACCACCCTCAGTGCAACGGATTAATCGAGAGGTTCCACCGACAATTAAAAGCAGCTATCATGTGCCACGCGGACAGTAGGTGGTCAGAATCATTGCCATTTATTTTACTTGGCATACGAAGTTCTTTCAAAGAGGATCTTCAGTGTTCCTCAGCTGAATTGGTTTATGGGGAACCGCTACGGCTCCCCGGTGAATTTTTCGACCGTAATGTTGACAAATGCTCGACTGATATTTTAGATTTTTCTTCACGTATCAGAACATTTGCCAACCATCTTCGGCCAGTTCCAACTACGCATCATTCGAAGCGTAATATATTTATTTATAAGGACCTTGCGTCTAGTTCACACGTATTTTTACGTGAGGACGCTTTACGGGGCGCACTCCAACCAGCATATACTGGTCCCCATGAAGTTATCGAAAGGGATTCTAAAGTTTTTAAAATTCGGCTAAAGGGGAAACCTGTCACAGTATCAGTAGACCGTTTAAAACCAGCCTACATACTGTCGAACAGAAATGACACCTCTGAACCAGTACCGAATACAAATAATCCTCTCACTACTCCTACTCCTAAAACTACGCGATCGGGACGTCAAGTTCATTTCCCGAATTACTTTCGCCCGTAGTACCTACGGTCTCCGGGGGGGAGTGATGTGGGTGACTTATTTCACCACTTATATACATTTACAAATATAACAAAATATAATAAATAAAATTATTAATTCAACACACAGAAAGACAAACACAAACATTAAAACATCTTTTACTATACATCTATTTTTTACCGCTTAATTGCAAGTCTATTGTTCAAGCGGCTACGTGAGTTTGTGACGTCAATTTGGGATCGTCCTCCGTTGACCGCTAGATGCGCAGGCGCATCGATCAGTCGAGACCTTACCGTACGACAAGACACCCGTCCCAATTTATGCGCTATATTAGCTTACGTGCTTAACGTTAATATATATTTGCTGTTCGAACTTTCTGTATTGTGCTTTCTACTTCTTCCGTAACTGTCTGTGCTTTACTCCTTCTATTTTTGTATAGTATACGTGGTAGTGATATTAAAATCTTATTCTGAACTTTGGACTTTTAATCTTCTTCTTCTACACTAACCCACGAACTACTATAAGTATAATTAAATAATGTGACTGTGTATTCTGTGTCTACGGGCTGTAAACAAAATAAATAGGGAGAGATTTTGTTCAGAAACAAATCCAAAATGTATTACACATTGTTATAGGTAGCCTCCATTTCTACGGTGGTGTGGCCGAGCTTTTCGTTTCAATGTTGGGTTACACTGATACGATCACACAGGAAAATTATTTTCTGGCGTGCGGTGGCCTACTTCTGCGAGAACTTCAACTCGCAGAAGGAGATTGCTGAGAGGGATCGGGAACGATATGATCCCTCCCGCCGCCAGAGAAGAAGTAGGAGGCGCCGGGTGGACGACTGACCGGCGTCTCCCGCCCTGTGGAATGGAGGCGTTTGGAATTCCACCACGGTAACCGCTTTTTTTTTTGTTGTCGCGGGGAAAGCGTTTTATTGCTGCCGTCCGCCTCGGGGGGGAAGCGGAAACAGAATAAAACGGTTATGCTGGACTAGCCGGTCTTACGACCCAGCATTCCCCTCGCACGGATGATGGCTATCCGTGCTGCCGCTGGGCCGAGTCCCTACCCCCTATGTACACCCTACCTGACACTACCAGCTAAAACCCCGCGGTGGCCTTCTTCGGCGCTTACGGAGCGATCCCGGGGTATTCTAAGGAGTGCTAGAATTGCTGCCGGAATCGCCCCTGCGCGGTGTCGCCTAGCAGCCCATCTCCATGGGGGGCTAAGGAGCCCGCGCGCACCGAACAACGACAGTGAACGAGGCCTCACCACCCGTGCTGCCATCCATCTCGGGGTCGCACGATGCACCGAAACTGGAGTGCATCGATATGGGCTGACAGCCCCCCGCTGCGCGCCCGCGACCCCCGATGGCCCCAATTAGTCGCCTCGTACGACAGGCAGGGGTTACCGTGGTGAAATTCTCAAAACGCCCCCATTCCACAGGGTGGACCAAGCAGAAAGACCCGAAGTCTCTCCGCAGCGTCAACGGTTCCAGGCTATCCGTGATATCAGGAACACGACAATTCGAACGGTCGGCCTCTGTAAAGAGTCAAGTGGGCCTAGCAAGTATTTCGGAGAGATGAGAACACTCTACTTCACGTGGGGCCGGACTTGCGCTTTATAAAGCGCCAATGTATGGCCCGACGCGGACGTATCGCTCTGTTGAGGATGCCCAATTTTTTGCTAGCCAATTTGGCTTTGTCCTCCACTTGACTCCTAAACTTGACTTTGTTCAATATATCGACGCTGAGGATCCCAATATCCTCGGAATCCCGGAGAGTGACTCCTTGAAACTGTGGCGCCATGACTAATGAGTCCTTATTAGTGCTGAACGCGCAAACTTGTGTCTTCAAGGGGTTGAAGTGAACTAGGTTCCTTTCGGCCGCCTCTGAGAGCTCTCGATTTCAGACCTATTAATACAGTTACATTTTTACTTAAAATGTATTGTTTAAAAATTTTCATAGTCTATTTGTGCATGTATACAATCAACACCCATAGTAGGTTAAGTTTTACCGTACATCGTAACAGAGTAAGATGTTAACTGTCTATATGTATTTTATATCAAAAAAGTATCATAAACTGTAAAAGGCTACATTTCGACATAAGCAAGCTAGTCAACTTGTTGGAACTATGAAAATGATTACGTAATAAGTAGTGTCTACTAGGAATTAGTAGTAGTATTAATTCATTAAAGTTTAATATATTTTTTAAAACTTTAAAATACGCCCGAGATTTAGCAAATAATCCTTTTTTCGTAATTTTAATTGCATAATCGTAAAAGTATGCATTTTTCACCAACTGCATAATTTAAACTTCAATGATATTTATGATTTATCCACAAATATTAGACAGATTATAGCTATTTAGATTAGTAAAACTCTAATGAGATTATCTACTTGTGTATCTATATATAAATACTTATGCTATGTCTGGTATTCGGTTAGTATTGAGGTCGACCTGCGCTTAGATCAAGGAATTCTGTATACTATTAGTTCGCGATATCGCCAATATTCGATTACAGATATTTCAGTAAGCATAGACGTATAGGTAGATTGATTGGTCGCATATATTGGGTTATGTATATAGATAAATATATATTACTGAGCCTAATGGTTTCTTATGTTTACGCGAATGTTATACATTGAAATAAAACTAATTTTTACCTGACGTCGACCACGTCGGGATAAAAAAAAGTTAAATAAACCGCGATAGAATCCGTAAAATTAGTTTTATTATTGGGCCTAATTAAATAAAACATTTGCAATATTAACATAAAGAATCTTAATCATTCTACAAAATGATTGTTTTAATTTGTATGTTGGTTGTTTGGAGGAATAAAAGCCCGACAAATTTATCAAATGATTCGGGTAATTTTATTATCTATTTGTAAAAGCTAAATGGTTTTTATTTATTATTCAAACTTGTACTTAGTTCTCTTACAACGGCATCAAATCCAAAATTGTAGATACCTGAACGAAATAAAACTATTTTAGTTCTTTAAAACCTTCCCGTTGTCTAATAGACGTCTTATTTCCTGGTTGAAATTTACGCAGCTTTTCCGAAGTTTCTTAATAAGTGGCGACCTCGCGTCTTAAAGGCGTTTTCTGGTGGAGGGCGGGCCGTTTTCGCCTAATTCTAATTAGTTCCAGGTCGACGGCACATCAAAGTTCGGGATAAATTCTTACATTTAATTGACCGTAAAGTGCGGGCCACCCGGATAAATACACCTGGAAGGGCACTGCAGTAGGTCCCACATGATTAATGGTTTCCATACTTTTTTACTGGTTGAAATTTGGTTTAAATGTACATTGATTTCATTATGTTATTAATACGCTTTCATATTGACTAGTTTATCGCCCCATTAAACTAGTGAGAGCGTACACCTAAGGCTGATAAAAAGAGGTTTGTGTTCCAAACCCAGGTCGGTCACACACATTTTGTGAGCTTCGATAAAAATAACCGCACTTGAGATCTAATCATGCAAGTGACGCTGCAAATAAAAGTTAGTAATTAATAAAATATATTCTATATTGAACGGATGGAGGATAGCAAAATATCTTGAAGCTCAAAAAGGTAACTGTTACGCAAACGGAGTCACGAGCAAAGCTATCACATAATATAACCCTAATAAACGTTCAACCTGTATACAATTTTTATCAAATAACTTATACTTCTGTAAAGTTAGTTGAAAAAAGTAAATGGATTTATATTCAGAACAGTTACATATTTCCTTGAGACTTTCTCCAAGAACGTGACATGTATAGCTACATAATTATAATATATATAGCATAAGCAAATGTTTTTATTCGAAATCAGTGAAATTACACACCGTAATTTAAACTTATATTATTACACCATTATATTTAGCCTTCGAAGATCACGTTACATAATATGAAAGGCATTATATTGTGCCAAAATATTTGTGGTTGTCTAACAGGTAACCCACAAGGTTGCGGTGTACATTTTCGATGGCATGTAAATACCGAATGTTTGGAACTTGAGCATGTTTAATATTCATAGTCCTTGGTTATGTGACGAAAGCATATATGTAATTGGGTTATTTTGTACACAATTTTAATAAGTTGTACAATTTGTATATGAATAAACTTTTTTTAACCTGCCACGGCAAAGTTACCACAATGTTGTTGGGTTTTGTTCGCCCATCGTGATATTTAAGGATGTTCATATCCCCAGTCTTTTTATCTCCATTTCTTTCTTTAAAAGCCGGTAACGCACCAATGATTCTTCTATCGAGGGTGTACTTGGACGGTGAAGGTATTCTTACCACCAGCAGATCGTAACATTACGTTCGTCTCTGCTATAATAATAACAGATGAACTCTTTTTTTTAATAGAGATAGTTTCTACTATGACGTTAATATTTGACAGTAAATAAATAAATAAGTACGACTAGCAGTCACAGGCATATCTGTGACCCCATACTAGGTAAAACCTGTATTGTGGGTATCAAAAATTACGAGGGACTACGGTCCCACAACACCCAGACCCGAAATCTTGATCACACAAACATTTCTCTCAGTTTAGGATTAAATCCATGGTCTCTCCAGAGCTCTTTATATGACTAAATTATTTGAAATTAAAACACAACCTTATAGGCAGTAAGAAACAAATGTGGAAATAAAACGCAAAATTGTCAAAGCAAGTCGAAATAAACCAATTCACTATGTTGAAGTCCAATTGCGATGTAGCCTCGGAAGCTCATTGCAGACTAACTGACGGAAATAAACAACGAGGACTTTTGCATTTTATCTCTGAAATAAAATGGTTCTTCCAGATCGTGTAATTTCACGTAGATGGATGTCGGCCGACATCAACGGGATTGTTCTGGAAGCTGCCGAACCCTTAGCGAATAGTTAAACTTAACGAGGCCGCGCGACTGTTACGTACTTACAATTCTCAGCTCTATATTGTTTACGGAATAGGTACAGAAAAGAAAGACGAAGTGATATTGACCTCGTGACCTGGGGTGTTGTTAAATCTGACCTTGTTCAGCGCAAAATTTACATCTAGATTTAAATACGCTATAACGGTAGGCAGGGGCTTTGCTGTGCCTTGGCATTACAGAAGTCTATGGGCGGCGGTGACTACTTACCATCAGGTGGCCCGTCTGTTCGTCTGTCTATCCATACGCAGTAATACATTATAGATTACTCCGTATTAATACATTCTCTTAATCAAAAAATATTTTTTATATACGACAGCTTACGAAGCGCAGCGGGCGAGTAGCCGGCTGTGAAACGGGAGGCCGTTGGTTCGATTCCTTCACCGAGATAAATGTTTGTGTGTTGTGTTGTGGGCCTGTAGTACCTCTTAGTTCTTGATACCCATGATTCAGGTTTGACCTAGTGTGTGGTCAGGACTAAGTGGGTGATTGTTTTGTGTATTATTTATTAATATGTATTATACCTTGAAAACCGTAGTAAAATACTTTTCCTTTTTTTACGTTTTTAATTAGTTGAGATATATTTTTTTCATTTCGCGTGAGAACATGTTTAATTAATGTTTACCAATATTTTCTTTGTGATATCAAATCACTTTCTCTAACAAACAAACACACAAATAGGCAGTCATGGGGACTACCCAAACGAGGGAAAACTTAAAACTTTGGAATTACTGTGTTCTTTTCCAAAACACCGTCCATGAAGTAGCAACTTTTTTATTTATGATTGCTTGACAATAATTATAGAACTTCATAGGCGTGTTTATGTTAAAAGTGAAATAATCTGAGCGTGACGGTCACACGAGTTCAGTGCTTTTTCCCCGTCCCAAAAGTGCCCAACGTACCTATAGAAGTTTTCACTTCATAAACTGTGTCATTGGATCTGAGCAGCAAGACACATGACGGCAGCACACATTGCAATCAATTACACAGTGCTGGAGTAACTTTGTGCAACGTGAACTGACGTGCCGTAAATATCTTCGCAAGTCGCGTGAGCGTCAGACATTTTAGTTAATAATGATGATGGTGATTGCTTCCACACGTGCATTTTTCTCACTGGTAACGACTTTTATAACGATGTGTGATAAGATACTTCATGAAAAAATAAGGGCATGAATACAGCGATGAGAATAGCGTGGCTTGGAATGCTGATTTTGGTCACGGGGTAGGTATATATGTCTTTATATAGTATATAATTTTGTGAAGAAACTAAACAGCAGGCAGGCATGACCGTGTTGAGTAGCTGGGGATAGACTGTCTCTCGCTACTTGATACTCTATCTGGACGACACTGCGCTTACCATCAGGTCCAGTGTGGTCAATTTGCCGCGCCAGAATAAAAAAAAATAATATAATTCTACTGTACGTGTGTATGTCACTGAACTAACTCCTCCTAAACGGCTGGACCGATTTGAATGAATTGTTTTGTATGCGTTTGGGTGGCGCTCTGAATGATTTAGATTCACAAATTAGCCCGGCAGATGGCGCTGCAGTCGGTGTGGCGCTGCTTTTACGGGCATGACGACGGCTGCCGGGTTCGCTAATTAAATATAAATCGTCATGGCACATATTAAGGCATGGCAAATTTTAATATACTTTAATCCTATATGTAATACTCCGATTTAGATTCTCTAGTCAACTAATTTGAGAATTCTACGGCAGATAGTAATCATTTTATAGCTAAAAGTATTAATAAATGTTAGCAAACTCCTGATTAATATTGCTCGGAATATTTAAGACATAAAACTCTGACTGTTTATAACCTTTACTCGTTATAAACTCAGTAATAAAGTAAAGTTATAGCCAAATTCAATGTCGGAGAATGGACGTCGCGTCGGTGTACGCAAGAACAAATTAAACGGCTAACACCTGGCTTTACGCTAAGTTTATTACCGTAACGTCTGGTGCGTCTTGGGAGAGCGTAAAATATTTTTCCTTGCAAAATGTCACGACGAAGCTAACGTGTCGTAAAAGTCACACATTTATTACTTTTGATGCCGTCGGGGAGCAAAACATCTCCTTGAACGTCTGGACATCTTCACTATCGCAACAAGTTGTCGTACTTATATAATGGTAAAAATATCCTGTGTCCTAATGTGAAGCTTGGTTATTGCGCTGTGTATTCACTTTATTATTTTGCATTCATGTAGTTATCATATTTTGTATAGCCAGACGCGAGAGTCAGTGCAGTTACGATTTTTTTATACTGCCAGGATATACAGACGAGAAGACGGGCCACCTGATGGTAAGTAGACACCTCCGCCCATAGACTTCTGCAATACCAGGGCACAGCAATGCCACTGCCAACCGTTGAAGGACTATTCTTCTCTACTCTTTAAGCCTCGTTTAAAGAAGACCATGTCATAGCGCTCAGGGAACACCGCTGCAGGGACTTTATCTGTGCATTTGTTCTGTGCACTGCGTAAATCTACTGGAGATCGTTCAATGATAGCGTTACTAATGCATGATGCTCTGGTACCCTCAATAGTGACAGACGAGGGTGTCTGACACATTGCTTGACGCGACCATCGGTAGTCTGTCTTTAGCAAACAACAACTATCTTACTTCCCAGTTCCTACCATTATACCAATATTATAAATGCGATTTTTTGGATAGTTAGATGGATGGATGGTTGTTACTCAATCAGGCTACAAGGGCTGGATGGAACTGGTTGAAATTTGGCACAGAGATAGATTATAGTCTGGAATAGCACATAGGATACATATTTTTGATCTCGGAAAATGGTACGGTTCCCGCGGGATATCAAAATATAGAACGATGCTTATGCTTAAAATAGAATAGCTTAAGATTTTATACAGTTTTCTTTAAAAAATAACTACCACGCGGGCGGAGCCGCGGACGGAGCCGCGGGCAACAGCTATTTTCAAATAATGTTAACTGAAATGGTTGGGCGAACTTGGTGGATTAAAATAAATATCACCTATAAATCAATGCAATGAGGAACAAAGGTATCAGGTGGCATTCTAAATATTTGAAAAGGAACTTGAAAGCGAAAGCAATTTCTTTGAAAAATCAGCTTACACAAAGAAAACAAAATTTCCACTGTCGGATTTTCATGTCAGTCACGTTGTCGTGAGATTTTTTTTGTTACAAAATGAATTCCATCCAACAAACAAATCACCATAGATCCAATCAAAGGCGACGACGTGACGGCAGATGTATTTTTCATAAAATATGTGGCTAATAAATAATATCTGTCGCTGCTTTCATTTGTTGTTACGAATGTTATTTTCAAATTGTTTTCGGATTACGGGCGTAGCTCAACATATCACATTTTTACTTCTAAAAACGTTTAATTTAATCCATTTTATTATCCAGTTAAGACTTATAATTTTTAAGTTATTTTGAACAACAGCTCACTGAGTGGTGTTAATATTTTTTTATCCTGTCACGGCAAAGTGACCACAGTGAACCTGATGGTAAGCGCAGTGCCGCCCAATTACAGAGTATCGAGTAGCGAGAGGCAATCTATCCCCTTTACTTAACACAATTATACCAGCCTGCTTCTACACTACGCCATGGGCATGAAGGTGAAGAAGCGGTCGAGGGTCTAGTGTCAGAATACACAGAAGGCCGCAAAACGGCCAAACATTGTACCTCAACTCTAGACCCCCGACAAAAACTGGATGTACACTGGCTGATCCTAGAACGCGACACACTTGCGTGTGCCACTATGCAGGGTTTTACACTCTGTGTACGGTGATAGCTATCTGGGCGGATATGAATATCCTACTACCAGCGATATTGCATTAGTGGTTATGAAATTCATCAAACTTCTAAAACTCATCAAGTGCCTAAGTCACGTTTGTCCCAATGCGAGACTCAACCTTGCGTCCTTCCGTATCCTCGTCAGCGCCATGTCTAAAACGTCGCGTCGACTCGAGCTTGGATGTTACGTGACACGTGAAAAATATAGAAACGAATTATAAATTTAGCTTTTGCTCGCGGCATCGCTTTATGTCAGCCGTAATTCAATGAAAAAGTAACTGGAATTCCGCAACAGCGCCTATTAGATCCAAAATTATCTTCTTTTTAAGCTGGAAAAACTATACACATTCCGAAAATGTAATTGAAATCAGTTGAGCGGTTTCGAAGATTAGCGCGTACAGACACAGCGACAAGTTGTTTTTTTTTAATTTATTAATGTCCATGGATACTAGTCCTTCAGACGTACACATGGTTTTTATCAAGATTATGTGGCCAAGTAGAATGTGCAGGTTTCACGTTACAGTCAATTTTGGCACAGGACCAGGTTTTAAAAAAAACTATTATTTACGGACAAAAATAATCCCTTTAAAATGAGTTTTCGAAATGAGTGGACACTCAATTCAAAACCGCGGGTGACCAAATCCTCAGCAAAATAAACTGATGTACGCGATGAAATCCCCCTTACGCTCACAACAAGTTTCCAAACAAAAACTCCACTGTTTCCATTTCCTGGGAATTCAAAGAGCAGTGCAATCCTCTCGCGGTTCAAAGCCCGCTCTGGCGGATATTGAGATAAATAAATTTGTAACATTCTGCAGCTGACGCGGTAATCTGCCGGATCAAGTATTTACTTACATAATACGCGTTCAAATAATGTTGCCCAAACTTATGCTATTTGTTCCATCAAAAAACATGTATTTTCTCGTCAGAAACGCTTTAAGAACATAAAATTTGTATAATATGAATCTGGAGTTGCATACGTATGCTAGGGCCTATATTATTGCTGGTGGTAGGATATTCATATCGGCCCGGATAGCAACCACCGTACACAGGGTCTAAAACCCCGCTATAGTGGCACATGCAAGTGTGTCGCGTTCCGGGATCAGCCAGTGTACATCTGGTTGTTGTCGGGGGTCTAGAGTTGGAGTACGATGTTTGGCTGTTTTGCGGCCTTCTGAGTACTCTGACACTAGAACGGAACCGTCCCAGAGGTGAGAGCAGTATTCCACTCCCCGCCGCACCAGTGCTTTATATAAGCGGTAGAGCTGACTGAGCGGTAGCCTTGGTGAAGAAAGTGATGACCTTATATAGTCACGACCCTCAGCCATGAGGAGGCGACGGAGAAGAAGAAGAGCTGACCGGGCGTGCAAAACCGCCGCACCCTGTTCAGGATTCCGACCCTGCGTGAAGTAGCGGATATGACAACCTCGATGTGATCGATATTGATTTGTTTTTAATATAATTTAATATTTATAATATTTAATTTGGTTTAAAATAATAACTGACATGTGACGGGAATGCATGCGTGATCCTCAACCGTCTGGAGTACTGCTGCATTAAGTTACAACTTACAACGCATGTCTTTGAGTGAAGTGAAATAGTCTTGGTTAGTTTAGAATAAACGAAGCTAGGACTAAACTTAGAGAAGGTCATATGTCGTAGATAACATACATGCATATGCATGGTGTCTACGACTCAGGCCTGTAATTCCCGAAGGGGTAGACAAAGGTGTAACCAGTACACCCACTTTTCTCCGAAATTATTACGGTCCCATAATGTATAGAATATGTCGTAGATAAAATATTTTAGAAAAATCTACCTGGAAAATACCTTTAATTTTATGATTTATGTTTGATATTCTGTAGACATTCTAAGACGGTGATTTATTGATATTGTAAATTAAAATGTATATTTGATTGTGCCCGTATTCTTACTATTATATTCTCCATATATACTAATATTATAAAGAGGAAAGATTTGTACGTAAGTATGTTTGTAACGAATTGGCTCAAAAATTACTGGACCGATTTTCAAAATTCTTTCACCATTTGAATGCTACATTATTACTGATTAATATAGGCAATTTTAATTGACTTGCCGCGAGCAACAGCTAGTTTTAATACATTTACAATATTTATTTATACTCTTTATTGTATACTACAATATATAATATTAAAACAGCAAAACTAATTAAAAGTACAATTTGTCGGCCTTATCGCTCTCAAATAGTGACTGGTTCGGAAATTTGTTCGTATACATATACAATAGAAAACTCTTATTTATTCTAGCTTAGTCTTTCCCTTATTTATTCTATCTTACCTAGTCTATTTATACTATTATACTGAGATCGTTTAGTCAGTTCTACGCGTCGGCTTTTTATTATGAACTCCCATTTTATAAATCTATTATATACAAGAACATTAACCTTGACCTTCCTAGAGGCGAAAACATGTAGTATATCTACTTACGTAGGATGAAGATATTAAATAATAAAGGAAAGTTATCATCATGTCATAATATATTTCACAGAAGTAGTAAGTACTACATAAGTTTCTTAATTTATCCGATAATATTTAGGTATTTTAAACGAGGTCCAACCCAAAACTCAGATCAGCAACTGTAACCCATGTAACTCATGCACAATTACAACTGCGCCATTGACGCAGTCGATCGGTTCGATCCCCGGGTCAGGTAAAGTGACATTGGGTTTTTATATTTAGAAATACTTAGTATCAGCCCGAAGTCTGGAATTGGGCCCGGTATGACGATAGGCTCGCCCCCTATCACATTATGGTACCGTAATAAATTCGGCGAAAAGTGGGTGTGTTGGTTACATCTCTGCCTAACCCTTCGGGGCTTACAGGCATAAGTGAGTATGTATGTTTAAACGAGGTTAATTATTTTTAAGAGTTGTCAGTGTGAATAAATCAATACACATTTATTTACAATGAATGATTGTCTTTATTTCAATACTAGATATAAATTTGAACCCTGGACAACTGAATCATGCTTTTCGAATAGATATATTCAAATTCGATGGATTTTTGGTTTAAATATGTCATCATATTTAAAAAAAGGCCATCACAATGTCTAAATGTATAAAACTATAGGATAGAGTAATATAGTGAAAGTTGCTACTTCTTGAGAAGTCAATAAAGGGAACGTGTTGCATAGATTTTTCACCGACTCAATTCTATTTTTTACACATTTGAAGGTACGTCACAATTTATGCATGTTTTGAGATGTGTTATGCGATACACAGGCTCCTGCCAACCAATGTTGAGTAGCTCACTAAATATTCGATTAGTAACCTATCAAAATGTATGTCGTGTTCTACAAGTCTACCTACTCAGTTTATTTAAAGGGCGGTTCCTCTGTAAACAGGTCGAAATTGATTTTGGAGCTTATCGAACTCGTAGCTACAACCCACAACGCCGCGCTTGTGTTGCCAGATTGATATATACCCCCTGAAACTGGAGCCTGTAATGTAAGGGATAACAAAATAATTAGTATAATAAAGTTGATGAGTCTTGTGGCTTCTTTATCCTTGATAAACTGTGACAGAAAATATATACTACATCCTATTGTTTTTAGGTTTCCTTTTCGTAACATTTCGTCAGCATTAGTTTCGTAGTTAACTCCTAAAGAACAGTATAACAAAGTGATGCAGTTTACGGTTTGCTATCTTTGTATTTGTTTGATACAGAAATAAATATTTGAGTTCTAAATTATGACCAGGCTTTGGATTGGCAATTTTAAAAAGTAAAAAATATTGATTAATATTTTAATTTAAGGATAACTTCTATACCCTGGCGACGGCTAACTTGAGCTTCCATACTCTTGTGCGTGATGATCTTCGGAAATCAAAGTTTATACAAGATATTGCACCGTGATCATAAAAAAAAAGAAATATTTTATTCAATATAAGCACTATAAATAAAATTCAACTAAAACTAAACAAATAAAACTATGAAATATAAAACATGTTTATAAAGAATACGGCCTCGACTCAGTATATACTGGTATAAATTACCAGAGCTGGTCTTACGTCGGGCCGTTGGGTGAGGTCACGGGCGCAAAGTCACTTCTACTAACTAACTAAACCAAACTACCAACTAAACTAACTTACTAAAAAACAATTATTTATTTTATTATTTCCTTTTGGTTGTAAAGAATTTTAGCTAATAACTTCCCACGCTAAGCTAAGTTATCTAATGTAAACTATGTATATATAGTTAAATACATAGTTTGAAATCTAAGATGTTCAAGTCAATTTGCCTTTTATCATAATCATTAAAATCAGTGAAGGTGTTAAACAAGATAAAATTTCAAATCCCTTAAATAATCCAAATAAGTTTTAGGAACAAAACCATTAAAATCCAAATTACACGTTTTACGCTCCCAAACTTAAGATTCGCTTTGATCTTAGTTCCATTGAACGAGTTTCTCAGATCGTTTATCAACGAATAAGAAACGAGTCCTGAATGGAGTCGCTTCTTAAATGCTCCTTAACAACCCTGGGACTTTACGGGCTATTAAACTAGAGATTAGTTGCCAGCTTCCCGGAATAAAAATCAGATGTAATAGGCAGTTAGGGCATTACTATAAGCAATTATTGTGTTCCTAATACAATACATATTGAATTAATTTATAATATTTTTGTATATTGTTCTAAGATAAAGTCACGGACCTATACTGCAGTCTTTTTTTCCAAAAGAGCATAAGAATTTCAAATGTATGTGAAGTCTGCTAGCGCGCTTTAGTCCAGCGTGGTGGACTAAGGCCTTTTTTTTTGTTGTCGCGGGAAAGCGTTTTATTACTGCCGCCCGCTCCGGAGGGAAGCGGATTAAGAATAAAACGGGTATGCTGGACTAGCCGGTCTTACGACCCAGCACCCCCCTCGCACAGATGATGGCTATCCGTGCTGCCGCTGGGCCGAGTCCCTAACCCCTATGTACACCCCACCCGACACTATCAGCTAAAACCCCGCGGTGGCCTTCTTCGGCGCTTGCGGAGCGATCCCGGGGTATTCTAAGGAGTGCTAGAATTGCAGCCGGAATCGCCCCTGCGCGGTGCCCTGTACGGGCCCATCTCCGTGGGGGGCTAAGGAGCCCCCGCGCACCGAGCAACGACAGCGAACGAGGCCTTACCAACCGCGCTGCCGTCCATCTCGGGGTCGCACGATGCCCCGAATTTGGGAGTGCATCGATACGCTGCGCGCCCGCGACCCCCGATGGCCCCAATTAGTCGCCTCGTACGACAGGCAGGGGTTACCGTGGTGAAATTCTCAACACGCCCCCATTCCACAGGGCGGGAGATGCCGGTCAGTCATCCACCCGGCGCCTCCTACGTCTTCTCTGGCGGCGGGAGGGATCATATCGTTCCTGATCCCTCTCAGCACTCTCCTTCTGCGAGATGACGTTCTCGCAGAAGTGGGCCACCGCACGCCAGGACCTCCGGCTGGCGACGATGGACGACACCACGGCCGGCAGCGAGAGGTCTCCTCCGGTGGTGGACTAAGGCCTAACTTCTCTTATTAGTCGAGGAAGCCCGTGACATGTGGGACTATCAAATGAATACAGAATACACACAGTAATAATAATATACAGATTATATTATTATTACTGTGAATTTCTATTTTGTGCAACTATTGCATTCTATTGGTACATTGTGTTTTATTATTTTATTTGACAAAATAAATTACGCTAGTCATGTACTGAATAACCCACAATATACCTAGTCAGGTCATAAATTCTGTCACATGTTTAATATAAAATAATTGAAACAAGTTTATTCATTATGTAACCATTTATATACCAAAATGAACTTAACAAAACATAGATTCTTATGACACTAAAGTTTATTCAAAATGACCTCCGTGATTTTGAGTACAGGCCTTCAATCTGCGCGGCCAGTTGTCTATCGCAGCACGAACGAGGTCCATGTCAATATCGGCGGCTGCCTTAATCAAGGATTTCTTGAGTGACTCCAAATTGGGATGAGGCTTTGAGCACGCCTTTTCCTCCAAGTGTTGCCATATCTTGTAATCTAACGGATTCAAATCTGGACTGGAGGAGGGCCAGTCTTCGTGCCGGATGAAGTCGATTTCACGCGCCGCCAGCCAGTCTTGTGTGCTCTTCGCTCTATGAGCTGGCGCCGAATCTTGTTGGAATACCCAGTGCCTGTTATTGAACATGGTATGAGAAACAGGTTCCACAAGGTTCGTCAGTATACTGTATTTTGATACACAACTGCATTCGTTTTTACACCTTTTTCACAAAAATGTACCTCTGTTAAGCCCCAATAAGAAACTCCCAACCATACCATGAGCGAGGATGGAAAATGACCTCGTTGGACACGCGGAATACGGTTGCTCGCTTCTTCACTACTGTGTGCGTACACCTTATCATTTTGTTTGTTGTAGCTCTCTTCTACGGTAAAAATTTTTTCATCTGAAAAAAGAATTTCCCGATATTTTTTTCCCGCGTACCGCTTCAACAAAGCGCGGCATCTCTTCAGTCTCAGGTCCATTAGACGAGCATTCAAACGATGTTCTGTTTTTCTTCGATATGCCCGAAGCCCTAAGTCTTCATTTAACACCCTTTTCACCGTGGTTCTGCTTAACCCCATCTGAAGGGCCAACAGTTTCTGCTTACGTTTGGGATTTCTTTGAATTCGCGCCTTCACAGCTTTTATCACTGCTGGAGTCCTAACAGACCGAGGGCGACCACTTCTTGACCTGTCATCTACACTAGAGTCTTCATTGTATCGTTTGATGGTACGATAAACGAATCTTTTGGTTATATTCAAATTATTCAGTATGTCAAAAATTTGAATTGGCGAGTAACCGCAACGATGCAACGCAATTACTGCAACACGGTATTCTTTAAGCGTCCACTCCATATTTAAAAATGAGTAAAATTCTAAAAAGTATACATTTTTATTTTCATGAACAATTTGAAATTCGAATTCAATAAACTTTTTTGTGGCCAGCATTCTAAAATAAAAGTTTTTACTGTGTGACAATACTTATGACCTGACTGTGTATAGAAATAGAATAGAACAAATAAAAGTATGTAGACGTAGTAATGGCATACTGACTGTTGATTAAATGTAATAATCGCGGCATTTTATTCATATAAGCGGCCCTTTTTTTTTGTCGCGGGGAAAGCGTTTTATTACTACCGCCCGCTCCGGAGGGAAGCGGAATAAGAATAAAACGGTTATGCTGGACTAGCCGGTCTTACGACCCAGCATCCCCCTCGCACGGATGATGGCTATCCGTGCTGCCGCTGGGCCGAGTCCCTACCCCCTATGTACACCCTACCCGACACTACCAGCTAAAACCCCGCGGTGGCCTTCTTCGGCGCTTACGGAGCGATCCCGGGGTATTCTAAGGAGTGCTAGAATTGCTGCCGGAACCGCCCCCTGCGCGGTGCCTTGTACGGGCCCATCTCCATGTGGGGCTTAGGAGCCCCCGCGCACCGAACAACGACAGCTAACGAGGCCTTACCACCCGCGCTGCCGTCCATCTCGGATATAAGCGGCCCTGACATGCTTTTCCTATAGCGTTTTAATTTAATATCTAATATTATGAATATTTTCGTTTTTTTATGCACTACCATACCAATAATTCGATTGCGATAAAACTTTGCCAACTTTGCCAGTAGAGGGTTGCGGGTTCGATTCTCACGCTGGGAAAATATTTACATAGTGTTCGGTGCATTTATTTATTGTGTAGAGCACAGTCCCCTACAGTGCCAATAAACTTAATTACGCATACAAAGCTGCGGGAAAAAGCTAGTTTAATATCATTTTCTGAATTCAAATATACCAATCATCAATCAAGTTTTGAATGGTGCCAATATCGGAACCGAGAAAGATAGTAGTATTGTAATATAAAGCTTCTATTATATATGTTAATAATAGCAGCGATAGCCTAGTTGGTTGCGGTACGGACTGCCAAGACGAAAGTCGTAGGTTCGAAACCCAAGTGGCATACACCTCTGACTTTTCTAAAGTTATGTGTGTATTAAAATTGTTATGTTAATTATCGCTTGCTTTAACGGTGAAGGAAAACATCGTGAGGAAACCTGCATATCTGAGATATTTCGAAGGTATGAGAAGTCTGCCAACCCGCATTAGGCCAGCGTGGTGGACTAAGGCCTAACCCCTCTCATTAGTAGAGGAGGCCCGTGCCCAGCAGTGGGACAATGTTTAATACAGGGCTAGTATTATTATTATATATGTTGTAGAATATTAGGTTGCGGTGAAATTACTTCAGAAGTTATATAGCAGAAATAAATATATTTATCTCTGTACTTCATATAAAAGTATGAAGTATAGAGATAAATATATTATTTATGTATATTGAACATCGTTACAGTAGTGCTAACTTCCAACTTACGTATCGCATATCACTCATGCCTGTAATCTTCGATGGGATAGGCAGAGGTGTAACTAGTACACCCACATTTCTCCGAGCTTATACCGTCCCATGATGAGATAAGGGACTTCGGGCTGATACTGAGCATTTCCAATATCACTTTAACCCGACACCGGGATTGAACCCGCGACCTCAGCACAACAGCCGTACCGCGTACGTAATTACAACTACACCACGGAGGCAGTATTAGGTATCGATAATTTTACTAATATAAAGTACTCAATTGACAGACACGTAGAATTTTATTTATCCGATAAAACTGATAAAAAAACTGTAACTGATAAAATTGTCGTCCGTAGTGACAGTAAAGAAATAGACTAAATTGCAATCAGCCTGAGCGGAACATAAAACGGTGTATGTGCTGAGATGCGGTGCCGGCGGCAAGATACAGCCGCGGTTAAGCCGATACCGACCCGATAAGCTCCGTCGGGGGACCTCAGACGTCAGTGTTCCTAAATAAGGTCATATGACTTATATTCGTCAGTCTTCGCATCTATATAGTGCACTGCAGGTCGCCAATTGCCTATGTTTTACGGAATTGAATCATGCGTGCGCGAGTAATTAAGGAGGCCTATACATAAACACATTATTATTTAACAACGACTTGAAAATCATTTTCAACAAAAGTTCTTTAATCTACAATTGTAATTGAGTATGTAAGGGGAAGCCTGAAAGTAGCACCAATTGTAAAAATGATGAGGAGTGCTAGGTTAGCTTGGTGTGGGCATGTGATGAAGAGGGATGAAAGGTATGTGACAAGACTGGTTTTTAATATGAATGTGGATGGACGAAAGATTCGTGGGAGACCAAAAAATTGATTGCGCGAATGAGGACATGCGCATAAAAGGAGTGAATGCAGATTTGACACATGATAGGGCTGCGTGGCGAGCTCAAACCATTTATGCCGACCCTACTTAGTGGGGTATAAGGGCAGGTAGATGATGATGTATCTAGACAATTGTAAAACTTATCTAATTTTAACTTTCGAGTATGATATATTATTACTTCTTCTATCGGCATTCATAAACACCTAAGACCAGACGAGGCATACTCGCCAAGTTATGATACTCCTAATAAAGACCGTAAGATGCAAAATATTGAATTCAAGATTTACAGCAACCACTCCATCACAATTTATATTGTGAAATGCAAATCAATTTCTTCCTTTTTTATCTCGTTATTTTCTCATCGAAACGTGTTATCATAAACAAATTGATGTTTACGTAACATCGAAAGAGGGTTTACTGTGAAATTTTTGCACAAAGGGTGAAGCGAAGCGAAGATCCGTGTTCTTAATAACTTCTATGTGGCAAAGAGCTGCTTTGTAGCGCCTGGAAAGTATACAACTCTTTTGGGAATCATTTTAGGTTGAGGCAAAATAAGGGAACATTTATGGTTTAAATACATTAAGTTATTTTAGATACATTTTTAATATTTTTAGTATCCTATTATAGTAGTGTTGGATCCTTCATAAGAAATAATGGAACTTATTTTTTTATTTTATTTACCTTATTATTGTCTAAAATAATAAATATATTTTCGCAAGCAAACATTTCATGTACTTTGCTTTATCTTAAAGTTTTCCCTCAAATTAATCCTGGCTTTAGTTGGGTATGAAATCTAAATAAAAGTTGGCTTCTACTATCTTCAAGAAGTACAATAAATTATACTTTAGCGTCTATGAGTAAAGTCTTAAATATAAGAGGATTTAGTGGTATCCATCCATATTATTATTTATTATCATAATATGGCTCTTAATTTGCATATAACCATTATTAGAACAAAATATCTAGATAACAAGAGAAACCTATAACATCCATGAATATTATAATGGAAAGAATCCACCAGAGTCTTTGAGCGTTACGATGACCACGTCAAAATTGTGTTTTTACAAGAGCCTTATGAATATATTATTTGATATATGCCTTAGGGTGGACAAATTACATTACCATACACCTACACTTTATTACGAAGGGATGTACGTACAAAATCGATAAATAAATGCATATAAAATATGGTAAATATTTTTAGTAATGACTGTTGGGTTTTTGTATATAATCGAAATAAGATGTTAGACGTTGCGTGGAATTAAGTTAATCATCTCTTATTTTGATAAATGTGCTTAAAACTACCATAGACTTGTATTAGAAATCACTACTTTATATTTATATCTATAATTAACATACATACATATACACTCACGCGTATAAACCCCGAAGGGGTAGGCAGAGGTGTAACCAGTACACCCACTTTTCGCCGAATTTCGGTCCCATAATGTGATAGGGGGCGAGCCTATCGCCATACCGGGCACAGGTTCGAGACTACGGGCTAATACTGAGAATTTCTAGATAGAAAAACCCAATATCACTTTACCCGACCCGGGGATCGAACCCGAGACCTCAGCACAGCGGTTGTAACGCATGCGCAATTACAACTGCGCCACCAAGGCAATCTATAATTAACTTTCGATTAATCGATACCTTTGAATTAAGATGAGAAATACAAGTGAATCCATTGTTATAAATATAAAAGTTTTAATCTTTTAATTGGTTATTATGTGATATGGTAGTCTATTTCTATGTTGGAACACCAAGGAACGCCAATACCCCAGGCAAAATGTGTGTGCATTTGTGTCTTCACTGTCTAATCCTAACGAGATAGGCTAATTCTTGTGTGAGGATTAGAAAATAATATTGATTTTTCCTTATTACAGTTCCAGTAGGGACACCCTAATACTTAGGTAATATAATAATAGCTGTTGCCCGCGGCTCCACCTGCGTGGTATTTATTTTTGAAAGAATAGGTATAAAATCTATGGATTCATCATAAGCAATTACATCTTTCTATATTTTGCTATCCCGTAGGAACCGTACATTTTTTTGATCCTTAAACTACCACTATACAAAAATTCATGTCGATCCCTTGCTCCGTGAAAAACAAACAATTATCCTGCGAGAATCGTACATTTTATCCGGGATAAAAGTATCATTAGCGCGATCAAATGATCTAACTGTATTCCAAATTTCAGGATGATTTTATTGGTCAAGCCGTTTTTGAGCTAAAACCGGACATACAGACAGACAAATATTTATAACTAGCTGTTGCTCGCGGCTCCGCCCGCGTAGAGGTCATGTTAGGGAGAAAAAGTATACAATACAAAATATCAATTTTCATGCGTTTAACTAAAAAAATGTCGGATTTTCATACAAACTTTCATCCCCTATTTTACCCCCTTATTTCCAAAAACCCTTACTTAGTGGATGCCTACGTCATAAAAGGTACCTACTGTAAAAATTTCAAGTCTCTAACCCCAGCCGTTTTGGCTGCGCGTTGACTGAACAGTCAGTCAGTTTCTTCTTTTATATACAGATTGCAGAATCGGGATCAGTGAGTCATAAAATTAATATTACACGCAAAATCGGGTAAATTACTCAAATGTTAGTGTAGGTAAATGAAGTAGTACACATGTTAGCAAATAAGTAATGTTCAGATTTGAGACATACATATACAGAATACAGTATTCAGAGCATAAAGTAACTGAAATCGTTATTGTTCCCATAAGAGATCTTCACAGAATTTTGTAAAGAAAATGTATCTCAGATGAATGGTTTTTCTTAATAGTATAAGCTCGTAGTATATTGTTATTGTTCAACGTGCACAGACTTCTTCTACTAATGAGAAGGAATGTTATATTACATATAATGTTAAATTATTAGTAACTGGAAACACGATTGTAGATTGGAATGATAAAAAAAAATATTATACATTTTTTTTTGAGACTACTCTTGTAATAGTTTCTTTAAACGAACAGTAGCCTGGGTAAATAAATATCCACTTAGTTTATTTTTTGATATATCATAAAACTATACTTCGTTTAAGCGAATTCATATTTGGAAATTCTTTATGTCTCTAATATTATAAAAGGCATCAAGCATGCATCGAGTGTAGCGGTGAATTTGTGAAACAGGTAGGTAATCGGATTACAGCACGTTCGCTATTTGCAGTTCGGTGCTGCAGCGGAGCACGTAAAATCGTTACATTTCGATTCCAATAGAACCTACTGTCGACAAATATTTGACCATATCCTGTGGTAACTAGATTCTATTGATTTTTAGACAAACCTTCAATCTGGTTGCCGATGACGTATCGTGTATTTGTGAGTTTTATATTCGTTTCTATTGATGAATATGTACATAAAACCTGAACCACGGTAAACTCACTAAGTTGAAATTGACGGGAGTGTTGAAGCCTTAAATAAAATGCGTCTGAATATACTTCAAAACATTTATATTTTTTTTGTTCTAGTTCTTTACTATTTGTGCACTGTATTAATTATATAATAAGAGGTAAACAAATCTGCGTACAAGCAACATTTTAATTCTCAGGTTATATAATATTTGCCAACAAGATCTATTTCATCACGTTGAATATTTTTATAACAGGGTAGTACTTAACACTCTCGTAGTTAAAATTTAAATATCAAAGTCAATTTCCTACTTTACCTATAAAAATAATACTAGAACTGGAGGCCAAAGGGCTGAGCCAATTAATATTCAGCGTTACACTCCCTCATTTCTATCAGGGAATTAAAACTGGAAAACAAGATTTTATTCAACCGAAAGGTGTTACTCAGTCGTTGTCAGCAGCGTTACCTCATTCCCCACAATTGAAATGGTAATGCAACCTCGCCTCTGTTCTAATTGCCATGTAAATGCCAGCACTGTACGTGTACGTGTTTGCATCTTGACTTCAGGCAAATCCACCTAAATAGAAGTGATCGCTTGCGAATGGTCTCTTTTGGGCATTATCACCTCGTGACCTGGTAAGTTTCGCCAAACGACAGTTTCGAGTATCGTTGCAGACTTTGCGGTTCGCAGTTAATGGTTACTGTTCGTTTTCATTGCAATGCTGTTAATGTCCTTTTTACTAACACCCGGATTATGGTAGCGTGTTTTCATTTCAGTGCACATTTAAGGTTTGGGTAAACTTAAATTTAATGAAGTATTTATCATGAAGTATCTTGTTTTTCATACCTTGAATATTTTTAATTATGGTCACAACGAAATATAATAATAATGGGATATGTTTAATTTAGGGATGTGACTCCCTGAATTAAACATTGTCCAACTTCTGGGCACGGTCCTAGTCCACTGGTGCGAGGTGTTAGGCCGTAGTCCATCTAATGTGGAACGGTGAAGGAATACATCGTGAGGAAACCTGCGTATCTGAGAATTCTCGAAAAAATTCAAAAGTATCTGAAGTTTATTAAACACAATGAAATCCTAAGATCAAATCATTTAACCATTTCTTTAGTAAATTACAAACACATAGATCCATAATCTCGCTATGTGAATGCTGAATGAGCGTTTCGAGGCTTGTGGCGAAATATCCTTTCGTACATAGACTGAGCACAATGAAAACAATTTACTGTTAAGTTGGCTTGTCACGGTTACAACTCGCGGCCTAATGTAATGAAGGAACAATGTAACATAAGCTTGTTGTCTGCTATAACTATGTTACACACTCCGGGAGCTTCATTACAAACAATAAGGATTTCAAAACAAATATAAACTATTCCCTGCATACAACAAAGTTACCTTTAAAAGCGGCAGAAATTCCAACGGCGGCTGCGGATTTTGTGACAGCTGCTTGTACACAAAATAATAAGTTCGCCTTCGGGACGTCTCTCATTTTCACAGGATTAGTGAGTTTCTACAACTTGCGAACAATGTTTTCGTTTTCCGCACTTAGCGTCGTTGGCTTTGTGGCTTTGTTTTGTATTTGTTATTTCTTAGGAAGGGAATCAACGGAAGTGGTCACATTAGAATATTCATTACAAATTTGTGTTTCTTTCCAATTGTTCTTCTGCTATGATTTTATCAAAATTATTAAAACCGAAACCTATATCACGTTTCGATTTGAGTATGGAGCGGCTTATATAAAAAGCTACTGAAGTGGGGGTTTGGACCGGAGATCTACTGCGGCAGATTTTATGGTTTTGTTAAATTTTTTATTAGGAACTGACAATGTAGGGAGAATTTCTTGGTTTTACAACACTTTTTGCATAAGGTCACATGTTAATAATAGTAATACCAGTAGTTTCAAAGTAAGATTACGTTAAAAACCAGTATAATGATACTAATATGCTTCTTTTTCTTAAATTAACTTATAGATCAATAAAAAGTGATACTGAAAGTGCTGAAGGTAATAATGTCATTAATATATTTTTACGGCAATCATTCGGAAAGGTTGTCAAAGAAATTCTTGCAAATTTAATATTTTTTTATGATTTAGGTTTAATTAGAAATAATATCAGTTTTCTTGATAACTAACACTTTATGTAAACGATTAGAATAACCACTTTCAATTATACAATATCATTTTACCAAATTTTCTACTACTATCCTAAGAAATATAGATGTGTGCCATAAGCCCCAATTAATAATATTTATTTATAACAAGAAGCGGTTATACAATGAGCTACATTGGATTTATAAATGTATTCCATAAGAAACGTCTAATTAAACTTATGTTACCTACATATTATATGAAGAGAGATTGGATATATAAAACAGAACGTTTTAATATGTTTAAAACTTTTTGGTATAAAAATGCTGATATATGAATATTTTACATGGTCTTTACATTTTCATATAAAAATTACTATTATTTTGTATATTTCATATGTTTCTTTCTCTAGGTCTTTAGTATGTAGCTCGTGTAAAACACAAACGGTATATTTTTCTTGTATATTATATTCAGTATGTGCGAGACAGCGATGTTCTTGCTTGTTGACAACTACTTGTAACTTTCCTGCCGTGTTTGCATTGCCTGGTACTATTATCAAGTGGCTATAGCCCATAAACCCGTTTCTCGCTTTCATAAATTGAACAGGTGGATTTTTACAGGCTCGTTGATATTTCCGTGCCTCAACTTTATTCTCTAGCTCATAGGAATATTTTTGCATATTTCCTGCTTCACCAAGCGTCGATTTACTCCAGTTTCTAGATTGAATTTTCGCTGACAGTATAAAATGCGTGGATTCCATGTCTCGCACACTTGAGTGCGGCAACTGAGCCGTCTCAGCAATATTGAAACTTAATGACGCGTTTTCCAATAGTTACCTACGTGACTGAAGAAAATATTATTTGCCTTTTTTCGGGCAATATTCACGAGCAATAAATGTCGAATACAGTTCGCGTATCCATAATCAGCCGACAGTTTCCGGTTCTTTTCCTATAATAAATTTAAGGGACTTCCTCCTTAAATGTTGTATTTTACTACGGCAATATTTCCATGGATAACCATGACGGAGTATTGTGTTTCTGCGTTTTTATTTGCTTGTTAGTAGAACGTTGATGTTGGCATGATAAATGAAACCTAAAATGGAATTCATTATGTGCCATAATTTTGGCACTTAATATGAATTCCAAATTTTTATCGTATGCTCCTGTCAAGAGAAGGTTAGCATTTCTAGACTAAGAAAACGTATGGTAATGAAAGCGTATCTGATTGTTATTCGGTCGTTAAAGAATGTTGCGATTGCACGACAATGGGTACTTGATACATAAATACTAAATTAGAGAAAATAGTGTCGTAAATAACGAACAATTGTTATTAATAGTATTTTTTTTAATAAATGTTTACTGTGACTCCACCGTCGTAGGTAGAGATATGCCACCGCGGAGTATCCTCTAGGACTTTTGAAGAATTACAATTCTTAAAGTCATGCCATGAAAGTAATTTTTTGGCGACTTGTTTCCGAAATATAATTATTAATTACACATACGAAATTTAATTAGTATATAGTTTAAGGTTTCTCAAAGTGGGGTACGCGACCTCTAGGGGTTCTCCATTCGACGGTAGGGGGTTCGCGACAAGATTTACGTAATGGTGGCTTGATGACTGGCAGGTACTTGATAAAAACTAAATATAGAAATCGACTTGATACCGATTCAGAATTAAGGTTAAAATTGACCAAAATTACTCCTAAAATTGACTCAATTTGCGACAAGAAACAATTCACCACCCATCACATTAATATAAAAAATATATTTCTTTTGGTACTGTATTTGTTACCTTCTATTGAAATAATAACCTTATTTTCTTCAGCAGTAAATTTAATTGTTTTCTTTTTATTTAATTAGTTAGTTAAGGGGTTCGCTGTCATCTGGAAAGTTTAACAGGGGTTCGTGGAGCCAAAAGTTTGAGAAACCCAGGTATATATACACGTTCCGACAAAACTATCTATCTACTGTTAGGAACATTAACAAAACTATGCAAGATGGATATTTAAAAGGCACAAATACAATATTTATAATGTATTAATTGATTTACACGACACTGTTACACATCTCAGTGCTTAATATTTTTTTTTTTTTTTTTTTTTACCTAAATAGGCTTGCGTTTGACCACTATCTCGCCTGATGGTAAGTGATGATGTGGTCTACGGTGGAGCACGCTTGCCTAGAAGATACCTATTCACTCTTGACTTAAAGATACCCAGATTATAATTTTCGGGAAATATAGACTCCGGCAAAGAGTTCCACTCTCTAGCGGTGCGCATGATAAATGTACTAGCAAAACGCTTCGTGCGCGCTGGTGGAATATCAACCATGTATCGATGACGCTTCGCCGAGTCTCTTGTCGTCCGATGATAGAAAGGGGTTGGGGGAATTAAATTGTGTAATTCCAAGGCACACTCGCCGAAATGTATCCGGTAGAAAACCGATAAACTAGCAACTTTTCGTCTGTGTTCAAGGCTTTGCAGCCTTGCCTCGACTATGGAATCGTTGCCTATGAGCCTCTTGGCGCGTCTTTCGATGGCCTCCAACGCCTCAAGCTGGTACTTGGCCGATCCATCCCAAAGATGAGAGCAGTACTCCATGCACGACCGGACTTGGGCTTGATACAGATCGAGCAGCTGTCCCGGCGTGAAGTACCGTCTCACCTTCGCAAGGATAGCCAGCTTCTTGGCAGCCAATTGAGCTTTATGCTCAATGTAGGAGCCAAAACTGAGAGTTGGAGACAAAGTTACGCCTAGAATCTCTAGGTGGTCAGTTATCGGTACGGACACATCTCTGAAAGTAGGAGTCAGTTGGAAGGGACTCCGTTTAGCAGAGAATAGACAAGCCTGGGTCTTAGTGGCATTAAACTTGACCAGGTTGGCATCGCCCCAATCGGAGACTGCCTTTAAGGACAAGTTCAAGCGTTCTACCAAGGCCTCCCTGAGGGACTGGACTTGGACTCCACTGGTTCGTGCATTAGATATGTAACTTTCTACCACTGTGCTGTCGTCTGCGTACCCAAAAGTACCGGGCTTAAGCAGATCATTGATATGCAGCAGGAATAGAGTCGCAGAAAGTACCGACCCCTGAGGTACCCCGGCATTGATAGCCAATAGATCGGAGGAGCAGCCATCACCACTCGAATCAATCGTTCCCTCAAGAAGTCCGATATCCATGCACACAATCCAGTGGGCAAGCCATATGAAGGAAGCTTGCTTAAGAGGCTATCGTGCCACACTCTGTCGAAGGCCTTCGAGATGTCGAGTGAAACGGCAAGCGCTTCCCCATGCCTCTCGACAGCCTCGCTCCAGATGTGAGTGGCATACGCTAGAAGGTCTCCAGTTGACCGGTTTCGGCGAAATCCGTATTGTCGGTCACTTAGGAGGTCATTCGCTTCTAGGTATGCCATGAGTCTGCCATTCAGTACACGTTCCATACTTTTGCAAAGTATGGACGTAACCGAGATGGGCCTATAGTTGGCAGGCTCAGCACGACTACCTTTTTTGGGCACGGGTTGCACGTTAGCTTGCTTCCAGGCTTTAGGCACTTGCCCAGTGACCAGAGAGAGACGAAACAGGCGAGTCAGAATAGGAGAGAGCTCAGGCGCACAAGTTTTCAGTACAATTGCTGGAATCCCATCTGGGCCATTGGCTTTATTCACGTCCAGATTACGCAGCGTTCTTCTTACCTCAGTCTGACGAATGCGAATTTCCGACATATGTGTCTCGCAAACTGGTAGACTAGGAGGGACTTCGCCAGCAGTGTCTAAACGCGAAGATTCAGCAAAAAGAGAAGCAAACAAGTTTGCTTTCTCTTCAGCAGAGTGAGCCAAAGACCCGTCGGGTCTCAGCAGTGGAGGAAGTGAGGGGCGACGGAAGTTCGATTCAACTGATTTTGCCAGGGACCAAAACGCTTTACTGCCCGCTGGGTATGAAGCTAGTTTCTTCCCAATTTGGCTTATGTGGTCAAATCGAGCTTGCCGTAGAGTCTTCTTGCAGGATTTGGCAGCCTTGTTAAATGCTCTCTTCTTTAAGCGCAAGTCCTTTGCTTTGCGGTTTCGAGCATCAACCCATGCCAGGTATGCCGCATGCTTCCGCGCTTCAGCGCGTCCGCACTCAGCCCCGAACCATGGGCGAGTCCCGCCTGACGTTGCTACGTCAGAGAATGGAATGTAGTACTCCATACCCTGACGCAGCACATCCGTCACAGCATCCGCGCAAGCTGAAGGGTCTTCAGAAGAGAAGCAAGTGGGGCGCCAAGGATATGATGCAAAGAAAGCTCGCATCTCATCCCAATCTGCTGACTTGTATCGCCACACCCGCCGGGTGCCTCTAGGGCTGGAATCGGGCGGTGAGTAGACAGATACAGATTTCACCAGACAATGGTCGGAGCTACCCAAGGGTGATGAAACCGACACTGAGTAGTGGTCTGGATCAGTTGTCAACAGAAGGTCCAAGCAATTGGCTGTGTGCGTGTCAACATCCGGGACCCTTGTTGCCACCTGGACCAACTGAGTGAGATTTTGCGTCAGCGCTAGCTTCCGCGTTTCTCTCCCAGCATGGTCGGTGCACTGGTATGGGAAAAGCCACTCTTGGTGGTGGGCATTAAAATCCCCCAGTAGCACTAGTTGTGCACAAGGGTACCGCCTTTGTGCCGCATCCGCCGCCTCACTAAGGTATTCTGTGAGCCTAGTCGTCTCCTGATCTCCGCTGTGCGACCGGTATACACAGGAATAAAGAATTTTCTCAATTCCTGTATCCACCAGTACCCAAATAACAGAGAATCTGGGATCTTCAAGATTACAGAGACGCCGACAACAGATGTCATCACGGGCGTACAAGCACACACCCGCATGTGGCTTAAAATTGTGCTCCAGAGTAAACCCTGGGTAAGAAAGGTACGCCACGTCAGACGGACATCTTATCTGCGTCTCTGAGAGGAATAAGAGAGCGGGTCTTTCAGTCTCCAGGTGGTGATGGACCGCGACGAGATTTGAGTGCAATCCTCGGATGTTGGTAAGGTGCACTTTTAGTGAGAGGGAGTGCTGCCGCTGTGGAAACATTCTCTTATTCTTTGTAGTTTTCATGTTTTTTGGAAGAGCGAATGAAGGTAGGAAGACGGTAGTGGAACGAGACTTAATGCTGTTAACCTTCAGACACAAGATGAAATACCACACAGAAGGGGGACTAGTCTGGAGACTGCGGGGACGCCCGAGCCCCCCCGGGATGTCCATCGGGCCCTCTCATCCGGTCGCCGACCGGCACGATGGCGCATCCCGGGATTTTTCGTCAGTTGGCGGGGCAGCCTTTCGTGTGTGGCTAGCACACTACTTGGGCCCCCAACTACCTGCGGTCGGCCAGCGGTGCACCGTGCCTCGGATCCCGCTACCCTCCACGACTAGTCTCCCAATGCGGCGTTATCAAATTGCGTCAGATTAGCCCAACTGCATTCAGCAACTATTCCGACCCGTCTCCCTAAATGGCATCACCGAACATCGCGCCGGAACACGGCAAGCCGTTTGGCGGCACGGCTTTGTCCGGTGGGTGGTCACTAGCCACGGCCGAAGCCTACCACCAGTAAGATGTGTCACTCATTTAGCACTACCCAGGGGTCACGTGTAGGGGAACTAGAGTAAAGCCTACGGACGCGAGTGACAATAACCCCCTTCTTAATTCTATATTCTATTCTTATTCTTCTTATTCTTCTTCTTATTCTTAATTCTTAAATCTAATATTCTTTTATTCATTTCATATCATTATTAACTACCCCCAACTAGTCTCCTAAATACCGCCGTTATACCTTCGGCACCTCTAATAATAGTAAATACCCTAATACTACATGATGAAAATCGTTTCAAAATCTGTTACATGGTTTAGAAGGAGATATCGGATAAACAGACAGACAGACGTGGAGGGCGAATTCCTTTTATACTATGTATCGCTTAATACAGCCCAGCACAAATTTGGCGACAGTTCATCCGGTCGGTCGACATTATATTTGGACCTCACTGTACTCACATCTGGTATAATGTACTTTGCTGTGACAGTATAAAAAAGTTACGGTAGCACCTCATCGCAATCGCTTGAAAAGAATAGTTCGCTAACTAAGCAGGCCAAGTTCGGGAAGTGTTGGTGCCGAGCGGGGACCAACGCGACCCGCGAACGCTAACGACACCTTACTGCGTAAAACTTTGAAAAATGCGCACCCAACTTATACAAATAGCTGTTGTCTGTGGCACTGCCCGCGTGGTAGTTATCTTATACTATTTATAAAATCTTTTCATCTGTCACAACTACTCTTTGCATAAAACAGATATTCGTTGAAACAGGTAAAACTTTGATTTAGTGCACCGATTAAAATGAAATAAAAAATAAATGTTACCTCGGGATACACTCTAGGACTTTATTGTCTATTATTTTATCGTAATACGGTACTTTGGACTGCGGTTGCGTTTATGCAAACATGGATTATTTTTATTAACCGACTTCAAAAAAAAGGAGGACGTTCTCAATTCGACGTGTATTTTTTTATGTTTGATACCTCTAAACTGCGTCATTTAGCGACCGATATAGATTTTTTTTAACTTATGCTTGAAGTTTAGTGTTACTTAGTACTTTTGCTGAGATTAAGTTATCTTGATCTTAATTATGATATTATTCGTAGGACTGTGAATCAGGGTCTTCTAATCTATATCGAGTTATACTGTACTAGAGTAGATGACTGACTGCCTTGCTGGCGCAGTTGTAATTGCGCATGCGTTACAACCGCTGTGCTGAGGTCTCGGGTTCGATCCCCGGGTCGGGTAAAGTGATATTGAGTTTTTCTATCTAGAAATTCTCAGTATTAGCCCAGAGTCTGGATGGAACCTGTGCCCGGTATGGCGATAGGCTCGCCGCCTATCACATTATGGGACCGAAATTCGGCGAAAAGTGGGTGTACTGGTAGGCAGAGCTACCCCTTCGGGAATTATAGGCGTGAGTGTATATGTATGTATGTATGTAGAGTAGATGATAAAACATGATTTGTCCGTGATTGGAATTGTGCCAGATATGGCGATCAGCTGGCTCTTTCATATCATGGTAATGGACTGCACTAAGTAAACTAATATACAATATCATGATAACATGTTTTGTAATATCAATTTATTACTACTTCAGTAAGTTTATTACTACTTCAGGCATGAGATCTTTCATAATATTTCATGACTTTATATTTGCGAAACATATATTTTTAGAACGGAGTTCTTTATCGCGCGTTATCATTTGTTTGCAGGCTGAGGGGCCAGACCGAAAAAAAGTGTAACAATGAAAAATTACACCAAAAACCGACATCTTCTTGCAGTGATTTTTGAAGCACTTCCCGATCACCTAGGAAGGACACTAAAACTTGAATCGATTCAGCTTGCCATCAATTTTAAGAATATGCATAAATATTTATAATTTTATTTAATCATTACTTAATACAAATCCAAAAAAAATATAGCGAAAGGAACTCCTTTTCCACCTTTTTTTTTATAAATATTGCTCCATGTTTAGTTTCCAAAATCCACTGTTTACGTCGCCTATTGTGATAACGTTCTACGATATTTGGTGATTAAGTGCGACTCAGTTGAATTGGTTTTATATGGCAAAAATGTTGTCTATGTAAACATAGAAGTACTCTTTATACAAATTTAAGATAACTTACTCACATGAAATACTGATCAATAAAGAAACAATACAGCAAGTGTGGGGTGATGATGTGTTAAGATATAAGAATAATCATAAAACCACTGAGTTTGTAAAAGTATGGTCCCACCGACAAAAGTCAAGATTACAATGCACTGTCATGAAAATTCTGACCACACATATTAATTAATCTTACCGCACGTCCAGTCTTCAGGAAAATGTTGATTAATAAGTTCGTCCCAATATTATAGAAATCTTCTGACATCACGATGCGATATAACAGCATGGCACCTAATATCAACAATATTGTGAACGTTCGGACGGAGCGTGATGTGACTGCCAAGCTACGAGTCATTATCTTACTGAGTTTATAGGTAGCCCGCGGGTATGCCGTTAATTTGTTTGTTTATTATCTCTTCATAATATAAATGATTAGGCCAAGGGATGCGGTCCTGAAGGTTTTGTAGTTAATTAGCTATCTGGCAGATAATTTTATTCATACAATTAGAGGTACTACATTTGACAGCCTTACAGTGTTGTTTTAATTGTTATGTTTGTTATTGTACTGCAAATAAATTACTAGATACTCAGCGATCTATATGTACTACGTACTAGATGCGGCGACCAGAACAAACATTATGTTCCACCGAGTCGCGGTGTACACACTGCACCGATATTAGTATACTTCATGCCACCTAAGAATGCACACCACATTGCATCTTTCAGTGTCGAGTTAATTTTAGTTATTTGTAGCGACATTCTCGAACAAATCTGCCATAAATTGATTTATAGTGAAACTGTTAATAGTATATAGGGTAAATAACATAATTTCATAACGTTTAGAACGTAATATCAATAAATATTAATTAATTTCAATTCGGAATACGGGAAGTCTATATTTCACATCTAAATTCATAATATAGTTTGTCCCGTTTTTGTGCGCGGAAAGTACCGTTCGAGAGAAAGTGACGGGAGTTATAACTTCCAAATTCCAAATTCCAAATAGTTCTTTGATATTAGGACAAGGACCAAATAGGACAAGGTTTTCGGAACATATTTTTTCTTCGACAGTTCGTGTCTATAGAATATATGTCAATGTAGATACTAAATATTTTACTACATTATAAACGTTGAAGAGATACGACGCACTTTTAAGATACATTGATAGCCTCCGTGGTGCAGCGGGCGAGTAGCCAGCTGTGAAACCATAGGACGTGGGTTCGATTCCCACACGAGACAAATGTTTGTGTGACAGACAGACAGTTGTTTCGGGTCTGGGTGTTGTGGGACCGTAGTCCCTATTAGTTCTTTATACCCACGATTCAGGTTTTACCTAGTATGGGGTCAGAACTATGTGTGTGACTGTTGGGTATTTATTTATTTCATGAAATAACAAAAAAATAACTTACATAATATAGTCGCAGCTATATTTTCATTTAACACTTTAATTTATTTGATGTATATGTTCAATAATTTCTCCGCCTGATGTGGACTGATTTTTGTGAAAGTTATTTTATTCGATAGGGTTTACCTGCAACTTGATTTCTTACCGTGTTATTACGAATTATAAACTAACGCTAAGCTGGGTTTTATCGCCTGGTTGCTATGGCAACGTATAGTAATTTATTGACTTAAACTTAGCTTAAAGTCAGCCTACGTTTTGTTATAAGGCTCTAATTTAAAATCTGATGACGGGGTATGAATTACAACATACTGCTGATTTGGTTATTATGTTAGAATTTACATGAAACAACTATTTCTCAAACACTGTATTTATCAGTATCTGTATTTATTGACTGCCTCTGTGGTAATTGCGTAAGCAGTGCGACTACTGTGCTGCGGTCTCAACTTCGATCCCGGGTCGGGTAAAAGTGATATTGGGTTTTTCTATCACGAAATACTCAGCATCCAACCGGAACCCCGCAATTGTGCCCGGTATGGTGATATGATATGCCCCCTATCACATCATGGGACGGTAATAAGCTCGACGAAATGTGGGTGTATCGGTTACACCTCTGCCTACCCCTGCAGGGCTTACAAGCGTGGTGAGTGAGTCATTTATGTGTTCAACCCTAACAATTGCAAAATTGAAATCAAATTAAACGAACATTAAAAATGCTTTCATATAATATTCATTTCTTATACTAAGAAAGTAGATAATTGGAGCCGGTGCAGTTTCATTGATTACGGAAAGACCTCCCTACTCTTCACTTAACTTATTTTTATAAGTCTGTTAACAATTAACTTTTTACTTTCCATTTTAACTTTTGCTGCAATCAGTTCATCGATATTTAAAGTTATATACAGTGATTGTAAAGCACTTTATAGAGTCTGTATATTAATAAAACAAAATGATTGAACAATCTAAGGCTTGTTCTTGGTGACTTCAGTGAAGGGAAGGCCTAGCTGGAATTTGAAACAACTCAATTAAATACAACTACAAACTATTTAGGCGTATAAAAACAACCACAGCCATACACATGTTGCCTAAACATCACAGAATCTATAACCTAATTAAATCTTACCAAGATCTATATACAAACAATAGATCTACATTAACCCAATCTTCGGAATTCCATTGAATGCAGATTCCCGTTAAGTTGGTATTGTTTATTCATTAAGCACCTAATTAACCGATGGTGCGACGGTCTTGTAGCTTAATTGCAACCGTGCTTCGAATGGAATCAATGCGATCTGTCTTGTACATATATAATGTGTTGTAGTAGAATTCCTTGTTTTGAATACAGTATACGTAAGACTTTATTGTAAACCATTATGATAGTCTCAAAAACTACACCGACTTCAATAAAAACACATTATGTGTCCATACAACATTTTAGGGTTGCCCTCGAATTTTATGAGATCCCATCATCAGATCCTGACTTGGTGCCAATGGGACCACCTGGAAAGTATATCATTTTAAACAAAAAAAGAATTTCTCGAATCGGTCCAGGCGTCTTCTAGTAATCGGGGAACATACATAAAAAAAGGTTCCGACGAATTGAGAACCTCCTCCTTTTTTTGAAGTCTGTTAAAAAAAGATATTTTTTTTTTTTTTTAGTGCCTCGATATGCAGACGAGCAGACGGGCCACCTGATGGTAAGTAGTCACCGCCGCCCATAGACTTCTGCAATACCAGGGCACAGCAAAGCCGCTGCCTACCGATAAGAACATTAAGGATAAATATTTGAGAAACCTAAAAATATCGCACCTACTATGTTTATTAACATTTCATTTGAGCATATTATGGATTAACAATATCATAAAAACTATCAAAATTGGATGCCTAAGATGGGCAGGACATATTGTTAGGATGAGCGAAACCAGAATGCCGAGATAATTGCTATACGGCAAACCGGATGGCCGCAGAAGTCGTGGTAGGCCCAAACTCAGATGGTTAAATGGCGTTGGAGAGGACCTCAAAGTGATTCGTGTCAGAAGCTGGAAAGAGAAAGCCATGAACAGATCTGTCTGGAAAAAGACACTGGACTAGACTAAGGCCCACCCTGACCTGTAAGGCCTATGATGATATTATGGATTAATTATAGCGCTTGGGTCCGCCTTTGAGAGATTTTGCTGGGAGAAGAATTAGTTTAAAAAAAAATACTGTATGTTACTTAGGAATAGTGTAACTATTTATTAAAGAAATATTTTTTTAAATTGACACACTTGAGGGTTTTATTTATTGCCTTTTTCACGTGGATATTTTAAATTTCACACGTCTTTGTATAATAAAATATAAATAATATGATGCATAGCTAAGTTAAGGTTTATTGTTTATTGATTTTCAAACGCTTACTAGTTTATGTTCCACCCGATAATAAATGGTCACCGTTGCCCATGGAAAGTATGTCATACGGCGAAGCCTACTGCTGAATATTTGTGTTAATACTTATTATCAAAATGAATAGGTGAGTACTGTCACTCATTATGAAGGCTTAGCTTTTGGTTGTAGCTCTACCCTTTTGAGTCTATTTCTGAAATAAAAAGTATTTTATACGATACTAGCTGACCCGGCCACGCATTTCTGTGGCTCAGTCTAATAAAAATTATATATTATTTGACAATATCAGACAATAACAACGGTTACCATAGCAACTGAACTTAGTTAAAAAAATAGAAATATTTCTTTTTCCCGTTGGAACTTTGGGATACAAAGTATGTATAAACACTATAATTCATATCCAAGAGGCTATAAATGCAACGAAGTGAAAATTTCAAGTAAAAATCCATCAGCTATTTTTTTGAGTTTAGTAGACACAAACATACGCAAGTAAATTTTTTATAAATAGTTATATTTCCTAGAATAAGGCCTATAAATAATAGTAAAACTTGCATCGTGATCAGTTCATTGGCGTTTTTACTTGATGAGTGAATTGATTAACATACAATAGTAAGCTTTTTTATTGTGTGTATATTATTACTTGCAGCGATAGCCTAGTTGGTTGCGATACGGACTGCCAAGACGAAAGTCGTAGGTTTGAAACCCAAGTGGCATACACCTCTGACTTTTCTAAAGTTATGTGTGTATTAAAATGTTAATTATCGGTTGCTTTAACGGTGAAGGAAAACATCGTGAGGAAACCTGCATATCTGAGAATTTTCCGAAGGTATGAGAAGTCTGCCAACCACCATTAGGCCAGCGTGGTGGACTAAGGCCTAACCCCTCTCATTCGTAGAGGAGGCCCGTGCCCAGCAGTGGGACAATGTTTAATACGGGGCTAGTATTATTATTTTATTATTATTATTATTATATTATTACTATCAATTTGAAGTAAAATTTAATAGAATTCTTTACGTATACAAACAAGGTTAACCAATAACCTAGCAAATTGCATCGTTTTAATAAATGCTGCCATTTTCGTCTAGTCTAGTACACTGTGAACATACATACCTCGATTTCTCGTATGTGCCGATGCGGTCGCCTTCCGGTATTGTCGCCTGCAGCTACACCGGTAATGAAATCCTTCGCATTTAATATCCTCAGTTTCCAATGTACTTTTTATATGTGTATACTTAAAGCTAAATTACTACGAAACTAGTTCAGTAATCGTGTTTCGAAAGAAAAATGTCGAATTTTTAAATTAGCTTGGCACGGACAAAGTCGAGTAGTATGTCCAATGTAATCTTATATAGGATGACCTTAGAGTATTTACTACTCTAACACTCGTATTTATAACGGAGAAAAATATTTTACTTGAGTAAAAGTAATTACTTAAGCAATGATTCTATTTTTATTAACCGACTTCAAAAAAGGAGAAGGTTAACAATTCGTCGGAATCTTTTTTTTTATGTATGTTACCCGATTACTCGAAGACGCCTGGACCGATTCGGGAAATTCTTTTTTTGTTTAAAAGGGTATACTTCCCAGGTGGTCCCATTGGCACCAAGTCAGGATCTGATGATGGGATCAAAGAAAAATCGAGGGAAACTTTCAAATTTTATAGAGACGCATGATTTGTTTTTCATTGAAGTCGGTGTACTTTATATATAGTTAAGAATTCTTAACCAAGTAAGAATCGTTTGACGTAAGATTGCTAGGCAAAGTATTAGCAGCGATGTCCGATGCTTGAGTAACGAATGACTTACTTAAGTAATTGCTTGAGACAAAGTAATGTTTTGTTTATAAATACGAGTATTAGAGGATGACAGATAATAACATTGTGTATGTGTGTATGTGCGCGTCGGTTGCAATTACCCTGCATCTTATGAAGTAACTGGTTATACTTGCTGGTTTTAAGCCAAGACATAAGTACCCACTACGTTTGTGATTGTGACATACCACCCGCGACTTACAGAGGCTCCATGGCCATCTCAGGTAAGTTATGGCCATGAGACGACACTCTCTTGTTGTGAATTTACTTATGCATTTTACCATTATTGTGATGAAACCCCTGATTATGTCACGTTTTAGGTTGAGTTCACGTAAAAAGTAATTTAAACGTCACGCGAATTTATTTGGATGCAACTCTTTAATGCTTAAAATATTGCCGATAAATGGATAAATCCAACGAATCCTCATTTGGGGTCACTCGGTGCATAGAAGCTGAAGCTTTTTTCAATTTAATTTCCTTAAGTATTTTATTTTGAGGTTCGACCAGAAAAAATAATAGTTAACTTATAACTGAGCCTGAAGGCCCAATGACGTTTTTATCAAGATAGAGTCGGCGACGGGTTTATCTGAATAGAAAATCTGTTTTTATGCATACAAAATGGCTTGAATCAGCTGTATAGTTTGATAACTAAATGAAAGGAAGAACTTAACGTTTTCTAAATAAATTATAATAGCTTATATATATATATCTATAATTGTTACAATACGTCAAATAAATGCATTTTTTTTTATCCTATCACGGTAAAGTGACCGCACTGCACCTGATGATAAGCGCAGTGCGGTCCAATTAGAGTATTGAGTAGCGAGAGACAATCTATCCCCCGCTACTCAACACAATAATGCCGGCCTGCTCCTTCACACTACGCCATGGGCAAGAAGGTGAAGAAGCAGTCGAGGGTCTATTGTCAGAGTACTCAGAAGGCCGCAAAATGGCCAAGGATTGTACCCCAACTCTAGACCCCCGAGAAAATACATTTATAATGCATAGGCTATTCTTACTCTTACGGCGTCAACTATGCTTTGCTATATAAACTATTTTAAACTATGTATGTAAGATTGAAAACCGAATCGTCTCAAGTGTGCACCTTGCCAAATATTTATGCGCATTTAAAACATCAAAGGAAATCCCTTTGCCCGCCATCGCATATCCCGAAAAATGCCCGTTTCTTTTATAGAAAACCCTTTGTGTTTTCAGAATTACCTATTAAATAAATAGTAGCCCTCTATAACGTACAAAAGAAAGCGTTCTTCTATCAGAAGCTAGATTGAAGATTGATATCACCTATTAGAAGGCAGAGGGTCTTTCATATAGTCATCTTTCCGATGCCTATGTAGAAGATACGGGTATGCGGCCCCGACTTCCTCGAGCTTCTACCGTCACCTCCCTCATCCGTCCGTGACAGTAGAATCCCGTTACCCATCTTCCCATAACAAAGTCCGTGATTTCCGTCCGTTTTGTCAAATCCTGTTTCCTTTCCGCCAATCCAAGGTCAGCAGCGCCGATGGATGCATGGCTAGGGGCGAGTCTAGTCGTGAGTGTGCCTGTTGTCTGGGGCCGGGTAACCCCAGGCACTAATTATACCTTACCCTCGCATGCGGGGCTCTGTGTGGGTGGACTACATTTTCCCTTGCTAATCGTGGGAACTAAATGAGTAAAATTTATAAACTCGGAGGCGGCGATGCTGTTCGCCACACATCACGCCACTGTATCTCACGAGGCGAAAAGCGGGCTGCGGGGTGCCGCATAGCTACGCTAAATATACAGGGAGGGATGAGAGATAAGATTGATGAAGTGTGTCAGATGATGAAAGAAAGACAGATTGATATGTTGAGTTTGAGTGAGACTAAACGGAAAGGAAACGACATAACGCAACACGGAGCTTTAACGGCTGTTTGGTCAGGAGTCCCGGAAACTGAGCGTGCTCGTCAGGGTGTCGGTATTGTCGTTTCCGACCGAATAGCTCACTTAATGAAAGGTTACGAATGTATAAGTCCCAGACTTCTCTGGATTCGACTCAAAATTGGGCTATACCGATTTTTCGTGCTGGCTGGTTACGCGCCAGACATGGGTTGCTCTGAGTCGGAGAGGAAGGATTTTTGGGAAAGTGTGAGAGGAATTCTGAACATTTGCGAAAGTAATGAAAGGATAGTTATGATAGGTGATTTTAACAGTTGGGTTGGAATGAAAAGAAATGGTATGGAAGGTGTTTTAGGACAGTATGGTGATGAGAGAATAAATGAGAATGGCATGAATCTGTTACAGGTGTGTTTGGAGAGGGACCTTGTGGTGACAAATAGCTTTTTTAACCACAAGGCGATCCATAAGTATACTTGGGAGAGGAATGGAAGCAGAAGCGTGATCGACTTTGTTATTGTAGACCGTAGGCTCAAAAAGCAAGTTGTCGATACGAGAAGCTATCGTGGAGTTAGCGTAGGAACGGATCACTATTTAGTTGTAAGCCGAATTAGTGGTCTGTTCAAATGCTGGCGACACAGGCCGAAGAAATCGACAACAAGCCTCAGTCGCATCAAAGTCGAGAAGTTGAAAGAGATAGATGTGCAAGAAAGATATTTGGAAGAACTACGAGTTAAGACGTCGCACGTATGGCAAGAAGAATATGAGGGTGGAATGGATGTGGTTTGGGAAACCGTGAAGACTAGTCTGGTTGGAGCAGCTACAAAGGTATGTGGGGTAGCAAAGAGGAAGGAAAGACTGATTAATGATAAGTGGTGGGATAATGAAGTGAAAGAGGTCGTGGAAGAGAAGAAAAAGGCATGGCTAGATTTACTAGCTATAAAAGCGAAAGGATTTTTGAATGTCATAGGGGACGCAGATCCACAAAGGATAAAAGCAGAGGGTATTTATGCTGAAGCGAAAAAGAGAGTTAAGAAAGTAGTTGATAGAAAGAAAGAAAGTAAGAAAGAAACGCTTGACAAAAAGCTTTCTGGTGATTTCAAAGCAAATATCAAACTGTTCTGGAAACAGGTACGGTTGGCTAGGGGATCATCAGGGGCGTCAAAGTTAGGCGTGATTAGGAGTGAGGATGGTAGAATATTGAGCAATGAAAGAGAAGTCTTGCATCGCTGGAAAGTTTATTTTAAAAATCTTTTTGAGCATGGCGATGAGAGCGTAGCTAATATACAGGATGCTATAGACTCGGCTCATTCAAAAGTCGATGCAGACAAGGTGATTACGGAAGATGAAATAATGAATGCGTTGAATTATATGAAGATAGGCAAGGCTGCAGGGTATGACAGGGTTACTGTTGAAATGTTGAGAAGCGGCAAAAGTATAGTGGCAAAATTGTTGTGGCTACTTTTTAATATGTGTTGGAGTAATGGTCGAGTGCCAGAGGACTGGTGTAGAGCCGTCATTGTTCCACTTTATAAAGGCAAAGGGTCACAGCAAGAATGCAAAAACTATCGAGGCATAAGTCTTCTCAGCGTTGTCGGTAAATTGTATGCAAAGATATTGATCACACGAGTGATGAATGAAAGTGAAGAAAAAATATGGGATGTACAAGCAGGATTTAGAAGAGGAATGGGTTGCACTGATCAAGTCTTTTCCATAAGGTGCATTGTAGAAAAACACTTAGCTAAGTCTAAAAAGGTGTACTGTGCCTTCGTAGACTTGGAAAAGGCTTATGATCGTGTGCCGAGGGATGAACTATGGTCAACACTGTCACTGACATATGGGATTGAGAGCCGCCTAGTGAGTGCTTTGAGGTCTTTTTACAAAGACTCAAAAGCCTGTATACGGGTAAATGGAGCGCACTCAGACTGGTTTAACATCTCTAGAGGTGTTAGGCAGGGATGTGTTGCGTCTCCATGGCTCTTTAATCTTTATATGGACAGCTGTTTGACAGTTTTGAAAGATATGGAATGTGGACTGGGAATGAATGAGTTGCATGTCAAGTGTCTTCTCTACGCCGATGACCAGGTATTGCTTGCGTCATCGGTGGGGGAGCTACAAGACATGTTAAATGTAGTGAATGAGTCATTTAAAGAGAAGGGAATGAAAATAAATGGAAGTAAGACGAAAGTTATGGTGATAGAAAGAGAGGAAGACGCTACCGAGTGTAGCATAACTATAGATGGTGAGAGAGTGGAACAAGTGAGAGAGTTTGTGTATTTGGGAAGCGTGATAACGAGAGATGGGAAATATGAGGGGGATATTGAAAGGAGAGTGATGGCAGGTAATAAAGTGAATGGTGCCTTGCGCGCGATAATGAGCAGCCAGGCGGTGTCACAAAAGGCGCGAATGGCTGTTCATAATGGTGTGCTGGTATCGACACTTATGTATGGAAGTGAAAGTTGGGTGTGGCAGAAGAAGCATGAAAGTCGTGTAAATGCGGTGGAGATGCGTTCCCTACGGAGTATGTGTGGAGTCACCCTTGCTGATCGTATGAGGAATAGCGTGATAAGAGATCGTTGTGAGTTGAAGAATGATGTGGTGACTAAGATAGAAAGAGGTATGCTGAGATGGTTTGGCCATATGGAGAGGATGGATGAGAGGCGTTTTACGAAAGGTATTTATCGTGCGAATGTGACTGGAAGAGTGGGTAGAGGGCGCCCGAGGAGAACTTATTCCAATCAAATTAACGATATTCTCCTAAAAGGGCAAATCAGGAGTACCTCCAACCGCCGAAAATGTATGAGAAGATGTATGAATGTGGAAGAGGCGAAAGAAGTGTGTCAGGATCGTAGCTTGTGGCAGTCAATAGTCTCTGCCTACCCCCATGGGATACGGGCGTGAGTGTATATGTATGTATATGTATGTATATATCACCTATTATATATAAATTGTGTTGTCTGACGCTATTTCTTGTAAAAAAAAATATAGAGACATACACATTACTGCAATAATGCTGGAATCGTATACCAAGCAGATTTATAAGTAAATGCGCTGGCTTATATTATTTTGGACTGAGTGTATATGTCAATTAAGTTTACAATGCCATGATCAGCGCGTTTTATAGAATGGTCTCTTTTATAGAATGAGATTGGAGTTTGCTCAAACATACCGAAAATGGCATCTTCTAAGAACTTTCATGGGTTATTATTATAGGTAGGTAGAATAAAATAATATTCCTAAAATTAAAGATCAAGACTTTGTTAAGTTTTTATCTCAATACATTATAGACTGATATTTTAAAGTAAGCTAAATCATATAAATTCATAATTCGTCGAATCCCAATAAATATAGCTTCATTGCGAAACTTTTCTATGAAATAAAATCTATATAAGACCTCGACTTAAGTTAAAAATAGTTTTAATTAGTGCTATTTTGTGACCTTTGGTTAAAATTATTTAGTAGATTGACCTCGATCGATTCACAGTATTCTTAACCAGTCTGGTATCAATAGTATGCCGGCGCGCTATATGCTGGCAACACTCGTTCTTACATGCTATTTTAAACTTGAATGTTATGGAAATAAAATTTATTTTGCCTTCTATTTACTCCGTACTACCTTAACTTTTTAATATCCTTTTGATTCGCGAGTGGCTAAAAAGCGTTGTGATTAAAACTTAATGTTGAACTGGCCGTATCGCGTCTGTAGCATCTTGTCCTGCCGGCACTTTATGGTATGGACGATTAGCGCTCAAACTAAAAAGGCCATTGGCATGAGTTAAAACACGGCACTGCGGTCAGGAAGTGAAGGCACAGGCTTATTGACTACCCATTACTCAAAATTCTAGCCATGCCTTTGTCCATGATAGTCGCCGGTAGTAGTACCGGCTTTAAATATTAAAGAAAAACCCGGTAGAAAAAAGTTTTTGCCTCCTGAGCTGACTACTATGAGTCTATTTTTTCCTATAATTTTTACCATTGTAGCCTACTCAGGTTTAAACATTTTCACACCACGCGCGCACTTCGGTACGCAATATTAGAATTAATATTAAAACACCTGTGATGTACCGTTAGTTTTGTATCGATGCAAGCCCCCGCCTGCCGGCGACGCATGCACCGATCACAGACCACCAGTCGTAACCTATGATTGACGCGGAACGCTTGTCGCTTTCAATTAGCTCGCTAAGCTTTATAATTATGTTTAGTCTATCTGTATAGTGAATTTATTTTTCGGACTTTTCTCTTCCGCTCTGCCTACTCTTCATCTTGCTCTGTGTATGCTTGAACTGTATCCTACTCCTTCTGTACTGTGTGGCAATAGTTTTGCGTGTGGAATTAACATTATACTACTGTGATTCGGACTATTTTATTTATCACTAACTAGCCTCAAGACACACGAAATATACGCCCCATACCATAATTATAATGTTTTTAGATTGAAAAAGTAATAAAACACCAGATATTGACCATAATTTTTTTTATTTATTTATGCCTCCATAAAACATGTAACCAAACAATAATATAAACATAATTCATAAAATAATCACAAAACAACAAATTATAAATAAAAAAATAACATCAATAAAAAAAACATTAAGCTCGATGGAATGTTTTGGTACAGTTTACAGCCTTTCTATTAAAGTTTGTTACATATAAGAGAGGCGGCCATGTATACGAAGCGTGAGGATAACGTTATCACAGTATTCGGCAATAAATACAGCAGATTACATTGAATATTGAAAACTATTTCATTTAAACACTAAGTTACATCCATAAAACCATCACGAGTGAACGACACTCGAAAAATCTTTCGTAAAATGGAATACAGATCATAAGATTGTCAACTTATTCAGTCTATGTTCCTTTTAAATAATTTCTTTGGAAGTTACGATATGCAAAATTGTACATGATTCATTAAAATGGTCTCTTACATACTAGGAGTATTAAAAATGAGATAATTCCAAAGGGATTTGATTATAAAAGTTTTATTATAAGGGATCACATCCACGTGCATTAATTCGGTAGATGATATTAAAAATACTTCTCTCGTGCAATAGACTGATAAAATATTAATAATTGTATCACACAACCAATTAAAATATATTTAGGACAAAATAATTTACACATTTGAACGGGTAAAAGTGTAGGTAACATTTTTCACGTACTACGTTACAGATATACATGACAAAACTAACTGTCAAAAAGGAACCGAAAGTTTTCATTATTCCATAAAAATAATAGTTACGGCTTTTACTTTGCAGTACATCATGCTCCTAAGGATCGCTCTAATTTGCTTAGTTTTGAAATTTGAAATGGCTGAATGGTTTCAAATTAAAAACAATAGATTCTTCAGTGATAGAGGATAATTTCGGAACTGCTATTCTACAAGCCATAAATTAAGACTGTCTGCAACTATTTTTGAATCATATCGTTTTAAACTATCTTCACAAAGGAACTCACGTGTTAATTGAATATTGTAATAAATTTTAAATATAACGGCTAATTACGACATCAAATGATAAAATATTTTCTATATTATCTAAACATTTTACGCACATAGCCTTACTTTCGGATTAAACTTTACCAATGAACAATAATCAAATTAATCGCTTTACCACTTTCTACTTAAATACATTGGTTTTTGTTACATTTTGTTTGTAAACAATATGGCTCTATCACTGTCTAAATTAATTGACAGAAACTAAACGGAGGTTTTGCTGCAAGCGTTGATGTCGCCGATGCTTTTGACCCGCCTGTGTTTCTTTTGCTTCAGCGCCGAGTCGTCTAGAGACTTGGCTGGAAGTGGCGAACTCACTCTATGCGCTTGGTCCGCTTTCTGTCCGTACCTTTTGAACACACGTCCGTAAAAAAGGTGCACAAGAGCTAATTGCTCGAAATAAACCAACGTCAAATATGTGATACTGTTTCAGAAGTACAAAATGCAAAACAAGTTAATTTTTAAACCTTGAATTGCGTTTTAAATTTTTAATGGATATTTTATTTTTTACAGATAAACTACACAAGCGATACACTATAGTAAAAGCTTATTATGTTTATCGTTCTTAGCCAGTAAAATTTTATATATCCATATAACATACCGCCAAATTTTAATAACTAGCAAAGAATAATGAAGCCGAGGTCTTTCAGAATCTGTTATTGATCACATTTAATTTGCAAGAAGTTAAAACTAGAAATAAAAAAGTAAGGATACTGTCAATCCATAGCACAGGCGAGTTGTACAGAACTATAGAAGAGATTACTAAATTTAATTCGACGGAAAGCCTGCTCAAATCAATTTGATTCCGTGGTGAGACATATCGTGTTCTTCCCTAATTTATCTGGCAAAGGTTGCATCGAAATCTTCCTTCATACAAAACGCTACAACTGTGCAGGACTTTGGCACCATTTTATCTCACAACTTTTTTCTCTCAAATATGTTACGCTGTACTTTGTCTGCATGATGTTTTGTAAACATAATTATAAGCCTGTAGAAAGCATGAATTTGCATTAAAATAAAATAGACTATTCGTTCTATATTAATACAAAGGCCCGTATCGCATACATGATTCTTGGTGTATTATGGTAGTTTATGGGCGGTGAAGATCACTTATCACTAAGTGACATTTAAGCTCGGTTTCTGACCTATGCTATGAAAAATATTCATTTTGATGGCACGATAACACAAAGAAAGTGTTCAGTACCGGGGATAGATTGTCTCTCGCTACTCGATACTCGAATAGGACGGCACTGCGCTTACCATCAAGTGCAGTGTGGTCACTTTCCCTTGCCAGGATAAAAAAAGAATATTCTCCAAATAAATTTACACATACCGGTGCGTAATACCAACGTTCTCTTTAATATCGTTCAATCTCTGCATACTATCCCTGGTGGATGCGCTGGACTGCGAGTATAAACTCAGTGGAGTGTAGATGGGTTCGTACTCCTGCAGCGTGGGGGGCGGAGCGTACTGCATGCTCAGCTGCGAGAGCGTCCTCACACCTATTGGTGGAGAGTAGGAGTAGGGATGGTTGCCAAGACTGACCACGCTTGAACTTTCACTAGAACTTGAAGGCGAAGTACGTTCGTGCTTCGGTTTGAGTACACCCAGTGCCCTGCTTATGGAGCCCTGTGGGAAAATCTCGTATTAGATTACAACTAAAATATAATTCATAAAAGTACACCGCCTTGAATAAAAACAAATTATGCGCCCCTACAAAATTTCAGGGTGGCCCTTGATTTTTCTGAGATCCCATCATGATATCCTGACTTGGTACCAATGGGACCACCTGTGAAATATACCCTTTTAAAAAAAAAAAGAATTTCTCGAATCTGTCCAGGCATTTTCGAGTAATCGGGGAACATACATAAAAAAAAGATTCCGACGAATTGATAACCTTCTCCTTATATTTAAGTCGGTTAAAAAGTAAGCTATAAAGTTTGTTATACAGTAGAAAGAAACGTGATACTTTTGATTTTACAGCACTATAAATGTATTGGTTGTGTTTGTAGAGGGATCTCATACACACCTGTAGGTAACCGGATAATGACTACCGTACACATGGTAAAAAAACCCGCTTTAATGACTCGTTATTGGAAAACGATTCACAGTCAGGTAGTGTATATTCAATTACTGCAGGCATGATTCAGTCCAGGGACGCACCATCTCTCTACGGTCCAAATTATACTTGGACTGTATTTCATAACACTTACCATGAAGTACAGTGAAGTCGCTTTACCATAAAAGAAATACATTACTATGCATCAAGTAACGAATATCACGAGTTGACTATCCGGAAATGTATCAAGTAATCCTCTTAATAGTAACTTACTCGTAAGCTATGTCTCCTAGAATCTCCACTTAAATCAATTCCTGGTAATCCCGTCGCAACCGACCTCGAAAATGGCCTTCCCAACATTCTAATTTGATGGCCGAACATATTCCTGGAAGTGAATTAATTGCTCATTTTACTACAAACGGAGCTTGGTACAAATTTGAGATTTACGTAAGCCAGGCAGAGCATAGTTTGCTTTAACACATTATAATACACGAATAATTCTCAAATTTGCACTATTCATCTTTTATGATTATCTGCTAACACAAAAAGCTCACATGCAAATTCTTTAGTGTCAGAATTGCTTCAATTTGGAGCTTAGCATCGTATCTCATTTATTCCATCTGCATAATTCATTTTTATAAATTTATATTCTTTGGTAGCTACAGTGAGCCAGGCTGAAGTGGCTCGGTAAGTTAATTAAAATTTTGCATAGACATCAAAAGCATGATGCACATTGCTGGAAATCATACGAATCATGCTAATTGTGTACGGATATGATTACAAATAAAAATAGTAATATGAGAAGACACTTATGAATGGGCGACAAGGGACAGTACTGCATCAACCACAACGCTAAAGCTTCGTGAACATATACCTACATTTTACAGTCAAAGCACTCAGTACTCTTCCTTGTTTATGGTATAACATAACGATAATCAAAATATTGAAACTAAATCAGACAAGCACGATATGTCAATGTTTAAAATTATTTTACAAAATAAAAACTCAATCTTACATGGAAGGAGAAAAATGTGGACAGAGTCTGAGTATAGTGCGATCTAATGATGATCAGAGAGGCATTCATGATGTATCGATAAAATGATCGTTACCGTTCTGTCTCGACGCAAGGATCGCCAAGTTAGGGATGATGGATAATAAAATAAACTGACTCGACGTCCTTTAGCTTTATCTTTTTCATGAGGATTTATTCACATTTATATTTCATTTGATATTATTACAGGTGAACCTAATGTACAATGTAGTCAACTTTACAGGATCGATGTATACAAGTCAAAAACATAGTTATCTTACATTACTGATAATGCTATTATTGTTATAGTTCTAAAGCTATTGTGAATGGTTCTGTGTTTACACCTAAGATTATTCAATTCATTTGCGATTACTTTAATATCTTCAATATTATAAATATTTCATTTTCTGAGTAAAATTGAAACAGATTTTACTGTATAATCGTAATAATGCAGATAACGGGATATTATTACCCCCTATGATTAACACGAAGCATTTTATGCTTTTAAGTTAATATAACTAAGTTGTATACGTATTTCACTAATTATACCAAATCGAGAGGTCTCGAATAAACATTGACGTCATAATTATACTACGCAAGTTCGGGACTCTAGGGGGTCACAATGTTCAACATTGAATCTAACACTGACAAAGGCGAAGGTACAGAAAACTTTTGTGAATACTTCAGATCGCTTTAACTTTTTACGTACTTTTCTAACCAACCACGATTCCTACGGTAACTTATCAGTCTTCACCGCTCATAAAAATTTTGATCATAAAAGTTTCAAAAAGGAGCGCGTTTCGACGGTAGATACGTACAAAAATCATACTGCAAAGTAAATTATTTTGTGTAAAAATAGCAACTTTACAAACATTTGATACAGGAAATTTTACATAGATACAGATTTTCATAAACGGGTACCGAAGCGACAAATTATTTTTTGAATGAAAGTTTTTTAATTTTTGTGTGTTTATCTTTGTTTTGTGGACAACATGGATGCTCGGGCAGCCTCCACTTGCAGTTCTTCCACCTGGCAAAATATCGTATACCTGCAGGATTGCACCTCACATTATAATCAACTACAGCTGGCTCACATACGAGGGGCGGATCTCTTGACACTGCTCAAGTTACAACTATACATGCAGTGCGCACATCATTCACTTCACAGTTCACATCACTGATTAGCTTGTATACTTCACATCCAAACATTATAAGGGAGGAATATTATAAAATATTATGCACCGGGACTTTATTTTCACATCCAGTTGTGTTTTGTTATCAAACATTAATATAGACCAAAAATATTGAATGTGGACTTAAGGGAAAACATAATATTTGCGATGCAAAATTCGTCGCCTTAATATGTTTACTGAGCTGTGATTTGGAAATAACTAAAGCAAATATTACATTTTCGATGAATGAAGAGTAAATAAACAAAGTGTTTACCTCGCTGGGATAATGAGAGCGTCAAATTCAGCTACTAAGTGTCTTCTGATTATGCTCTTGGAGGGTGGTATGCCGAGAGCCGTCGCCATTGTTTCCCCCGTAAACGATGGCTCTAGGACCACTAGACCACCGTGCACTCCGCTGTCTAGTGTAACATCAACATTACGTTAATTGAAAATGTCCTCTATACACAGAAACAAATAAATACAAACAATGGAGTATACTAAAACCTTTTAAGTTATCAGCAAATTCTCCTAAATCAATATTGTGAGCCCATCGCATAAACCTTTGATTGGTCCAGACCAACGGATCCGCGTCGACGTTCTCGCATTGGTGCCGTCTCACGGCCAAAGCCTAAAATAAACAAACCTTTTGTAAACATCTAACGAAGATGGATTTTGAACATGACGTCGCTCACAATGTTCACAATGAGAAAATAACAAACGAGAGGCGACAGGATTTTAGTCAACTGTACAAAATGAAAGAAAAATGTTGATGATTAATGAGTTTACATTAAAGAGGGTAACAGTCGCTCTACTAAATGAAACATTTTACACCGTCTCTTCCTATAAAAGCTCATTTGCTTTCGTTCCTTATCTCAGACCTTTTATCGAAAGGGGACATAAACAGAATTCTTCATTATAGCTTCCATATTTTGTTGAAAAATATAGAAGCATTAATTTATTTAATATCTATTGTACACAGACCGTGGGAAAGTATTTAGGGTTATAATGTAATGTGATGTCCAATATTTAATCAATCATCTAGTATATATTGAAGCCGTTAATAGATTTTTTCTATTCGTGACTTTTTGCTCGTTAACCTCCAGAGTCCATTGGATTTAAATTTATTATTTGTTCGATATAAATCCAATTACAAAAACATATGTCAATTTTATGGTGCTTCTCGCGCGATATGTACTAGATGTCCATATTACGTATGTTAAACCAAAATATTCTCCTTAACGTTACGAAAATTGAGGGCAAAGCTTGTTTTGGAATATATGCAACATTATTTTGTTTGAAAGAGATTTACAATCTGCAAATGATAATGATCCTAATTAGTGACTACAGTTTATGTTTGCAGATAATAATATAATATAATAATACTAGCCCTGTATTAAACATTGTCCCACTGCTGGGCACGGGCCTCCTCTACTAATGAGAGGGGTTAGGCCTTAGTCCACCACGCTGGCCTAATGCGGGTTGGTAGACTTAGGTAGATAATAATAATACTATATATTTAATTACACATTATTAACTAAAGATTCATCACGATCATATAAGTATCATTTGAATTTGTATATAAGATATTCGTATTCTACCCTATTGATCTAATCTAGAATGAGAAACGAGTATTATTTTATTATAATCTGCACTAGCTAATACCTAACTCACAACAATAGCAGTAAGTGTATTCGCAACAGTGTAAGCAATCTCGGATTAATATAGCCAGATAAGTTGTAATAATGATTGAAGCAACACTAAATTTATTGGACCATACTAAGAGTTAACTAAAAAGGTAACATACGGCAAATTGTGAAAATAGCGTAGATTTCCAAGAAACCTGCTGACCCAATCCTTATACAAGGTGTCCCAAAAGTAAGTTTATATTTGTTTATCTTCTTGCGTAAACGCAACGCATCCGAGGGGCGCGAGGGGTATGTCAATGGGTAGCCCAGCTCTTGGGAATTTAGTCGCTATGGAGCGTTTCTCGGGAGCGGACCGCGTGTTGTGCGTGCGAGAGTTTTACAAAAGCGGCAATTCGGGGACTGCAGCGCGTAGAACATTTTGCAGTATTCGAGGATTTCGTCACGTAAATGACGCGCCAAGCATACCTCTCATTCGTAAATGGGTTAAGAAGTTTGAAGAGACCGGTTCAACATTAGAAAAACCCATAACGGGGCGACCAAGATCATCAAGAACGGCAGAAAACGTGGAGAGTGTTAACCAGTCTGTTTGTGACGATCCGAGTCTTTCAATTCGGAAGCGCGCAAGTTGTTTAAGCGTGCCTAGATCGTCATTATATCGTATTTTGCACAAGGACCTGAAGCTACACCCCTATAAAATTCAATTGGTTCAAGAGATAAAGCCGCAGGATGCCATTCAGAGGCTTAACTTTGTAAATCAGGCAATTGAGCGCTTTTCGACGTTTACCAACGTCTTGTTTTCGGATGAAGCTCATTTTCATCTTAACGGGCACGTGAACAAGCAGAACTCTCGCTACTGGAGTGCAAAGAATCCAAAACACAAGCATCAGAGACCCCTACATTCGCCTAAAGTGACCGTATGGGCTGCGATGTCGGCGCGAGGAATTATCGGGCCTTACTTTTTGAAGATTTTTTTTTTTTTTTAGTGCCTGGATAGGCAGACGAGCAGACGGGCCACCTGATGGTAAGTAGTCACCGCCGCCCATAGACTTCTGCAATGCCAGAGCACAGCAGAGCCGCTGCCTACCGTTGATTGAAGATAAAACAGGACGCGCCGTTACAATTAATTCTGAGCGTTATGTGGAGATGTTAGATAATTTTTTGGTGCCTAAATTGCTAGAATTTGCTGGCTATAACCGAAGAACATGGTTCCAGCAGGATGGAGCAACATCACACACATCTCTGACAACACGTCTCTGTCACGAGTTCGTCAAATTTTCCCGGGCAAATTAATCTCCAGGAGAGGTGACATAAATTGGCCTCCACGCAGTCCTGATTTAACCCCCTATGGACTTTTTCCTGTGGGGTTATCTGAAATCTAAAGTTTACATCAATAAGCCGAGTACTCTGGCGCATTTAAAAGTAAATATCCGTCGCGAAATGGCAGCCATCACGGAATCTACTTGCCGAGCCGTCATAAGGAATTTCAGCGTTCGAATAAATGAGTGTCGTGTCCGCGAGGGTTTAAATTTGGACGATGTTATTTTGAAGGCATAGATTCCCGAATTGTATATTTTAATAAATAAAAAACATATTTTCTATAGATGGAATACTTTTTTTTATTGCTCCACAATATATAAACTTTCTTTTGGGACACCTTGTATAAAACATGTTTTATAGCTTCATTACAAAACTTTTTATATCGTAGAACTTATATAGGTTGTATTCTGCTTATGAAAAAAGTTTTGATGCTATTGCTATATTTTAAACTTCGATTATTTTTTGTAATATTTTTGTGTATGATCTTATCGGTTCAATATATCCTAAAATAACAAAACTCATGATCGAGTTTTTAACATAATGTTATCACAAATAATAATTATCACAAAGGTAGTATTTGTATTATTTTTTTGGGCTGTCCGTCCGTTTGATTGAGATATTGATTCATCGTTACAATGTAGGTACTAGTATTTGCTAACTCAAACGTTAGCAATACGTATGTAGCTTGCATAAAACTTGCAAAAATGAATGTTTTATTACATTGAATCTACGCTATTCAAATATGAACGTATATCAAAGTGTAGTAACATCAGAAAATCTCATTAAAACAGAAACTGGATATTAATCCAAGTTTGTGGGCTGCTGAAGTTCCGTTTTATTTATTAAACCATCTGAAATTAGTGTTTTAAAAGACAAATATCTTTATTTGGCTCTTTACTAATTCATTTTTAGTTATCAGGTTCTGGCAAGTTTAAGTTGTCAAATATTATTCTAATATCGTTGTGAATATTCCGTAGTGATATCAGTGTTTATTTTTAAATCTAAATCTTTTGAACAAATGTAGCTATTTCGTGAAATTAACAATTGAAAGTGTGGAAGTAACATACTTACTTGTCTATCATACTTCATTATCCTGAGGAGATGTATGCCGTGCACGATCGACGCCTGGTGGAACTTCCTCGTCACACCCAGATATTTCTCCAACTCCTTCTTGCTGATAGTGTCAAGCATCCGCGCGTCCACCAAACTTGCCAAGAATGACTCGGCGTACTGTTGATTTATTACCATCGTTATAATGACGTTGTGACATAATGACTTTATTAGTCTCCTGAAGAAATATTTTTCTATTATCAAATGCTTTCGTGTTTTCACGTCATTAATTGTTACTCTTAGATCAATCACTTAGTTTTAGTTTTATCCGGTCCGCATTAATGAAATTGGTTGTTCAAGTTAACTTGGAAGTAATAAGTCTAAGAACCTCATGTGTTTGAAGTTGGGTTCCGGCTTGAGGGGAGTTAGTAATTAACTGTTATCTGCTCGTTCCCCGGCATCGACGAAGCAATTTTCTGACCCTAGCACATTTATTCCATTGCAATTTCGCGGAGAGAAATCACATTATTCGCAAAAATCTAGAAGACCCCTGCCTGAACCGCATAATCTCGTAATTTAATCACGACTCAACAGACATTGAGCGGGTGATTTATGGAGATAATATTATTTTAGGATTTGAAAGCAGATCATTAAATGATCAACGAATTATATTTACGTATACTTTGTCTGAATGTTAACAGTAACGTAAAATAGAAATTCTCAAGTATAGTCGCGCTGTGGACAGTTTTGTCTACAGTAGGAAGGGGACGGCTTGTATAACCCGAAAGGCAGGATTCCCAACTTCCATTACTTTGATTTCTGGTCAACAATGGTTCTTTTGGAATTGTAGATGTTCATGGGCGGTAAAGATGACTTAGTAGGTAATTGACTTGCTGTCTTATCACCCTGTACGATAGAAAAAATCAACGTTGTGATTGTTTTTTATTCAGTAGTGGGCAAGATGAGCCATAGAATTGATGCGGAACTGCAAAAGCTGTAAAGATAATTTTTAATATCAACCAGACTGGGAAATCCGAAACAATAAATTTTACTAAAGTTTACTATACAAATATTGTACATATATCATCTGTTGTGTTTATTTCAGTTCTATAATATGATAAATGGTGGGTTTATCGCTTTATCTAGCATAATCAGAATCCTATACAACTCATGTGTGATTTTGCAAATCGCAAAGGTAAATTGTAGTAAATTCTCTCAGCGATTTCTTAGCCTAATTACACTGCAATGCCGCTAGACCGTACTGAGGGCAAAACAGTGGGTACCACGTTGAGGAAATATACTCGTTATTCATTTATATAAAAGTTATTTAGACCAACTGGGCCATAAATAGTTCGTATCTTCTTCCGGGTAAGGGGGTTAAAAAAAGACAAAGAGATATAAAATCTTACCTGAGACAATCCTAAGTCCGGCAACCACTCAGCAGCGACCCAAGCGTGTGTCAATTGCCCAATAGTGGGGTTCCTGACGAGGTCAGGTCTTCGTCGCTCCTCTATCGCCAGTCGTAGTTTCTTGCGGTGCATGGGCTGCGATATCCCCAGCCCCACCTCCAGGTCGGCATCCGACAACTCGAGCAGAACCTGCCCATTCAAAGCACGGATCTAGAAACAACCAGAACACAATATTTGACGCTACTATTGCGTCAATTGCTACATAACTACTCATATGTTCGGGTTGTTCGTCTGTGTCTAGTTATACATACATATTACGTGTCGTAATTGATTAATCAAAGCCCAGACCAAACCGATGGATATAAAAGCTGGAGATTAAACCAGCGTATTTCTAGGATGAATAATAAATACTCGTAGAAAGAAAAATATATAAAAAAGAAAGAAATATATTTTATATTTCCCTAAAGATGTGAAAAAGGGCTGCAAGTTTGTATTAGAAATTATATTTTTGATCTCGGTTTTAAACTCAGTCTTCAAGCTTTGCGACACAATTAATTAAAATACGTAGTTCGGCGGTTTTAAAATTCATGGAAAGAAAGTAGAAATATTTTTTTTGTAGAAAATAATCGTTTTCTAACACGTGGAAAGAGATGCAAGCAAAAGGCAATGTCTGTAGTCTCTACGTTTCTATATAAACTTGATTATTTGTTTATTATCTTTAAGAAATAAAATTTAAAATTATTACAAAGGTAATCAATGAATAATTTTATAAAAAACATTGCTAGTAATTAAATCATAATAAGAAAACGTGTTTTTTGACATTGACAAACATTTATGTGCAGTTTGAAAATACACAAAAACCATGAACTCAGAGTATAATACTGTCTGACTCAGAGCTAAATTACACTTCACACTAAACAGATGAAGCTTCTTACAGTGAAAGACAATGGATATGACCATTGAAATATTGTTAGTGGGAAATTGGGATAGTGGGTGTTTTAGGTCAGATTTTTATAAAATTTCTAGATGTAATCACACTATACGTACGAGAGTGACACTAAAAGTGGTAGAGCCACGCTGTAGACATACTTGTCTACAGCATGAATGGGCCGGCTCTACCGGGGTAGTACCACTGTCTCACAGAAAACCAACGTAAAGTGACAGTTCACTTTCGCGTTTCGTATGGTAAGTGAGATATCCGGGAGCCCAGATTCCCCCTTCCCTTCCCTAATCCCTATTCCTGTCCTTTAAGGCCGACAGCGCATACGTGATACTTTCGATATTGTGGATGTTCATGGGCGGTGGAGATCACTTAACATCAGGTGGCCCACTGGCTCGTTTGTCGGACTATGATATAAAAAAAGAGTATACGTTAATACACTATACGATGTATGATGATGATTTATGCGATATATCGTATAAATCTCAGGCACATGAGATAAATTGAATGACATAATTCTCCACAAATAAAAGGCAACATTTTATCACAGCTTTTTATATTTTTTTTATATCTGGTTTCCATATAGGTCTAATAAAATTATAATGTTCTATTATAATTGTTAATGATGCGGATGTAAGAATTTTCAATATATTTTGAATAAAATTCTATAAAATCTTCCTATTTCGAGCTTCACTATTGATTTTAGTTAATTATGTATGAAAATTATATGCATTATTTTTTTAATAATCCCTTGAAAAATCTCTTTTAATTCTTATTACTATTATATAAATTACATTATTCTATTATTGTTTAATTGATATTTATTCGATTTCCTTTGACATGAGTCAAGAAATCTCGAATGAATTCTTCTTTGTCGTTCCCTCACTAATGAGGATCGTGACCATATATGATTTCTACATATGGTTTTCTTGGGAAATTAGTGCAGTGGTTTCCCCTTGCCTTCTGCACCAGATATTTCAGGGGCTATTGAGGCCCCAAGGTCTCTGATACCTCTTCCAGTTGGTTTCCCGGCTAGGTTTATGGTTAACCCATCGAATAACTTACACCAAGCGTATTATACAACAATAGGGTAGTTTCCTGTGTTTAATTTTGTACATTATTCTATATGCAACCGAATATATTAAGCAAAAGAAAGTCTTTTGCGAAAACAGAGTCAAAATTGCTTGAAAAATGTGGTCACAATATTTATTTTAAATATTGGCATGAGCAAATACTCACAGGCATGAGCGAAAACGGTGGCGTATTGGGGACATATTGCTATCTCCCTTACACAACGGCATAGTAATATGGATTCTGAGAACCGTGACGTCACAGTACATATCATACATTATTTTACTGTCATTTGACAATTAGCCCTTCCAGCATATTTGAATGGCGTCTAATTTACTTATTTTTGTTCGGATTCATAAAATTCTTTCGATAATAGGTAATGTAAATATTTGATTAAATTAATAAAAAAAATTGAGTCAACTACCCTATTACAATCAACATGCATATTACCTTGCCACTCTTGACGTTATCAGCAACGGCAGCAGCATACTGTGGCATTCCCAGCGCCAGTTCCAGCCAGGCTATGATGGCTGGTGCTCTCCATCTAGCCAGGGGTAGGGAGGCGGCTTCACGGAGTGCCGCCTCACTTCCCAGTGGAGACCACGCCCTGGTTGTGTTGCCAGTGGCTGCGTAAACTGGTTCTAGATAGGACCGTGTATGTCATGAATGTTGTAAATAACGCAAAAAATTAAGTCATCATCTACCTGCCCTTATCCCACACTAAGTGGGGTCGGCACAAATGGTTTGAACTCTCCACGCAGTCCTATCATCCGTCAAATTTGCATTCACTCCTTTCATGCGTATGTCCTCATTCACGTAATCCATCCACCTCTTTTTTGGTTTCCCACGACTCTTTCGTCCATCCACATTCATATTGACAACCGGTCTTGTCACATGCCTTTCATCCCTCCAAATGTAGTAATTTTTGATAAAATCACTGTCATAACGGTGGAGCCAAATATTTTAAAAAAGAAGAAGATATGAAGTAATCGTATTAATATATATTTTCTAAGTAATTTGAGTATTTTTCTTCAGAAAACAAAAGCTATATTTATTGCGGTGGTAGTCATATTATACCAAATGTAATTGCTGTTTATTGGTTTATTCTTATATAGACGTTTACAATATTATATTTCGACTACATTTTGCTAAGGACTACCTCCGTAACATTAGTTTTCTGTACTGAATATTAGTTTTATATTCAATATGTTTTTGGTTACACTATTTCTTAGTAATTTGTTCAACTATTTTATGATATTTGAAAAAGTCATAAGCAGATAACAGGGAGTCTATTGTTTTATTATATGTATTGACAACGTAAACATTTTGTCTCAATAAATATTATACAAGTTCTATTAATCACAATATGTCAGCCACAAAAAGATTTAAGAGAATCAAGCCATAGTTCACTGTTAATGAGGATTGATTACCGCTTTCATGTCCGCTGACAACAGCGCTGCCGGACTTGGTACGATGTCTGCTGCGGGCAAAGACACGCGATATGGAGCCCCAGGCGGAGCCTCGTCCGCGAGCCCCCTTGCTGCCCGAGGCCCCTCCCGCACGCCCCCTCATGCCCCCCAGCAGCGCCGCCTCGCACTCCCCTGGACTAGATAGCTGCTCTACAGATCTGATCCATCAAGGATACTTTTAATATAAACGGACGAAACAATAAGAAAATCAACAAAAGACTCTTGATGCTATGTTTTTATTGTTATTCCACATAGATATTGTTTAAAAAATTTTTACAGACTGCATGTTTATGAGGGTTATCTATTTAAGGAATGCGTTTTAAAAGGTAATTTTTTCACTGTATCTTACTTTATTGTAACGTAACTTGTTATACTCTTTCGAGTAGTGTTAATTTTTTTTATTAGAAACGTAATTAAAATCAAACAACTTTTGACTAGAAACAAGTGCTCATATTATTATTATTACAGAACATAGACAAAGATGTACACAATAGAATATAAAAATATAGCATTCAAAGAATATAAAAGTAGAAAAGTCCTATTTTAAGGTAATTCCTCTTATTCGCTTTAAATGTCCTGTAACATTGCCTGCCTAACACTGCCTGTAATATGCTAATATGCTAGATTTTAATGAATCGGGATAATCTATTAATGTTATTGGGTCTATTTTATAGTGGGATTACTTTGAGTTTCCTATTAATCTGGCAGGACATCTGGGAATAAATTTCTTCGTCGTCTTTCTGGGTATTGTAAAGAAAATTCATAGTAGTTCTACTGGTAAGACGAATTGATACATTTACTAGAAATAACCTTTTATATTTATAATTATATTGTTTGGTACAATTCGTTAAATAATAATAAATAATACTAGCCCTGTAGTAAACATTGTCCCACTGCTGGGCACGGGCCTCCTCGACTAGTGAGAGGGGTTAGGCCTTAGTCCACCACGCTGGCCTAATGCGGGTTGGTAGACTTCACATACCTTTGAAATTCGTATAAGAATTCTCAGATATGCAGGTTTCCTCACGATGTTTTCCTTCACCGTTAAGCAAGCGATAATTAACATTTAATACACACATAAACTTTAGAAAAGTCAGAGGTGTATGCCACTTGGGTTTCGAACATACGACTTTCGTCTTGACAGTCCGTACGGCAACCAACTAGGCTATCGCTGCTATACAATTCTTTAGCTAGTAATTAAATTACCAAATATTTTTATTAAAACAACACTGTTACTAAAGTATAAGTAGTGGTACGATAGAATTTTTTACATAAACTCACCTAGAGAGAGAGCCAGCATCAATAGACCGTGTAAAGGGCGAAGCACTGTTGTGTGGCGACACCGTAGGGCTGCAGTCACGTGGAGTACTCACTAATAAACAAAATAATGCCATTAAGGGCCATTGACACTGACCATTTAGAGACATCAATGAAAGTAAGATGAGTTTAGACTTAGATTATGAAACATATACAGCCAAATTGGCTTATGATTGTGGTTTATTACGATTTTTTACAGGTGGAAAGTTTTTATAAAGTATCGACTACCCAGACTGTTATATTAGTTGTCCGAGAAATAATAATAATGTTTTGTACTAGATAAGATAGGTAGAGCCACGCTGTAGACATATTTGTCTGCAGCACGAATGGGCCGGCTCGACCGGCGTAGTACCACTGTCTCACAGAAAACCAACGTAAAGTGACAGTTTACTGTCGCGTTTCGTATGGTAACTGAGATATCCGGAGGCCCAGATTCCCCCTTCCCTTCCCTAATCCCTATTCCTGTCCTTTAAGTCCGACAGCGCATACATGATACTTTCGGTATTGTGGATGTTCATGGGCGGTGGAGATCACTTAACATCACGTGACCCACATGCTCGTTTGTCGGACTATGCAATAAAAAAAATACAAATAAGTATCTATTGCTAACTTCATGAATATTGTGCATACTTTCTTGGTCCAATAATAAATCAATATCGTTTAATCAGATGGCATAAAATAACCAAACTTGTCCGATTTGTTATTTATTGGAACGGTCTTAGTAAAAACAGATTCTAATATATTAAAAGATTCATGTCCATATTATCGGCTTTCACTAATATTTTTCAGAGTGAAGTAACACAGACTGCTGAGATTAAACTTCCTGGTTTAAAATAAGAACCCATGTATGTCCCATACAAGTTTGTTTTTTCAAAGTTACTATTGTATTAATTGTCAATTATTGCTTGATTTAACGGTAAAGGAATACATTGTGAATGTTGGAGTACATATTCAAATACTGTGTGATTAGTATTACAATGCTCTTTGTACAATGTGTCATGGAAACACGGTGAATCTGGGTACTCACATCTTTTGTCTATGGTTATAGGGGTAAACGTTTTCGCAAATAACTACAAATTATCTAAATAATCGATCTCTTCTTTACGTTGTCACTAATTAATCATTAACAGAAACCTGAATACATGAGAACTCTCCAAAAAAAATCGATATTTTACGAATTTAAAAATTCGAAAAATATTGTAGATATTGAGATTACGTATTTGTAAGTCTACAAATACGCGGGGTGGTGAACTATGGTTGAGTTCGTCATTAGTAGAGGAAACCTACCTCCCACGGTATAATACAGGGCTCATTATAATTATAACTTATTATACTTTTAATGTAGGCGCCCTTTGAAACCTAAGCGATCTTATTATAAAACAGAGAAAACTTTAAATTATGTTTAATTCAACAATTAACAATGAGTTGCCATGGCAACTAGTGGATGGAAACCCGATTTTACGTAAGTATGTATTATAATTAGGCCGAAGGTGCCTTTGTAGTCACACTACATTCTTATACATATCGCATACTAGTTTGAACTAAACATGTGCATTGTGCTCATGAGAAATTCCATCAAATGCGTCAGTAAATATGTATATTTATTCATTCTGTAGTTTATACTGGGTCTAATCCCAACGTTTTAAAAATATGTTAACTGAAAACAAAAATCTCGGCCGCAATTTCTGCTTAAAAAACCTTAGCAAGTCCGTTTAATTAAACTTTTAAACGAACGAAAATAAACATTCCGGAAAGGCTCGAATTTGCTCGAATATAACAAATTGAGGTTTTAATGAATCCAAATAAAAATCGGGTGATTTATGGAAAACTTTTCGGCTCGGTTGATTGAATTTAAATTTGTTTTTATTGATAGGAATTATATACAATATAATTGCTGTTACTCAGCAAATATACAAAAATATTTTTTTCTTTAAGCTTGGTAGTACATCCATATTTATTTCTGGTATTGTTATAGATCCTAGGCACTGAAGACCACTCAACATCAGGTGATCTAGTAGTTCTGCCTACCTCACGAAAAGAATTAGCATGTGAAAATATGTTGAAAGTTGAAATGCATACTGTATAAAATACCGTTTCTCAATTAATATTAAAAGTAAAGTTAGCCAATACCCCATGTATTGGATAACTTTACTTTTATGGAGACATTGCGAGAGCTAATGATCAAACAATTATATTTATAGAGTAATGAATACAAAAGTGAAATAATTCCGACGGCTACATCAACGAAGAATATTTTGGATAAATGTACTTTGAGGTCCATATCAAGGGTCGGTGGGACACTTTCTACAGTAGAATACGACAAGTTACTGCCTTACAGTGACGTCATTCCTACATCACTGATGTAGTACCAAGTACTAGCATAGTTTGTTAGAGTATTTCCTATTATTTGAAATACCGAAGGTATATCGAAGGTATTTGGGAGAGTAGTTGCGGGTACATTAATACTGACAACCTAAGTGGGGAGTAGTAAATGTTTAGCATAAAACGGAGTGCCTTCCGCGCTCCGGTGGTCTAGGTCGATATCCAGTATATTCGTGGTTCGGTGCAGTAAGTGTAATCAGTTCAATGGTCGCGTAGTTCAGCTTAGAGGGTAATGCTGGTAGAATAATTATGAAGAGAAGCCTTAAGTAAATCCTGACATGCGGTTGCGTTAGTATTAAGCACTGAAATGTGTAAGAGTGTTATGTAAATCATTGAATAAAATGGTAAACATTGTATTTGTGCCTTTTTAAATATCCATCATGCATAGTTTTGTTGATGTTGCTAACAAGTTGTACTCACGTTGATAGATGTGATGAGCCGAAGACACGAGCGAGGCGGCGTCAGTGTCATACGCGTCGATAGTCGGCGGAGCGCCCTCCGCGGTAGAGTCGGACAAGTTGCCGCCACACACCGATGTCGCTCCTCCATCGCTGCTACCTGTTACTAACAAGTATAAGTTTCTGTATACCGTATAAAATCTATTCAATCACATATATTCCTTTACGTTTATCCTACTTTCCTACTTATATCATAAATACGAATGTTTGGATGTATGGATGTTTGTTACTCAATCGCGCTACAATGGCTGGACGGATCTGGTTGAAATTTGGCACAGAGATACATTACTGATTGGAATAGCACATAAACTACTTTTTATCCCGGAAAAATGTATACTTATCGTGGGCTAGTTTAGTTTTTCACAGAGCAAGGGATCGATATGATTTTTTGCATAGTTAGGGATCAGAAAATGACAAAAGCCACTTTTTATCCCGGAAAAATGCACGCAATGAGGTAGCAAAATATAGAAAGGTGTAATAGCTTAAGATGCCTCTATGGGTCGAATAGTACGTTTAAGTCTAACATAGTTCACTGACGTTAAGGTTGAGAACTAAATATGCTTATGTCTGCTAATTTTAGTAATTTAATAACCCAGTACCTACCTATACTGTGTTCATTACACATTTGGCGCAATTATAATCTACCACCCTCCTCGAGTTTACGTGGCCTCGAATTTACGTAGTACATAATGTATTGAATGAATATAAGGTAGCATAGTCTGAAATTATTTTCAAATTATATCTATAGGCATAGGCATATTATTATTTAACAATGTTATTAACTGACAATTATATAGAAATTATATAAAAACTAGCTGTTGCTCGCGGCTCCGCCCGCGTGGAGGTCATGTGTAATTTCTGAGTGTAATTTTTGTTGCAATTAAAATAACCTATATTAATCAGTGATAATGTAGCATTCAAATGGTGAAAGAATTTTTTAAATCGGTCCAGTACTTTTAGAGCCAATTCGTTACAAACATACTTACGGTTTTACTACTATTTATCACATATATCACACTTACTTACGTACTAACTATAACTATGTAACCACGTATTATTTTCATTATTGTTATTTTATTTTTTTATATATATCAATATTTTTGTATTATTTATGCTGGCATCCGTGTGACACTCCTTGGCCCTTGCTGAAAATCAGTGTCAGGTGGGCCCTCCCACCTGGCGGACGCTGAGCTTGTGGCCTTTTGGTCATGCGTCGGACACGGGTGGCTGGGGCGCGTAAGTATGCCGGGAGACTTTTTTTATTTTTTTAATTGTGTACCTGTAGCCCTTAAAGTTTTTTTTAATTTGTTTTATGTACTCATTGTTTATTGCCACCTGGTCTGGTGATTATGGCCAAATAAATGATTTTCTTTCTTTCTTTCTTTCTTTCTTTCTTTCTTACATACAAATCTTTCCTCTTTATAATATTAGTATAGATATAGTTATACAAATGAAAGGTGTCACATATATGCGGTTATGTATAAAAATAAACAGTTATGTTACTTAAAAATACATATAGAGAAAGATATCCACAAATACCTAAACAGACTCGTAACCCATTTGAATTTCCATAAAATGCTACTACAGTTAACATGTAAAATTTACGTTCAACGTTATCCTTTTTTTACCTCTGACACCGGAATCCGCGCTGCAGCTGCCCCTGTCACCCATTAATCCAGATGGGCCGCCCAATAACATGGGGGGTCCTATGCCGAGTGAAACCACACTCTCGCCCTCCGATAAACAACCGGCCGCCTGTAGCTGTCGTCTTGCCTTTATACAGAAAATAATTTGTGTATAGGAAACAATACGGTTTAAGAACTCGAAAATAAACAAGACAACATTATTGTACTATACAGAAATATTTTGAGCAGCGGTAGCCTAGTTGGTTGCAGTACGGACTGTCAATACCAACGTCTTATGATCGAAACCCAAATGGCATACACCTCCGACATTTTTAAAACGTGTGTATTAAATGTTAACTATCGCTTGCTTTAACGGTGAAGGAAAACATCATGAGAAAACCTGTATACCTGAGATATCTCATAAGAATTTCGAAGGTATGTGAAATCTATCAACCTGCATTTGGTAAGCGTGGTGGACTTACGTGGTGTACTTAAGCCTAACCCCTCTCAATAGTAGAGGAGGCTTGTGCCCAGCAGTGGGAGAATGTTTAATACAGGGCTAGTATTATATACAGAAATATAAAATTTACCATCCCTTATTTTCAAATACAAAAAAGGGAAGCTACGATGTAGCATATCTACTAATATTATTAATAGGGTAGTTGACTAAATTTTTTTTATTAATTTAATCAACAAGTAACATTAACTAAAACCTATTATCGAAAGAATTTTTTGAATCCGAACAAAAATAAGTAAATTAGACACCACTCAAATCTGCTGGAAGGGGTAGTTGTCAAATAACAGTACAAGGATGCATATCTGATACCGTGACGTCACGGTACTATGGATCGCCTGTACTGTACCGTTGTGCGAGGGAGATAGCAATATGTTCTCAATACGCCTCCGTTTTCGCATATGCTTGCGAGTATTTGCTTATACCAATATTTAAAATAAATATTGTGACCTCATTTTTCAAGCAATTTGGATTCTGTTTTTGCAAAAGAGTTTCTTTTGCGTATTATATTCGATTGCATAGAGAATAATGAACAAAATTAAACACAGGAAACTACCCTATTGATAAACTTTTGTTACGTAATAATAAATCTAAGTTAATGAGGGATTAAATATTTAACGTTACAATCATATTTGCCTTTAACTACGTTTGATATCAGTTTAAAATTAATTTCAATAGTTTAATTGAAATCTCTATCGGGACGTTTCGATCCAACTTTCCAAATTATAAGCGGACGTTCCGAATTTGAAGGTTAATAATCAAACTTTCAAACGTTTGCGGTAAAATGAAAAATGGCTGCCAAAGTTCCGCTTGTAAGTTGAGGAAACAGTTGCGTTTAATATTACCCGCAATTTATATCAAAAGGAGCAATTTGAAATGGTAATTAACACCGCGTGGTTGTGATGGATGGGGCAGGTGTTAGCCGCTGTCCTATCACGATGCCTATTCATCATAATGCCGGCATCGATACTGCTTCATTTATTATAGCACTTAATCATCTTTATTGTTATGTTTTAACCTATTTTAATTTACAAGAGTTGCCTTTTATTTTCTTACCGTTTTAATTTAACCATTTTATAGTTGATTATTAGAATTAGTTGTTAAATACATTTTACTTAGTTCATGAAATTATGTAACAATATCTTATGTATTCATTATTTGTAAAGTTACAGATCTAAATAGATATCGTAATTTCTACAATCTGTGAGAAGGCAAGTTTGTCACGTTCTTTGCATCTGTTTGCAAGGTAACAAATACAATTTAGTGAGATCCATCCTTGAAACATTATAGAAGATATTTTAGTTAATAAAAAAACATTTATCGTGAGATGTTTTCTGCGGTAACGTTAAATGCAGACTTAATGTGATATAATCGAGATTTTGCGTTAGATTTTTTATAGCCAAGGCCTGCACACGAGCATATGGGTTATCTAACGGTTAGTTATCTGCAACTCTGACGAATACGTAAAATTCCAGAAGACACCCATGTATTGCCGGTCTAATAGAAAAATAATAGAGGTTGAAGAGAGAGGGACTTGGACTTCGAGAAGACTTTGACTCACGCCACAATCGAGTTACTCTATATCTGTTTTCTGTTAGACAGTGATAATAGTCCGGTCGATTCGGTTCATTAATTCTGTACAAAATTGTCTACAGCGTGGCTCTATCTGTTTTAAAGTCTCACGTTTGTTTTAGAATGCGAAGTTGGTACATTTCCCACGTATATTAAGGTATATCTATGTTTGTTATATTACAGTAGTATTAACAATTAGCTATACAATGAATAGTTATTATTCCATATTCTAATATACTAAGTCTGTTTTAAAATGATATATCAATATGGGAGTTAACAACACTCGCAAGTTGTTGTTCTTGTCTCGCAGACAGTATAGATTTAATTAAAACCGCGCTTTCAATATGGTTTCTAATTACACATACGTATTAAGAGAGATGCAGCACAATAGTAATTAAAACAAATGAACCTATTGTATAAGGTTTATTCGCCGCATTATATATTCAAAGCGGCTGCAATATCCTGCACTACAGACATCTAATTGCAAAGACCGTACCGCGTGAAGAAATGTATATGTTTCTGTATTGAAGTAACTTTTGGAAATAAGCGGGGGCGTTTTTGAATGTGGGCCAATATTTGCATATTTATTATTTTCATGTTCCGTTGCTTTTGCTTTGGAATAAATTTTATTTAGGAACTTATATGCAACTGAAATATCGGAATCGAGGGTCTGATGTTGGAAAGTTTTCATAGAATGATGTATTTATTTAAACAATAACAGGGTCTAGTGAAAGCCGGTCAACGAGCACGCGAGTCATGAAATAGTAAGTGCCCTCCACTATTGAGTGAGTTTTTTTGGAGATCCAAAGAAACCCCCCTTCCTTCCCCATCTTCTTTCTTTTTCATTTTAGCACACTTACAATTCTTTCGGTATTGTAAGAGTTGATGATAGGGGGAGATCATTTATCATCAGGTGACACACTAACACATGATCCAGTACAAATTGGCAGACATTAGAGACTGCTTACAAAAGCGAGAACTTAAAACTATGTAATAGCAGTGGTTTTATGGGAAATTAATATTAATTGTGCTATCAAAAAAAATTTGTAAATTAAAATTATTAACTCGTCTAGAATTGACATCTATCGGTACTCCAAGCAAAAAATATACCTAAAATTAAAATTGATATAGCTATAGATCTAGCTGTTACAGAATGTTGGTGACGTGAACTCATAATTTTACGTAGGTATCCCAAAATCGTTTAACGTGCATATTCTCCTTTATTGTTGGAAACTTTATTGGTCCAAGATTTAGTTATATGTATCTTTAATTATTAATATACTTAATACTGTTTGTTTCCTGTACTAAGATAAATAAAAAAAAATATATACACGCGACACGTCATACTTATAACTACAGATATAATGTAAACATTAGCATGTTTGTGACGTGAATGACTGATCAAAGGAAGTATTACTTCAATAACATTAGTTGTACATACCTCAAAAAGTTGTTCTCTGGCATGTCGGAGCTGCGTGTCGCGAGCGCTAAGGGCAGCTGCGAGCTGTAGAGAGCGCTCGGCCTCATCTCTAGCGTGACGTAATAAGGCCGCCCGCTCTCGTTCGCGTTCCGCTCTTTCAGCTCCTAATGCTGATGATGCACCACCTCGCGAACGCATCTAAATATTTAAAGTGTTTTTTTGCTTGATTGACTTTTTACCTTATCTTTTGGCCATTATAGTGAAGCAGTAATTAATGATAAGTTTAAAATCCTCGTTTTCAGAATAGTGTAATTCATATAAGGTTGTATAGGAGTGTTTCCGTCAAAATGTAATTGTTTCATAAAATAATTAGTTTGAATTAGAATATGACGCTGGTTATCAATTGTGTTCAATCAGCTTAATATTAACGAACATCATACAATTTATTCATACCATATTATTTAAATATCGACAACTGTATTATATATTTAAAAGAATAATTGTTAATTTCGTGACGTAGTGCCATCCAAGCAACAGGATCGCGTCATTTATAACCAGAGTTGGTACATGTAGAAACTATAGTTAAGAATCTATCGGAGAGACTTCCCATAATGTTTCTGACATATAGACTTCGACTATTTAACCCTACTCTAAGCATATAGACGATGGGCTTAAATTGCCACGTAATACTAATTGTGACATGCGTATTTTTATTCTGTGTATATTTTGGGCTACATATTTATAATTAACATAAATGGATCTTGTGTCTGTAATAAAGAATTATTATATAAACTGTTTATGGGATTATTCTGTGGTTTCACAAAATAAATAATTATAACTAAATACGTATAAGGGTCTAAATCATAGAGGTGAGCATTATACGTTTTCAAATATCTGAAAAATTAAGTTTGGTTCTGAATAAATCTAACAAAATATGTTGGTAGTTCTAAATGTTATGAAACTTTCCTGAGAAGAAGCACGCAAATAAAAATGTCATTTTTCATACAAAAACTTTTTCCGAAGCAAAATATTCACCTCTCTGATTTTGACCCATAAGTACACAGGCCGGGTTAAATATATTTAATGATGTAATGCAACTTATACCTGTTCATAATTCCGTATAAAATCCCGGAGTTCTTTTTCTTTATCTTCCAGCGTGGCGTAGAGTTGTTTCATTTGGTTCAGTAGATCAAATTTTTCTGCCTTTAACCTCTTCTTATCGGCTTTCAGAGCTACAACAAAAGGCTTGTCTTTACTTTGGCATAATCAATAATTTGAAGTAGAATCGAATTTCTCTCAGTGTGTCAAAATTTTCTTTGAATCATTTGTATTCTATAATGTACATTTTTTTACTTTTTTAATGCTTGGATAGGCAGACGAGCAGACGGGCCATCTGATGGTAAGTAGTAATCGCCGCCCATAGACTTCTGCAATGCCAGGGCACAGCAAAGCCGCTGCCTACCGTAAGCCTACATAATAGTGATTGACGTTTCGGTAAAACAACTACGTTACATATCGACGGTTAACAAGCTTATTGATTTAAGCGCCATTTTTTGCGATATTGAGTTACATACATATTCGGAATCAGCAAATTTTTCGCATATTTTGAGCCTAGTTTCAATAATTTCTGCACTTTTTTAGCGCTCAAATCAATTGGTAAAACAGGGCTCATTTATATTAGAAAATAATGCTCAAGAAAATTAGTCATAAAGGTGCAGTACGTGCTTACGTAAGTAATATATTAATTCTACTTATATCCACGCAATAGATTTTTATAGTGTTTTTTTTTTAAACTTTTTTTCTGTAACTTTTGAAAAATGTCGTTTAAAACAAAAATTGACCGCCAAGCGTCGATATCATTTATAATCTGTAATTTGAATGCGAACTTGAACGATATCTTTCGTTTTAATATTTCTGTACAACATTTCATCAAGACTATAGACCAGTACATTCCGTCGAATGTTAGTAGGTCGTTGCCTAAATCAATGTCGATCCGTCATACAAACATAGATTTGTGCGTATACATGGAACCTGCCATCGCAATTCGCAAGCCAGGATTTAATCCCGAGTGATTCGAACTCTTTGAATACACGTTATTCGCTTTGGGACTTATGTACTTTGTGGCGTCGCTTTCAGCTCAGATATACTCCGACAAATGTGTATTTCAAACGTTTGATAGGAAATATACTCGCGTCTGATATTGGTTTAGTTTGATATTTTATTTTATATTTATCAGTGCTTTAGGTAAAAGCAAGCGATAGCTTAGTCGGTTGCGGTACGGACTGCCAAGACGAAAGTCGTTTGTTCGAAACCCAAGTGGCATACACCTCTGACTTTTCTAAAGTTATGTGTGTATTAAAATGTTAATTATCGATTGCTTTAACGGTGAAGGAAAACATCGTGAGGAATCCTGCATATCTGAGAGTTTTTCGAAGGTATGAGAAGTCTGCCAACCCGCATTAGGCCAGCGTGGTGGACTAAGCCCTAACCCCTCTCATTATTAGAGGAGGCCCGTACCCATGTTGACAATGTTTAATACAGGGCTAGTATTATTATTATTATTATAGGTAAAAGAATCAACGGCATACAAATTGAAATGTGTCCTTTATTATACTGCCCAACAGCTGGTGTCCTTTACATTAACTGTCCTCTATCCTGAGTCCACCAAGCTGACCTAATGGAAATTGGGTAGACTTTGCTTAGCTCTATAAAGTTTGTTCAATCGAATTAATTAAAAATGAATACACACTTAACTTAAAAATTCTGGTTTATCTGCCCTAGGTACTGAATTCAAACACGTAGTAAATTCGTCTCGGCCGTCCGTTCCTATCCCGACTAGGCTGTCACTACACTTAAAAAATATAAAAAGGTGATAAAAAATTAGTTATTTTGGCTATACTCGTATGAAAATTGAATTAAAGGAATTTTTATTTGCAGGAATTCGGTTAACCAAATGTGATAAACACATGTTTTAGTATTCCTATGAAAAATTAAGTTTAGTATCAAGCTAAAATAAATTATAGCTCAAGAGTTATTCTAGAGCGAAAGAAAGAGAGAGAAATAGATTGTATCCTGTGACAATAGATCCTAGCTAATTTACTCTAGTGTTATTTCGGGTCTATCGACTAATTGAATCATTCATTCCTAGATAGGCCTTTATACAATATACTCAAATAAAACCAAGTTAGTCAATACAATTAAGCGAGAGTAGTTAGCGAGTTTCGGAACATGTGCGGATGTCGTCCGACGGAGCTCGACTTTCGTCATAATGACATCAGTGAAAATGTCAGTCGAAGTTACAGACCCACACCCTGAGAATTACGTGAGCCGCTTACCGATTTCGGCCTCGTTTGCACAGGTAGTGCGTGGAATATTATGAGTACAGTTTATCAAAACGTCGGCTTATTACACGTCCCGCTCATATCATGACGGCACTCAACAAATTGCCCACTTTTATGGGATCAGATCGGATTATTGTAAGGATCACATAACTTGCCTACTTTCTTACATATGATAAAAGTGTGAGAGGTAAATGCCCTGTGGTTCGTGTTATATTCGTGTTCGTTCGTTATATTCAATGTTCGTGTTGGTTTATCCTAATAATAAAATTGTTTTGAAACTCTCGTGCATTCTTTACACGATTAATCGTGTTTTAAGTATATTATAAAAAGCATAATGGCATATTAATACTTAATAAATCCAGAATATAGTTATTCCAAACCTCATTAAGTAAAAAGAAATACACTTTATATATCGATATAAAATAAATGAAAACTGCAATTATAGATATCTATACGAAGATAATGAACAAAAATATTGTGTTCATTTCCTTCTTTGGTTATAAAATTAAAAACCATATAAAAAGCAACTTACAATTGACAGCTTCACGTGCCAGTAACAGTTCTTTCTCTAGTTGTTGTGGGTCCAGTGGAGGAGCATCCTGGCCTTCTCCTTTAGCTCTTTCTATGAGAGCGGTTCCTGCTTCTCCGCGCTCTGCCGCTGCCACAAGAAGACGACGAACTCTTGTAAGCTCCGCCTAAGGGAATGACACTTTAAACTAGCCATTGTTGTTAAAACACGGAACAAAAGTATCATTCATTTTAACAACTACGAATAGTCAATTCAACCTTTTTTGAAGGTAAATATAATTCACTTAAAACACATACGTAGTGCTAACTGCACTTTTAGTTACATAAACTGTATAGTAGGTATCAAAATCAAGGAGACTTGTGATCACACATTACTCAGACCAGAATATCTATGGATCACATAAAGCTCGTGGCCTCTCAGTTCAAAGCTAGCTACATACTCGCTGTGCCTCAGGTAACACATCTAAAAAAATATTGTACTTCCACTATTGTTGACATTTTGATATTAGCTCCGTCCGTGGGGATATCTCAGCGATATAAGACCATTTCATGTTGACCTCCCTAGTGTGTAATGCTGCCAGCTGCTACCACAATATCTAGATCATACGCATTACGAAATCTAGGTAATATTTTTTTGGATCGTGCGAATCCTGTAATAATTGATGCGATAGATTTTGCGTTGTTGAAACAAAACAAAGAAAACGATACATTAGGTTTAAGATAGATAATAGTTATCTCTTAAAAATATTATTGTATATACCAAAGTTACTCCCGACCTTTGAATAAAGTTTCCCATCTAGTTTGGTAGCATTTCAGAAACTACAAAACAATTTCAGCACACAACAATAAATAAATCACATAGAATAGTTATTACTTTGGGAAAATATTAATTAAGTATATTAGAATAAGCCTTTTTAATCTTTATGGCAAAACTGCGTTAGCCGTCATCAATATATTGAACAGGGAAATGGGCACAAGTCTCTGAGTAAAATACATCATTCAATACAAAACGAGCAAAGATTTACTAAATGCTTGTATGAAAAGATAAAACAAAATTACTCAGTTAATATTTAGTGTAACTAGAATCGATTGCGGTCGTATCTTTTAGGTCGTTTACTTGGCTTATTAAGTTTGTATAACACGTATCATAGGTAACCTTAATACATTTCATCTCATTTATGTATTCGAGCTAACATACAATACAATCCACTCACATTTAACGATACCTAAAGCTCCGCTACTAAGGACCGTCATGATAGTAATAAACTTAGGCTACCTGACTTGCCCAAACCATCAGGAGCGACCGAGCGGAAAGCTTTATTGAGATATTGAGATCTCGGATAGCGAACTAGAGTTAAATAAATCCGAGGTCTTCTCATAAATATTAGAACCAATGAGACTCGTAAAGTTGAAAATTTATTGCGCAATTAGACGGAGTTAAAGTGACTGTGATTGGCAGTTCAGTTACAGAAATATTTTTGATACAAAGTCACATTCATTACACGAAATATACGTAGCTAATTCACTGTAGAAAATATATTTGTACCATAAATTGTGTTTATTTCACCGAAGTTAAAATTAATGTACCTTGATAGATTATTTAATACACGGAATACGATATAAATTATTTGAGCATAAATGAGGCTGTCAGTGCAAAAGTGGCCTAACCCTCAATTTTTGCAAATGATTTAAAATGTGCGAAAGTTTAATGCAAAACCGGCCTATCTGTAGTTTCACCAATTGCCAATATGATGGACAACAAGATGGCATTGCAAAAATTGCATTTATGTACATTGATTTAAAATTCATGAATATACAAACCCCATTATTTTCATATTCATTGTCTCAAGCTTAGGCCACTTTTGCGCTGACGGCCTCAAATGTTATGGCATTAAATCGGAAGGTGTAATATGGACTCGCATTAATCGTATGTTAACATTCTGCGTGATATTTGCAATTAACCTTGGATTACCCACATTCCCTTATGTTGTATACAGAAACTAAAGGATATTTCCACATATTCCTAGCACAATACATACACAGTCCTAATCTCTCAATAGGATTACCTGTGTCGAGCATATCAGAAACTACGACTAAGACAACCCGAAATGTAACAAATATTTAGGGATCATACAAACGGGTTCCTCATAGATACCTATTTAGTAAATCTTGACTGTATTCTTTAAGCGCTTTTAAAAATAAACATGAATAAAGAACTATATTATTGTGATTTTGATCAGTTAAAAAAATAATAGCGGGATGGTGTTTTAGGTGGCATGATTGTGTTGAGTAGCGAAGGATATATGATTGGACGGCACTGCACTTACCATCAGGTGCAGTGTGGTCACTTTGCAGTGCCAGAATAAATAAAGTAACTGACATGATGAACCAACACTTGTATTCAAATTATGGTATACAATAATTTGGATTTTTGTAAAAGTCGAATTTAATTAATAATCAAGTGGTTTTACATTTGGCTCCGTGACGCACCGGGCGAGTAGCCGGCTGTGAAACAAGACGCCGTGGGTTCGATTCCCGCACAGGTACATTTTTTTGTGGTAAAGACAGATATTTGTTGCGGGTCTGAGTGTTGTGGGAACTTAGTCTCTCGTATTTCTTGAACCCACGTTATAGGTTTGACCTAGCGTGGGGTCAGAACTATGTGTGTGACTGTAGGATGTATTTCAAATTTTTATTATGTTTATCACACCGTAATCCCGTATAGAGTCCCGGACATTTGGAAGGCGTGCGTAGGGCCGAAGCCAACACGTAGAGGCCCGTAAGACAATATAAATTTAATTTTGTGATGTTACACCAGCCGACGGTTATCCCTGTATACACTATACAAGTGCATCCAAGGATTGCATTATTATTTTTATTATTAATACAGGTTTCAGTGATATACGTTTGAAAATAAAAACGAGACGAGCGTTGTTGAAGAAGTTAAGTACGCATTATTGAACAACGCACCTGTAATCGTTCATTTTCCATCCGCAGCCGTCGGGCGAGTTGTGCGGCGGTGAGCATCCCCGGGGACGCGGGCACCTCCTCCTGCCTCGACCTGTCGGAACGACCGCCGGGGGACGCCGCTTCCGCTCCGAAACCTTTATAAAAATAAAAATATTTGCTCCTTGCTCTTCTGTTACAACTTCATCCTATGATGTAAAAATAATGTTCCTAATTCAAATTAAATGCTGTTAGTTGTGCCTTGGCATTGCAGAAGTCTATGGGCGGCTACTTACCATCCGGTGGGCCGTTTGCTCATCTGCCTAGCGAAGCACTAAAAAAAAGTACATTACTTCGGAAAGCCTGGTCTGATATGGCTAGGAGAAAGAAAAAAAAAGGAAAAGTTGCCTATAAAATTGATACCTATATTCGATAGTTTTTTGTGTGAAATTTCAATCCCGTTTGTACTACCGATAAACGTTATCTAGCATGCGTAGCTGCGGGCAAAGACTATTTAAATCGAAACATTTATTGTAATCATAATAAAATGTACATAGATTAATTAAGCTCGACCACGAGTTTCGAATGCAGTTCGCTGAAGAACAGGCCAAAACTTTAACAATGCTTTTTTGAGAAACTGATTTTCAATATTTGCACTACACATAATAAAATAAAATCTCAATTATATGGTGTTACAAACTAAAAGGTGTATAATTTTAAGAATTGTATTAAATTAATTCAAAATAGACAAAGTTTGACTATCGGTAAAAAAACTACCGTAAGTAATACTGTTAAGAGATATAAATTTCAAAGGTTGACAGCCCTTACTCCATTAATGGGCAATTTTAAACACTAGTTAGTAGTTTTCCGACTATAATATGAAAAGTTCCGTAAAATGTAACGACACACCAGTCGTATAAAAGAAATTGCTTATGGCGTTGTAAACATTGTAATAACATAAAAGTCGTTCGAGTCACGAATGACGCGGCTCGGGTTGGTCCAGACAAATCGATTACCAGTATGTTACACTGAACACACGTCATGGCATCGGTCACAGGTGTGTACGGCGCCCACTTTATCGTGCGAGCGTGCTGAATGAGACATTTTGACTTAAGGAAAATAACGTCGTTCTTGTACCAGACAGTTATTTTTCAGAGACAGCCGTTGATTCCGAGTTTTTTTTTATCCCGGCACGGCAAAGTGACCACACTGCCCCTGATGGTAAGTGCAGTGCCGTCCAGTTAAAGTATCAAGTAGCGCGAGACATCAGTCCCCCGCTACTCAACACAATCAAGCCGGCCTGCTGTATAGCTTCTTCACACTACGCCTAAAGAACCCAGGATCATAGGAAGGAGGGAACACAGTAGCTGGCAAACTGTTCCACAGCTTGACAGTGCGGCAAAAATACGAAAATGCAATTTTGAATTTGAAATCCGTAAACATTGTAACATCTGCATTAATAAACGTACGGCGAGCGCTGGTAGGTACACAGAAAAAGCTACATAATAAGTTAGATGAGAGTAGACACTAAATATTAGCTTAGTTTATGAAAGCGGTGCGTACAAACACAGATAGTAGTTGAATAACAGAGCTGTGTCTCTCTCCTCACTGCAATCCCGTTATTCTGCTCGAGCTAATAAGTCAATAGTGAAAGGCCCCGGGAACAGTTATTACAGTTGAATGCACAATTACACACTGTTCAAATAAACACATTCATGTAGTGCTAACTGCAGACGGGCGTTTAAATAATATATATATCTTAATAAGTTTTCTGATGAAAAGATCACGAGTGGAATTAAAAGACAAATTGGAGCATCGAGCAGGAAGTTCCTTTCTTACAAAGTTGGCTAGATGTGCAGTTACTCGGCAAATAAGTTTATTCCCCAAGGCTGCCGACTCATTAGCTACGAGGATAGTCTGCAGAGAGATGAGCCGTAATACATAGTTTTTTTACAGTAATAATTTATATAGTCAATTTTCACTTTATATTCAAGAAGTGTTTCTTAGAATATGACGAATAAACGAGAAAAAAGGTTTTTCTAAAGTAAGCATCAATAAAATTATTTTAATTTCTATTATGTTACCAATTTTAGATAATGACTTAAAATAATATGGCATCTGTCAGACATGAAGATGTAACCTGTTAGTAACAGAGTTCATCCAATAAGAGTGTTACCACGGAAGTTAACTTTGAGAACATAAAGTTCCTCGCAACAATATGTCGAGAATACCGTAAGTGTTAACATGGCTTTTGTGAACGACGCGACACCCATAACATTCATAGCTTGTACGGCAGCTATGAAGAATTTCAAACTAACTCCTGAGCTCGCTTCATCAGCAAAACAAACATGCCGTCTCGACTAGTTAGGAACTATTATCTCCTGGATTACAGACTCTTAAGATAAACGCCAAGACCAAGTTTACATTTTCCGTGCCCGGCGTTTAGTAGATGCGTAATAACATTATGGTTATCTTGTTTGAAAATATGCAGTACGTTTTGAACGACTATTTGCATCAACTGTATTCGTTTACATATACATTGAAAATATTCATTAATGTATTAAAAAATATACTTGCAGCCGACTATAATTTGCTATAACTATTATAAAATTAAGACTAATATATTTTAGATAAAAAATGATTAAGAACGCACCCTCTTCAAGCGTAGCTGTAATATCCGCACGTGGTTCAGGACCATCGCTACTTCTTCCAGGTGATGTAGCTTCAGGCAGTGGAACTTCTTCTTCAGAACTGTCGGCTGGATCTAGAATATTCCTTTCACTGGTGTTGCTATTTGCACCAGTACCTATTTCTGCATAAGTACCGCTGTCACTGCCATTTTGCGTTGACCACTTGACTGGAGACTCTAGTTTGCCATTTGCATGATTTTCTTTGTTGTCATCGTCTGTTTACAAGATAATTTTTAGTAATATAAGTGATTGTTGGTATAAAGAGACAAAATCACACACTTGACACATTTAACTATAGTAAGAATAAATAACTCACTGATAGTTGTTTTTAATGGTTCTTGTTCAGTATGAAAGACATAGAAAAGTATAAAAAATATATATAAATTAGATATTCAGGCATTTAAATTAAATTTCATGTACCTACATACTAGAATTTTTCGTCAGCAGGTTCATTGCTGTAATAAATTGTTGACATAAAAAACGTAAAGCATTAGCACATTTAGGAGTTCTAAGAAATTTGTTACACGCTATTGAACTTTGCTTCACGCTTTCGAGAAACAATATTGTTTTAATTTTGTATAAAATGTAATTGTGTACAGTACGACTGTACTGCTGAGCTTTCGGATTCGATCCCCGGGTCGGGTTTCTCTATCACGAAATACACATATCATCAGCATCAGCTCAGACTCTGGAATTGCGCCCCGTATGGCGATAGGCTCGACGCCTATCATATGATGGGACGGTAATAAGCTCTGTGGGTGTACTAGTTACACCTCTGCCTACTCCTTCGGGGATTACAGGCATAATTACGTAAATAAATTACGTATGTGTGTATGTAGTTAACTAAAGTCGCAGCCCACGATGTTTTCTAAATTTTACCAAATATTATTTCATCCTGTTTACTTCTAATACTCACTGACCTATAAAAGGGTTGTCCTTTACATTTCTTATTGACAACCGCGTCGTCCTGCTTAATGTTGTTTCCTTGTCCCCGTTGAGTGAACCGTTTCGCGGTTTATCTAATGTGCCCATAAGCAGTCGTCGCTCAGGAGGTATTGGCCGAGGGTCCAGCTCAGGTCTGTCCAGGACGGAGCTAGCAGGCGTGATGAGTGGATCAGCAGGCTCAGGCTCAGGGTCAGCTTCCACCCTGGCACCCACTGAGACTTGCTCATCTACCATTTTGCGAAGTTTCGCCTAAGAAGAGACATTGAAATTGAAACACAGGTACCTACATAGGAGCTTATCTGCGTATAAATAGTTAAAAGGATGCAGACGGCGTCCTGCCCGGAAAAGCAACGCCACACCGACTGCAGTCATCTGCCGGGCTGATTTGTGAATCTAAACCATCCAGGACGCCACCCAAACGCATACAAAAAAAACATTCAAATCGGTCCAGCCGTTTAGGGGGAGTTCAGTGACATACACACTTACTGTAGAATTACATATATAAAGATTAGACACAAATTACTTCAATCTCTATGAAACCAAACGCTTTATATATTCAGTACATGCTGTAACTTTACAGGAGTAACTTATTTTTTTCTATATAACAGAGGCCGCTAAACGAACAAGGGGATCAACTGAATTCCACCGCTCATAAACACCCACAATAACAGTAGAATTGTGGGTATGTTGCCGGTCTTAAAGGTAAAGAATGGAATAGTATAATCCTCCGGAATTGTTATTAAATACGAAGCTAAATAAACAAATAATACCCGACAGTTACACACAGAGTACTGACCCCACACTAAGACAAGAGTCTTGTGCCGTGGTATTCATGAACTACGAGGGACTACATTGCCACAACACCCAGACCTGAAACAAACATCTGTCCCTCACACATTTACCTTGTTGCGGGAATCGAACCCACGGCCTCTCGTTTCACAGCTGGCTACTAGCCCACTGCGCCACGGAGGCTGTCAACTCAACAATAAATTCTTACTTTCGGTCGGTGTTCCGTGGTTCTAATCCACACGAGCCAACTCGGTCATGCTTTGGAGAATACTGCCTATAGCTGAGGATCTACCACTTTACTTAGTGATTAGAAATACCGTAGAAACTCGTTGGGAGTTTTTATAATACGTATTGTACTGCCTCGGTGGCGCAGTTGTAATTGCGCATGCGTTACGACTGCTGTGCTGAGGTTTCGGGTTCGATCCCCGGGTCGGGTAAAGTGATATTGGGTTTTTCTATCTAGAAATTCCTCAGTATTAGCCCGGAGTCTGGAAAATGTGCCCCCTATCACATTATGGGACCGAAATTCGGCGAAAAGTGGGTGTACTAGTTACACCTCTGCCTACCACTTCGGGGATTACAGGCGTGAGTGTATGTGTGTGTGTATTTTACGACACGAAAAGGTATTTTTTAAGTGTTCGGTGGAGAAATTATGAAGATAATGTCGAATGCAGAATAAATCCGATTACGTAAGCGCAAGATCTCGTATCTACGTACTGTGATGTCTATTCTAGTGATCTATATCTGTGATTATAGATTTCAGCGTATAGTAGTACTACAGAAGAGTACACGTGAATGAGATACTGTTTTGTCTTTATTAAATTATATTTATTATATCGGTCAAATTATACGAATAAATTTAATGATTTATAACATATTTTTTATTACTTGAATTTGTTTGTCTTAAAATTGTATAAAAACTCTTCTTTTATCCATAGACCGAGGTCAAAGTTTAACATGAAAATGTTATATTTTCAAACCTTCCATATGAATATGGATTTAACATTAATCATAAAGCAATTATTGTTACAACAAGACCACTAACGACAGTTTGTCATCTCATATACACTAAGTAATATTTGTGTACCCCATTCGAGAGCCTCGACTCCCTTAAGAGAAATATATCTTACAACAGACATAAATTCCCGCCATTTGTGCGGTGCCATATTTAGGAGAATTAATCTGAGCGATATAACCCACCATTTAGTGAACTCACCTGCTGTCGTTTCATATAATAGTCCTTTAAGTCTGCCTCGCTTCATGGCTACATTTGAGGGTGGTCACACTCCGATTTAATGGCAACTTTGTAATTAATGATAAACATTTCCATTTAGGTAACGACGAGCATTAATTAAAGTGCGGATATGGACACCAATTAATGATTACTTTAGACAGTTAAGCTGGGTTTAAACTGATTATATTTTTAGCATTGTTTTTAGATGCATTTAAGGAAGCTACGAAGAGTATTACGTTGTTATTTCTAAAATATCATTTAAGAAAGTCTAAAATGATAGAAATAACAACGTCTTTTATTAAAATTCCCAGTTTGTATAGTGATGTAGGCATACGGCATAGAACAAAATAGAACAATAAAATATTTTATTTGTATAATATGACTTAGTGTTTGTGTATTCAAACAGCAACTGTACGACATTATTGCAAAATAAATTGAGAGGTTATGTGCAGTTATAATATATATATAAATTAAAAAGCATCCTTTCTATATTTTTGAGCTGCAAATTCCTTTATAGGCTCAGCTTATTATAGTTTTTTCCGATATCATCTATTGTTTTCAATGGAGGCTGAGGGCCTTTTGTATCCACGGGGCCCTGGACTACAGCCCAAAAAGTTCTTAAAGTAGATCCACCCATATGTTTATATCATATTTCAGTTCATTGTTGCACGACTTACTATGTGTACCAGCTTATAAATATTGTGTGGTTTTCATTTGTGTGACATTCAGACATCAGTCATACATTTACATAAGTCAATAGTAACAGGCATACTGTCATTGTCTCTATACAAACACACCACGCAAGTCGTGTAAATATGTACAGAATTATATATACATTATAATTAGAAGTAGGTACATAACAGAATCCATACTTTTGGGATATCGAAGTACATTTCATCCTACTATTTAGTCACTGAATATATAAGAAATATCGAGTTTTTATGTACACTCCATAGGGTACAACTACAAGCTATAGTAGAACTAGTTACAGAAAATAGTGGACAGCACGACTCTACAAAGTAATATTAATATCTAAAGCAATTATTAGGTATCGTCATTTCTACAGTAATATTTAAAATATGGAATATTGCTCGTGGTAGGATATTCATATCCGCCCGGATAGCGACCACCGTACACAGGGTGAAAAACCCGCCATAGTGGCACACGCAAGTGTGTCGCGTTCCGGGATCAGCCAGTGTACATCCGGTTTTTTGGGGGTCTAGAGTTGGGGTACAATGTTGGCCATTTTGCGGCCTTCTAAGTACTCTGACAATAGACCCTCGACCGCTTCTTCACCTTCTTGCCCATGGCGTAGTGTGAAGGAGCAGGCCGGCATGATTGTGTTGAGTAGCGGGAGATAGATCGTCTCTCGCTACTCGATACTCTAATTGGACCGTACTGCGAAAAAAAACAAAAAAAAATGATGTCTTATAAGAATGAAACCTTATTACTTATTTTAATTGATATTCCTCAGTTATGTTTGTGTGTAATGATAGTATCACTAGACTTAACAATGCATGATGGGTTGATGCCATAGACATAGAAAATGGACGGAGCGTCTCTATCCAGCTATTAAGTGAATACGGGCAGAAACGTGTGAGAGAGGTAAAGCGAACGTGCGGCCAGCAGTTGTCTTTCTCTAGAATTTTGATTAGTCGCAGAATTGTAGGAGCAAACAGGAATAGGTGTTGACTGCACAGTCACTTTGTTTCTTTCAATAACAACAAAAGCCTCCGTGGCGCAGTAGGCGAGTAGCCGGCTGTGAAACGAGGGGCGGTGGGTTCAATTCCCACGCCGATACAAATGTTTGTGTAACAGACAGATATTTGTGTCCGGGGTCTGGGTGTTGTGAGACCGAAAGTATCTCATAGTGGGATCGGGGCTATGTGTGTGACTGTTGGGTGTTATTTATTAGTTATAAAGTGATCCATTTGAGAGGATATTGGTCAGTCTATTCTGTATGTGTATGGTTGACGCACAAGTCACAACACTCACCTGGGCGTCGCCTAGTATACGGCGCACTAGCGCCATCAGGCCGCCTTGGCAGGCGCTGTCATGCTATCCCCCGCCGCCTCGCCGCCTCATTGTACCTCCGCTCGTGAACTACACACGCTTGTTACGATCCCTATTCACCACAACTTTCAATACAAATTGAAACTATTCCACTTCGTCGTCAGTCCTCCTATTTGTTAGCGTGATTCCAACTTGGAACGAGACTTCCTTATATTTATCTGAAACAAGAAATAAACTGATTAAATTGAAAGTTAGAGAATACGGAGATTCCGTTGTTAAATTTGTAATTAGTCGGCAAAATGTTGCTCAAATTAATAACAATAAAATTGTTTAAGCACTTAAAAGAAATTATTTTACGATTGTCTATCTCTTTTAGGTAATTTCTAGTTGGAAGTAAATTAGAAACAACAAATTCGTTTAAATAATTACGTAATTTTATTTCAAAGTAAATGTTTACCGAAACTCAATGCACTAAGACATAACCAAAACCAAGCTTTTTGGATATTATAATGAATAAGTAAGCTTACAATCTTCAAATGCTTGTGAAATTCATTATTCACTTGCCTCAGGCATTTTGCGCGATACAAATGTTTCCCGCCTTTAATGTCAGTGTATTTAATATACTCTTTTTATCATTTTCCACAGTCTCCCAAAAAAGAAAGGGTTTCTATGTCGTTAAAATATTAAATGTATCGACAAATCCAAGCCCCAATAACGTTTATCGAGAGGGAAAACCGATGTTTTTATATTGTTTACAACGCAATTAGGGAGAAGGTCATTATAGCAAAACGTGCTCGTATTTTCGTGATCGACCACGAAATGCAAATTGGGGAAACGAAGTTTTTTTTAATTTAGAGGCTTTATCGTGACGAATATAGTCCAAGCAAACGTTTTAAGGCGGTAATTTGCAAAGTGCGGCTCGTTGAGAACGCTCGCTTCAGTTATTGGCCGCAAAATTGATTAAAATTCCGGCTGCGTAAGGAAGAGCCATCTCCTTTTTTTATTAGATTACGTTCACTGAAGACAGTTTCAGCAAGTCTGTTTTTTTTAATTCAGTTGCGTTCTATTTGATTCGCAATAGCGAGTTTGTTTGGTAAAATCATAGGGTAAAGATATTGACATTTGGTAGTTCAACAAATACTTACTTGTTTTCGGGAGAAAGCTCTATATGATGAAAGTGCGTGAGTCGAACTTTGGAACTTCACGCGTGACAAACAAAAAGTCAATATCAAACTCTGATACAAGTTCGCTACTACTTTATATATAGTGGTGCCGAGATTGTTTGATTTTTAGATACACATAACAACTAACTCTTCATTGAAAATATTTTAATCTATTCAGTTGCAAAAGTTTTCAACGGAAATGAGAGTACCATGCAGGATTATTAACTTTATTGATTTATTGACTTATGCTCCTAATCGATGCCGTGGGCGCCTAGCCGCTTTAGAATAGAGTTAGTTAGTTTGGTTACAATAATGGAACAAATGTTAAATACTTTAGTACCTGCTAGAAAAAATGTAAAATCATCATGATAATTTACATAATAATAAAAACCTTTAATAATCTAACGTCAGACTGATTCGACGATCACGTCGGTTGCTATTTGTGTGGTCATTCAGCGCTCACATCGTTATGGACATTGGTTAATCATAATCGATGCAAAATATCACCATAAATGTAAAATAACACCTAGTTTCACCCTTTAGAAATAAATATACTAAATTACGAAGTATCGCGCAATACCTACGCACACAGTATGTACTTCTAGCGATTTATCGCTGCCCTAATTTAAATCAATATACCTGACATTTAATTTAGGTGTAACTCTCTCGTTTCTCGTTAAGGGTCGACACGTCACGGCTGCAGAATTCATCAAAGTAATTGCGCAGTTTCATTAAAAATCCCGGCACATCCTTCAAGATTTGCATAAAAAGGTCTCGAGACTTGGAGCGAGGCCTTCCCGTTCTGTATACATTAAACCAATTTTTTAATGTCACTAACTTCTTAAAAGTGTCACTTTTGAAGAGCAAAGTTCTGACTAAATGTTGAGTGATAAGCGTTGTTATTAGCTTCGCTTTCTTATATATCATCAGTTTCTTATATATCGCGTGAACGTTCTGTTTTAAATCACTCTTGTGATGAAACCATTTTTCAGGAGAACGATGCTGTTAAGGATATAGATGATAATTACTATTATTCATATTTTTTAGTATTATTATATTTTTTACTGTAAAATGAATATATAAATATATATAGACAGTATATTTCCTTTAAATATTATTCTTCTTCATTTTAATATTCTTTCTATATTTCTTTCTTTAATATTTTATAAATCTGATTTTTTTCTTTTTGCGCGCAAGCAAATTTGTATAAAACTTTTGGAAGGCATACTACACAAGACGTTGGTTGAATATTAAAGGCATTCTTGTTCAAGAGTATTATTAAACCTTTTTTTATTGTATCTTATAGGAGATGTAGAAGTAAAACAAAACTGTAGATTTGAAACAGATGTATTCAAAACATGATTATTTTGCTTGCGTCTTATCAAATAAATTAAATAAATATATGCTTTACTTTATATAGAAATTGGCAACTATAATAATTATTATTTACTGATGCACGTTTTCACCAACCTATACTTAACTGTAGCTGTTCTCTAAGACCAATGTGTACAGTGATCGATAAACTGAAGGTAACTGGTACATATGTGACAGCCTCCGTGGCGCAGTAGGCGAGTAGCCGGATGTGAAAGGAGAGGCCGTGGGTTCGATTCCCACACCGGGACAAGTGTTTATGTGACAGACAGATATTTGTGTCGGGTTTGGGTGTTGTGACACCGGAAGTCTCTTGTAGTCCCTGATACCCATGACACAAGCCTCGTATCTTAGTGTGGAATCGGGGAATATGTGTGTGACTGTTGGGTTTTATTTATTTATTTTTATTTATATATTGTAAATTTACAGTATGTAATCTCTAGTTACAGCCACAATTCGCAATGAAAATGGTTATGTCGAATGTATAAGCAAATACGATATCAATGTTCTGAAGGTAAGTAATAAAGTAATAAATTTAACCATATTATACCGAAATATGGTTGCAGTAATGTGCCGCATTATACAAATAGAATATGTAAAGACCCAGATGATACAATTAGTTAGAAGTAATCAGAGCGATTAATGTTTACTTCCTTTTAATTTTATCAACACCTGTCATGTTTTCCATCCAACATGCAAATTAAAAGAAAAGTAATAAATAAAAGACAAGTACAAAAGAATCTGCTAATTATGCCGTAGTCTGGCGAGAGCTTCCAAATTCCATCCAGCTATAACTCAAGTAAGTTGTGCAGCGAGTCTCGTTATTACAGCCTTTGAATAGTTCATACTTTAATTAAAACGTAGTCACAGCGGTTTTATGAGGACACATACGCCGACAGCTATATCTATATTAGATGTGGGTAGGCATACCTAATCCCACATAGTACCTACAGAGCTATTAAAGGATTTGCGCAAGTAAATTCATTATTCCATTCTTTATATCATAACGTATGTATAATATGTCGGAGCAACATGAAAACGGATACTCAATTGGACTTATAAATAACTCGTTTTATTGTAAAATGTCTACCGTCACTTGTTTTGCTATTTTGAGGGTAGGTTTGAGTAGTTTATCGGATGATCTCGCGCACAGAGTGGGGCACAATAGAAAATATCACAATAAAAGCGTGCTCCTTGTCATTTGTAGAAGAATTCCATATTCAATCTTGAATAGCTAGTAACTTAGTGGTCGTAATGCCGAAATATTGTGTAAAGTAATAAGTTAACGTGTTGTGAAACTGTAATTAGAATCAGTTACAGTAACTTAGATTGTGCTGTGTTTAAAAGAGCAACCATGAGAGTTTCTTGCCAGATTCTTCTCCATGGATGACTGCATTCCGAACTGGCAGTAGTTTAATAAAGTCTGAAGTGTTAATCTTGAGTTTTACTACCGAACTATCGTACGATATGCATCCTGACTATATCTGGAGATCGGAGAGGGATGTGTAAACTCTCTCACAACCTCGGCCTGTGGACATGTCGCCGACATATATGTAAATGCCGTATTTTATGTGAAACGATAACTAATCCTAAATCCTAATAAACTAATCCTTTTCATGTAAAGTGGATAGAATTAATGCCAGATTAATTGTTAAAGACCATCCATTATAATTTCCGTTATGATAGGCACCTTCAGGAATTAGGTTTTTTTTTTAGTGCCTTCATAAGCAGACGAGCAGACGGGCCACCTGATGGTAAGTAGTCACCGCCGCCCATAGACTTCTGCAATGCCGGGGCACAGCAAAACCGCTGCCTACCGTTAAACCGTTACCGTTATTTAAAAGAAACATAAGCATAGTCTTAAATTCCATACGTAAGTAAGGTAAAGGTTTATATTTTAACTAGCTGTTGCTCGCGGCTCCGCCCGCGTGGAGGTCATGTTTGAGACAAAAAGTATACACTACAAAATACCAATTTTCATGCATTTAACTTCAAAAATGAAGGATTTTCATACAAACTTTCTTACCCTATTTAACCCCCTTAGGGGTGGTATTTCCAAAAACCCTTCCTTAGTGTATGCCTACGTCATAAAAGGTACCTACTGTCAAAATTTCAAGTCTCTAACCCCAGCCGTTTTGGCTGTGCGTTGATCGATCAGTCAGTCAGTCAGTTTCTTCTTTTATATATACAGATATAAATTTAAATGTATAGTTTTGAAATAAAAAAAGTATGCTGCTGCTGTTATTACTTGTATTGTTGAAGTAATCCGCTAACAAAATAATCTTCAAACAACCACACCTTCCGTGTAATAAGTATAATATCAAAATTGTTCTAGAATATATGTTAATTTAAGGTGAAATTTTCTTCTGGAACAGTAAGCGGCAATAACCTTAATCTATTATTCAGCTTTCTAGTATCTCAGTTGTAGTAACTACATACTATATTATATGGTTATAAGGTCAAGATATAAGATTTTGGTCAGTCATTCAATATTCTTTGCTGGTAGCGCCCGGATAGCGACCACCGTACACACTGTGTAAAACCCGCCATAGTGACACACGCAAGTGTGTCGCGTTCCGGGATCAGCCAGTGTAGTGTACATCCGGTTTTGGTCGGGGGTCTAGAATTGGGGTACGATGTTTGCCGTTCTGTGGCCTTCTGAGTACTCTGACCCTAGACTCTCGGCCGCTTCTTCACCTTCTTGCCCATGGCGTAGTGTCAAGAAGCAGGCCGGCATGATTGTGTTCAGTAGCGGGTGATAGATTGTCTCTTGCTACTCGATATTCTTATTGGACGGCACTGCGATTACCATCAGGTGCAGTGTCGTCACTTTGCCCTGTCCGAATAAAAAAATCTAATAAGAAATAGAAGCAGAAGAATAGAAAAAAATGAAAGCTGAAATAATATTTGGGTTTTGTGACCATAATGCATATATCAATTTGAAGTTAATCGGCCTTAATACAAAGAAAATTGAAATAGCGGCTGGATCAAATATGATCTATGATAAAGAAAATTGGTTAATCACTAAACGCCACAAGTATTAAACCAATTTGAACGTAGTTTTCAGTTTCTATTTAGTTAACACATACAGTTCATTTTATTTCAGTGGCAGGTTCGGAAGAAACAAAGCATGGGTGAAAATTATCATATGGTAAGATATCGATTTACCTAATCATACAAGTGGAGCAACGGGTTAAAGTTAATATTTATGAAATTAGACTTTATTGTAGATAGGATCAAGATGCCAAAATGTACATCCATACTAATACTATAAATGCGAAAGTAACTCTGTTTGTTTCTTTGTTTGTTTGTTACCTTTTCACTACTAAACGGCTAATTAGATTCTGATTAAATTTAGTAAGGAGATAGATTATATCCTGGAGAAGGACACTGGCTATTTTCTCAAAAAACAACCTTGAAAGGGGTCAAATAGGAGTTCAAAATTTGTATGGGAAATCCATAATTTCTCGACTTAGGGATCCGAAAATTCATATTTAGGCTTTTGGAAGGAAATAAAGAAATACGTGTTTCACATTTTTTTCAAAATCATCCCTTATAGCCACACTAATCTGTTTATATAAAAGAAGAAACTGATTAACTGACATATCAACGCACAGCCTGAACGGCTGGGGTTAGAGACTTGAAATGTTGACAGTAAGTACCTTTTATGACGTAGGCATCCACTAAGGAAGGGTTTTTGGAAATAGAAGGGTTTTAGGAGCGGCTAAGGGGGTAAAATATGGGATGAAAGTTTGTATGAAAATCCGTAATTTTTTAAGTTAAACGCGTGCAAATTCGTATTTTGTATTATATACTTTTTCTCCCAAACACGATATCCACGCGGGCGGAGCCGCGAGCAACAGCTAGTTTAATATAAGGCAGACTATGAATGTAAATAGTTTGTCAAATTAATTTTAAGCTAATAAGCGCAGCGCAGGTGACAAGCGTCGACTTCAAACCGACCATGAATATTTACTGCAAAACTTTTACAGCTAACTAGCGACGGCACACTTATCACGTTATACATACATTTGTATGGACTCCATGGCTCAGCGAGTTAGCTGGCTATTAAATGAGAGGTGGCATCTCATTGCATACGAACCTATATGTGTTGAGACAATTTTTTGTGTGACATCGGACTTTTTTTGTAGTTCCTGGATAGGCAGACGAGCAGACCGGCCACCTGATGGTAAGTAGTCACCGCCGCCCATAGAATTCTGCAATCCCAGAGCACAGCAGAACCGCTGCCTACCGTTGCCTGCCGTACGTGGGATCAGAACAATATATCAGAGGTTGGTTGTTATTTATGTATTACTTATTTATTATAAAACTGTGATACAAAATAAATATTTCTTCTTGGTGTGAAATTTCCCTCACATTGTCCTAAATTTTGTATTAGAGGCAAGTGAAACTGAAGAAACATAATCAGCAAAGAAATCTCGATATTCTAATAAAAGATTAGATAAGTATGCTCTGAATATAAAACAGGATAGACTTTTGAAATATCAATGAAATGGAAATATACAATGGAATTTATTATATTGTGACAGCTGATTTTCGTGATTCTATTTCGTCAGTTTGATGAATAATATTTACAAAGATTTCTTCTTGGAAAAACGCTACATCTATTGAAAGTAATATTAATGTGTGTGACTGTTGAGAATTGGGAGTTAATATAACTCAATACAAATAAATCCAGTCACGTAAATAAACAAAATATTTTCAGATTCAGTATTTTACTTAGGAATATTCTTCATTCAATTATTCTCATAAAAGATCGTTTGAATATTCGTGAGATTACTGTTACAAAGCTTGTTTTGAAACAAATTAGTTATTTTGATAATATTTTACCAATTTATAACAATACTAGATGTTGCTCGCGGCTCCGCCCGCGTGGAGGTTACTTTGGAAGAAAAGGTATACAATACATGGAGGCATCTTAAGCTATTACCCCTTTCTGTATTTTGCTATCCCATAGGAAGCGTGCTTTTTGTCGGTAAGAAAAGTAGCCTATGTCATTTTCTGATCACTTAACTGCTACTATGCAAAAAATCATGTCGATACCTTGCTCTGTGAGAAAATAAACTATCCCACGGGAACTGTACATTTTTCCAGGATAAAAAGTAGCATATGTGCTAATCCAGACTATAATCTATCTCTTTGCCAAATTTCAACCAGATCCGTCCAGCCGTTGTAGCGTGATTGAGTAACAAATATCCATCCATCCATCCAAAAATTCGCATTTATAATAGGATTATAATTATAATTATAATATTAGTAGGATGATAAGAAACCATCTAATGGTTAGTCTTGATCTGTGACCTAGAGAAAATCCTGCCTTCACTACTGATACTCTTGTAGATCGTAATAAGTATCGATAGTTGGGCGCATTTTGTTAACACTTAACAGCAAACATTGAAACGTTAAGAGTCTTCGAGGGCACTTCTCTGATACCAGGTAATTACACCTCATGTGATTAATATAATTTTTAACACCTGGCGGAAACATTGTATCTCTCGTCAATCGGTATTATGCGGGCTTGATGTGACTTACTTTGTACTTTACGGTAGGCAGCGGATTTGCTCGTCTGCCTATCGACACAAAAAAAATCTTTAGTACTTTGGAATGGGACTCGCAAGAACAAACCACTGTGATATTTTCTTCGTACATTCGTTGTGAATGTTATTTTGTACCTTCTCACTAACAAAACATGTATATGCAACAATGAGAAAAATTCGGATCTGTAAATACATCTATATCCCGATCATATGTCCTGATTTCTGTGTTAGACTTCCAGTTCTACAGCCAGATTTTTTCTGCTGTATTGGTGTATTATTCATTGAAGTATTGAGCTTATATAAAAGTCATATACTCCATTTTAACCCACTAAGTTGCATAAGGATGCATTTATCCCCAAAAGTACTATGAAATGAATAAATTTTCATGCTTAGAAATGGAATCCAATATAGTATTCATACATAAGTTGAGCCGGAATCTCAGAAGTGTAATAAGACTTGCAGATAAGTTTGAGCTCAGTCAGTTAGTATACATTGCACTAACGACTCAGCCGTGCGGTGACTCCATCCTACATATTTACAGTTTATCCGAGTTATCCAAGGCTAATGTTTCATCTAACATCAAAGTTTGATGTAAACAAAGGCAATTTGAGGCAATTTTACATATGATCTGAATAGATCTTTAGGTGTAGTGTGAAAAAGCTACAAAACAGGTCGGCATGATTGTGTTCAATAGCGTTCTATCTCAGCATCTGAAAAATGATTTACCGTGCCCTAAAGTATTAAAACCTCCCAGAAACCCCCTCAAATGTGTTACTTCTTTTCTATCTTGTGGCCTCAAATGTGCTAAGTATGCTACAGGTTTGGGTTTATTCGCATTAAAGTACTTGTATAATCTATTGAGATATGAGGATAGCTGGCTAAATATCATAGGTACGATACATAAAAAATTGTACATAATTACAAGAAAAAAATATGATGCCAGAAATGGTTATGGCCTCATTTTGTTTTCTTTATGTTAAAAGTTAACACTAAGCATTTCTTTACAAAACAACGCTAAATCAAGGAAAGTTTGCAATTAAATTCTCGGTTCTACCTGGTTTCAAAAGAAAAACAACTTTCTTGACAGTTTGACGTCGGAATTTATAAAGTGAGGCGCGTTTGTGCGCCTGAAATAATGTGCTGTTAGTAGACACGTCAGCGGTAAAAGTTGGTGGAAGTTCCTTGGGGAGCGCCAGCGTAACTACAAGTACAAATTCGCTCCCGCACAAACTCACTAACTAGATAGGCGCTTGTCTCACTCCCACAGTTAATTATACATTATATATCAGTGGCTTCAGTGTTTCGTTCGAAGCTGTAGTGTAAAAACTAGAAGAATTCCCTACCACTGAAATTCTTATTATTAGGATCAAGAGTACGTTAGTTTAAGAAATGAATGAAGAATGAAGCTCTTTAGTCGGCAAATTTAAGTTAAAATTTGTATTGGGTATAAACATATTTTATGCGAGACTAGCTTTTGCCCGCAGCTTCGTACGAGTGACTATTTTACACGGTACCGTAGAAGACTCAAATACCGTATAAAGTCTATTCGTTTTTTCAAAACTTCACGTGCAACTATTTTCATTTTTGTTTCACCAGACCAGTGTACTAAATGTAGCATATTCAATTACGACGATACACAAATGATATCATGTTAAAATTATTACATCAATTTGTATTATTAGCAGATTCGTAAATAATACTTGAAATGGTAAAATCCCAATGTTTGTAACTAAATTACGGCGTGATGGCCTCAAGGGACTTGTACTGAAGTAATTTGAATGTTCAAGAGAAGACAGTCTAAGTTTCTGAAGAGAAGCATAATTTGTTTGGTCTACATTTCTCTGAATAACCCATAAACTTAAATTATGAGTAAAATCGCTTCTAAATGTCATTATTTTAGTATAAGTGTACAACCAATATAATTTATATACAAATAGGCAAAGACAAATCAGTTCAGTACCATTTCTCCTATGTTTGTCAACCGGTTTTCTTTTTTTTTGTTTAGCGCCGAGCTGGTTGTTGTATATACAAACTGCTTTACTAATAAATGTTGTATAAGTCTGTAATATATACACAATAATTATTTATCCTACTATGTTGAGGGACTTGTATTGTCGTCGAACGAAGTAAAGCTATATCATAAATATGTATATCATGTGAACTATATGTTTCGGAAACATTATGCGGTCGTCGAAGCATTGTCTGGATAAATAGATCATTGTAGGGCAAATGGAAGGCAGAAGTGTTCGGGGAACAGCACTTACAAGGTGATGAGATACAGTAAGGGAAGCGGTGGGCGGCAGTATGCAACGGGTGGTCCACACGGCTCAAGGCACAAAGTGGAGAATGACGACATGTAGTCGCGATCCTCAGCATTGAGGGAACTAAGAAGGAGAAGAACTATGTCTGTGACTGTTGGGTGTATTGTTATTTATTATGGGTGTATTTATAATATAAACCTATATCAAATTCAGTAGTATAAAACTTCCTCTAATGTTTTAGACAGATTATGCACAAACTCATAATTAATTTTCAAAATCATCCATCGATTATTTGTTCAATTTTATAAATGACTCCCCTATTCAAATAATTAATTTGAGGAATCAAATTTAACACTATATATATTTTGAAGACATTTACTACATTTGGTAGAAGTGGTAGAGCCACGCTGAAGACATATTTGTCTACAGCATGAATGGGCCGGTTCGACCGGGGTGGTACCACTGTCTCACAGAAAACCAACGTAAAGTGACAGTTTACTGTCGCGTTTCGTATGGTAAGTGAGATATCCGGAGGCCCAAATTCCCCCTTCCCTTCCCTAATCCCTATTTCTGTCCTTTAAGGCCGACAGCGCATACATGGTACTTTCGGTATTGTGGATGTTCATGGGCGAGGGAGATCACTTAACATCAGGTGACCCACTGGCTCGTTTGTCGGACTATGTTATATAAAAAAAAACTACAGATTGCAGGGTATACAAAATTCGTTATCTTGCTACTAGATAGAGATAATATCAAAAATGACTCCTCAATCTATGCCGTTACAATGTGTAATGGATGCTTGATTGATCAAATATTACCTGGACTCCTAATAGACATATATCTTTTTGAAATCGATGCCTCTGTGGCGCAGTTGTAATTGCGCATGCGTCGACTGCTATGGTGAGGTCTCGGGTTCGATCCCCGGGTCGGGTAAAGTGATGTTGGGTTTTTCTAACTAGAAATTCCCAGTATTAGCCCGGAGTCTGGAATTGTACCCGGTATGGCGATAGGCTCGCCCCCTATCACATCATGGGACCGAAATTTGGCGAAAAGTGGGTGTACTAGTTACACCTCTGCCTACCCCTTCGGGGATTACAGGCGTGAGTGTATGTGTGTGTGTGTGTGAAATCGATGCAACTATTGATTATATTTTACGTTAACTACCATCATGATTTTACTCTGCCTCATGCGCAATTACAGTCCGGGTCATTAAACGTAGCTAATGTAACAACAAAGGCAACAAAGTTTTTAATGTATTAATATACTTAGTTCCACACATTGGTTTTCGATAACAACGCTGCTCGATACCTGAACCCTTTTATCTGTTTTACAACATTATTACAATAGCTATTCAATTATTAAATAATTCTCAAGTTACTCTTCGAACATTAGTAAGTCGAGTAATGTATTTCGTAGGTTAAATATTGAATTTCCTAACTTTGTCTTTGGAATGCGTAAAATATTATAAAAATACAAACTAAGTAAATTTTACTATTTAAATTAAGAATCCATTTGTATGTTTTTAAATTCTTTCCGAATTGAAAAAACTTTTGAGTCTGAAAATGAATGCCCTAAGTTCAATCATTGCAAAAAGTTGAAATACGTTCATTAACATCATCCGAAAGATAAATAGTACACGAATAACTAAACAAAACGAGCATTAAATCTTATTAAACGGTACGTTTATGCATTTAAATCGTCATTATTCAAAATAAAATTATGTTTAAAATTAAAGTGGAAACTTTTTATTCGAAACGAAAGCCAAAATATATTTAGTTCTGTTTTCAAATAGACACGGTTATCTACGTACAGCAGTATGAAGCACCTGTCATGTCAGAGGTTAAAGCTCTCTTCCCACTCATGTTTTTTCCCAACTAAATCATATTTTTTTTGCAAAATACATCGTTTATTTTGTCTATGTATTTTCTTTTTATTATTAGATATACTCACATCAAATACACTCATCTAGTTCTTTTACAGTTCCTTGTTGTTCAATCTGTCCCACAGCTGTACACGGGCCTCTACTTATGAGAGGGGTCTTCATTGTTCTGAATAATAATAGTTATGGCTTATTTAAAACTATAAAAGTATTAATTTGCTCACTAGACCAATAACACACGTTAGTATGAAAATTATTTTAGGAATTCTTTTTGCATTTAACTATGGAATCTTGCTTTCCTGTGACTCTTTCATTGGTGCTTTTGTGTTGGGTTTTGTTCGTTCTATTTTTCTATATATAACATTACGCCTTTTTCCTTTTCAGGGGTAGGTAGCACACCCAGATCTCGTCAGCTATGTTATATTCTTTCAAATTATTTCGGTGACTCCGTCGGGAATCTTAAATTTATGCTACTGAACACTAAGAATGGGTCATTTTTAGACTCTTGTGCGCGACGCTTTCTAATTCGAGATGCACGTATAGAAGGCCTCCCCATCACGTACCACCTACTCTATCCTACGTATATATTTTATATTTGCACTCACTAAAAAGCTAAAAATAAATTATAACTTTTTAAATAAAAATAAAACCACCTTCAAAGAAACCCAAAAACTACAAAGCAAAAAATTATTGGTTACATATTTTACATAGCCGACTGCAATAATCTAAACAGACAATTATAAATAAACACTGATTTTAATAATTGAGAGTTTTTTTTTCTTTACGTACAAAATTTAACACTTAAGCTAATTTAAATATTTAAAATTTAATTCAATTATTTGGAGTCGGTGCCTGAAAAAAAAACAGAATAATCAGGCAAACAAAAAACATAATATAAAATAGAACTCCACTTTTATTTTTATAAATATGAATCTAAAAGTGGAGAAAACAACACCGGCACGCACTCCAAAAATAATTGATTTTAATTTAAATTAGCTTTAGTGTTAAATTTTGTACGTAAATAATAAATTCTTTCAATTATTAAAATCAGTGTTTATTTATAATTGTCTGTTTAGATTATTGCAGTCGGTTATGTAAATGTAACCAATAATTTTAGCTTTGTAGTTTTTGTTTTTTTTTTGTTCGTTTTAAAGTTCTTTGATTTGCACAATGGTTGACTCAATTATGATGTGGTTTTTACTAATATTTCGAGTTAAATAAATAAAAATACACCCAAGAGCTTAGCTCAAGGATTTGTTATATTTATTGTAAATTGCTTTATAAATGAAAATGTTATGCCACATACAATATGCGTCTCGCGCGGTGTACCTACAAAGTATATGTGGGTATATATTACTATTAAGATTTGATGTTTTGCGGTGGAGCTAACACCAAAATCTAGGTGATCTACCCCAAAACTTAGTTTTCATAATAAAATGACTTGGAGATAACTACAGTATATTTCTAAACAAATCCACGGCGTACTGGTTGTTAGGACTGCATCTAATATGTTAATTGCGTATGTAAATGTAATACAGCTGCGCTGTACAGCTCATGAACTGGGGTTCATGACCTTGCATAAAACCTTAGTGGTTTAACTTAGCTATTTCGTGTATCGTATAAATTTGATAAACGTAAAAAATTATAAAGATTTTTGGAAGTATGTTAGGTATTCATGCATAAATTATTGAATGGATTTGGATGAAATTAAGCACACAGATAGAACATATCCTGCATTAGCACATATTATTGTATTCAGTAAGCGCCCCCATGCGATACTTGAAAGAATTTGTTTTGATGATTTTATACATTTTTCAATTTTCAGTAAATGGCGTTGGCATTATATTAGATCGCGCTATAAACCATTAAATTATATATATATTATCGATTTTTACCTATTTTGCATAAAATGATTATTAGAAACAGAGAAAAATTTTCCTTATACATTAGGATTATAAGTAAAGGATATCCAAATTTACGTACTACAGTAAGTGAGCAGTAATTTATACGTTTCGAATATGTCAAACGAATTTCTGAATATAGTCGTCGTCCGTCCGAATAAATACGTCCATAATTATGACTAAAGCTGAAAGCAAGTCATGTTAAGCTTAAGTTGTAGCCGTTAAAATCGAACTGTAGCTTGACTGCAGGCTAATTAAACAATATGTAACAAAGAATTCATTAAATTGGATATTTAGACAATGCACCAACTGTGAAATCGTTAGCGGGTAAAATAATTATGATGACGGCTATAAGTAGTAATAGACTTTACAGAAATATACTAACAATCATTTCAACCCTTGTGACTGAAGTTGATAAAAAGGGCTTTTTAGTGAAAAGGGCTTATTACAATATAACGGAATATTTAAATGATAAACAACCATGGCCGCTCAGCTAAACACAGCAACACACTGATAGGTACTTATTTTATAATATACATATTACTCATTTTATACAATGTATTTCGGTTTGATGTATATTGTTTTCACAGGACGCCGGAGTCGTAATAGTCTAGGCTTCTTGTTTTTTTTAAAGCTATTGTCTTGTGAATTTATATCTCTATCATTCTTTGACGCGATTAAGGTATGACATGCTCGCTTAAGGGCCTGTGCTTGCGGCGGCGTTATGTGCCGGGTCGGTCACTTCCCTGTGTCATGGTTGAGGAGGCCGATGGCTGGCACATGCGTCATATTCGTGAACGGGTGCTGCTTGTGTGGACTGGTCTACCTGGATTGCTCATTGATTGTTAGTTAGAGAAAATAAATAACAGGTTGTATAGCCTCATTTACGACTCTGCCTTGTATTAACATGTACCGTACCGTTTTTTTTTGTTTTATGTGAATGTGACTTGTTTAAGGATGTATGTATTTTATATGTAAATTATTTTATAATGTAAATTGTAATGACAAATTACAAAAGACCTACGGCTGAGTTTCTTGGTGCTTCTTCTCAGACCAGTGGGCATTTCCGAAGCACCAGTAGACCTTAACATTATTGACATGTAAAAAGTGCCCATAGTGGCCTAATTTACAAAATAAATGATTTGATTTGATTTGATTTGGTTTATATGCTTATATATATTTTTTGTCTTAGGCAAACCAAATTTAAAATCATTTCTGATCTAGAATAATCATACGACACAGTTTTTCTTTACAATTACACCCGTGTAGCGTTCTGTTCAAAGAAATATCTACCAGTCATTATAGCAGACACTTTGAAGGGCTTCTCATAATCCTATTTTAAAATAAGACTTATTTGTGCGTGAAATTCTTTACAGTTTGCAAATATTGCCTGTCTCAAATTTCCATAAGGCAATTTATCAATATCAGATTGTTTTTATCAAAACACTGCATTATTTTTTATTAGTTTATTATAATTCAGAAAAAATAATCATAAAAAATCACTTAGTCTTCAATACCTTCTTTAAAGTGAGGTGTTCATCACCATTTTTAACGAAAGTTAAAATTCTTAGTTGCTATATAGATACTAACACACATATAAGATTAATAACCATTGTAAGACTATGTTAAAATCATTATGATTCTTATAGTTATAAAACTGTTGTTAATTTGTTTGAGCATAGTATTACTGGACCGATATTTATGATAAACTTTTGCGTTTAAAAGTAAAAACATAAGTTTTTAATCATAATATTAGTACGGTTTATGTTTTATGTTGGTAGGCTAATGGGCCAAAACTCCTCTCGTCAGCGTTCCTCTGGCGGGAGGAGGCGTCCAGCCGCCGTCAGGAGAGACTGGCCCCGAGGGAGATTGCGGCCCGGTTTCGCAGAACCGCCGTGGAGGAGTGGCATACCAGGCTGGAGAGCCCGACTGCGGGCTTGAGGACTGTCGCGGCAGTGCGTCCTGTCCTAAAGAGATGGCTAGACAGGCGCCACGGGGCGCCTACGTTCCGACTGACACAGGTATTAACGGACCATGGGTGTTTCGGTTCGTTCCTGTGTCGGATCGGAAAGGAGGTGTCCGCCGTGTGCCACCACTGTGGCAACTGCCGCGAAGACACGGCCCAACATACGTTGGAGGAGTGCCCAGCCTGGGACGAAGAGCGCAGCGCTCTCAGAGCAGTCGTCGGAGGAGACCTCTCGCTGCCGGCCGTGGTGTCGTCCATGGTCGCCAGCCGGAGGTCCTGGCGTGCGGTGGCCCACTTCTGCGAGAACGTCATCTCGCAGAAGGAGAGTGCTGAGAGGGATCGGGAACGATATGATCCCTCCCGCCGCCAGAGAAGACGTAGGAGGCGCCAGGTGGACGACTGACCGGCGTCTCCCGCCCTGTGGAATGGGGGCGTTTGAATTCCACCACGGTAACCCCTGCCTGTCGTACGAGGCGACTAATAGGGGCCATCGGGGGTCGCGGGCGCGCAGCGGAGGGCTGTCAGCCCGTATCGATGCACTCCCAAATTCGGAGCATCGTGCGACCCCGTGATGGACGGCAGCGCGTGTGGTAAGGCCTCGTTCGCTGTCGTTGTTCGGTGCGCGGGGGCTCCTTAGCCCTCCATGGAGATGGGCTGCTACGCAGCACCACGCAGGGGCGATTCCGGCTGCAATTCTAGCACTCCTTAGAATACCCCGGGATCGCTCCGTAAGCGCCGAAGAAGGCCACCGCGGGGTTTTAGCTGGTAGTGTCGGGTGGGTTGTATATAGGGGTTAGGGACTCGGCCCAGCGGCAGCACGGATAGCCATCATCCGTGCGAGGGGGATGCTGGGTCGTAAGACCGGCTAGTCCAGCATACGCTTCCCTCCGGAGCGGGCGGCTGTAATAAAACGCTTTCCCCGCGACAACAAAAAAAAAAAAAAAAAAAGGCTAATGGGCCAGATATATGTAATAATAATAATACTAGCCCTATATTAAACATTGTCCCACTGCTGGGCATGGGCCTCCTCTACTAATGAGAGGGGTTAGGCCGTAGTCCACCACGCTGGCCTAATGCGGGTTGGCAGACTTCTCATACCTTCGAAAAAATCTCAGATATGCAGCTTTCCTCACGATGTTTTCCTTCACCGTTAAAGCAAGCGATAATTAACATTTTAATACACACATAACTTCAGAAAAGTCAGAGGTGTATGCCACTTGGGTTTCGAACCTACGACTTGCGTCTTGGCTGTCCGTACTGCAACCAACTAGGCTATCGCTGCTATAGATATATGTACAACAATAAAATAATTAATTTGAGTACGTAAGTGGAGTTGAGGACAAAAAGTTGTTGGTCATTATATAAATGAAGAAAAAATAACGAAATCCTATAATCAGTCCTGACTATACTAAGATGAACTGTGTCTTGCGAATCAAGAACTAGAATGGACTAACATTTAGCGGTAGGGGAGTCGAATGTATGGCCTTTCGCAGCTAGCAATTTGCATACTAAAAGAGAAGCACAATAACTAAAATGAATACTAGGCAAAACCTAACTGAATAAAATGTATTTATATCACTTTGTTAATTGGATCTGAGCTAAATTATTCCGGAGCTTTTTGGTAAAATATAATTCTTTTTCAGAGATTGTTTGATGACGCCAGCTAACTAATTAAACTGTTTGGACTCCTGATTTAAATCATATGTTACTGAAATTTTATTAATATATCTCGCTACTTGATACTCTATCTGGACGGCACTGCGCTTACCATCAGGTGCAGTGTGGTCACTTTGCCGCGCCAGAATAAAAAATAAAAAAAAATTGAGTTGCTATTCTTCTTCTTTTTCAGCCTTTGGGAGTCTTCTGCTGAACATAGGCCTCCTTTAAAGATTTCCAGACCAACCCGTTAGAAGCGGCCTGCAGTAATAGCAGGTGGTGATGGTGATGTTCTCAGTTCTACAAGCTATGTGCCCTGCCCACTACCACTTTAGGTTGCTAATCCATTGTGTTATGTCTGTTACTTTCGTTCTTCTACGAATCTCCTCAGAACTGATTTGATCGAGTGATTCAGTGATGATAAGTTGATAATGATGAGATGACTGATGGTGAGTTGATTTGATGATTTGAAACACCGAGCATAGCCCACTCCATAGCTCTTAAGTGGCCCACAGTCAGAGGCACACATTGATCGAAGACTTTTGTCTTCAGGCAGTGAGGTATTTTGGACGAGATGATCTTGCTTAATTTCCCGAACGCTGCCCAACCGAGTTGGATTCGATGATTGGCCTCTCTTTCAAAGTTGTCCTAGATAGACGTATTCGCCGACAACTTCGATTGAGCTCCCAATTCGACAAATTGAGAGCCCAACATTTATCAGCATAGGCTCAACATGAACATTTGATAAGATTTTGGTCTTATTCGTGATCATTCTAAGGTCCACCAGCTGGGGAACTCGGTTGAGGTCTTTGAGCATAGTGCTAAGGACCTCTAGCGATTCTGCCAAGACAACAATGTCGTCGGCAAATTGAAGATGGGTGATGTATTTGCCATTGATATTGATGCCAATTTCTTTCAAATCTAAGAGCTTGAAGGTATCATCCATCGCGACAGAGAACAGTTTCGGAGACATAAAATCTCTCTGTCTCACATCTATATATAGGGAAATAGCCTTCATACTCTGGTTCTTTACTCGGGCCGACATGATGGCATAGTTCTACAAGCACTTCAACAATTCAATATACCGAAAGTCAATGTGGCACCGGTGCTATTGTGGGATATAATTTACGAAGTAGGACAAAGGTAAAAGGTTTTTAGTATAATGTGTTGATTAAATCTCGATACAAAATATATATAATCAACAGTCACACACCTAGTCCCGACCCTGCACTAGATCAAACATACATCGTGAGTATCAAGAAATACGAGGGGCTACGGTCCCACAACACCCAGACCCGAAACAAATAATTGAGCATCACACAAACATTTGTCTTGGTGCGGGTCTAACCTCTCGTTTCAAAACGACTCGCCCGTGCGCCACAGAGGCTGTCAATATTGGGGTTTACTAACGCCATGTAAGGATATAAACACAGATTATAATTGTATTTTAACCGACTTCATATAATAGTTTGTATAAATCGTAATGTTAATGTAATTTAAATTCTAGTGTTAAATAATGTTATAATGTAATGAAGTAATTTGTAAGAGTGTAATGTAATTTATAATAATTAAAAGTTAGTACAATAATAGCACCTGCGCTGCTTACCTTTGACAAGGGCAAAGGTAGGCCAGTGCAAATCATATATATGTGCCGACAAGGACTCCTGACAATTCAGGAAGATTAATTATAATAATGAATAAAAAAAACTTCATAATCTATAAAATCTTTCGATATAAAACTAATTTTATGGATTAGAATCGGAGTTATATAGAATTAACTTTTTAGTCCCTAAAAAGGCTTATAAGTAAAATAAACCGCGACATAAACCATAATATTAGTTATAATATTCGTGTAAACAATAGAAACCACTATATTAGATAATTATATAAATCTCTCATTTCTAATGAAGTAGAATACTAGGATCTGAATAATTAGTTGAAATATAAGATTATGGAAAGCTACAAAATGAAATTAACTAACAATTTAGTAACATTCATCAGTCCATGGCTGTTTCGTCACGATTCACCGAGCTAATTTCTGTGTTAAATATGTGGTAGGTGTAGCCTATTCTTCGGGAATTCATGTTGTTTTTTCTAATCGTAATCTTAAACAATCTATTTTTATTCGAAAACCTCAAAGAGTCGTAACATCACACTAAAAATAGGTACACGTTTTTTAACTCTTTGTCACAGTACCGTAATAAAGTTTATAGTCATGCAAAACAGTAATTTCCTCTGGGAGGACACGGAGAAAGAGTCTGTAATTTACACGCCTAGCCGTTATGAACGCATTTAAACCCGACATTATCTCTCATATTAAGCGACATTTATATTATGTAATATAATCTTAATCATAAGATTATGCTTGAAGTTTGACATTCCTAGATTATTATAAAGGATCATAAGCTCACACAAGTATCTGCAAAGGGGTATGCAGATGTGTAACTAGATCACAGAGCTCATATCTGACCCATAAACTGATTGGTGGTGTGACTATCACCACATTGGACACAAATTCCAATCACGGTAAATTTTGTAGTTTTTCAAATCGAATAATTAAACACAAATTATGATTGCTCTACCTAGGATTTGAACCCAGGATCTCACCGGTTTCTCGGTGAATTACATTGCCACAAAACTATTAAGCAGCTATAAAGTTCCAGTTAATCCGCGCAGAATACGAGGAACACAATCGATTGACGTCACAAGTAGCTGTTGATTATTTACACAACACAAGATGAATAGTATTGTCTCTCATGAATGATCATAAATGCAAAACAATTTTATACAAAATGCGACTTTACCGCATTCGAATTTCTATGCAAAATTTCATAAATATCGGCTACAAAAACAATGTTGTATTCATGCGAGGTGCCTCGTTTACGACAGACAATACACCGTAATATCGACACATGAAAAGAAAGTGCCCATTGGCACAATATTTTGCTAGGTGCCATGAATTATACTTCAGAATACCTTTTATGTAGTGATCATAAAATGTATCAAACACGATAGTCGTTAGGTTGGAACTCGACACCGTGTAACCAGCTCTTGTTAGCCCATGTAAACCTATTTCAAACTAACAAGCAGCATTGGAAAACAATCAAATTCGTCAGCATTGTTTTTGTTTTGGGCTTAATTCAATATTAAGAGGCAATAAGCGTTGGATAAAATAATTCTTAAAACATCATAAAATTAAAAAGTTATGTGAAACTCTACGGTAGGCATCGGCTTTGCTGAAGTCTATGGGCGGCGGTAACTCCTTATCATCAGGTGGCCCGTCTGCTCGTCTATCTATCCGGGCAGTAAAAAAACTCATTGAATGCTTTGTAAGTGAATGTGAGTAAAAATTTGAGTAATGCTCATGCATTTTATTTTTAAAGGCCTTACAGCATTCATCGTTGGGCTTTTTAGACACGAAATAGTTAAAATATATGTCAAAAAAGCCTTACTGGCTTAGAGTTTACTATTTACCCTTAATTACCAACTAGATGTTTCCTGCGGTTCCGCCCGAGTGGTGGCTATTTTAAGCTATTAAACCTTTCTATATTTCGGTATCCCATACGAAGCGTGCATTGTCCGCGATAAAAGTGATCTAAACTGCCACTATGCAAGAAATCATGTCTAGCTTGCTCTGTGAAAAACTAAACTATCCCACGGGAACTGTACAGTTTTCCGGGATAAATATAGATAGCTTATGTGTTTTCCAGACTATAAATATATCTATCTATATATATACATATATCTCTATATATATATCTCTGTGCCAAATTTCAACCAGATCCGTCCAGCCGTTGTAGCGTGATTGAGTAACAAACATCCATCCAAACATTAACATTTATAATATTATAGTAGGATAATATGGACTTGTCCCAGTGATTTAATGTAATTTCTAAGGAACAGAAGTACTATTTATATAATAATCCGTCTCTCCATAATCCAAATCGACATTCAAATGCAGCTTATGACAGTTATTTAACGACCAAAATGAAAAATTGTGTTATTATACAAAAGTTTCATGCATGATATACGAATAAGATAGCTATGCATTCATAATATTTTGGTCTGGTGTATGCAATCTACTTTATGTTACCTAAAACGTACATATCTCCATTGTGGCTAAACCGTTTTCAGTTTCTATAGAATTTGAACAAGTACGAAGGACGGCAAATAGCACACAATATATCGGAATGTGGGTCGCATCGTAAAAATATATGAAAAAACGTCGACTTTAGCGATGACGCAGATCAAAGGAAAATCAGTCATGTGAAAGTTGCATTTCACAGGAATTGGTCACAGCTTTCTTCAGTAAACGCAAGGCAAAACTACGAAAACGTATATATGGCGACGATTTACGAAAATAACTTTTTTATGAGCTTATACCACACTGCTGCAAAAATCTATTCTACTTTTTTCTTCTTTAGAAGAAATACCGACCAGTAGTTTATGACGCTGCTGGTCCAACAAGAATGGATGGTTGGTTATTATCTCATTCATAATAACAACAATTAATACAAAAATGAGCAAGTGAGCACATAAATATAAGATGATACTCAATAAACAAAGGCTCTCATCAAGCATTTTGAGTTCAATTAAATTATAAAGTTTTTTATCCTGGTACGGCAAAGTGACCACACTGCACCTTTTTTTTTTATTTTTTTTTTGTTGTCGCGGGGAAAGCGTTTTATTACTGCCGCCCGCTCCGGAGGGAAGCGGATTAAGAATAAAACGGGTATGCTGGACTAGCCGGTCTTACGACCCAGCATCCCCCTCGCACGGATGATGGCTATCCGTGCTGCCGCTGGGCCGAGTCCCTAACCCCTATATACAACCCACCCGACACTACCAGCTAAAACACCGCGGTGGCCTTCTTCGGCGCTTGCGGAGCGATCCCGGGGTATTCTAAGGAGTGCTAGAATTGCAGCCGGAATCGCCCCTGCGCGGTGCTGCGTAGCGGCCCATCTCCATGGAGGGTTAAGGAGCCCCCGCGCACCGAACAACGACAGCGAACGAGGCCTTACCACCTGCGCTGCCGTCCATCTCGGGGTCGCACGATGCTCCGAATTTGGGAGTGCATCGATACGGGCTAACAGCCCTCCGCTGCGCGCCCGCGACCCCCGATGGCCCCTATTAGTCGCCTTGTACGACAGGCAGGGGTTGCCATGGTGGAATTCAAACGCCCCCATTCCACAGGGCGGGAGACGCCGGTCAGTCATCAACCCGGCGCCTCCTACGTCTTCTCTGGCGGCGGGAGGGATCATATCGTTCCCGATCCCTCTCAGCACTCTCCTTCTGCGAGATGACGTTCTCGCAGAAGTGGGCCACCGCACGCCAGGACCTCCGGCTGGCGACCATGGACGACACCACGGCCGGCAGCGAGAGGTCTCCTCCAACGACTGCTCTGAGAGCGCTGCGCTCTTCGTCCCAGGCTGGGCACTCCTCCAACGTATGTTGGGCCGTGTTCTCGCGGCAGTTGCCACAGTGGTGGCACACGGCGGACACTTCCTTTCCGATCCGGACCACACTGCACCTGATGGTAAGCTCAGTGCCGTCCAATTAGAGTATGGAGTAGCGAAAAACAATCTCTCGCTATTCAACACAATCATGTCTGCCTGCTTTCTCACACTACGCCATGGGCACGAAGGTGAAGAAGCGGTCGAGGGTCTAGTGTCAGAGTACTCAAAAGGCCGCATAACGGCCAAACATCATACCCAACTGCAGACCCTCGACAAAAAACCGGATGGATATACACTGGCTGACCCCGGAAAGCGACGCACTTGCCTGTGCCACTATGGCGGGTTTTACACCTTGTGTACGGTGGTCGCTATCCGGGCGAATATGAATATCCTACCACCAGCAATACATACAGCAGCTACTTCCATGTGTAATATACACATCCAAAATAAATTCGATCAAGGCATTACCTCAGTTATGCTCATCTTCGTATCTTAGATATATAAAATGTAAGGCCTCCTTAACATAATTATAAATGCGGACTATAAGCACAATCATAATCACGATGAGTAATCATAAGATGGGAAATTGCAAATTATTACGTTCCACCTCAAGGGTTGTTCCCTGCTCGTTTACTATAGAGTTTAATTAAAAAGCCCAACGTTCACAAGTACTTGGTAATATGGCATCAAGTCACCCTTCGTACGTGGGGGTCCTCAACACGAGTACACGCTTAGAGGTACGCCTCAGGGCCTCTTTATTTAAGGGAAAGTTGAACGAAATGTAACGTCAACGATACACATTTACGCAACCGTTGGACACCGACCGCTGCACCGCGTTCCAAAATATTGATCAAGATACACTTTTCCTTAAAATGGTAATTATTTAACATTTTCATATAGTTAGAAAAATGCAAATAAAATTATTAGTATTTTTTGTTTATACATGGTAATTTAAATAGTTCATGTTTGTAATCTATATATACAGGGTGTCCAAGAAAATGGCGCAGCTGTTTATATACATTATAGTATAACTACTTGTCCTGACTGATTGATTCATCCACATAGAGCCCAAACCGCAGGTGCTACAAACTTGAAATTTTGCCAGTTGATGCCTTTTACGTTGTAAGTATCCACTAACAAGGGATTTTCGAAATTTCACCCCTTTTTTTGTTGTCGCGGGAAAAGCGGTTTCTTACTGCCACTCCGGGGGGTAGCGGAATAAGAATAAAACGGGTATGCTGGACTAGCCGGTCTTACGACCCAGCATCCACCTCGACCGAATGATGGCTATCCGTGCTGCAGCTGGGCCGAGTCTCTACCCCCTATGTACACCCCACCCGACACTACCAGCTAAAACCCCGCGGTGGCCTTCTTCGGCGCTTATGGAGCGATCCCGGGGTATTCTAAGGAGTGCTAGAATTGCAGCTGGAATCGCCCCTGCGCGGTGTCGCCTAGCAGCCCATCTCCATGGGGAGCTAAGAAGCCCGCGCGCACCGAACAAGAACAGCGAACGAGCCCTCACCACCCGCGCTGCCATCCATCTCGGGGTCGCACGATGCTGCGAATTTGGGAGTGCATCGATACAGACTGACAGCCTCCCGCTGCGCGACCGCGACCCCCGATGGCCTCAATTAGTTTATTATATAGTTCCCGATCCCTCTCAGCACTCTCCTTCTGCGAGATGACGTTCTCTCCGACGACCTCCGGCTGGCGATCATGGACGACACCATGCCGGCACCCCTAAGGTCGTAAAATAAGGGAAAAACGGTTATATTAAAGGCCGTCATTTTCATAGTAAGAAGTATGAAATACCGTATAGGTACGTGCAAAAGCACATTAGACACATTAGACACATTAGCAGTTAGAATTAAATGTACACGTGTATTGACATTTTTCTAAATTTTACCCCTAAGTGAGTGAATCGAGGGTCTAAAGTTTTCTGTCTGTTTTCACGAATACACCAATGAAACAATTTTGATAAGATATAGTATTTTTTTATAATTTTACTTGGGCGAAGCCGCGAACATTTGCTTGTACTTTATATTAACACAGAATTTACAAAGTTTCTTAGTATCTAACCAAAATATACTGTTCGGACTAGATAAAATATTGTATCAAAGTAAGTTCGCGCAGGGAACATTTTTAAACTAAATAGGTCTACATTTTATTTCTACTAGTGAATTATGCCCTTATGTGTAGTAGGTCTGTTCAGTGCTAGAACCCGTCTGGATGAGTTTCATTCCATTCCTTTGGTTATTGCGGTTTACCTCTATTCTCTCTTTCTAGCCCTATCCTCGTCGTTATTCGCTTACCTACCAGCCCTTGACGAATGTTTCTAAGCTCCCACCTCATTACCTATAATTGTTCATCCCAGAAGATATTTTTTTGTGTTTTGGCCTTTCCTAAGTGCCTTTTTAAATGCCTAATTCTATCGACTGGCAAAACCACATAGCTACATACAAATGATGAGTTAGCGACAGTTGACTTTATGTGATTAATGAAGATTTTTATTTGTTGATTTCTGTCACCAAACAGCAGTAAACAAGCACTATTGTTTTCCAGTTTTCAGTATATTGAAGTCAGTTTAATTTCTATGTCTCTGACAAGGCCAGTGGAGTTCCTAGTATTGTAAAATTGAAAATTGTAAGTGGTATTATCATCTGGTACCTATCATATAGATAATATCACATCAAATTCTATTCTGAAGATTATATCCTGATATTTATATTATTACTAGCCCTGTATTAAACATTGTCCCACTGCTGGGCACGGGCCTCCTCTGCTAATGAGAGGGGTTAGGCCTTAGTCCACCACGCTGGCCTAATGCGGGTTGGCAGACTTCTCATACCTTCGAAAAACTCTCAGATATGCAGGTTTCCTCACGATGTTTTCCTTCACCGCTAAAGCAAGCGATAATTAACATTTTAATACACACATAACTTTAGAAAAGTCAGAGGTGTATGCCACTTGGGTTTCGAACCTACGACTTTCGTCTTGACAGTCCGTACCGCAACCAACTAGGCTATCGCTGCTATGTCCTGATAATTACTGCAGAACTCGAAACCATTCGTTATTCTCAGTACCGCACGGTAGAGCTGTTGCTAGAGCAATGTCTCCGCTGCCTCGCACCCTCAAGATGCTTAACAAATTCCTGGACTCAAAACCAGAGTGTGACATATTTGCGAGTGACAGACGTATATTTTTGTTAGAATGCCTGAGGTTTTGTGAGTACGATGTATGAATGTTACGTTTAATTATTAAATACTGTGTATTTTAATGTTATTAATCAATCTAATCAAATTAATTAAACTTCAATAAATATAATGTAATATCTGTGAATAGTGTAAGTTGTGTTTGTACCGTTCTATTCAATAAATAAATAAATAAATGTCATTAATTTTTAATTACCAAACAAATACACCACAAAGAAATCATACTAAACTCTATTTAATTAACGTCTACTCAAAGTACGTAAATTCATCGCTTAGGAGTCATAAATTCGTGCGATTCTATTTCTATTCTATTCGATTGAATAGAAGTGCAATGATGGCAGAGGTTCGCACAAAACAGCTTTGAGCACTACGCAACTGAAGCGAAATTTTATGCTCTAAGAATTTATTTAATAAAGAAGAACATGCGAATACCTCTGCCATCATAACCATCACCCTTAACCCGGTTCGTATTGTCAAAATGAAAATAAAACGCTGGGGAATTTATTTAATGACACCTTTTGACTCACACTTGCCTCATTTGACTGTCACATATTTGACGGAGGTAATGTGGAGGTAACATTTAACCTGGCAAGGGACCTTCGTTAAAAATTCTAAATTGTGGCAACCTTTTGCAAAACATTTTCCTGAAGTATTAGTGAATGATTAAAACCTCCAATAAAAATCAAACGATGGCCATACCTTAATTAAGAGTAAAATGGTCACAGACATTTGAGCGTAGAGTAATTTCTTTAATACAGTGCGAAAGTCTGCGACAAAACTTCCTTTTTAAACAGCGACCCCTTGCCTCTCGGGATTTAATTAAAGCTCCTAAACATTTTACATTGGTAATAATTGTATTCAGTGACAATTACTACGAAATCTGTTTGTATAAACAAGTAGTACAAATATTAAGGAAATCTTCATTATGCCTCTGATAAATTGAATTTTGAAATTTACATATTGCAATTATTATTATTATACAATCACGCCTGTAATCCCTTTTTTTTTTTGTTGTCGCGGGGAAAGCGTTTTATTACTACCGTCCGCTGCGGGGGGAAGCGGAATAAGAATAAAACGGTTATGCTGGACTAGCCGGTCTTACGACCCAGCATCCCCCTCACCCGGATAATGGCTATCCGGGCAGCCACTGGGCCGAGTCCCTACCCCCTATGTACACCCCACCCGACACTACCAGCTAAAACCCCGCGGTGGCCTTCTTCGGCGCTTACGGAGCGATCCCGGGGTATTCTAAGGAGTGCTAGAATTGCTGCCGGAACCGCCCCTGCGCGGTGCTGCGTAGCAGCCCATCTGCATGGGAGGGCTTAGGAGCCCCCGCGCACCGAACAACGACAGCGAACGAGGCCTTACCACACGCGCTGCCGTCCATCTCGGGGTCGCACGATGCTCCGAAACTGGGAGTGCATCGATTCGGGCTGACAGCCCCCCGCTGCGAGCCCGCGACCCCCGATGGCCCCAATTAGTCGCCTCGTACGACAGGCAGGGGTTACCGTGGTGGAATTCAAACGCCCCCGTTCCACAGGGCGGGAGACGCCGGACAGTCGTCCACCCGGCGCCTCCTACGTCTTCTCTGGCGGCGGGAGGGATCATTTCGTTCCCGATCCCTCTCGGCGCTCTCCTTCTGCGAGATAACGCTCTCGGAGAAGTGGGCCACCGCACGCCAGGACCTCCGGCTGGCGACCATGGACGACACCACGGCCGGCAGCGAGAGGTCTCCTCCGACGACTGCTCTGAGAGCGCTGCGCTCTTCGTCCCAGGCTGGGCACTCCTCCAACGTGTGTTGGGCCGTGTCCTCGTGGCAGTTGCCACAATGGTGGCACACGGCAGACACCTCCTTTCCGATCCGACACAGGAACGAACCGAAACATCCGTGGTCCGTCAGTACCTGCGTCAGACGGAAAGTTGGCGCACCGTGGCGCCTGTCTAGCCACGCCTGTAATCCCTGAAGGGGTAGGCAGAGGTGTAACCAGTACACCCACTTTTCGCCTAATTTTGGTCCCATAATGTGATAGGGGGTCGGCCCCCTATGGTATCACATTATGGAATGGAGTCTGGAATTGTGTCCGGTATGGCGATAGGCCATAGCCTGTCGCCGGGGCTGATACTGAGTATTTCTAAATAAAAAAATCCAACATCACTTTACGCGACCCGGGGTTCGAACCCGAGACCTCAGCATAGCAGTTGTAACGTATGCGCAATTACAACATCGCCACCGAGGCAGTGAGAGATAGCAATGAAATAATACTGAAGAATTGTTTGATCTTATCCTATCCTCTCCCTTCCATACCAGAACCACGCATACTGGCTTGCGGAGCCACAGTTTTGTGGTGTCTACAACCCTGGTCCGAACCAAGAGGTTCGCAAATTCGTATTTTTGCCGCACCATCAAGCTGTGGAACAATTTGTCAGCTACCGTGTTCCCTCCTTCCTATGATCCTGGGTCCTTTAGGTGTGGTGTGAAGAAGCTACACAGCAGGCCGACAAAATTGTGTTGAGTAGCGAGGGGTAGATTGTCTCTCGCTGCTTGATACTTTAACTGGACGGCACTGCACTTACTATCAGGTGCAGGGTGGTCACTTTGCCGTGCCAGAGTAAAACTCACAAGAGAATAATGGATAGATAAATAATATTTTATTAGTTGACAATAACATTAGCATTTTTACGTATGTAAATATCCTTTCATGTATAAAGCCAAAAACACCTCATACACATTCAACTTTAACTAGATTGAAACAAAAATTTAAGTGAAAAGGCGTCGCTTATAATGAAAACCCAAATGGGTGTACCATTATAATGGAAATTACTTTAAGCCCGCCTACAACATCACTCTCACCTCAGTTACGATTTCACAGAGTTTCAGTAAAGTTTTAATTAAATCCATATTATAATTCCACAACCGCCCATGGATTCACAAAACAACTGAAACATCAAAACATTAACAATTTGATAAGTGTTACACAGTGGATTTCTACGTTCCAGTGCTTGAGTTACGGGAGACCTACACGTAGTAACAAGTTAAACAAGAATATCAAATCCGCGGCGCCGACTGCATGTTATCATTTTATTCATTTTCCACTTCATATTCTCCGTTCGCTTTTAATGCAGTCTGATTTTATATTTTTATTTGACTATTCTTTAGATTATTTCACACGCTATTTTCTCTCATAGAACACTTGAACTAAGATACGCAACTCCGTGAGGTGCGATGACTTCATATTCTATGAACCCAACTTTAGATAACTAGAACCAATAATCCTCAGGGGCATATTTGCCCTACGGTTAACCTAGAAGCGTGTCAGGAGAGGTCGTGTTCTAGAGATTGTAAACACTCCATCTTCTATTCATAGTATAGAGCTCCGGAGAGAAGGACTTAAATTAAGATGGAAGATACACGAGGGCGATATCTATTATATCACATTACATTTTATTTCTTCTTAGAATTGATTTGACTTTTCTGTAAGACCTTTAAGTAAAAGTTATATGAAACGATAAAAGACATTCTCGGACTTGGGCAAATATTTTTTATGAAATGCGTAAGCTTTTACGCTAGCTAGTGTATTTAATTGCACGTGATTAAAATTGACACTGCCAGTTCAATTCTAAATGTATCAAAGTTACAAACAGGGTTTTTTTTATAGTATTTAACATTCTACAAGTCAGAATTTACATCACATTATTAATCTAAATAACTATCAATATAAATGGTTCTTAAACTCGATAGTTATTCGATGTGATTAAAAAAACAGGCACGGAAGTGATTGTACAGTTTTTGTCAATTTAGATAATTTATATTAAAAATAGTAGTTATTAAAACCTTTCGAAATAGCTGATGGTTCTTTTTAACAAGACTTTATTACAAGTTTCGTAATGATGTTACAATATACATACACATATTTATTATAAGGTTCTGTTTTTCTTTTTTATGATATAGTTTTTTGCGTCTTAGCGTATGGTATACCCTTAATATGTTTTGATTTTTAATATAGTTTAAATGTGAATAATAAAATGGCATTATTTTACAAATTCTCAACATTGCATGCAAATACTATTCATCTTGGTTTTTATGTATGTCAGGATAATACAGACATTAAAAATTTATTGTTTTTTTTTTAAGCGAAATAGGCTTGCGTTTGTCCACTATCTCGCCTGATGGAAAGTGATGATGTGGTCTACGGTGGAGCACGCTTGCCTAGAAGATACCTATTCACTCTTGACTTAAAGATACCCAGGTCATAATTTTCGGGAAATATAGATTCCGGCAAAGAGTTCCACTCTCTAGCGGTGCGCATGATAAATGTACTAGCAAAACGCTTCGTGCGCACTGGTGGAATATCAACCATGTAACGATGACGCTTCGCCGAGTCTCTTGTCATACATATGTCATAGTGGTACATTCAGAACTGTATGGGTTTGTATTAACAGTCGAAGGCTATATAAAATGTTCTACACAATTGTAAATCGATTGTATGTCGACTAAATTCGAAATTTTATAGTCATCCCATGAAGGAGAACCTTAAAAATAATTCTTCATTCTAAATACAAAAATTCTTACCAAGTTCTTATTAATTTAAACGAGATGGTTCTTCGTTTTAATATTTTTTCCACTAAAACATTTGAGGGAATGTTTACGACTGCGTTCTGTAAAACATTTTTACCAAACGTTTCATGAATTTTAGATATTCCTGGTACGCTATCTAACCATTGCACTGAATGTAACAGTTATTCCGCGAAGTAATATTTCACTCCATACGTGTATACTAAACATATTATTTAGCGCTTGTCTCGGCATTAAATGCCATTATGCAGAATTGCCTTCATTTAGTTTTGTTCTAAGTTTTAATGCAATACTAATTTCAGTCTGTCATGTGTAACATTCAAGACAATTTAAATGAGTATAAATCTTAGAGTATTTTGGTTGCCTACTCTAAGGTATAAATACATTAGCGGTGATTCCTATCATGTAGTGATAAAGTGTCCCCTTTGATTGGAATTAGTTGGACACTATTGATCAGTGACTAAATAGTGAGGTAAATCAACTAAGTTCCGCGTATACAGACAAGGAAGCGATTTATCTGTTAGATAAATAAGAACACCCAACTGTCACACCCAGTCCTGACCCCACACTACGTCAAAACTGTATCGTGGGTATCAATAATTACGAGGGACTACAGACATCTACACCCGAAATTATTAATGTACCATACAAAAATTTTCTCGGTGCCGGGATCAAACCCGCAACCTCTCGTTTCACAGCCCGCTACTCGCCCGCTGCACCACAAAGAATGTAACTTCCAAGAACCAAGTTTGAATCCTTTTAGAAATAATTAGTGTCGTTAATTCCTCTCGAGACCATAAAGAACAGCTTAACAGGAGTCTTACCATTATGAAACCCCACATTACACTACACCCATACACGTAATACTTAGCTAATCCTAGGTCACGTCCAGGCATACGTAATACAAAGCTGGGTTTTATTGCTACGGCAAGAGCTCCATCGTTCGCACTTCGGCCGCCTTAATGGTGGTAATATAATTTCAGCGCGAAAAGAGTAGGCACTTAACAAAACTTTTGTTGGAGTTCTATCGCCATCTGGCGCAAATGGAAAGACTGCCAAAGTAAACTAACAGATAAAGTTTGGATAAAATCGGATACAATTTTGCATAGAGTATAAGCACTGTTTCAATTATTGTCAATTCTATAATGGTATTTTCAAAAGTTTTTAGCAACACACATTTTTCAATGACGTTACGTGTAAATACATACGACATGGATTCTGTACCGCAGTGGGTCAGAAGCTGTTTGTGAAACGAGAGGCCGTGAGTTCGATTGCCACACCGAGACAAATGTTTGTGTGACAGACAAATATTTGTTTCGGATCTGGGTGTCGTGGGACTATAGTCCCTCGTATTTCTCGATTGTCACGACACAGGATTCGTATCTTAGTGTGGGGTCAGGACTATGCGTGTGACTGTTGGATGTTATTTATTATTAATTAAGACTGTAATGACTAACTTAAAAATACGTGCTCAAATAAACATACATTTGAAAATGTAATTAGCACGTAATGTAATCTAACTCATTTAGAATTTTTGTTTATACCTATTGCAGTTTACAAATTATCGAAAGCACCAAAATTGGTTAATGAGTTTAACCAATTAGAATTAGAAGAATTTGGTTTGGTTTTTATTTCCAACTCCTTTTTTTCGTATTGCGGGGATAGCGTTTTATTCCTGCCGCCCGCTCCTGGTGGAAGCGGAATAAGAATAAAACGGTTATGCTGGACTATTCGGTCTTATGACCCAGCAACCCCTCTTCCGAATGATGGCTATCTGGGCAGCCGCTAGGCCGAGAGTCGCTACCCCCTATGTACACCCCACCCGACAATACCAGCTAAAACGCCGCGGTGGCCTTCTTCGGCGCTTACGGAGTGATTCCAGATTATAATAATGTAGACTAGAATTTGTGCCGGAACCCTGCAGCCCATCTCCATTGGGGGGATCTTATCAGATGCGCTCTGGCAGAAATGGGTGACCGCTCAGCCAAGACCTACGGCTGGCGACCATGGATGACACCACGACCGGCAGTGAGCAGTTCAAGCTGGGCACTGCTCCAAAATATTTCCAACTCCGCCCTATATGACTAATTTCGTTGCGGGATAAAAAAAATAAGAAAAAAAGCAGCGGTAGCCTATGGTTGCGGTACGGACTGCCAAGACGAAAGTCGTAGGTTCGAAACCCAAGTGGCATACACCTCTGACTTTTCTAAAGTTATGTGTGTATTAAAATGTTAATTATCGCTTGCTTTAACGGTGAAGGAAAACATCGTGAGGAAACCTGCATACCTGAGAATTTTTCGAAGGTATGAGAAGTCTGCCAACCCGCATTAGGCCAGCGTGGAGGACTAAGGTCTAACCCCTCTCATTAGTAGAGGAGGCCCGTGCCCAGCAGTGGGACAATGTTTAATACAGGGCTAGTATTCTAAGCATTCCCAGAGACTCACCTAGTTCATTACACGCGGAGCGGCCTCAGCCTGAAATCAGCCCCCATGGTTACCCAAATTTAAAAGGGAATATGGCGGAGGGGGGCGAATTACGCATCTACTCACGGAACCTCGCCCCCCTCCAATAACCATATTTATGAGTAACTACCGGAGGCGGACGAACTACGTATCAAATCGCGGAACCTCGTCCTCCTCCAACACCCCTATATTTTAAATATAAGAACTCCTTTGTGAAACATATGAAAAAATAAAAAAAATAACAAAAAGTTCATTACACGGTGTCGAAAAATGTCTGCCCTTGCCGATCTTGGCAAACAGGAGTTACTCAGTGCGTGTGTGTGGGCGGGATATTCTATAAAAAACACAAAAGTTAAAATATATAAATTGAGGAAGGACATATTTCCTCTGAATTCTCATCTTACATTCCATAAAAACATTACTTGGAATGTTGAGAAAAAAAATTGTTCTCTCCGTTGATTTAAAAAATACTTCGCGTTCTTGTTTTAAATTATAAAGTATATTGTAAAGAGAACAGAAACAAAAATATTTTAAATTCCCGGAAAATTTGTAAATTATTTTCGCATCCGTATAAAATTAATTTAGGAGAGAAACTTCCTCATTTATTTTTATAATTTGTTTAAAGGGAGTTTTTATCTCTCTGATATCGCACACAGCCTCTTACGTTAAACATTTTTGAAAACGGAATGTAAGAAATTCCATCAATGAATGGAGGCTACTTTTAATGGACGTTTTTAACTGCTCAGAACTTATCCTCTGAGTATAGTCGTAGTAGCGCAATCTAAAAAAACCTGAACATAATCTTTTGAAGCCGTTCGCTTAACTTCACAAACTTCCGTGATAAAAAAACAAAGCATTCACGCCGCTGAATGCGAAAAAAATAGGCAATCACGTAACTTTACGACCAATCCAGCACACAATTCAAAAGCCCAAAAGTTTTATTACACCTACATCAACTTTCAAAGAACAAAGAACCTTTTTAGGAACTTGCGTCAGTCCAAAGTAAGTGTTTCCCACTTAAAACCCATCAGTCAGCCGTCAAAGAATATTTATTTTGTTTGAGAACATATAAACATTATCTTTTCTGGAAATTGTTTAATGGATTATGCAAATGCTCTCGTTATAACATCGGATTATTATAAATACTTAATGATGACTGTAATCAGGAAGCTACTCTTATTCTGACATTTACGTATACTTTCAGTTCTTTACACAGTTTATTGGAATATGTATATTTCCATTTTGTAAAACCTAATACTAAAAATTTACAGCCTTCGTGATGCCATGAACGAGTAGCCGGCTGTGAAGCGAGCCGCAGGTTCTAGCAACCACTCGCGTATCAAAATATATTAAAAGAAGTAAGTAATACAGAGTAAATAGAAGCCAAAATCAATTTTATTTCCATAACATTAAAGTTGAAAATAGCATGTAAGTACGGTGACTTCCGGCGCGACGGCATACCATTTGATACTTGACTGCTAAGACTAATGTTTGTATTATCGACAAATGTTTGTTTAGGGTGTGGGTGTTTTGAAGCCATATTTCCTCATAGTTCTTGATACCCACGATACAGGTATGACCTACTGTGAGCTCAGCTATGTGAGTGACTGTTAGGTTGCTATTAAAAAAAATAACACCTAACAGTCACACACATAGTCCTGACCCCACATTAAGATACGAGTCTTGTGTCCTGGGAATCAAGAACTACGAGGGACTACCTTAACACCCAGATTGGAAACAAATATCTGTCTGTCACACAAACATTTGTCTCGGTGCGGGAATCGAAACCACGGCCTCTCGTTTTACAGCCAGCTACGCCCCGCTGCGCCACGGACGCTGTATTATTATTTAATATGTATATTTAAAATAAAAAATCTATTCCAAGCAAAAGAGCAAAACAAGAGTTCAATAGTGCATATCTACAAAAAATTGTATGTCTACTCAAGGAGCCTTTCATGCAGTTTTATGTACATTAACTCAAATTTAAATATTCGCAGCAAACGCCTAAACTATTGTGGACGTTTTATACATAATTATATTGAAGTAAAGGAGATCCGCAGGTTTCCTATGTAAACTGGGATAGGTTGTGAACACAAATGGGGTATGGTTTTTAAAAATAAGGATATGACACACTTTAGCTACGATAAAGTATTTTTGAGCCAGGTCATAGGGTTTCAAAGTTTTATCAACTTAAAGATGTACATAATCTACTATTTTCTACCATCTTCAATGACTATGATTTTCATAATGATTATAATTATAAATAACGATGTACCTTACCTTACCATTAATCACCTTTCAAGATGGTAATACATTGTATAAAGTATATCCGCCAATAGAAATAATTAATCCGTTATAATGGCCAAGGGTCGTCGTAAAGTATAAACACAAAATAACCGGCACCACAAAACGAAAACACATTGCTCTCGCGAAAAATCACATACCACAGATTAAGTATTAGTAGCAAGCTAGATATTGGAAATGGACAGCTGTGAAACTTCAAGTGTCAATTATCATTCGATCAATATTGCAATAATAAAATCGATGAACCACCCTAGTCATTTTATTTTAGTATATTTTCTTTTGATTAATAAATGTTTGAACAAATGCCTTTCTAATGTACTTTCAATGTTTATGCTTCTATAGTTTTTGCCAACATTCAATGTCGTTTAACAAAAATTGAAAGAATATCGATTATCGATATTAGTTTAATTTGCAAATCGATACAATATTTACAAAAGTTATAGCAACCCCACGATCATTTACAATAAAAATGGTAGATATATTTTTGTGTTATCGTTATATTTCTTCTAAATCTGATTGCATCGGTGTAGGATGAAATAAAAATGAGAAATAAAGTCTAAAAAATACAAATTATTTTTTGGTTATTAAGAATATCTTGTTCATGCTGTTCCAAATCTGCCGATCTCCATTTGAACCCACTTTTTATCCGTCATTTGCAATCTAAGAGTACCAGATCGGTTTAAAGCAATCTTAAACCACATTTACCGTATGCGTATTATAAAAATGTGTGTTTATCAAACGATAGAACTGATTGTAATAATATAAAATTCATTTTTGAAAATTGCCTAAGTAATGACTACTTATTATTATTTAAAAAAAGCTACAATCTAATAAAGATAAGTAGATTTCATTCCGATATGAGAATGTAATTTTTATTTAATAATTGTCCTCTGTTTTGAACCTCTCTTAATTTGGAAAAAGGCCTATTCTAGTTTTTTTTATCCTGGCACGGCAAAGTGACCACACTGCATCTGATGGTAAGCGCCGTGTCAACCAATTAGTTCGAGTAGCAAGAGACGATCTATCCCCTGCTACTTAACACAATCATGCCAGCCTGCTTCTTCACACTACGCCATAGGCATGAAGGTGAAGAAGCAGTCGAGGGTCTAGTGTCGGAGTACTCAGTAAGCCGCAAAAAGGCCAAACATCGTAACCCAACCGTCGACCCCCCACAAAAACCAGATGTACACTGGCTGATCCAGGAACGCGACACACTGCGTGTACCACTATGGCGGGTTTTACTCCCTGTGTACGGTAGTTGCTATCCAGGCGGATACCAATATCCTACGACCAGCATTTTTTTTATAACCACCATCAACTTTTTCTATTGAGCTTTATCACGAGCCCTCTCTTCCAGTTAAGGCCCACAGTGAGTTTTAACCAGTCCTCCCATTTGTAAAGTTTTTTCCTCAGCTTCGTTAACTGTTTCTAGTGTACCAATCCGTTATTATTTTACACATTTTTCTGTTGTGACAGACGTTGTGCTGCCATAAACCGCATTTTATGTGGACAGAATTTTCGTTGAAAATATAAGAAAATCAGATAACAACAGCGCCACCTATCGGTTTTAAAACTATAACGGACATAGGTAGAAACAATTTTAGTGTTTTATAATAATAATACTAGCACTGTGTTAAACATTGTCCTACTGCTGGGCACGGGCCTCCCCTACTAATGAGAGGGGTTAGGCCTTAGTCCACCACGCTGGCCTAATGCGGGCGCGCAGACTTCACATACCTTCGAAATTCTTATAGGAATTCTTAGGTATGCAGGTTTCCTCACGATGTTTACCTTCACCGTTAAAGCAAGCGATAAATAACATTTAATACACACGTAACTTTTAAAAAGTCAGGGGTGTATGCCATTTGGGTTTCGAACATAAGACTTCCGTCTTGACAGTCCGTACCACAACCAACTAGGCTATCGCTACTTTGTGTTTTATATTTATATATATAGATATATGCCCGTATTTAATCATAACCGAATAATTAGAATCTGTCAAGTCTAAATACATTAATTTATATCAATAGCATTTTCAATTAAGTACTACATAAAGATACACAATATTAATTTTAATTCAACAAAATACAAGGTATATTTTACTTTGGTATTCGGGGCTTCAAACATTGTTCGTAATAAATATTTCATTTCTATCAAATTAAGTTTACCACGAGCCTACGCCTACACTTCGAGCGTCTCTCGAAAATTCACTGTATGAGTTAACGCAAAATTACACTGAAGTAAATTTTAAATGAAGGCCGTATGTTCAGATCAAGTCCCTTCAAAATTGTGAGTACATAAAACTTCCAAGGAGATCCTATTCACACAGAGTTTGTAATTAATATCACAAGAAGTCTAATATTTCCACAGCTATAGTTCAAGTATCTTGGAAATATTAATTAATCAGCGAATTGATATTAATATTTTTTGAAATATACAACATTCCTACAACAGACACATTTCCAATTTATTGGATAAATATCAAGTAAGATCAAGTAAGCTACCGAATTAATTTGTCGTTTTTAATCAAAGAACCAAAAGTTTTGTTTTGTTTTCTTCATTGTTTTCACTTTAATCGAAAAGTTTTTAATTGATAGCACCTCTTTGTGTTATATTGAACGTAGAATAGTAATCAATATAATGGCAGTATACTCAGACATTGAATGGCACTCAGTTATATTAGTTATCTGGCTGATTGGCATCATATTGATTTCTACTTTGACATTGTCGAGGTACGACCGACTGTAATATGGGCTAGTTGGACCTTTGATATTTTTTTTGTCACAAAATAAAACATTTATCAGCATTACAAATAAAATGTTTTCTTCTGAAACTATTGCCTTTGACCAATTAGATGATTTTCAGTATATCTTAAGTACTACATCTTGATATTCTTCGTGTGATAATCTACGCCGAGCTGTAAACAGATTGCACCGTCCGCTGTTAGTGGGGTGTGAAATAAAATATGTTAGCATAGCAAACGATTATTTTGTAATTGCATATACATAATACATTATTGTATTTGTCATTTCTGCAAGATATAAAATAATCTCAACACTCGTAATCAATAAGTAAAAGTTTTTTTTATTCATAAAAAGTACACAGACTTCAATAAAAAACAAATTATGCGTCACTATAAAATTTGTTTTTCCTTGATTTTTCTGAGATCCCATCATCAGATCCTGACTTGGTGCCAATGGGACCACCTGGAAAGTATACCCTTTTAAACAAAAAGAGAATTTTTCGAATCGGTCCAGGCGTCTTCGAGTAATCGGGTAACATACATAAAAAAACGAATTGTTAACCTCCTCCTTTTTTGAAGTCGGTTAAAAACGTTTAAAAATACGAAACACAGATTATTTTGTTTCTTGACTTTTGTTTTTGTTTGTTTTTAAACTTTTGTTGTACTATAATCTGTTATATATAGGTTACTATCCCTCCTAAATCAATGAGGCTTGAGTTAAAATAAATAATACAAATAACTATTATGTAGGTATACAGGCTAGATTAAAATAATAAATTGTTTATACAAAAGTATGCAAACCTTCGTACATACTCCTCCAGAGCTTAGGTATAAATCACCCTTAGTATTTCAGTATTCAGCGGGCAATTTAAAGTTCGTTGAAAATATTCAATGATTCGCAGGCTCGCAGGTCATATATAAGTTAGTACGTACGTGCCGGCAACAACGTGAGGAAAATTCTCTTTGGGTCCAAGTAGGTAGTTACATAATACAGTTTCGGGGCATACTACTGACATCGCTTCTTATATAGGCGTTTGATTTATTGTATATTGCATAGTATTCTATTATGTTAGTGACTTGCTTACATTTAAAGCAAGTTTTTTTTATCCTGGCACGGCAAAGAGACCACACTGCACCTGATGGTAAGTGCAGTGCCGTACAGTTAGAGTATCAAGTAGCGAGAGACAATCTAACCCTCGCCACTCAACACAATCATGCCGGCCTGCTGTTACTAGTACTTGCACAATATATTAAACACCACTTTCTGTAGCAGTGGTTTCAGTCATGACATTACTTACGCAAACAAAATGTGATAGTATCTGAATATACACTCACACGACTGACACATGACTCACAATTAATTACAACAATGATCTGTTTACTTTGAACAAAACTTAAATAAAAAATAAATAAATAAAAAAAATGTTTATTGCCTTACTATCTACTTACATAGTATAAGTTGTATGAGCTAAAAATTATAATTAAAAATAAAAACGACATAAGGCAAAAGGAAGTGGCTCAGCTTCAGCTGACCGGAACCATGGCTCCAAGCAGCGCTGGTTTTCAGCCACTCCTGGCTCCCTGTGGTGTTATGTGGGAGATATAGCGGTGGCAAACGTAGTGACACAAAACCCCTCAAAGGTAGCGACCCCTCTTAGCGATTGATATGCATGATTACACAGCAGGACCGGCATCACGATCAAACCAAAAACTACGCCTCTATTGGTTTAGCTATAACAGTTGCTTATCGATCCGTTTTTATACAAACCTGTTACACTCGACTCTGGGGAGTTTATGGTGTATAATGATAGTTTTGTATATTTTATTAACCAATCCACCAATTAACCAGTAAAATGTGATGTAATTCAATACGTATAATATTGTCATGAGGGAGTAATATACTGGCACAAAAATAGCATAATGCTTAAAATTGATAATCTTTTCTGAACGGAGCCACAGAGTAAAACAATTCGAACCCATTTTCCAAGTAAGAATATTACGTAAGGCCTCTCAAAAGAACAACCGTTACCACACAATGATTTTATCGTGACGACGACATTTGAATTTTTACAGACTGCTAAGTCACCCCTAAAAGCCCTTCACGTAGTATAATACGGTCTTAGTTACTCAATTTTATCAAGCTAGTTCAGAAAGTTGCACAACTTCAGCTTTTAATTTATTTTCTAAATTGGATTTCTGACAAATTATTTATAAAAATTTATAAATAGCTGTTAAGAAATTTTACAAAATAATAGATTAAGATGAATTCCACTAACTGAAAGAATTTCTAAATTATAAGTGATTCATAAAATGCATAATTTTGAGTAATACAAGATCGTTATTAAATAGCTTCTTTGTTACAATTTTACATATATATAGAATATATTTAATGAAAGTATTATATTTACAAAATTATGAATTCTTGTTGGTTAATAGTAGTCATAAAAATCATTATTGTCTTAAAACAAAATACACGTCTTACAACAAACCTATTTTAGGATCGTGACATATTATTTAAGGCATTAAGATGGAGAGTAATTCTTGTCGTTGCTTAATCATTCGTCAATCAACAGCGCGGTATTAATTATATCTCAGCTACAATTAAGACCCATATTTACTTACAATTAATCTAGATCATAATTAGTGCCATTGTAGACAGATAAATGATGAGCCAACCCCAATAATATACGACTATGTTTATTAAACCTGTCGCCGTCTTGAAGCCAACTAGTACAGTTTGCCAGTCCTCACACGATCGTCGAGAAATAAAATGAATAAATAAGCTCAGAAATGAATGCCTATATTTAATACTAGCTGTTGCTCGCGGCTCCGCCCGAGTGGAGGTCATGTTTGGGAGAAAAAAAATACAATACAAAATACCAATTTTCATGCGTTTAACTTCAATAATGACGAATATAAATACAAACTTTTATCCCCTATTTTACCCCCTTAGGGGTATGCCTATGTCATAATAATACTACATAAATAACTAACAAAATTTCAAGTCTCTAACCCCAACCGTTTAGGCTGTGCGTTGATATGTCAGTCAGTTTCTTCTTCTTTTATAGATACAAAAAAAACACTTAAGTATGTTCTTTGCTATGTGTAGATTTATGTATGTACCACGTGATTGATCAATGATCTGTTTTTGACTCTAAACAAAAATGGACTAAATTGGTCCATATCTTCTGTCAATTATATAGAAAATTCCACGCAAAGTACTAAATAAGGGCATAAATCTTGTAGCAAAGTCAGTCTATAAAATTATATACTTTTATGCGCACAAGTTTTTAATGACGCGATATTAAGAGAAAGTTAAAAAGTATGTACAAGAACTGGATTCAAAAAATATAGGAACTGTGGTGAATGTTATATAATATAACATTGAAACTTAAATGCTTAGCAATTTGATCCAATACTATATGTAAACATCATACATATTATAATACTATTAATAGGTATTATGACGGTTGTTGTAAGTTTAAATATTGATAAAAGGATTTCCAAACTTTATATTCCTACAATAGCAGCGATAGCCTAGTTGGTTGCGGTACGGACTGTCAAGACGAAAGTCGTAGGTTCGAAACCCAAGTGGCATACACCTCTGACTTTTCTAAAGTTATGTGTGTGTGTTAAAATGTTAATTATCGCTTGCTTTAACGGTGAAGGAAAACATCGTGAGGAAACCTGCATATCTGAAAGTTTTTCGAAGGTATGAGAAGTCAACCCGCATTAGGCCAGCGTGGTGAACTAAGGCCTAACCCCTCTCATTAGTAGAGGAGGCCCGTGCCCAGCAGTGGGACAATGTTTAATACAGGGCTAGTATTATTATTATTTATATTCCTACAAAACAACATCATTTTTAAAACCTCAATAATACTGAGTGAATACCCGACAGTATTTTTGGCAAAACAAAGCCTAACGCAAACCGGCAAAAATGTAATATCATAAAACGAAACAATACAAACCGAACCCACCTTTGTTTAACTAAACACAAACACTAGACGGCAATGTTTTACGGCATGCCGCGGTCGTCGAAGTCACGCGATTCAATATTTTATAGCCTACATGCCAAATTATAAAACGGTTAGTGGTATTTTAGATCCTTAATATTGTCAATAAATAGTAATTTAAACTTTTTGACTGCCTCGGTGGCGCAGTTGTAATTGCGCATGCGTTACGACTGCTTCCCTGAGGTCTTGGGTTCGATCCCCGGGTTGGGTAAAGTGATATTGGGTTTTTCTATCTAGAAATTCTCAGTATTAGCCCGGAGTCTGGAACCTGTGCCCGGTATGGCGATCACCTATCACATTATGGGACCGAAATTCGGCGAAAAGTGGGTGTACTGGTTACACCTCTGCCTACCCCTTCGGGGATTACAGGCGTGAGTGTATATGTATGTATGTAGGTAGTAATTTTAATAAGTGTGTGATTATATATAGCGCCTTTTCAAAAATCAAATGTTACTAGTTATGATATGATAACAAAGAGATTAAACTGAATATACAGAAATACGACCAATCGGACAAATTATCTAACAATGTAGGCTCTCAAAATACAGGCTCGCCTAGTTTGAGAGTCACTTTGTATTTTAGGTATACTATGATCTTATGCTTAAACTAGCTGTTGCTCGCGGCTCCGCCCGCGTGGACGTCATGTTTGGGAGAAAAAGTATACAATACAAAATACCAATATTAATGCGTTTAACTTAAAAATGACGGATTTTCATACAAACTTTCATTCCCTATTTTACCCCCTTAGGGGCGGAATTTCCAAAAATCCTGAAACATATATTTTTTATTTTTAACTAAAATGTGAAATACACATTTTCATGAATTTAACTTCAAAAATGACGGATTTTCATACAAACTTTCATCCCCTATTTTACTCCCTTAGGGGTGGTATTTCCAAAAACCCTTCCTTAGTGGATGCCTACGTGATAAAAGGTACCTGCTGTCAAAATTTCAAGTCTCTAACCCCAGCCGTTTAGGCTGTGCGTTGATCGATCAGTCAGTCAGTCAGTCAGTCAGTTTCTTCTTTTATATATACAGATAAATAAATCACTATGTAGAGCTCCGATCCCACACTATTTGATCCCACTTTTCACTCCCAACATCATGTATCTACTACTCAGAGTTTGGTCGCACAACGACCGCTGACAAATAATTGAGGATCGCATAAACATTTGTTCCATTGGTTCAAACCGCAATAATTTATCTGCCACGTCAGATTCCCGCCCGCTTCGACGTAGCCAATATGGTCGCAAAGCCTAATGAAACAGTTTAAAAATCAGATATTTTCACCACGAAAAACTGTCTTAAAATATTGTATTTTATGGTAAGTGTCAAAAATTATAACTTCTAAGTCGAAAGCATCTTAAATTTTCCAACAGGACAGATACCAGGGAAAGTCCATTATACTTATCAAACAAGACGCGCTCTAATATCGCGAAAATGAAAGATGGCGTCGAACGACAGAGGTGACCCCTCTTTGTTTATTGCAATTTGTGTTCGCATTTAAAAAATGTAACTAAATTATGCTGCTATTAATTATGTTTCAGTTTATGTAAGAGCTTATTAAAAACGGCTAGGTACGGTTGGGATATTATATAAAATTTATAAAAATAACACTTCGTTTTTATATTTTTCTTTTGGGCAAATTGAATCAAAGGATTATAGTATGGGAACTTTAATATAGATTTAATAAAAGTCGTACAAGCTGAAGACAGGGTTAAATGGCGCGTTTTAGGGGAGGCCTATGTCCAGCAGTGGACTGCTACATTCCTATGATGATGATGAACAGTCGTACAATATGCTTATTGAATACATAAATATGGTAATAAATACAAAGAATACCATTAAACTACCTTTATTTACTTTACTTTTACACACATGTGAGTGTGGTAAGTGTGAGGTCTTAACTTGACAGATTAAAATATTATTTTCACAAAACCAACCATTGTCTTAGCATTCTAACAATAAATAATACCTATTAAATTCTTATTTCTTTGCCAAGTGCTAAGAGCATTTTTACCTGACAACTTACATTTTCATAGTAGGGTAAATAAGTTAGGTCTCAGACTCCCTAAAATGTTTTCTCTCGCCGTTAAAGCTTTGTTAAGAGTACTTAAATCTCTTAAAACTATTACAACAATTTCAACTGTTTTTAAACTCCCCGAAGTAGTGGCTTACCCATTAGTCTTCCTTAGTCTTGTTAATAGAAAAAGGCTTTTTAAATGTAAACAGCACTTGGAGCTATCGTAGTCGTAACAACAAGTGAACTATGGTACTTACGAAGGGATCAGGTCTACGGAAGATCCCATCTCACCTTTAACAGCCTTCATTAAAAAGAAGGCACGTAACACGACCATTTGACTATATCACCTCTCTTATCGTCATTTACGAGTGTTTACAAACGCGGGAAAAAACCGTGTCAAATTCTCTCTTCTTTTTGCGTTGTTAAAAATATACTCTACTATTTCATATTCAGTCATAGGTATGAGAGCTTCACAACATAGTTTACAAGAATAGTTAATAATAAGTTAAAAACTAAAACCCGACTACTGAAAAATCACGCTCTAAAATGTATGAAACAAGAATGTAATAAATATTTTATTGTATTACATAAATATTCATAGTGGTGTTCAGAGTAATCGGGTTTTAGTTTTTGAACTTATTTTTTATTTAAACTATTTTGGGGTTTTCACAGAGCCACATCACATTTTTTTCTGTTTAGGTATTTTTTCGACAAATTATCATAAGTAGTTTAGAAGTTATGGGGAAACAAATCAACATACATACATACGTACTCGTACATACATATATACATACTTACATACATACATCAACAAATACTTTGCTTTGCCGTAGTCGAGTAAAAAGAAAACGATTACATATGAATCAAATAGAAGACGACGCGACGCGACGTGATTTGCGAAGTTGCGTCTTCCTACGCGACAGTCGCCAGAAAGATCACCTGAAAGAACAGTTAAAGTTGACAGTGACAGTTGTTGATATTCACCAACTCCAGAACACGACTCGCCGGAATAAAACACTTGCATGTTTTTCCCATGTGTATGGTGATCGCTATCTAGCTGAAGATTATCGAGTGCACTATTATCACCTATAATAATGAAATACGATAGGAAACGGCGATGCGGCACACTCTAAAGGCACGTTAAATTTTACGATCCTATCAAACGCCAACGTGCGTTGAACTGGAAATCGGTAACTCTGGCTATATTACCCACACTATGCCTTACCAACTCGTAATACAATGAAGTTTCATCAATTATAACCACATTGACCTCCTTTAAAGAACCTATTAATCTTATGGAACCTTACAACGAGCCTTTATAAGGAACGGATTTTAATTCGTATGTATTGTCCTGTGAATGATTTAAAGACAAAAAGAATTGACAAGAAATTTTACAGATTGGTAAAAAAAAAAAAAAAATTGTATTGTGTTAAACATACACTATTTTCCTAAAAGAAATCCATCCAAAACGTGCACTCAACGATTTAGTGAACATATTTGTCGTCCTTCGTTTACATAAACTGTATATTGGCCTACATCCTTCAAGGAAAATAAGTTATTTCCGTCCCTGGTTAAAATCAACACTTCAGCCAAAATAAGTTATTTTGAAAGGAAATGAACCAGCCATTGCTCATTCAATTGCGAAACCCTAGTCTGCGTAAAAAAATATTGTAACAACAAAACACTGTGAAAAGATTTCATAATGCTCACACGTGGTTCATGTTCAATGGTTTATAACATGAGTTAAATATTATACAGACAGTATACCTCCGTGGCGCAGTTGGCGAGTAGCCGGCTGTGAAACGAGAGGCCCTGGGTTCGATTCCGACACCGGGACAAATGTTTGTGTGACAGACAGATATTTGTGTCTGGGGTCTGGATGTTGTGAGACCAAAAGTCTCTCGTAGTCCCTGATACCCACAACACAAGACTCGTAGCGTGGGGTCGATAAATAAGAGTACATCCACTCTCTAAAGTTTGTTTTATGAAACCCACTTTATATATATCGACGGTTGGCGGGCTAATTGATTCAAGCGACATTTTTAAAAAGTTTCAGGAGATTTATTGTTTTTTTGTTTTTCGGAAAAAGATCGCTATAAAAAACTATTCCTAGGATATTAGTAGAACTAGTATATTACTTGTGCAAACACGTACCGCATCTTTATGGCTTATTTTCATGCATTTATGAGCATTACCTTCTAAAATATTTTTTTCCTGAATAAAAGCTTGAGCTGTGAGCTGTAGAGAAAATATTTGTTTAAAACTAATGTATTTTAATTTTAGCGGGGGATAGGTTGTCTTTCGCTATTTGATACTCTAACCGGACAGCACAGCGCTTACCATCAGGTGCAGTGTGGTCACTTTGACGTGGTAGAATAAAAAAAGTTTGAGGAAACTAAATTGTTAATTTTGGAACTACTATCTATAATATACTAGTTGTTTCGATATTTTTTATATCCCTCAAAGACTAGACAAGCAGCTCGCTTGCCTGATGGTAAGCACACCGCCGGTCCATAAAAGCTACCCCAGAAATTTAAATTACAAAGTATTGCACTACAGTGCGCTTAGCATTCTGAGACAACAGAAACTGAGAGAGTATCTATCGCGAATAACAGTGGGATAATAAACAACTGTGAAATGAGAGGTCGCGGGTTCGATTCTCCATCAAGATATATAATGATCGACAAATATTTATATCGGATATGTGTGTGGTGTGGGGGCCGTAAGTCACGCGTTCTGATATCCACGATAACATAATGTAAGTTCATATATAAAAATAAATCTTCATATATAGCAGCGATAGCCTAGTTGCGGTACGGACTGTCAAGACGAAAGTCGTAGGTTCGAAACCCAAGTGGCATACACCTCTGACTTTTCTAAAGTTATGTGTTTAAAATGTTAATTATCGCTTGCTTTAAATAAAATTTAAAACCTGCATATCTGAGAATTTTTCGAAGGTATGAGAAGTCTGCCAACCCGCATTAGGCCAGCGTGGTGGACTAAGGCCTAACCCCTCTCATTACTAGAGGAGGCCCGTGCCCAGCAGTGGGACAATGTTTAATACAGGGCTAGTATTATTATTATTAAATTCAAAGTCGAACTAAAAAACTTTTTAGTGAAAAGGGCTTATTACAATATAACGGAATATTTAAATGATAAACAACCATGGCCGCTCAGCTAAACACAGCAACACACTGATAGGTACTTATTTTATAATATACATATTACTCATTTTATATAATGTATTTCGGTTTGATGTATATTGTTTTCACAGGACGCCGGAGTCGTAATAGTCTTGGCTTCTTGTTTTTTTTTTAAAGCTATTTTCTTGTGAATTTGTCATGCTCGCTTAAGGGTCTGTGCTTGCGGCGGCGTTATGTGCCGGGTCGGTCACTTCCCTGTGTCATGGGTGAGGAGGCCGATGGCTGGCACATGCGTCATACTCGTGAACGAGTGCTGCTTGTGTGGACTGGTCTACCTGGATTGCTCATTGATTGTTAGTTAGAGAAAATAAATAACAGGTTGTATAGCCTCATTTATGACTCTGCCTTGTATTAACATGTACCGTACCGTTTTTTTTTGTTTCATGTGAATGTGACTTGTTTAAGGATGTATGTATTTTATATGTAAATTATTTTATACCTAATGTAAATTGTAATGAAAAATTACAAAAGACCTACGGCTGAGTTTCTTGGTGCTTCTTCTCAGACCAGTGGGCATTTCCGAAGCACCAGTAGACCTTAACATTATTATGACATGTAAAAAGTGCCCATAGTGGCCTAATTTACAAAATAAATGATTTGATTTGAAATGATTTGATTATATAAACACGACATATGGACCATTTTCGTACACGCTTACATCCAAAACCGCCTAAACGACTCCAATAAAATTTGGTGAATGACAGTTTTGGACCCAAGTGGTGCTGCTGTGAAGATTAATATTTATTTTATTTTTAATCAAAAAGTGGTCCCATGGGTGCGACGCCACGAGCATTATCTAGTTTTTCTTATAAAATGTTAAATCCTTTAATGCCTAACAGTTACACTCTTTTCAAGGTCTTTTAGAAGGAAATACAACAGTGTTTACATACTGATACTTGGTATCAGAAATAGGCCAGGCTGTAATACGTACCTAGATAAACCATCCCAGGCTCGCGAGCCGCCCTTTGACTCCTGCGGCTCTTCTTGGAAATGTTTAATGCAGACGTGGAATTACCAATTTTTATTTAATTTACTGTTAGTAAGAATTATTTGACAAAGACAAGCTCGAAAGTATGCTTTTAATCCTAATAATTTTTGTAATAATGTCTTCTTCTAAAGCAAATCTAAAGTTATAAAATGTCTCTTTGAATAAATTTCAATTGCGTATTTTCTAAATTTGGCTTTTTTGATGATAAGGTGCCGACCACTGGACTATCCTGCAGATACGATGCTAAGTCAAAACAAACGATATATTTGCTTTGAATGTCATCTCATAAAATAAGAATTTTATTTTGTTATGATGTAATTAATATTCAGCATTGCTCTTATTACAAAACTAGCTGTTGCTCGCGGCTCCGCCCACGTGGAGGTCATGTTTGGGAGAAAAAGTATACAATAGAAAATACCAATATTCATGCGTTTAACTTAAAAATGACGGATTTTCATACAAACTTTCATTCCCTATTTTACCCCCTTAGGGGCGCAATTTCCAAAAATCCTGAAACATATATTTTTTATTTTTAACTAAAATGCCAAATACTATTTTTCATGAATTTAACTTCAAAAATGACCGATTTTCATGCAAACTTTCATCCCCTATTTTACCCCCTTAAGGGTGGTATTTCCAAAAACCCTTCCTTAGTGATAAAAAGTACCTACTGTCAAAATTTCAAGTCTCTAACCCCAGCCGTTTAGGCTGTGCGTTGATCGATCAGTCAGTCAGTCAGTTTCTTCTTTTATATATACAGATGTACTGGCTAATATGCACAAACGATGAAAATATTCAATATATCACGAAGTAATAAAGACTAAAATAGGTACGGCCGCATTCATTTAGCTACTAATATAAATCCCAAAAGCCTCCCCACGCTGCGGAATTTTCCCATTAGGTTTTATGGATTTCGCTCTTGTCCGCATATTAAATTATGACCAGAGGAAAAATGGAAAGAAGGATTGAAATTTAATTACCTTAGTACGTTTGATTGATTATTTGATTTAAGATTATACTTTACGCCTGAGTTAATGTAAAAATAGTTAATTAACTTTTTAAACAACTCATAAAACTTTATCGTCCAACTCATATTAAAATTAAAACGAATTAATATTTGATAGCAGAAAAAATTCAATGAAAAATTTATTGATATCACAAAAATGGGTAGGTTTAAACCTTAGAGTATTTAACCCTACTCTAAGGTATAAAGTGAACTTTGACACAGTATCGATCAGTAAAAATAAATTATACTGCGACCTGACTTAGAGACTATCCCGCCCACACACCCGCCATTGTTACTCCTGTTTAGCCAGGTTCAACAATGGCACGCATTTTTTCGACACCGAGTAATGAAACTCGGCGAGTCTCTGGGAATGCTTCATAACTGTCTTTTATCCCGCAACGAAATTAATCAAATAGAAATATAGGGAGGAGTTGGAAATATAGATATACTGCGACCTGACTGTCTAAATATGCCGGCTTTAACTCCTCCAACCTAGACATTGTTCATTCAATTTGCCAAGAAACTGTAACAACCGACGAAATTAAATCCATTGCCAACTGACTCATTGCTCATGTTGAATTTCGGAACCCAATCTCGATTAATCTGTAAGCACTCTAATAACCTACAACCTATATTCGCTACTACGTGAGTATTTTAATCTATTTTCTAGACATTTCGTAGGTTGAAAATAATCATGTGACTATACAATCGATAATAACCCTTGCTGGTTAAAATAAATAGACTAATATAAACGATAATGAATGTCTTAATATTTGGTACGTAAATAATCATTATAGACTATGTAAAAAATTGTATTAATATACCTACCACGTAAGGAAATCAGCTAGAGAGTGGAACTCTTTGCCGGTGTCTATATTTCCCGAGAATTATAACCTGGGTATCTTCAAGTCAAGAGTGAATAGGTATCTTCTAGGTAAGCGTGCTCCACCGTAGACCACATCATCACTTACCATCAGGCGAGATAGTGGTCAAACGCAAGCCAATTTCGCTAAAAAAAAATAATACTTTAAAATAAAAAAAAAACTAAACGAGCATACAACGCATTCAGTCTCTACAAATAACCGTTTAGTCCCATTCAGGTACGCGTATTTACAAAATCGTTTCGACAATGCTCGTTCAAGGCAAATATAAAATACGACCATTTTACCGTACACTAAACAAAATGAAGGGCGTTTTTTAAAACAATCAAAACAAGACTTTAATAGAAACAAGCAAATCTCGACCGCACAAAGCTTTATTTCGCATAACAAAAGAGTTTATTTGCTTAAGGAAGCACTCCACGGTAATTAGATTATGAACCACCATTCCAACCATTCCCCAAACAAAAACCAGTTAGCGCCCTGCTAACAAGGCTGCGAAAAAGCTTTTTGGCTTTTTCATATAAATAATACTAGCCCTGTATTAAACATTGTGCCACTGCTGGGCACGGGCCTCCTCTACTAATGAGAGGGGTTAAGCCTTAGTCCACCACGCTGGCCTAATGCGGGTTGATAGACTTCACATACCTTCGAAATTCGTATAAGAATTCTCAGATATGCAGGTTTCCTCACGATGTTTTCCTTCACCGTTAAAGCAAGCGATAATTAACATTTAATACACACATAACGTTAGAAAAGTCAGAGGTGTATGCCACTTGAGTTTCGAACATACGACTTTCGTCTTGGCAGTCCGTACCGCAACCAACTAGGCTATCGCTGCTATTTTCATATTAGTTATCATTATTATTAATTTATTTCTAAATTCACTGGGGTAGATATTTTGTATACAGGATGTGTGTTAGAAACTGGAAAAATAACCAAGAGTACATATTATGACAAAAACGTATATGCACGATAAGGAATGTAAGGAATGTATTCATTTTTCAATAGTCTGAGTGTGTCTGAGAATATAACTATACATCTATCAGTTTTTATTCGTTAATTGTTGGATGTAGACCTTTCCCAGATAACACCACCCTAGACGGCCCTACGCCTTCTTCGTCTAGCTATCCCTCATGTCATCTATTGGCCACGAAGTTTTACTACGCTGCGCTTGGTATTTACTATTATTAGAAATACTGAAGGTATAACTGAGGTATTTAGGATACTAGTTGGGGGTAGTTAATAATGACAACCAAAGTGGGAGTAGTAAATGTTTAATATAAAACAGAGTGCCTTCGGCGCTCCAGTGTTCAGTTCAGAAGACTAGTGGTGTAACAGTGAGTTGGTAGTGAGAATATTCGTGGTTCGTTCGCGGGGCAGTAAGTAATATTGTAAACGGTTCAATGTATTAGGGTATTTACTATTATTAGAAATACTGAAGGTATAACTGAGGTATTTAGAAGACTAGTTGGGGGTAGTTAATAATGACAAACAAAGTGGGAGTAGTAAATGTTTGATATAAAACAGAGTGCCTTCCGCGCTCCGGTGTTCAGTTGGTTCAGTTCAGTTTAGTTGAGTGGAAGACAAGACGATGTAGTAAGTGTAAATGGTAATTATAATGGTAATCAGCTCAATGGCGTTGTTCAGTTTAAAAGGGGTAATGCTGGTAGATTAATTATAAAGAGAAGCCTTAAAGTGAATCCTGACATGCGTGTGTGTTGATATTAAGCACTGAGATGTGTAACAGTGTCGTGTAAATCAATCAATAAATTATAAACATTGTATTTGTGCCTTTTAAATATCCATCTTTCATAGTTTTGTTGATGTTCCTAACATCAGAAGTGGGATTGGCTCCACAGTCTTATCATTGGCTTCTTGATTTGTAATTAAAAAAAAAATACCCACAGTGTGAATATTAGTAAACGCGATAAAATTGAACTGGTTACAATTGTGTTGTAAACGTTGTAAACTTAAGCAACGTGTTGTCATAAAAAGAACGTGAAATTAGAGTCGTAGAATGTAGTGAAAAGAGCTTTAGACCTTACGTCGGAAAATAAAACCGTGGAGTAATTTACGGTTATACGAATAATTTGGTAAGAGTTGTGCTTGATGACCTGTTCTCTGGTAAGGTAACATTGTGATATTATTAAAGTGACAAAAATGTGATTATTAAAATCATTTGAGTTCGTTTCGATAAAATGTGGTAATAAAGTAATGTTCTGATAGTATAAAAAAGAGTAATGTATAAATAGCTTATTGTGTTTGACAAAAAATATCTGTGATTATTAAAATCATATGAGTTCGTTTCGATAAAATGCGGTGATAAAGTAATGTTCTGATATTATAAAAAGAGTAATATAATATAGTAACGTTGTGATAGTATAAAAATGAGCAATATAAAGCTCATTGAATTTGACAAAATATATTTGATTTTTTTAAATCATTTGAGTTGTTTTTGATAACGTATGTTGATAAAGTAACAATGTGATATTTATATTGGAAATGAGTTATATTAATTAGCTCATTAAGTTGGACAAAATAATCTTTGATTTTTAAAAATCATTCGAGAGTTCTGTTTCATAACCTGTGTTGGTAAAGGCAACAAGGTGATCGTATATTAAAAACTAGTGTAATATTTAAACAGCCCGTTAAGTTTTAGACAAATATCTTTGTTTGTTAAAATCATTTGAGATTTATGTTTGAGAACCTGTGTTGGTAAGGCAACAAGGTGATATATTAAAAAAGGCCCAGTGTAATATTTAATGCTTGTGGGTTTTGGAAAAATATCTTACGATTTTTAAAATCATTTGAGATTTATATTTGAGAACCTGTGTTGATAAGGCAGCAAGGTGGTATTGTATCAAAAACGAATGTAATATTTAATAGCTCGTGGGTGTTGAGAAAAAAATATCGTAGATTTTTAAAATCATTTGAGAGTTACGTTTGATAACCTGTGTTGATAAGGCAACAAGGTGATAGTATAATAGAAACGAGTGTTATCTTAAATAGCTCGTTAATTGTGGGAAAATATCTTTGATTTTTAAAATCATTGAGAGTTACGTTTGATAACCTGTGTTGTTAAGGCAACAAGGTGATAGTATAATAGAAACGAGTCTTATATTAAATAGCTCGTTAATGGTGGGAAAATATTTTTGATTTTTAAAATCATTGAGTGTTGAGTTTGATAACCTGTGTTTATACGGCAACAAGGTGGTATTGTATTGAAGACCAGTGTAATATTTAATAGCTCATTAACATTGTGAAGTATACTTTAGATTTTTAAAATCAGTTGAGATGCAGGAAACTAATTTTTTGAGTTGTATTTTTGTTAACTGGATGGTCAATTATTAAAACTAGATGAAAAATGTTCTACCCAGATTTAAGCAAGTGAGCTGACACAGGTCATCCTAAGTCTAAAGGAGTGACTGTAACAGGCACTAGGGCAAAAAATTGGGAATGAACGGACTATTGTGCGAGTTTTTGTCAGTTTACTCCCGGATTGTGACCATCTAGTTCAAAAAGGAAGTCCATTTATGGTTCTCTAGGATTTCCTAGGATCAAAGGAAAGTCTAAAAGAGTTCTATAAATTGACAATAATTACAAATGCAGGATAGGCCGAGTGTTGTGTAGAAAAAAACCGGCGTGACTAATGAATAATCTGTTCCCAGATATAGACGAATAATAAAAAAAACAGAGAGGAGAATGCTCAATGGAGAATGGCGAATATCGATAAGAAGCTCGACTGAGCTGTTGAACGTGTTTTGGGTGCTGTCTGTTAAAAGAAAGTGTGCTCGGGACGATCACATGTCAGGAGAGGCCGTATTAGGGTATTTACTATTATTAGAAATACTGAAGGTATAACTGAGGTATTTAGAAGACTAGTTGGGGGTAGTTAATAATGACAAACAAAGTGGGAGTAGTAAATGTTTGATATAAAACAGAGTGCCTTCCGCGCTCCGGTGTTCAGTTGGTTCAGTTCAGTTTAGTTGAGTGGAAGACAAGACGATGTAGTAAGTGTAAATGGTAATTATAATGGTAATCAGCTCAATGGCGTTGTTCAGTTTAAAAGGGGTAATGCTGGTAGATTAATTATAAAGAGAAGCCTTAAAGTGAATCCTGACATGCGTGTGTGTTGATATTAAGCACTGAGATGTGTAACAGTGTCGTGTAAATCAATCAATAAATTATAAACATTGTATTTGTGCCTTTTAAATATCCATCTTTCATAGTTTTGTTGATGTTCCTAACAAATGGTTGTTCAGTTTAAAAGGGTAATGCTGGTAGATTAATTATAAAGAGAAGCCTTAAGTGAATCCTGACATGCGTGTGTGTTAATATTAAGCACTGAGATGTGTAACAGTGCCGTGTAAATCAATCAATAAATTATAAACATTGTATTTGTGCCTTTTAAATATCCATCTTTCATAGTTTTGTTAATGTTCCTAACAATACGTGGTTTCTTTTTCGCCCCAACGGCCACAACGATGAACTTGGATAAGACTAAAATATCTTCGGGTACATTGAAACGAAAACTAATCATAGAGGTAGGCAAACTAATAAAGGGGCAGCCGGTGTATAAAAGAACTCGTCACCATAACACGGAGGTCAATCCCAGATCAAATTTAAATTATTGTAATACGCTCAGTGTTACTCTGTTTGCAATTGCAACTATCAAAATTCTGCCTGTACGTACGTTATTATTAACTGGAGATACTTACATGAAGTTGTTCCTGTAATAATTTTAGTAACGGTGATGAATAAATCATGAATTCGAATAAGGACTTTCATTAAAACAACCGAGTTAAAAACAACTCATCAAAAATGGTGAGTGAGCTGTTTTAAAACTGACTAGATCTACGTCAGTAAGAAGTTTTCAAAGTGAGTAAATTAGCTAGAAAGAAGCCTCAAAATGTCCATAGAAGAGGATCTCATAGAATCTATAAAGCCATCAATGTTATATGAACGTGTCCGAAGATATAATAATATTTTAAATACATTATTTGAGATGCTTGTCTTCAGTCGAAAATAAGATGACAGAAAATATTATTTCCTCATTAGTATAACAGTAAATTAAACAAGACGCTTCACACAAATTATTATTGTTTCAAAAAAACGGGTCCTTTTATAAATAATTATCAGAAGTCCTCTTCCCTAATAAATAAAATGTCAAGCAAATTTACTTCTTCAAGCAAGAATTTTAAAATGAGTATTACATAAAAATTCATAAGATACACAAATTACCCAAGCAAACTTAATTAACGTGTTATTGTAAACAGTTCAATGTTACTTGCAATGTTTTGTTCGTCTCGCAAACGCAAACTTCACCTTTAAAGATGTGGGTACTTTATTTGAGACATAAGAGCCAGACTGTACGAAACAAGCTTTTTCTCCATTTTAGTAATGCAGTCGACAAACAAATTTCGAAAGCAAATGAAATTTTCCACGCAAACGTATTTGCTAAAATTTAATTAGGGTCGACCTCTGGCGATGTAGCTCGAAGGCTCGGCTTCCGTATTCCCTTGATTTACCTTGCTTCTTTGTTACCTTTGAAAGATATGCTAGACCATAATAATTATCATCCAAAATGTTATTCAAATATAAATAAATTTTGCTTTAATAGAAGACTTTTATGTTGGCTCATTTAATGGGTAAAGAAGATGAATAAGAAATAAAAATCCAGAAAGTCAGCATAAGTTTAATTCTTTTTACGTAATGATACAATATTTTTTCGGAAGTTGTTAGTGCTAGGAGTCAATCACTACTAAAAAACTACACTACACTACTCTGAAAATATAACAAACGAATAGAAAAATAATTTGTTTGATAAAAATCGATGGCTTCGCATGTCATCGGGAAAAGTAATTAACCTAAAAACTTTTCTTTGTGCGATTGCTTCTGAAGAAACAAATGCTCTTTGCCACCAATGCCTGTGAAAGGCAATACTAAGCCTGACGGATCTATTTCAACTACTAAGTAATTACATACGTTTGGTCTGAAATTAAAGTCAATTTATTTTCGCAAATTAAATACTTGTATTGTAATGTAGTTTATAATAGAGATAGAAAATGTGAGTCAACAGTTACAGTTGCCAGTTCGAATTTGGTATATCCTGTAATGACTGTGTGTGTTGAATAAATAATAATAATCTATACTTATAATAAATCTGTAGAGAGGAGATTCTGTACATGAAATATATTTCCAAAATAACTATCAGCGGGTGATTAGTGATCGATACTGACGCCAAAAATGCAATCAGTAAAATTTTTGTCTGTCTGTCTGTCTGTCTGTCTGTCTGTATGTTCGTTATAGAAACAAAAACCACTCGACGGATTTCATCAAAACTTGGTACAATTGTTCTTCATACTCCTGGGCAGGTTATAGTATACTTTTCATCACGCTACGATCAATAGGAGCAGAGCAGTGAAGGGAAAAGTTGGGAAAACAGGAGAACTTACTCCATTTTTTAAGCTTCCGTCGCGTGTGCAGCCTTAATAGTTAAAGCTACACAGAAATCATGTATGACGGAAATGTTCTCCTTAAAATTATATAAAAAATATTCCACGACAGCAAATGTCTATATTTTATGGTTGACTCACAATAACACGTGTAACTCCCGATAGCTTAACAGTTCAGAGATTTCTGATTATATTTGTCTACTCTTACGTTTATAACACTCTCAATCATCCCTAATTAATAAATGTTAACATTATTACCTATTTAATTTAATAAAAAAAGAATTATAGACATAGGTACAGAAACACCAAAGTTATACATTAAATACGCTAATAAGCCATCGCGCGTGAATACTGAATCATGCTATAAGGATTATTTTTGTGTAACCGTCGCGTCGGGTCGCCGCGGGAGGCTACTAGGTAGATGCTAGAGGGATGTAATAGCGTAATATGCCTCCATGGATAGTTTGCTTTTTCTCTCAAAACCAACTTCCACGCGGGCGGAGCTGCGGGCAAAAGCTAGTAAACAATAATAGTACACCGGATAATACAAAAGATCAAAATTTTGTGGAACTCTATCATTGTGTTATAAATGTCTTAGCATTTTTTTCTCATTTTACTAAATTAGATGTAAGTAAAATACATAGTTAGATCAGAACCTGTGGTTCCAGTCCCGCCAGTTCATATCATTCCTGAAAAATATTTTTAACCCGACATTTCGAAGGCTTAACAGCCTTCATAGTCACGGCGGAGACTGAGTTGTATGTCGTCACGAAAGTATAGTGCAATGTTTCTAGTTTTCTATCCTCCATATAGTTGATATTTAAGTTTTATTTGTTGTAGTCCGATCTATCGATCCGTCCGCAGAAGGAGCTCACAATATCTTGAGGTCTGGCAGTTGGTCTTTTCCGTTGGGTTCCGATTTAATTAAAATGTATAATTGGATCCCAGGCTGGTGCTAGCTTCCAACCATCTTCTCTATTGAATTTCGGATGTTTTTTAATTTCAATAGAGAAGATAGAATTCGTAAATTTCGTTTTATTTCAATGTATAATATTCGCGTAAACATATGAAACCATTATTTTATTCGTTGTCATATTTGCTGAAAAAAAATATACGGGGCTGATTAAGCGACCATATGAAGACGTATATTCGAATAATTAATCGCAAATTTTACGGAACCTTACTACTAATAAGTTAATAAATTAATAGTGATTGTGTATTGATGAGTCTCACTTTTCCGAAGCGAGGCCGAGGAAACAAGATTTTGTATGGAAGAATTTTACAGAATCAGTTTTCAAAATAAATATACCAGAACATTTATTTAAGATTGCGTCTGCTTTGGTGAAACCAAACCCTATTTATTTTACTTATTGTCAATTAATTTAAATTCCTAATGCTTTGGTTTTATTACGTTAAAATAACGCAACTAGCCTATTATATTATTTAGTAAGAAGCGATACTATTTGGCGACATAAATAGAAAGAAACAAAAAAAGAAATATTTTATTTGTTACAAGCAGTAAACATTTTAAACTAGTCGAGTAATATAAATAGTATTAAAATATACATTTAATTATATCTAGAAGAGCGATAAATACATCGATAAAAGAAATATCTTTAATTTGATAAGATGAGACTACTTATCAAGTACTCGTATGTAAGGTAAAATTTCATTATATCGAACTTTAGAAAATTGTCTATAATTAAAACAGTTCAACAGCTCTTCAAGAGGTACAGAAACTTAACTCCAAGACTTCTACAACTTAAGTGGGTCCTTAAAAGTAAATAAAATACTCAAGAAAAATATAGAGAGTTACTAAATAAATTTATGTAAATATATATTTCCGAAACCTTTTATCATGTGACAAACAACGACTGAGAAAGCGTGTGAGAAAATCGTTAATGGCTGATCAAAGAAAAAAATAGACATCCAAATGGTTTCACAAAAGAAAATAACAGTATATTATATAAACATTTCCGAACAATAGAGTAAAAGTAAAGTTGGTACATTAGTCGCAATTTTTTGCCGCTTCAAGGATACAGGCGTGCCAACGTGAATATAACTATAAAACACAACATAGACACTACACATACGTACTGTATCCGCTTAGACAAAGTTTGAAGAACTCAAAAGGGATTTCACAATCAAACCTTATTAACAAACGTATCAGCTATTTACGAAATATTCTACTTCTGGAAATCTGGATACCTTAGAGGAGCCTGGAGTTAAGGCTAATCGCCACCACAATAAGAGTTGCCCTCACTAAAGTACGCAATAAAAAAATCACACAAATATCACTATTAAAGGAAGGCATAATTTCGTTTGTATAAGGCCACAAATTGTTCAAAGATAAAGGCGATTAATTGACCAATGAGGCCCAAAATCAATATGAACGGACGCGGTCAGTCTGCGGACGTGACATGAAACAGTAATGGAGTCAAATGCACTGAGCACCTTGGGGCTTTGAACGTGATGTGTGTGTAGTTGTTTTAAATCATCCTTCTTTCCTTATCTCATTCTTACGTGTGGTCGACGCATCATGCTTTTTGTGCTTGTTGTAGATTGTTTTAGCATAGTTATTTAAGTCCAGTTGCCAACAACCAGACGTCAACCCTTCTCACGAATAAGAGTTTAATTTAGTAATTTTACAAATGATACATACATATACACTCACGCTCGTAATCTCCGAAGGGGTAGGCAGAGGTGTAACCAGTACATCCACTTTTCGCCGAATTGCGGTCCCATAATGTGATAGGGGGCGAGCCTATCGCAATACCATTATTTTACAAATAACACGATCAATTCGTTCCTTCTTGACATTACAATTGCCACTGCCATGACCACTACCAGCGTAGCTTTCAAAACTATTTTATTATATAATAAGTTATATTATGTGTATATTTTTACTGTTCTTTTTCTAGTTATCTACATCTGCCTTATTTATTCTCTGTGCCACCCAAAAATTTGCTAGGAGAAAATAACTCAGACATTAAGTCCACCTGAACAAAAAATAAATGAAATAGTGTTGTGAAATGCTCTAGCATAATATAACTCTACCATGTACTTCTCTTCTACAATATTATCCTTTGAGCCTAGTCCTAGTTAAGCCGGAGTAATTATAGTGGTCCGTCGAGAGATACTCACTTATTTTCGGACTAAACTAAACATAGCATCACGTGTGGGGTCATTTCTCCATACTAATATAAAAAATAAAACACCACAGGAACTTTAAAACTAAGAGATCCTGCAGTTTGATGATGGATGTTTACTGTAGTGAAAGAAATTAATGTAGAGGATCTAAATTGTATTGTCTATAATATATACTTAATATTTTAGTAATAAAGAAATTTATTTAAGTAATTAATGAGTTAAGTAATTAGTGCAAACGTTTTCATAATACGAAAATGGGTGAGTAGCCGGTTGTGAAACGAAAGGCCGTGGGTTTGATTCCCGCACCGAGACTTATGTTTGTGTGACAGACAGATATTTGTTTCGGGTCTGGTAATATGGGACCGTAGTCCCTCATAGTTTTGATACCCACGATACATTTGATACCCCCTACGTTACCTAGTCCATACTAGACATAGTATGGACTAGGTAACTACTAATACTAAAACTAACTACACATAGTTCTGACCATGGGGTCAGAGCTGTTGACTGTTGAAATGTGACTGTTGGGTGTATTTATTATTTATTTAATATATATTGAAAAGAAAATTAGATTTACCATCCCGGCTCATACACAGGGACATTCATAACATCATCAAATATACAGCAGCATTACGGATACATTTTGCAAAATATAATTCCAACAGAATAATGATGATTCACATTGATCCGGCTTATCCAATTTTTTGTCGATATTTAATATTGCGAATGCAGGGCCCCAAATCACTGGGGATATATTTATTCCGAATTCGGAGCGATCGTAATTATGTGAGGGGAGGTCAGCTATTCCGTCCAATTGACATAAACATTAGTATCCTATTGCTTTCAGAACGCGATCGACTACCTGGCATATTTGATAATATTTTCTTATACCGGAATTAACAAAAGGGAGGTAACGATAATTGAATTAGAGGCATATTTTTTTTTATGAAATCGGGATATTACGCCTTAGCTACGAAACCGCCACATATTATTTTGAAACCCGGCAATGGAGTAGTTGACACGATCTTTTTTATTATTTTAATGAACAAGTTGCATTACCTGAAACCTATTATCAAAAGTATTTTATGAATCCGATCAAAAATAACTAAATTAGACGCTATTCAAATCTGCTGGAAGGAGTAGTTGTAAAATGACAGTAAAAGGATGCATGATATGGTGTTAAATACTCTAAGATTATATAAGCCGTGACGTCACCTCTCAGAACGGCCATCAATCTGCCGTTATGCGAGGGAGATAATGAGATGTTCCCACTACGCACCCATTTTTGTAATACCAATATCTAAAATAAATATTGTGACCATTGACTTATATTCTATAGACACGAACTGTCGAACAAAAAAGATGTTCCGAAAACCTTGTCCACCCACTAATGCCATCTATCATTTTACTAAGAACTATTTGGAAGTTATAACTCCCGTCACTGTCTCTCGAACGGGACTTTCCGCGCGCTAAAACGGGACAAACTATATAATGAATTTTATTATGAAATATAGACTTCCCGTATTCAGAATTGAAATTAATTAATATTTATTGATATTACGTTCTAAACGTTATGAAATTATGTTATTTACCTTATATACTATTAACAGTTTCACTGTAAATCAATTTAAGGCAGATTTGTTCGGGAATGTCGCTACAAATAACTCAAATCAACTGATGTGCATTCGTAGGTGGCATGAAGCATACTAACGTCGGTGTGGAGTATACACCTCAACTCGGTGGAACATAATGTTTGTTCTGGTCGCCGCATCTAGTACGTAGTACATATAGATCGCTGATTGTGACCTAATTTTTCAAGCAATATTGATTCTGTTTTCGCAAAAGAGTTTCTTTTGCGTATTATATCGAATAAAATATTTACGTACGCCGATGACACAGCTCTAATATTTCATGGAGATACTTGGGAGGAAGTACAACGCTGCACTGAAATTGGGCTACATAAAGTCAGCCTCTGGCTAGATGCAAATCTTCTCACTCTAAACTTAGGGAAGACTACATACCTTAAATTTTCCTTTGCCAAAACTAAGCAACCAGAGGTTACCATTAAAGCACATGCATGCAACCTTTCGACCAATAACCCACACTGCTCATGTCCAGCCATTAATCACTCCCCCACAGTTAAGTATCTGGGAGTTCTCTTGGACGAAAAACTCAGCTGGCGACCTCACATAATTCTTCTCACAACGCGCGTCAGAAAGTTAATTTGGGCATTTAAAAGGCTAAGACATGTAGCGGATTATGATCTCCTTCGCAAAGTGTATTTTGCGCTAGCACAATCAATATTAGGTTATTGTATTGTAGTCTGGGGAGGAGCTTGTAAATCTGTAATGATTCTAGTGGAAAGGGCCCAAAGGTCATTGCTTAAAGTCATGATATTTGGACCTTACCGGTTTCCTACGATAAGCCTTTATGAAAAGTGTCAAGTCTTAACAGTAAGACAACTATATTTCTTCCATCTTACAAGTAAGCAACATCTTATTACTCCGTATAAAAAAGAAATTACTAGGAAACGCACCATAACAAATGTTTGCCTAGCTATTAAATTTAAAACAGCATCTGCAAGACGACAACAGATATTTTTAGCTCCGTACATTTATAATAAAATAAATAAAATCCTGAACATTAATCCACTCACGAGTAACGAGTCTAAAACAAAAATAAAAACATGGTTACAATCATTGGACTACGCTCAAACTGAAAGATTATTGCAAAGCCTATGTTAAACACATACTCAACACACACATGCACACACACGCACACACACACACACATACACACACCCACACAGACTAACGCACATACCTACTTTTATAATGTAATTTCTATTATTTTCTAAGTTTTATAGCATAAACTAACAAAAATGGGAGAAGACACTGACTCCTGTAACACAGGTTTTTACCTAGCTCAGGAGTCAGGGCTTCAATTATTCTTTGTAAAAACTTGCTTATGCCAATAAAATATTATTATATTATTATTAATGTACAAAATTAAACACAGGAAACTACCCTATTAAACATAATTTTTTATAAGTCGACATAGCTTTTATTGTGGGTTTAGCATGTTAACAATTACGCAATAAGGCAGGCATAAAAAGTCTTTCATGTAACTATAGGTATGGACGTCAGTGTTTCTTGCTTTTTTTCGACCTTTTTATATCAGAGACGGGTGAACGAGCAAGTAAGTAATCAGATTGGAAGTAATTTCCACTCTACATAAATTTCATAACATTAGAAGAAACACAGATGGGTTGCCAACCTCACCAACCTAGTCGATTTACTGCAGAACAATGGTACCGTTATAACCCTATCTGCATGGGCGTTAATACATAACAGAAGAGCTGAGTTTCACATTGCATTATGCCGATGCAATAGAAAAGTTACGACGTTCCATCAAACATTAAATATTAAGTGATTCCTAACGTACAGGGCAGATTAGATTAGATTAGATTAGATTGGGCTCTCATGTGGTTCATAACTAAAAAATAACTTGTTAAAAATATGTTTTTATATTTATAAAATAATTTATTTTCATTATTTAATTAATTTGTTTTTATTTTTATAAAATGTTTTGTCAAAATCACTATAAAAATCGAACTGACCCAGGCATGCTGTTCAGAAAACTGTCTACAGCGTAGCTTTTGCTTTGCTTTTTTTGTGCCTCGATAGGCAGACGAGCAGACGGGTCACCTGATGGTAAAAGTAGTCACCGCCGCCCATAGACTTCTGCAATACCAGGGCACAGCAAAGCCGCTGCCTACCGTTATATATAGATTGACATTTATGGATCGTACCGATCGATGGGTACGATCTCGCCGGTGAGATCGTGATTACGCTGTTACTTATTCTATAATCAAAATATCTTATCATTCTGCAGTGTCCACATTTAAACGATCTTGAAGTCTACTGAAACACGCAAATCAAAGTTAATCAATCTTAGTTATGAAAAGAACCAAGCTCAAGAATGTCTCCTAGACCATGCGTGTATTAAAATTTTAACTCCAGCTAGACCGATAGAAGTGACTTGATAATGTATCCACTAAAAACTATTACAAGTTCTAATTGAAAGAAGATACTCAGAGAAAAGAAGAAGAAAAGTGGTGAGGGGACCAAAGGTAACGTGAAATGCGAGTTTCAAATGTTTATGTTTCAGCCTTTTATACACCCAAGGCCGCAGTTTAGGCATCAATATTTTATTAGCTGAGTCAATAGACTGCTCCACTTTCAAGGTTCCATATTTTTGTACTGCGATAAAGTACAACAAAACGACACACCAAGTCAACGTCAATTGCGGAAATTTTGCCTGGCATCGCTATTGAGGAGAATTATATGACTGCCATAATCTACTGGAGTAGACATTTAAGTATCAATAGATTGGTTATATTCTAGAAAGGTTCCATCGTTTTTAATAAAGGTTTATGTGGAATATAATACTGCAAAGTACTTTTTTGCGTACTAGTTTTTTAACCGACTTCAAAAAAAGGTGGAGGTTCTCAATTCGCCGGAATCTTTTTTTTTGTATGTTCCCCAATTACTCGAAGACGCCTGGACCTATTCGAGAAATTCTTTTTTTCGTTTAAAATGGTATACTTCCCAGGTGGTCCCATTGGCACCAAGTCAGGATCTGATGATTGGATCTCAGAAAAATCGAGGGCAACCCTTAATTTTTTTAGGGACGCATAATTTGTTTTTTATTTTTATTGTAAGTCAGTGTACTTTTTATGAATTAAAAACCTTTTTTTTCAATTACATGATATAATATACACATATGACACAGATCAACGTAAGGTTGTTTAACATAACCAAAACCCAAGTGCGAAGAAAAGGCAAAAACTAAGAACGAATAGCAAAATTTTTATATTTGCATTGCACGTAATATAATATATTCAAAAATAACCTAATGTAATATACAAAACACGTCGAATGTTTAAAACCCTCCACAGGGGGATCTTTTCCATTTAACCCTCACGGTGTGTTTGGATTTTCTCTTTGTGATCACTGCAAAGTTACAATTTTTGCGCTCACTCAACCTTGAGCGCGACGGGGTAGGGGGTATTAGCGGGGGAGAAATTAGATTTAACCCCGACACCGTTGCTCGAGAGGTTTTACCTACACATCTATTTCTCTTTACTCTTCCCCACCAGTTTATTCATTTGTTTATTCCTTTAGCCGAGAAGAATGTGGCTTATATATCTTAATTTCACACAAGGCTTGTATACTTTAAGGAGTTTATTTGTCTTTAATTTCTTATTTTGTAATTATATTTTATAAACATTTAGAGGGTTTATAAACAAAATACGGAACAAGTCCTTAAAATTATGTTAACAACAATATTATCCATGATCCATTATCTATGAATATTCTAAATTATATTAAATAAGGGCTCTTTGACGTCAAAGCCAGAAAACAATAATGCAATTTATTTATCATTATAAAATCTAGAGATTAAACATTCTAACATTTAGAAACAATTAAATTTAATGAAAGACAAACTATTTAAACTATAAAATTATGGTTTAGAAAATAACCATGCTCCACTGGAGCACGAGCCCCGTGCATCCCGTGTTTATAGCCTGCCCTTTGTTATCTAAAAGGGTTAACATAACATTACAACACTTAGCACTAGACTATTCAACCCCTGGTGCGATTTTTTAAGCCGCTCGAAATAGTCGCTTTAAATAGTCGCTCTGATTATTTATTATTGTATCGGAGATTCAAACTAGATATATTTGAAAAGTTATTTATTAAATAAAATGTTTTAATGTAGGATTGTTCTTAGCTACATATGTTACTAGCATACACTATTTTACCCCCTTAGGGGTGGTATTTCCAAAACCCCTTCCTTAGTGGATACCTACGTCATAAAATGTACCTACTGTCAAATTTCAAGTCTCTAACCCTTTTTTTTTGTTGTTGTCGCGGGGAAAGCATTTTATTACTACCGCCCGCTTCGGGGGGAAGCGGAATAAGAATAAAACGGTTATGCTGGACTAGCCGGTCTTACGACCCAGCATCCCCCTCGCCCGGACGATGGCTATCCGGGCAGCCGCTGGGCCGAGTCCCTACCCCCTATGTACACCCCACCCGACACTACCAGCTAAAACCCCGCGGTGGCCTTCATCGGCGCTTACGGAGCGATCCCGGGGTATTCTAAGGAGTGCTAGAATTGCTGCCGGAACCGCCCCTGCGCGGTGCTGCGTAGCAGCCCATCTCCATGGGAGGGCTTAGGAGCCCCCGCGCACCGAACAACGACAGCGAACGAGGCCTTACCACACGCGCTGCCGTCCATCTCGGGGTCGCACGATGCTCCAAGTCTCTAACCCTAGCCGTTTTGGCTGCGCGTTGATCGATCAGTCAGTCAGTTTCTTCTTTTATACATACAGATTGGCAACTAGCAAGCTCACTACTCTTAATAATTTCTGACAGCGACAATATTTTTTTAAATCTAGGGGACTCAGAATCTTCCTTGCCATTTGTTTTTATAATTTTTTTTTTCTCTATTTAAGGGCTTTTTCACTTAGTGAATATGTCGCCCTGGCTTATTATAATTACAATTAACGTTTTTCTTTATTTTTTGCTTCTAAAATTGGTATGACAACTAGTGTAATATTTATTGCAAAACTTTTGTTTGGTTTGCTTGCATATAAAGTTTGATTATTTTTGCTTTGGATGTCTAGCTCTACGGGTCTATACCGCCCAAACAATCGGCACTGTAACTTCTTTAAACCAAATGAACAATGGCACGCATTATTTTGACAGCGGGCAATGAAGCTCGGCGGGTCTTTGGAAATACATAACTAGAGTATAAGTTCTAGTTATTGAATATTGGTATATGAGTAGTTCAGTTCAGTTCGCGCAAGGACGGGGGGCGGATATGTTTTAACAACTGACGTTTATTTTATGTTTCAAGCTGCACTAAATACTAATACTGTCCAAGTATAATATGGACCAACATGAGAAGTTGTGTCGCTACTATGGAAAGTATTATACTTCATCTATGGACATTATGGACTATATAGGCTTCAAAACTCACGAAAAGTAGAAGCAAAACGCTGAGCTCATTCCGCCCCACAATGTGATAGATAAGCTTGTAACCACATCGGGTGTAAATGCCAATCCCGGGCCAATCACGTGCTATTTTCGTATCGAAATCTTAAACGCAAATTGTGTTTGCTTGACGTGAGATGTGAACTCCGGACCTCACCGGTTTTACAACCTCAATATATTAAACTAATGCGACAATAATATTCCTATTTAAATAATCTTTCTAAATTTGTAACAGAGCCTATAACAAGACTTGGCAATATATCTTCCAATTTATTTATACACAAAGTCTTAACTTATGTTAATAAGCCGCTGATATGAATTGTGTAAGCCTTTGTAATTAAGTCAGGGTGAATTGTAGGAAAATGTGCAAGGAAAGTGCGAGTGCCAAATAACAGAGCTTATCACCTTGTAAGACTTGTCTAAGTCAACAGAAGGGATTAGGCACTTATTTCATTTCACGGGTCAGTGAACACAATCCGGGACCAAGACAAGCGATTAGTTAACGTGTCTTTACGAAGGTTAAACCGTCTGATGGGTACTTGCACTTAAACGAAGTTGAATACAAAAGATTACAACGTCGTTTAGCTCGTTGTAGCGTGTTTAAGTTGATTTCAGCGTTATATGATAAACAAGAGTATTAGGTGTACTAGACAAGGAACTATTAAATCTGACATCCTTAATCTAAAAAAATTTAATAATCTGACAGATCTTCATGTCACTTTTATTATTATCTATGTACTATATTTTGACGTGTCAGACTCATGAACACATACACCCAAACATTATATACCAAACCACATGGTAACAAAGAAAGACTTCTTGCATATTTAATTCCTAAAGGAATTGGTAATTTCAAGTGGCAAATAATGTATTTTATGTAAATTTATTTTAGTGTTCATGCTCTTAAAGATTAATGAAACATGTATTTTTTTATTAAAGTTTTAAGAGGGGAAGGTGATAAGGAAAAGTTAACAAAGACGAAGCCGCGAGCAAAAATTAATACATAATTTTTGTTGAATATTCGTAAAACAAAAACAGATCAACAAATATAACTTCATCCTTAATGCTAGATCTTTCAACTGAAATCAACAATCGTAAGATTCTCAGTAATGGTTTTTTATGAACAAAAAGATTTAATACGAGTATGTTTTACTCAAAATATATTTAAACCATCGCTAGCCGATCCAATTTATAAGATAAAGGTATCGGCTTACCGGAATTGACTTATCATAATTCTTCATAGGATGTCATTATCTTGAAGTCTTTGTATCGCGAGATGGACGTACTTAAGCTTTTGATTGAATGGATTTCATTTCCGTAAATTTGCTTCACAATGTATATAAATAAAAACTAAAAATAGAAAAACGTGATTACAAAATATTTGAATGTTTTAAATAATAATAATACTAGCCCTGTATTAAACATTGTCCCACTGCTGGGCATGGGCCTCCTCTACTAATGAGAGGGGTTAGTCCACCACGCAGGCCTAATGCGGATTGGCAGACTTCTCATACCTTCGAAAAATTCTCAGATATGCAGGTTTCCTCACGATGTTTTCCTTCACCGTTAAAGCAAGCGATAATTAACATTTTAATACACACATAACTTCAGAAAAGTCAGAGGTGTATGCCACTTGGGTTTCGAACCTACGACTTTCGTCTTGACAGTCCGTACCGCAACCAACTAGGCTATCGCTGCTATAGGCTATCGCTGCTATGAATGTTTTACTGATATACAATTGTTTTTGTTGTTACGAATTTGTAATGTAAAACAGATCTAAAAGACAATAATGCATGTCTACACTAGAGTGGAAAAGTAGTTAAAATCGAAGCTTACCTAAGAAATTAAACCAGAACTATCCTTAATATAATGTTGATAACCAATTTTTTTTTTAGTGCCTTGATAGGCAGACGAGCTGACGAGGCACCTGATGGTAAGTAGTCACCACCGCCCATAGACTTCTGCAATGCCAGAGCACAGCAGAGCCGCTGCCTACCGTTAAATTAATACTATAAATGCGAATGTTTGGATGAATGCATGGGTAGATGGATGGATGGGTGTTTGTTACTCAATCACGCTACAACGGCTGAACGGATCTGGTTGAAATTTGGCACAGAGATAGATTATAGTCTGTAATAGCACATAGGCTTTTTATCCCTAAAAAATGTATAGTTCCCGTGCGATAGTTTAGTTTTTCACTAAGCAAGGGATAGACATGATTTTTTGAAAAGTGGCATTTAGGGATCAGAAAATGACATAGGCTACTTTTTATCTCGGAAAAATGCACGCTTCCTACGGGATAGCAAAATGTAGAAAGACGTAATAGCTTAACAAACTAGCGGACCGTGCAGACGTCGTCCTGCCCGGAAAAGTAGCGCCACACCGACAGCAGCGCCTCTTACCAGGTCCAATTATGAATCTAAACCATCCAGGGCGCCACCCAAACGCATACAAAAAAAACATTCAAATCGGTCCAGCCGTTTAAGAGGAATTCAGTGACATACACACGTACAGTAGAATTAAATATATAAAGAAGATAGGCATACTTAATTTAAAAATCTGAGAAACTCCTGGTAACATATATTTACCTCGATATTTTAGCATAAAATCACGGAATATCAATTTACTTCCATCTGTTGTTTGGCTATCTGTAATGTATGTGCAGACGTTAACGTTGATGTGGGTTCGACACGTCTCTACCAACAAAACTGTATTAAGTACACTATTCAATACATACTATTAAAAACGTAGGTTTTTACCTTTGTGAATGTCATCAAAACACACTCATGTCACTTATTTTCATAGGTTTAGTTAATAGTACTCACCGTAATTTACTAAAAGCTGGCGGACGGATTATTTGTTACTCCTATAAAAAAAGGTGATCATAAATAGAGCCGATCACCGAGAACAAAATAAATGTGCATTAAAAAATAAATATATAGGTATAATGTCTTGCTAGACACAGAATGCACTCTCCTTACAGATGACGTCAGTTGTAAATATGCCATACAAAACCCATACTAGCTAGATCGCTATGCATGAAAGAGATACAATATCCCTTCGTAAACCGATCAAAAACTTCAAATAGTTAAATATCGATTTATTTGTCGAATATTTTTTCTTCAATTTTTGGATTACATTTAATTGTATTTCACTAAACCTTTTTTTTAACTAGCAACTCGGCCCGGATTCACACGGGTGCATTTTAGATTTAATAAATTGCAAACTGCTTAGTAGGAAGAAAATATTTTCATTGATAAATTAAAAAATACAATATTTATTAGATTTTTCTAAGAATTATAATTCTTTACTACATTATTTTGATATATGTTTATAGCTTAGCCTACGTAAGCAATGAAAGTAAATTTTTGACAACTTGGTTCAGAAATATCCTTATTATTTATATTGTAAATCTAAATTTGAGTTCGTTGTGTATTGGACGAATTATGCACATAAACCTTTCCGAAATAATTATGATGAAAACCGTTGCAAAATCCGTTGCGTCGTTTAGGAGTTAGCGGATAAACAGACATAGACACGGAGGGTGACTTCCTTTTATACTATGTATATACAAATAGTAAGGTGCCTCAAAATAAACGAATATAACGAAAAATGTATCTATCATTTGTGAAATCTGATGTTTGTGTGACAGATAAATATTTGTTTCGGGTCTGGGTGTTCTGGGACCGTAGTCCCTCGTAGCCACAATACAAGTTTGACCTAGTGTGGGATCAGAGGGGTTACTCTTGACACTCGATTACAATTTAAAATTGGGATTGGGTTCTAAAACTGTACAGTTGGCACTCTTGAACGCAACACCAGCGCACGATTTAACTGAACACAGCGGAATTTTTAGTAACTAAATGAAATAGAGTATTTACGATCGCTAGTTCGTAAATATACTATTTCATTTATTTGAGTGAGTTACGAATTCCAATATCTTCTAAATTGAAATTGAAACTGTATCGAGTTCGAGATTGGAATTGATTTCAAGAGTAGGCCTACAGGACTATGTGTGTGACTGTTGGGTATATTATTTTTTTGGGACACCCCAATGACATAGGTATAGAAAAATCAAACAAATCCGGTAGCCATAGGCTATTACATACTTTTCAAACAAAATTTTACAAACAAATTATAATTTTAATTATACAGGGTGTCCCTGGAAGTATGGATCAAATCGAATAGGGGCATGGGCAAGGTCATTTCCAAATTTTTAACCCTAAAAATGTTGGTGCAATTTTTTACGGTTCAAAAGTTATGACCAATTTTTGTATTTTTCGCAATGCTCAAAGAAAAACATCATAAAAAATAAACTATCAGAGCTAACAATGTAATTTTTTTTAGAACGTTGTTCGAGAGTGGGCCTTCCTTACGGAATACTTTTGCGCAGCTAGAAAACATGTGTTCAATAAGAAAAAATATTTACTGCATGTTTCGGTCTGGCATAAATTTAACTAAATTTTCGAGCGATTTTCATGGGAAATAGTTACACTAGCGAAAGATGACTACGTATTGAGAAACTTGTCCAAGCCATAGAGATTATTTGGAGGTACGAATCACTGGGATATTCTTATTTGTTTGAAAATTACAGAATTTTATTTACAAGGACGTCGTATTTTTAAATTGCTCATAACTTTTGAATCATAGAAAATTGCACCAACATTCTTAGGGTTAAACATTTGGAAATGACCTTGCCCATGCACCACTCGATTTGATCCATACTTCCAGGGACACCCTGTATATACATATATGGTAATGTATAAACTGCAGATATAGTCCATTAATAATTTATTGGACTGACTAAGTGTGTTTACTACCATTTACAAGTAGTATACTAACGGCAACAAGATAAATATTACACATAAAAGCTAATTTACAGTCGGGTTCCTACAGATAATTCCGACATTAGTTGCTAGATATTGCATGAAACTCATAATCCTAAATCACAATAGAGCTCCATCATATTTCAGTCTAGTAAAACCACAGCATTCATTAAATCTTGGGTTTATGTACGGCACAGCGGTATTGTGTTTTAAATACTTATTTCGATTTATCGTGTGAGCGAAAAGATGTCATTTGAATAATTCAGATAAAATGTATGCTTACGATTGCTTATTGAATATTCAATAATAATACTCCTCCTCTACTAATGAGAGGGGTAAGGCCTTAGTCCACTACGCTGGACTGTAACAATATCCAATGTTTGAGTAAATGTTTAGTCACAATGCCAGTATGGTGTTAACATAAGCTAAGTCGTAATAATTACATTCAATTTGTTAGTGTTTGCAAATGATGTTGCTCCCTTGTCGCTTCTTCTAACGAATATTTTAGAGAGCCCATTTTCCTGAGTTCGTGAGTCACCACCTGCCTATTTTATCTGTGTTATTAACATTGGTCAGGCAGGTGCCATAGTTCTCCCCATAGACCCAATTACCCAATCCACTAACACCTCACCTCAATAGACCAGTATATATTTTATCCATCCATACAATAGTCCTACACCAACCTGGGCTTGTCCTTGGGTAGTGTATACTCGGATAACCGTCGCCTTGTGTCACATCACAATATTAGAGTAAAATTGTCTAACGGTCCTCTACGTTTTGGCTTTGGCCCCATGTAAGCCTTCCAAAGGTCCGGGACTCCATAGTCCCATGAATATAGGAAAATATTGAGATTTGCTTGTGTAGGGTACCTGAGACATGTATACCGAATTAGATAGTACTACCATACAAGTAAAATAAATAACACCCAACAGTCACACACATAGCCCCAACCCCACACTAAGATACAAGTCTTGTGTTGTGGGTATCAGGGACTACGAGAGACTTTCGGTCTCACAACACCCAGACTCCGGACACAAATACCTGTCTGTCATACAAACATTTGTCCTGGTGTGGGAATCGAACCCACGGCCTCTCGTTTTACAGCCGGCTACTCGCCAACTGCGCCACGGAGGCTGTCAAATGCTGAAATATGTTTGTTGATTCTATTGAGTCGTGCTCAGGAGCGAGCTAGTTTAGATCCAGTTACTTCAGGCATTTTGCATAGACATTTTAATATAAGCGGACGCAAGAGCAGAATCTTTTAAATAATAATAATTATAGCCCTGTATTAAACATTGACCCGCTGGTGGGCACGGGGCACGAGTCTCCTCTACTGATGAGATGGGTGGTAAATAATACCATTATTAAAATAATAACATTTATTCTATTTAGATACTTACTCCGAAAACGATTTCAATACTGAATACCATTTAATCTGTATATATAAAAGAAGAAACTGACTGACTGACTGACTGATCGATCAACGCACAGCCAAAACGGCTGGGGTTAGAGACTTGAAATTTTGACAGTAGGTACCTTTTATGACATAGGCATCCACTAAGGAAGGGTTTTTGGAAATACCACCCCTAAGGGGGTAAAATAGGGGATGATAGTTTGTATGAAAATCCGTCATTTTTGAAGTTAAGTTTATGAAAATTAGTATTTGGCCTTTTAGTCAAAAATAAAAAAGACATATTTCAGGATTTTTGGAAATTCCTCCCCAAAGGGGGTAAAATAGGGGAAGAAAGTTTGTATGAAAATCTGTCATTTTTGCAGTTAAACGCATGAAATATGGTATTTGGCCTTACAGTTAAAAAATAAAAACACATATTTCAGGGTTTTTGGAAATTCCACCCCTAAGGGGGTTAAATAGAGTAAGAAAGTTTGTATGAAAATCCTTCATTTTTTAAGTTAAATGCATGAAAATTTGTATTTTGTAGTGTATACTTTTTGTCTCAAACATGACCTCCACGCGGGCGGAGCCGCGAGCAACAGCTAGTTATATTATATTCGAAATAATGAAATGATTTTCTCTTTTGATCATTTCGTATATAAAAGAGAATTGGCATTATATAATTATCATTTAAAATTGCCTTCCGGCTTACAAGGTTAAAAATACTTGGAATGTCTAGAGAAGCAAGCAGTGTTCAGTATTTCCATCTGTTCTCGTAGCCGTTATTATCATTCCAGCTAAGATTTCATCCGTTCCATTCGTGATTCAAAGAAAAAACCTTTGTTACAGACAATTAACTGCAGCGACGAGGAATTAATTCCTTTTTAGAGCAGAGTACTGTTCGAAGCAAGAATTTTGCTTTTTGAAAATATAAACGAGATTAAATTTTATTGTTGAACGACTTCAAAGGAATTGTTCGACTCTATCCTTCTGTTACTTTTATAGCTAATCTCAGTTAATAAATAATTATAGTTTGTCGTTGGGGTCACGCTGTAATCAGTTTATATTTACAGCATGAATGACCCGATTCGATCAGGACTATTATTGCTTTTTGTACGATGAGTGAAATTTTCGAAGGCCTTCCTTCCTTCTTCCTTCTTCCTAATTCTAATTATTTTCCTGTAATATCACAAATGCAACCCTATTCATCAACTATTAAGGGTATCAGAGCTCGAGATCATTATTATGAATTACCAGGAAGTTAATACAAATATATTTGCGTAATCTAATTACTTGGTAGTTAATATTTATTTACATTCTGATCGTCCTTACAAACAATCGCACCTTTAATAACAACAAAATTGTTTAATTTATATGACTTTATTTATCAATACCGAATCCAACGAATAATCTCTATCGAAAAAGTGATTAACCACACCATTTACTCTTTCAACAAACAAGGCATCATCGTATTGGTACCTGTTCTCGCATGGATTATCATAGTTCCCTTGATATATCATTTCAATCATTTTAACCGCCTCTTCGTTAGAAGCTGTAATAATCATCATAGCCACCAAAGCTTCGATTAAACCTAAAACTGAATATGCTTTTAAATGTTTCTTAAAAATATCCCTCGGAAATATCCTATTTACATCTAGGTCGCACTGTCTCAACACAGCTGATAACGTCCCATAATATATTTCTAATATTTGGTCATAGTAATTAGCAAGGAATTCTTTATCGGTCGACATGTATAGAAAGTAGGATATATCAGTGACCGGCGAAGCGTATCTTGATAATTGATAATCTATTAATACGACATCAATGGGTCTGCCTCCCTGAAAATAATGTTAATGAATTAATACATATTGAATAGGACTAAAGGAACTAAATAAACTAAACAAATAAGACCCACCTTGTATTTGTATAAAATATTGTTATTCCAGCAATCTGCGTGACAAAAACTACTGTAGCGTGAAACTGGCAACGTACATTTATTTAGTACTGATAAAATGTCTGAACCAAGTGCTTTTAGTTTCTGCTTAACAACTGGATCAGATACGACGTTCACTGAACTATCATAGTAGAATCCCACTGTCTTTGACACACGTTTCGGATCACAATATTGTACATCTTTTTGGAACAAGTTTCTTATCTCTTTAAATTCTCTTGGATATGCTTCGGCCAAGATAAAAGACAGTGCATGCAATTTTGCCAAGTATTTCATCACAAGCGATGCATGAGCAAAATCTAACTTGTGAAATCTGTCGCGAAACCTAAAGCCGCCTTGTTGCAACTCTAGGAGAACAATAGTTTCCTTATCAACGTCAGTAGAAGCAAAAATGCAGTTTGGAAATTTAATTTTCAGACCTTCAATAATTTTAAAGTCTCGTTGAATTTCCAAAAATTTTGGCACGAGATTACGATAAATCACGTATTCACGCTTGTACGACTCCCTGAAGTAAACTCGAGACTTCTGATCGGGATGCCACTTTATCACGACCGATTGTTTAATTTTTTGTCCTCCGCTATACCCTCGTATCTGCACTTTATATATTCCACCGTAAAAACTGTCAACATCATCAGTTCCGAACTCAACAATATATTCAATATTATTCAGATTAAAGTTATCAGCAATTTTATAAATCAAGTCTATAAACTCTTGCGGGCAACGTGATTTTCTCCGCACTGGCATATTAACGGTTTACCGCTCAAAATACGGGCACTATCTAATAATGTCAATTTGAAATCTCTGTATGCTGCGTTGGGTACTCTTGCATGATTGATTTTATCTGTAGTATTACGTACATTCATCTCTTTATCAACGTTGAGTATATCTGTATCGATAATAAATCATAATCGTAGTACATGATACATGTTCAGAAACTACTCTGAAAGCAAGCTGTTTTATGTAATTTAATTTTAACGGTAACACGTATGTAGCTTATAATACGACGAGGTAGACAGGAGACGTTTTGAACGTTATCAGCGCGGAACAAGTCTCGACTCGACGAATAGGTACGAGTATAAGATAAACTAGTCCGAGCGCACAATACCTTTTGTAATGTCACTCAATGGGTGCCCTGGCAGTGCACAATCGTACGTAATACATGTGTGTGTGTCATTCAACTGGTTTTATGCATTCAATTCCGCTTTGTCCGCTATTGTCGTGGCCGTCCTGACCACTGGGTCTTGGAATATGCAAGATATAGAATCATATTTCTAGGTATATCACTGAAACGACAATTTCAACACATCGAATGAAAGATTGGTTAATTAAAATTGGTTTTAAAACACATCACTTAGTCAATCGGAAGCCACCAAATCATTACTGTGATCTTAATGTTTTAAATATCTTTCCATGGAAGATGATATTTGTTTTAACGATTAACTTGACGTTTTAGAAATATTAATACAACCAAAACAAAAAGCACCAGACAAATGTTGCTTTAAATGCACTTGTCTGTTGTCTGTTTGCTCCGACTGCCTTGGTGGCGCAGTTGTAATTGCGCATGCGTTACGACTGCTGTGCTGAGGTCTCGGGTTCGATCCCCGGGTCGGGTAAAGTGATATTGGGTTTTTCTATCTAGAAATTCCTCTGTATTAGCCCGGAGTCTGGAAAATGTGCCCGGTATGGCGATAGGCTCGCCCGCTATTACATTATGGGACCGAAATTCGGCGAAAAGTGGGTGTACTAGTTACACCTCTGCCTACCCCTTCGGGGATTACAGGCGTGAGTGTATGAGTGTTTGCTCCGACTATTGGGAATACTTGTACATAGTTATACGAATAGTGTTTAACCGCATGTTGCCTAACGGAAAGTGACGTCGTGGTCGGGACCGCTAAAGCTTACTTACATAATATTAATGATAAACACGGAGACTTGATTACAAATGCATGGAATATACATGGGATGTTTGTACAGCGTAACAAAATTTAGGGAGGATACATGTCTAGACGCGCAGGAAATCAGTTTTCCGTGGAGATCGGGGTGGCGCCGGAGCTCATTTTACAAGTGTTTTTAAAACCTCGTAAAAATAATTATTTTTTGTTGTAGACATGCAGGAAGAACATTTATCTACTTTTGTTACAGGAAATTGAAAATATTTCAGAGTTATGTATACTTCTAGAAAACTTTACGCATTCAGATTCTAAAATATTTCCAATTAAAAATTTGTATTATATCGTAGCTGGTGGTAGGATATTCATATCGGCCCGGATAGCAACCACCGTACACAGGGTGTAAAACCCGCCATAGTGGCACACGCAAGTGTGTCGCGTTCCAAGATCAGCCGGATGTACACTATCCGGTTTTTGTCAGGAGTGGGTGGTTTTTGTCAGTTGGGTGTATGATGTTTGGCCATTTTGCTGCCTTCTCAGTACTCTGACACTAGACCCTCGACCGCTTCTTCACCTTCTTGCCCATGGCGTAGTGTGAAGAAGCAGACCGGCATGATTGTGTTGAGTAGCGAGAGATAGATTGTCACTCACTACTCCATACTCTAATTGGACGGCACTGCGCTTACCATCAGGTGCAGTGTGGTCACTTTGCCGTGACAGGATAAAAAAACAGTATCGTATACATAAAGAATAACATAAAATATACGACAGTCAGACAACATGGAACTAAAAATGCAATGCAGCGATGAAACGGGTGTAAGAATATAATAAAACCAAATGCGGGTTTATAAATACTTTAGCCGCAGTATAAATATAACTGTAATATTAATTACAATTTTCTCTCATTAGTAGAGGAGACCCGTGCCAAGTTGTAGGACAATGTATACACCTTATTATTACTATGGTAAAAAGGTTTATTGATGAAAAATATATGACAAAAACCATTACAGTCTTGCCTTCAATCCACCAAAACAAGACTACTTAAATGTTCCCATGTTTTAAAAAAACAAACCATAAGTTCAAAAGTCAAAGAAAAATTACGATCCAAAATAACAGTCTTCTATCGGCTATAAGCCCATTCGTTGAGCGGAACTCAACGTTTTGAAGACTCAAATAGCGGTTTATTAAAGGCAACAAGATCCATATCACGAGTGTTCAATGAAACACAATGCTTTTGCAGGGCTCAAGAATCATATTAAAAGGAAAATAATGAAACTCCCCACATGGACTGGTTCAATATAAATCGCTGAGAAACTATAGAAAAATGGTTATATCGTTTGTAGGTTATTGAATGCCTCTTCATATATTTTTAATCTCATGATTTCTAATTTCATTCACGAAGCAATTAGCTTTTGTAGTTGTTTTGATAGCTTAGATAGCTTATTCAATATAGTTTACATCTAATCATCATCATGTCAGCCGAAGGACGTCCACTGCTGGACATAGCCCTCCCCCAAAGAGTGCCACAATGCCGGTCCTGCGCCACCCGCATCCAGCGGACTCCCACGACCTTTACCAGGTCATCAGTCCAACTTGTGGGGGGGGGGGGGGGGTCTACCCACGCACGCGTTACATCTAATACAATAGTGATTTTTGATAGCATTGTAAAAATAAGTCTTACAATCAGAGTACAATCATAAAGGAAAACTAATGAAAGATTCTTGTATAAACACAGAAATAACACTTTCACGTGATTTAATAATAATAATAAATGACTTACTCAATTAAAATAAACGAAATTAAATATTTGGTATATTATCTTATTTATAGATTGTTTTCCATAATAAATACAACAAAAAACGAAAAATAAACTATAAAAATAGCATCCTTTGTACCATATTGAATGACCCAATTAACTGGACTTCTTTTGTCTTTCATTAAATAAGTTAAGAATAACTCTGAACAAATTGTGCCTATTTATGTTTTCCTGCTATACTAAAACAAATTTAAGGAATTATTAATTTAGAGTTTTATAATTTGTAATGTCTCTGAATTGTGGAATAGTCGCAATGTGTAATGAGAGATAAGAATAAATAGATAGGGGCGACTATGCAATATAATATGATATTATACGAACTTAGTCGCCAAGGAATGTGTTTTACTGTGTTTTTAAGTGAGAATGACGTGCTATATTAGGATTTTATTTTTTAGAAAATGTATAATATTTAACGAACCTATGTGTATCCATGTAAAGAGTCGTATGGCTGTCAGACTGCTTAATACACATAGGGGATTTTACAGTGTAGTAGTTGTCGGATGAAAATTGTTATATTTTAGAGAGTTTAGATTCAGTATATTTTGATTTTTATTTTTGGTGAACACCTTCAGTCGATTTTTTTTAGAGTTCGCATTTCATTTAATAAAGGCATGTGAATTCAATTAGGTGTTTACAATTCTCTGAAGTAATATCAGAGGGAGCAGAGGGGGGTGTTCCCCCCCCCTAATAAAAAAAAAAAGAAAAAAAAAATGTGTAATGAGGGAGTAAGGTCTAAGGTTTGGTTCCTAACTTTGGTAACTCGTTTTCTAGGTTTTCCATATCAAAACGTGAGTTACATACTATATAACCAATATTAAGGTAAATAATTGTAAACAACAGATCTCGTTATAATACAGAAATATGTACGGTTAACACTGTTTGTTTAATTATATGTTCTCTATTTCCTAATACACATGTTTATAGAAGAAAAAGTATTTGCTATAATTTAAAGAAATTTCTACATATCTAAAAATAAAGGGTATATACAAAAGATACACAAGCAAAAGAAAACCTTTTTTATAGCTATCCCGCAGACTTGAAGAACCTAGTGGTTACCTGAAAATGTCACAGGTCATTTACCGAGGAGTTCAAAGAATGAGACAAAAGAAACTGACAATGTAAAATACAATTTTCTTTAAAGTAAAGGGAATCTACTGTTTATACAAGACAAAGGTAATGTAAGTTATAAGTTATGCCGAGAAGCAATTGTGTTTTACTATTAAGTATTTGAATAGCTGTAACAAATCTCACAACAAAGAAATTTACTTAAAAACTGTCTTATATCGATCACTATGACAAATGCTTTGTTTATATTACGACCAAGGAATTTAAAAATCAGAACAAATTTTTTTACTCACTTACTGTGAATAGTTGTGTGACTTACTTTGCTAACATTATTATCGGTAAAGTAGGTACTCTAAACAGACTCAATGTGGTTTTTTTGACTCTGCTGACGAGTAGACGGGCCTGATGGTAATTAGTATCCGCCGCCCACAGATGACTGCAATGCCAGGGCACAGCAAAGCCAATGCCATACCTACCGAATGACAGTACTTTCTCATTTCTATGAGTTCTGACAGACTTTCGATGGCGGCATCATGCGAAAACACTAGCTTTAGTGATAGAACGGCAATCTTTTGATTACCTTCTCTAAAATCTGTGCATTTCTTTTGTAAATTAAATAAATATATGGAACACCTTATCGTTGATAGCGCCGCGTCATTAACGCACTGGCAGCCTTAGTATTAGGCGGCTCGCTCATATCACCTAATGCAAGAATATGATATTTCCCGTAAGTTCTAGGCATACAAAGTATGGTGTAATATATAATATAATAGAGTAATAATTATTCCAATAAACCTAGAAACCAATCTAGTTATGCAATTCAAGATAAAACTTTAGTTTTAAAATATTTAAAACCCTAAGGATAGCAAGCAGATCGAACGCTTAAATATTTTCTAAAACATTCAACGAAATAGAAATAATTTTAGAACGGAACCGAGGGTTTTAGCTGACGCGCTCCGCAATGCCGTTTAGGCATCTGAAATGCAATAGTGGCTTATTTTGTATTCAAAGCTTTTGAAAACCTTTTAAAGTTACTAGGTAATTCTTAAACATTCTTTTTTTGAGCTTTATAATTTCTTTTTTAAGTGTATTTACTTTTTCGCTTTTGTAGTTTCTCGAATCTCTACACAGATACTTTTGGTAGAATATTCATTACATATTCAACATTTTAATTATTGTGTTACTATGACACCCCTTTTACTGATGAGAACAGACCATATTTTAAATCCTTAAATATAATAGTTTTTTATATGGAATTATATCGCATACAAAACCTAATAATTATTGCAAAGTGTATTACTCAAATTAGAAGTAAACAGCAGTATTCAATACTTTTAACTATTTTGGGTGTGTTTCAGTATTATGTATCTAACCTAGAATAAAGAGTATAAATAAATATAAGAAGCATTTTATGGCGTCATAAAAAGAAAATTTATATCTAACGCAAGCCTGTATCCCCAAAGGGGTAAGCAGAATTGCACTTTATAAATTCATGGTTCGCCAAGCTTATGTCTGTCCTATGATATGTTAGGTGCCGACCCTATCGCAATAACGTGCACAAATTCCTTACTCAGGAAATTTATGAGTAACTAGATGCTGCCTGCAGCCCCAGTGGATGTTATTTTTAGAAGAAAAGGTATACAATCCATGGAGGCACCTTAAGCTATTACACCTTTCTATGTTTCGCTATCCCATAGGAAGCATGCATTTTTCCGGGATAAAAGCCTATGTCATTTTCTGATCCCTAAACTGCAACTATGCAAGAAGTCATGTCGATCCTTATTCCATGAAAAACTAAATCCCACGGGAACTGTACATTTTTCCGGGATAAAAAGTAGCCTATCTGTGCCGAATTTCAACCAGATCCATCCAGCCGTTGTAGCGTTATTGAGTAATAAATATCCATCAATCCAAACATTCGCATTTATAATATTAGTAGGATTATATTAATATTATTTTTACGTAATAAATGCACAGGCGGACTTAATGTATAATGCTTTCTCTAACAGTCAACCTTAATTAAAGAAACTGAAAACTCAAACACAAATTGTCACGGCCTGACCTAGGATTTAAGCCCAGGACATCACTGGTTTCACAGCCTATGCACCAAAAGACCATTGTGGCAATATAAGAAAATTTACCTATATAAATAATATTTACCCATTCGATATGTTCCATACACTAAATCCATACTTGCTCTACAAATATTTGTGGTGATACCGAATTTTAATAACGGGATATCCCGCAGTAACCCCGGTTAGATTTGCTCCGTGAGTTGTGTTGTTGTGTTAGGGGTGCATTAGGCCGCCTCGGTAAGGGGGTTCGTATCGATTGGCGCACCTCCCGCCCCGCGCTCCCCGCCACTACACAATATTACTGTGCACTCCGAAACCCACTCTTTCGTTACATTTGCAAAGCACACTTGTCGACCGAGAGTATTTTAAAATATTTGATTTGGAAAACTGTGAGAACATTATTTACACAGGAAAGGATTTTCTCCTCTCACTCGCCTGCCATTCGATGGCGTGTCTGAGCACTTGCGATACAAACTTGTTGTTCAATTTATTAGTCCTGGTTTATAGAGTGTTATTTGTAAAATACGGCTTGATCTTAGCAAGTTGTTATGGTATTTTGTTATTCACCTTCTTGCCCGTGGCGTAGTGTGAAGAAGCAGGCCGGCATTGTGTTGAGTAGAAAGGGGTAGATCGTCTCTCGCTACTCGATACTCTAATTGTACGTATCCATCGCTTACCATCAAGTGCAGTATGGTCACTTTGCCGTGCCAGGATAAAAAAAGAACAATTTCTATATCTATAACAATGTACTACACCTATTCGTGTTATAAGATTGTAATCGACCTATGTCTTTATAGATTCACTGAAAGGACATCTACATTCCCTTAATATTTTCTATTTAAATTTAAACTAATCTATGATACATACTTACTGGCATAGAAACAATGAAAATAACCATTGAAAATAATATATTCCTTTTAGAATCATTCATTTACTTTACTTTCTAACCTAGAATGCTTCCCTTACATCCTTACTTGACCCGTTTTGATACAGGTCAATAATTATTATTATATATAGACTTCGAAACGATGTCATCTGTTATCCGTTTTATTAATATTTATCTATACAACATTATTTTTAGTATACTACAAAGCCGAAAGTAGTTTGTTGAGAGTCAGTAGAACAATCTATTGTACTAATTTTTAACGTGTTATATTGGTATCCCAGGTCGTTCACCTGTACCTACATAATACTTTGTCGGGAAACAAACAGCAGCGCGCGGTGCGTGTATGCCCATGCATCGTTCAAGAAACGGGATAAATTATTTTTGCATGTCACCGCGTAAGTTTTCCTTATTATTATTATGTCATATATTTGTCTGATCTTCTATACCAAAATCTATTTTGGGTGTTTCGACTTTATGGTATACAAAAACTAATCTTGTATAAATAAAAATCAATGTTAGTATGTATGTCCTCTATGGAATCCTAAACTATTCATTCGATTGTAATGAAACTTTGGTGAATTGTTCTTCATATGACCGCTATGGATCCTGGCCTAAAAAAAAATAAGAACTCGCTAGATGGCGCTACAGAACATCAACTTCAATACCGTTGAACCGATCGCAATTATTCAAATTTACTTTACGTGGCAACGCCTGACGGGTGCAGCAAGTGTTCAATAAAACATAATAAAGGTAGCATAATTCAAATTATTATAGAATTCAAATTTAACAACATATTTATGTAGTCTTTGTGTCTCAATTTTAAATATATATTAAATAACCCAATCACGGGACTATAAATAATTAAATAGAAACAGGTAAGTTGAATTAATCAGTGTGAAAAACTGTGTACGAATAGCAGTACAGTGCGAGGTCGCACAATTGCACCTACCCTGCGGCTCCTAATGAATCAAACAACAATACAGTCAATGGGAATTCATTGTCCGGGTCGGACGTTGAGAACAAATAAAGCCAAACAATGGGACTAAGTAAATATGTCTGATGATATTTACATCGAAAGTAATTTAGTAATTCACCTTATTGGTCTCATATTAATTTTGAATTTGTGAAGTCTGCCAACCCGCATTCACCTCTGACTTTTCTAAAGTTATGTGTGTATTCATTGTTAATTATCGCTTGCTTTAACTGTGAAGGAAAACATCGTGAGGAAACCTGCATGCCTGAGAATTATTATAAGAATTTCAAAGGTATGTGAAGTCTACTACCAACCCGCATTAGGCCAGCCTGGTGGACTAAGGCCCTTCTCATTAGTAGAGGAGGCCCGTGTCCAGCAGTGCGACAATGATTAATACTTTAGGGCTAGAGTATTATTATTGGTCTCATGGGACAGTTCGTTCGATAGAAAACTTTTTTTTATTCATCGGTCGAACAATATACATATCTGAAATTGATTAAAAATAAGAGCTTGTCTTTGTCTCGGATATGGTGATGACCAGCCTACTTAAATTATTCTAGAAGATAACTGTATCCGTAAACTCGACACGCAGTCATGCTTTATGACGACTAGCAAAAATGGTTATTTAGTTACAAACGACCGAAATAACATTTTATTTCATACAAAATCTGTCATGTTTGCAGCAGCCTTATATTGTGATGTGTCAGGCCAGAAGTGCGGTTGGTCGTAGATTTCGAACAAAACTCTGCGGGCGGTGACAAAACGCGCAGCAGGTTACAGGCGAACCATTTAGGATGTCAACTCTCATGTCCTCGTGTAGCTTTCACTTTAAATGTATGGTATATGATCCAAACCATTTATTTCGAACCATAATAATTAATATGAGGTTATCAAGTGCATGCAGTGACTGCCTCGGTGGCGCAGTTGTAATTGCGCATGCGTTTACGACTGCTATGCTGAGGTCTCGGGTTCGATCCCCAAGTGATGTTGGGTTTTTCTATCCAAAAATTCCCAGTATTAGCCCGGAGTCTGGAATCTGTGCCTGGTATGGCGATAGGCTCGCCCCCTATCACATCATGGGACCGAAATTTGGCGAAAAGTGGGTGGACTAGTTACACCTCTGCCCACCCCTTCAGGGATTACAGGCGTGAGTGTATATGTATGTATGACATGTGCATATACTGAGGACAATTCCAGACTCCGGGCTGATACTGAGTATTTCGTGATAGAAAACCCAATATCACTTTTACCCGACCTGGGGATCGAACCCGAGGCCTCAGCACAGCAGTCGGACCGCGTACTGCGCCATCGAGACAGTCAACTTACTATATTCTATTACAAATTAAGTTCAATGATCTGATACTAATTGAAACAGAATCAATAACAGTATTAACTTACAAAACACTGAAAAGAAATTACATTTAACGCAACATCAAAGATATTATGACAGACAGCGTCCGTGGCGCAGCGGGCGAGTAGCCGTCTGTGAAACGAGAGGTTCGATTCCCGCACTGAAACAAGTGTATGCGTGACAGACAGTCACTTGTTTCTGGTCTGGGTGTTGTGGGACCGTAGTCCCTCTTAGTTCTTGATACCCGCGATACCTAGTGTGGGTTCAGAGCTATGTGTGTGACTGTTGGGTGTATTTATTTCTTTATAATAATTAGGTATTGGCATGGAGATTAAATAACCTTAGCTTGATCAACAGATTAATACCGAATACGCAAGATCTCTATTCTTTTGAGCCTTGTCACTTGACAAGGACACGTAAACTTCGGTTATTATTTTTTCACTAAATAATAAATCGCCAGAGACCGCAGTTGCTAGCTTCTAGTTTTGTACGCGACTAGTCGACAGCGATTGTATTCTTCAAACAGCTCATTTTCTCAATAAATGTCGAAGTAATAATATGTTTCCTGAAGGTGGCCGGCCAAGAGTCAAAAGGAAAAGGAAAAGAAAAATTGCCATATTATATTAGTTAAATGTTGAAAAGACCGTTGACATATACGATATTCCATTAAACAAGTTTATTCTAAAATGGTGCTTTTTATACTGTTTACTAGTTAATAAAAAGAAAACGAACATTATTGTATAATAATACATCCTTTGTAAGAGAACGCACTAAATAGGGTGTTTTATATTTTCTTTGTTCTTGACAGCTTCAATGGCGCAGTGTGCGTGGAACTGGCTATGGAACGAGAAGCCATATACTCAATCTCCGCACTGAGAATTTTTGTTCTGGATCTAGTTGTAGGTACACCGAAAGTCGCTCGTAGTTCCTGATACAAGATCTTAGTGTGGAACAGGGTCATATATGTATGAGAATTTTGTATTGTGACCGGTTGTTGTTATTAATTTGTGCTTATTCTATATCACAGACGTGCGTGAGTGGCTGGGATTTGCGCAAAAAATATATATTTAAAGAAAGAAAAATATTTATTCAGTACAAAAAGAGACACAACACAAAAAAACCTGATAAATAAAAAAATTGAGGCTACAAAAAGAATTTGCATTACTGAAAGAGTTCTAGTTGAAAAAATGTAAAATAAACTTTGAGATCGTTCAATATATTTATCCTGTCTACGATCATAAGAAATTCCTCTACTTTTAACCATAACTTCCTCATCTATTGCAGTTTGAATAGCTTGAGATAACGATTCATATTGCCTAACAACTAAAATAATACTAATACTTGTGTTGTTTAAGCCTTTCCTAAAACAGTCTATTGCAAATTTTTCATTAATAGGCCTAAGTATATTACGTTTCACTGAATCACCATCAGATTGTGCTAAAGTCAATTCAGTAAATAGATATTCTATGTGTGAGCCAAAAGCTTTAACTGATCTGTTTCCTTGTCTGCAATGAAATAGTTGTTTTTGTAACGCAACAAATGACTTTTTTGGTAATAAATTACTTTTCATGTCGTCTAATAATGCTTCTACATCATCATAATTTCCTTTTAACATAAATTTTGCATTTTTAGTCAGTCTAGTTTTTAATACAAAATTTATCAATAATTGTTTCGAGCTTGCATTTATCATACTGTTATAAAAATCTAAACTATCAATTATCTGTCTTGTTACATTTTCTTCTCCTGTCATAACCGGTAATAATTCTATAGCTGTTTCTAAATCAAAGTATTCTGCCATTTTTAATAATTAATTGTACCGATAAATAAAATAAAAACTGCTCACGTCAAAATTTAACATATGAATTAGCTAATCAAAATATGAACATATCAAATAAAAAAAATCTAGCAAAACTTAATAAAATTAACTAGTCTGTAATATCAATATTCTGTTCTATTAATTTCTACAAAATTACTCATTTTAAGTTTTAAAATTAATATAATAATGTTATGAAAAATACTTAACTAAATGAATTATAATAAAAGTAAGAATAGTAGGAAATATATTAAGAAGTTTATACGCTTAATGAGAAAATATAATATTGATTGTCCAAAAGTAAGAATAAATAGTGAAGTTATAGATACGAGAGTAAAGATGAATAAAGTTAAATGTAGAGAAAATAATGGGAATAAATGTAATTTGCCGACAAACGAGCAAAAAATAAATAATGAAAATAAGGAGTTAAAGATAGATGATAAACGGTCAAATATGAACCTTAGTGATAATAAGAAATATGAAACTTCATTAAACTGTAAGGTAGACAGAACAAGTAGCAATGGAAAAGAAAACAAAGAGTTCAGTAAGACGAAGAACTTTGTTGATATGTGTAAAATGTATAAAAACTATGACGAGCGTTCCGTAGGTATAACTTAGATTAATATTATGTAATAAGACAATTTCTATATTTTATTTTTGTACACAGTTAAAATTTTATATGATTTTTTTGTGTTTCCCATAATTGTGTATTAAGTTTTATAATTTTTATTTTTGTATACTTTATTCTAAAAAAAAATAAGAATGTAATAACATTTTATTTTTTTTCTCAAAGGGGGAAGGTGTAGTGTGTAAGTACATATGTAAGTTATAAGTGTTTGTATTTGATGTTAATAAAGAGTCTTAATCTAACCACAGTCGTATACACTCGTCTCCACCTAGCCCGCCTTTACAGCATTATGCTAGGCAGTAGGTATACTTAGCGGTGGTACGACTAAAGTATGCTTGTATTGAGTTGAAATTCAAAATAAAATCTGTATATATATATAAGTAAAAGTTTTTTAATTCATAAAAAGTACACCGACTTCAATAAAAAAACAAATTATGGGTCACTATAAAATTTAAGGGTTAACCTTGATTTTTCTGAGATCCCATCATCAGATCCTGACTTGGTGCCAATGGGACCACCTGGGAAGTATACCCTTTTAAACAAAAAAATAATTTCTCGAATCGGTCCAGGCGTCTTCGAGTAATCGGGTAACATATATAAAAAAAAAAGATTCCGACGAATTGTTAACCTCCTCCTTTTTTGAAGTCGGTTAAAGAAGAAACTGATTGACTGACATGTCAACGCACAGCCTAATCGGCTGGGGTTAGAGACTTGAAATTTTGACAGTAGGTACCTTTTATGACGTAGGCATCCACTAAGTAAGGGTTTTTGGAAATACCACTCCTAAGGGGTGGGGGCTCCTCCCCTAAAATAGGGGATAAAGGTTTGTATGAAAACTTATATATACTTTATTATTATATTATATATTATGAAAACTTATATTATTATATACTTTTTATCCCAAACAGAACCTCCACGCGGGCGGAGCCGTGAGCAACAGCTAGTTTTATATAACCATTTTAAAAACCAAACCATTTAATATCGTAAGTGCAGACTTCACTAGACAAATTTAACGACTTTGCAGATCGGATTTACTTCTGGAAATTTGTATACCTAAAATAATTTACTACGAAATTTCGAAGCATCTGTAAATACATCAAATGACATATTTAATCATAGATTGCTATAATCTCAAGTATCCTTATAATTAAAGTATTGTCAGATCTCCCTTTGTAAACCCATTTATGGGAACATTCCGTGTAAATTAGCTGGCTAATTAATGCATGGAATTTCATGTTACAGTATCGTAAACAAAATAATTAGAAAGGGTAATTGAGAAAATCCGTATCAAATGATTTGTTACCTAAACAAAATTTACCTATTTGTATAAAAGGAATGTCGTCCCACCAACATTTCTTAATTGATTTGTTATATACACCCTATAAAGTTGACCGGTTTTTATTGCATTTAATCTCTCGATTTATTGAACTTTGGTTCAAATGAATAAATAGATATCGTTTTAAAATACTGGACATACTAGCGATTTAGATTTCATTGTAACAATTTTATTAAGATTTTACGTTGACTACAAAATTATATTGTCAAATAAAATACTACTTTTAATTTATCTAATGTAAATATGTATAGCTTGCTGTCGTTCCATTTATTTAGTCTACAGAACTCATATGTAATTTTTTTTGTGCACACATAGAAGTATCTGTCTAAATGGTCTACCCCTTGAGACAACCCACGATTCGGTAAGCAAATCCAAAGAGAAAATTAATCTAACATATTATGTCAATGTGTTCTTTAGATAAAATGTTTCCGCTAAATTTACATTGTGATCGTCCATCCGTTGGGCGAATAAAAAGTTAAATCTTTGAAGACCCGAAGAAATGTATTATAAGACCCTTTCCACGTCGATAAGTAAATGTTACCCTTGTCCCTACGAGTTATGAACCCTCTGGAAAGGAACAAGAACGCACTCTCTCGGCCTTTCGAAGTTAGTCTGTTGTAGATGGATCGTTGGTGACAGTGATAACAAAGTTGTTACAATATTGAACAACGGCTGTATATTATAAAATACTATTATGGAATATTTTTTATCTATACTTAATTTAGAATATCTAGCGTAATTAAAAAAATATTTATCTATACTTAATTTAGAATATCTAGCGTAATTAAAAAAAAATTTATCTATACTTAATTCTTTAATAATTTAGAATGTCAAGTGTAATAAAAATAACAAATAAAAGTAATTAGAAGAACAACGCGAGATAAGAGAAAATATATTATAATTTCAACCAATACAAACAAAATTAATAAAGGAGACGGAAATGCTTCGGAAAACAGAAATAATATATTCTTAGCTCTAGGTGGAAGAAAAATACCTAGCTACGTATTTTTCGTGGATTTTGGCAATTTGAAATCTGTGGATTTGGTAGAAGTGAGGTTCAGTAGATTATTGTTGAATTCAGTACATATTGAGGTATTTAGGAGACTAGTTGGGGGTAGTTAATAATGACAACCAAAGTGGGAGTAGTAAATGTTTAATATAAAACAGAGTGCCTTCGGCGCTCCGGTGTTCAGTTCAGTTGTTTTGTGAAGGTGACTAAGTGATAGCCAGGATATTCGTGGTTCGTACGCGGGGTAGTAAGTGTATCGATGTTTAAACAGTTCAATGGCTGCGTAGTTCAGCTTGGGGTAATGCTGGTAGATTAATTAAAGAATAAAATAAAGAGAAGCCTTAAGTGAATCCTGACATGCGTGTGTGTTAATATTAAGCACTGAGATGTGTAAAAGTGCCGTGTAAATCAACCAATAAATTATAAACATTGTATTTGTACCTTTTAATTATCCATCTTGCATAGTTTTGTTGATGTTCCTAACAATATATACTTGGGTATAATTGGGTAAGTCCCAGGCAGCCAACTTAGACCAGCTTGGCATCGACTGGCTTCGTCAAGGCGACTGACCCCCAGAAGTAAGGTTACTTAAAGCTTATATTTTAGTGGTAAATTTATGAAGTGTTGATATTTTTTTTTATATAATTTCATTCGTTGTTGTCAAAATGCACTGAACTAATGTATGTCTGCATTCAACTTGCGAAAATACGCATAATTATGCCTAGCTTTCGAGATCGCTCTAATTCATAAAAATGATTTGTATAAATAAGTGACTATCTATAAGCATAGGATATCATAGATAATATAAAATTTACATTTAGGATAGGCTTTGTTACAATTTTTTTAGCAATCTTTGAATTAGCAACTTTAATGGAAACGGCTGCAACTGGAGTTGTCACTTTCAGGTACCAGAACAGATTTAAACATTTTTTTTTTATAGTATAGTCCGACAAACGAGCCAGTGGGTCACCTGATGTTAAGTGATCTCCACCGCCCATGAACATCCACAATACCGAAAGCATCATGTATGCGTTGTCGGCCTTAAAGGACAGGAATAGGGATTAGGGAAAGGAAGGGGGAATCTCGGCCTCCGGTTATCTCACTTACCATACGAAACGCGACTGTAAACTATCACTTTACGTTGGTTTTCTGTGAGACAGTGGTACTACCCCGGTCGAGCCGGCCCATTCATGCTGTAGACAAATATGTCTACTTCACGTCACGTACAACCAATAAACCAAATTGGTTATTTGAAATGTGGACAAATCGATATTAAGATTTACCTCCATTATATAATAATAATACTAGCCCTGTATTAAACATTGTCCCAATTGGCCTAATGAGGGTTGGTAGACTTCACTTACCTTCGAAATTCTTATAAGAATTCTCAGGTATGCAAGTTTCCTCAAGATGTTTTCCTTCACCGTTAAAGCAAGCGATAATTAACATTTAATATATTTAACATTTAGAAAAGTCAGAGGTGTATGCCACTTGGGTTTCGAACATACGACTTTCGTCTTGGTAGTCCGTGCCGCAATCAACTAGGCTATCGCTGCTATTTACCTCCATTAGGTAAATTAAACTTTATAACTTCTTTTTTACAATCGTAAAAACATGTGAATTAAATAATTGGTACTTCGAATAAATCACATAAAATTGAAACACATGCGTGCAATGTTTTGATTTTCTTAAGAGTCAACAAAGATTATTTTAAATTTTCTAAAATGTTAATGGTTAATGATCTCTTATACTACAACTTCCCACTAGATGACGTTAATCAGACTAATTTGTTTTCTTATGTTTACGCGAATGTTATACATTGAAATAAAACTAATTTTTACGGATTCTATCGCGGTTAATTTGAGTTTTTTTATCCCGACGTTTCGAAAGCTTTACAGCCTCACTTTACAGTCGTCACGAAAGTATAGTGCAATGTTTCTACCCTCCATATAATTGTGTTTAATTTTTATTTATTGTAGCCCGATCTACGCAGACGGAGCTCACAGTGTCTTGAGGTCTGACAGCTGGTCTTTTGGCTTCCAATTTCATTAAATGTATAATTGGATCCCAGGCTGGTGCTAGCTTCCAACCATCCCCTCTATTGAAATTTTGATGCTTTTTAATTTCAATAGCCTCGCGTATCATCTTAGGTAGGAATCGGTGTTCTTTGGCAAGGATCTGTGGTTTGTCAAATCGAAGATAATGATTGGAGCCTTCTGTAGAATGTTCAGCAACTGCAGACTTCGTAGAGCGTCGATGTTTGACGTTAACTATGTGTTCTTTAAAAATTTGTTTTATTTCAAGACTAATTTGTATATTGAAATAAAACGAATTTTACGGATTATATCGCGGTTTATTTTACTTTTTGAAACCCGACGTTTCGAAGGCTTTACAGCCTTCGTGGTCACGGGGCAGACTAAGTTGTATGTCGTCACGAAAGTACTTCACCATTAAGGTATTTATCAGTATGGGTCTTTTTTCTATATACAGTGTGGCTTAAAGACTGATCAGGATTACGGATAACTAAGACATCTAAAAATGCAAGAGAATTATTTTGTTCTAACTCCATAGTAAATTGAATTTTATTATTAATGGAGTTAAGGTGGTCTAAACTGACTTATACTGATAAATACCTTAATGGTGAATCTCACCACCATCCAAAACAGTTAGCTACCGTGGGTAAATCTTTGTTTCAGAGAGCACAAGGAATCTGTGATGAGAAACATCTGGCCGCTGAGCTGCAACATGTCAAGCGAGTACTGCATGACAACAAGCTCCAAATTCCTCGCCGTCATCACAGAAACCGAGTGAAACCAGCCACAGTCGAGCGTGTCCCGGTCACTTTACCTTACATCAGAGGCGTCACTGACAAGATTGGCTATGTACTGAAGCGTGCTTCTATTAAAACCTATTATAAGCCGCCCAAGAAGATAAGTCAATTCTTACCACCTGTTAAGTGTCATATACCTCTACAAGAACCGGGCATATATAAAATAGATTGTGACTGTGGACTCTCTTATATTGGTCAAACAAAAAGAAATATAGGGACCCGCGTAAAAGAACACATAGCTGACGTAAAACACCGACGCTCTACGAAGTCTGCAGTTGCTGAACATTCAGAGGAAGGCTCCAAGCATTATCTTCGATTTGACAAGCCACAAATCCTTGCCAAAGAACACCGATTCCTGCCTAGGATGATCCGCGAGGCTATTGAAATTAAAAAACATCCAAATTTCAATAGAGAAGATGGTTGGAAGCTAGCACCAGCCTGGGATCCAATTATACATTTAATTAAATCGGAACCCAAAAGACCAACTGCCAGACCTCAAGACATTGTGAGCTCCTTCTGCGTAGATCGGACTACAACAAATAAAAATTAAATATCAACTATATGGAGGGTAGAAACATTGCACTATACTTTCGTGACGACATACAACTTAGTCTGCCCCGTGACCACGAAGGCTGTAAAGCCTTCGAAACGTCGGGTTTCAAAAAGTAAAATAAACCGCGATATAATCCGTAAAATTCGTTTTATTTCAATGTATAATATTCGCGTAAATATAAGAAACCATTACTAATTTGTATCACAACATTTTTCCCAGGGCTAAAATAACATACATTTTATACATTTAACCCAGAAAAATCCTTTATCCAAATTCCTTTTAAACACTTCTTGTATCAACCACGGTATAAAACTTTTTCAATTTCCATTCAGATGCCAAGTTGACGGCACTTAGCACCGAAATATTCTTCAAAATCTTCCTCAGATTGTAATTCTTTGAGTGACTTTAAACTTTGAACAGACACTTTTGTTAATGTATTGCTTCATTTTTTGACCTAAAAAGTTTGTTTCATTGCGCTCATAAAGCGTTCTGTTGTTTTAGGACTGTATACAAATGATAAAAATTTTGCACGAAATAATAAAATCACGCATTCGGCAAACATTTTTATTTGAAATATCTTTTTTCTTGAATGGTAACATAAATTATTTAATCTAATATCTTTTATCTATTCTTAAAGTAATATATCCCAAAATGGTTTCATTCCCCCATGGAGTTGAACCCCTAAAGTGCACTGAACAGTAAAGTGTCTTTCGATTTCGGACTCGTAAAATTCAGTTATCTCGCTCATACCCGCTAACGGCACGATGAAAGAAAAGAGCTAAAATAATTCAGAGAAAATCTCTTTTCAAATTGTAGTGGTAGTGAGAATACTGGAAGAAATGTTGTAAATTATTATAAATTTAGTTAAAAAACGAAATCTCAAATGAATTGAAGCAATACATTCTAATATACCGTGAGATTTATAACTGCAATAAAGAATCGGTTCAGATTGTCATAGTAATTGATGGAAAATGAATATTTAATTAATTAGATGGGTTCACTTAGAAAGCGAATTTTTTTGCTGAATAAAAAATATTAGGTAAATCCTATATGTTATCTTTTAAAAATTTTTAGAGGTAAGGTAGATAATAGCGACTTATTAAGACAGATAGGGCTATGTGTTCCGGACAAGTACGTGTGGCGACGGCGCCGGCCACAGTTACTAGTGGTGCCGCGGGCGCGTACTAACCTTTTGAAAGAAGCGCCTATAACCCGCGCTCTTCGAACTCTCAATCTAGTAGCAGTTAAAACGGACATATTCCACTGTGCTCTGAGTGAATTCACAAAGATAGCGGCCATGGTCATATGTTATGGCCAAGAAAAATAAATTTTATGGTAGTTGTAGGTTTCTTTTTGTTTTTTTTTTTATGTGTTGGTTATAATTATTTATATGTACTTAGTAAACAATATATTAATAGTCGACACTACTGCATTAGGGTAGATACCCTGTAAAAGTAGTTGTAAGAATGGAAATAAATAAATAAATAAATATTTTTTTTACTGATTTAATACAGGTTTTATTTATTTAATTGTTTATTTCTGTATATTATTGATCACCATACGTATTAAAATACTGCTTGAAATAATTTCATCATCTTACACTAAAACATAGGTAACATTGCTCGTTGGTTTAGTAGATGGCTCTTATGAGCTATGACAGCCATTCTCTTAATTCTTATGAATTCATAAGAGAATGCATGTGTGTTCAATTTGGAATCGTTCGTACTCTGTAGAATCAAAATGAATGAAAAATGTAACTACGACCAAAAGCCCTAATATGTTCCTGAACTATGTCTTCACAAATGTGGATAAAGAAATCAAATATAATCTGTGTAATAAATTCCCTATAACCGCAGTCTCTCATTTCATTGTCAATATCATCAACCTAAAAAGCTTAACCTTTATTTTTTTATAAAAGGCTCTTTTCCCGGCAGCAATACAGGGATTACGAAATTCAATCAGTCATACGCTCAAAGGCTAATACTTTTTTGTATTGCCCAAGGTAGGGCAGACCCTTTATTTACACAAATGCGTGGCGCGCCCTGCTATACAAAGCTGTCGGTTATGGTAATGCATTACTGTTTGGTTCTACAAAAATGAATGTATAACAAACGTTTGCAATCAGCCCTCACGCCTCGGCGTCTATACTATTATTCGCAAATGTAAAATAGTGAGGTGTAAAAAATTGCAAGTCAATGAAGTTATTTGCATAAACCTACTGTTTAAGTATTCTTGCACCCAATATTCGATGCATCAGACTTTTTCCTCGACATGTGACCATACAGACGGTACCTTTGTGTGTAGTTTATTAGTTCATTATTAAATGTCAGTAATTATTTCCAACCAAGTATAATACATTTCACCAATCTTAATTGCAGTATAACTACCACGACAAATCGTTCTTTGTTTCACCTATTGATCGATTCCTTTCTATATAGGTATATATAGTATTTATCGTTGATTAGGTATATATATATATGTACGTAGTTAGTTACCACTGCCTTGTCTATCCCGGCACCAAACAAGAGTGTGCAACTCTAGTGTTCAGTTTGAATGACATTGAAGATGCTGAAATTATTGAATATTATATGACTTATTATCGTATGTTCCGAGACGCTGGACACAGTAGAGTCCCTTGTAGTACTTTGTAATTCAAAGTTCAGAGTAGTGTTGCTACTGTAACGGGGGAGGAAGGGGGTGGCCTCACTGTCAGCGGCGGCATATTTATCTTTTATTTAAACAAGTAAAATTGGTATCTTCTAAATAACTATCCAACAAACACTTTGGCGATCATCCAAAAGAATAGCAACTCGCAGAAACGCGTTTCTGCTCGTCACTAGTTCATTGTTTGTGCTTATGTATGTTAAATGCCAGGGCCATTATCAAAACCACACAATGGGATCACTTTGTACCAAGAAAACATAGGGAGTGTAGATAGATGATGTGCTAGTACCAGAAATATTTGTACCAAACTGGATATCGAACATCATCACATGGCGGTAAACCCACCATGATAGCCCTCTACTGCGGTTCAAGTTCCGGAGTAAGAGTAAGCCGATGTACATTCAGTTACTTCTAGGAACCAATACTATATTTGAATATATTTATCATTTGTTGTCCTTGCCGATTCAAGGTAAAAACGGTAATGAATGCACATAATTTACTATTAGATTCCCTGAATCAAATGTCCAAACTTGACCAAGAAATAAATAAAATTATAACTCAAAAGCTTGATATTACAGTTGTACATGAAAGGTGGTAATTAACATATCTCGATAAAATATTAAAAAATAACAGGGTGCCTTATTCAATAAGATTTTTCCTATGAACAAAATTTTAAGTTGCTCCTATTTTGAATCAAAAATCTTAGCCGGAATACCCTAACAAAGACGCATAAAATTAACATGGATCTCTCGCAGAAGTGTAGGTATATTTGCATAACCGTCGCAGTTTGCACGTACAGGCTTTCCATAGGGGCAGTAGGGCGTCAGAACTACACTGCACTTGGCATAATGACTTGCATTCATCCGCAACCAAACAAGCCGTGAGGCATTACTTTTACAACTCACGAGCACAAACTATGTACGAGTAGTGATGTACGTTCTATTTAACATATTTAATCATGCTTCACACCGATACTTGATAACTACAATTTAATTACTGAAGAAATATTTTTAATAAAGTAATTAAATCTTGATAGAGAAATAAATGTGCGTACAATGCCTATCTCCAACTACTAGGAGTGGGCGTTGAATCAACGAACCGTTTTTTTAACAGTTTTTCTACTGTTAACGAGTCAACCGTTTTCTCTTTACCGCAAAACTTGTTAAATTTATCAACATGTTTCATTCAATGTCATTGAATCAACGACAGACGCGAGACGAGACGCGTTTATAGGAAACGGTTTCATTTCGTTAACGCAAAAACCGTTAACGACCCACCTCTACCAACTACTATCTTTTTAAACCGATGGCATTAAAAACTACCGAAGATACTTGGTGTGGGTTAAAGGTGAGCAATCCTGTTTTTTTAAATAATAATGGACATTCTACTCAAAAGCATCATCAAATAAAATCAGAAATTAAAAAACAAAATAAACTTCATCCTTTTGGATTTTTACGGTGATTGTTCTTATGTGAAAACTTATGGTAATATGATAAAAGTGTAAAGCCGAAAAATGCGGGATAAAATAATAATTATTCCTACATATTTTTGTGGGTCAAAATAAGGCAAAAATACGGACTGTCAAGACGAAAGTCGTATGTTCGAAACCACATAGGCATACATCTCTGACTATCCGAAAAAGTTACGTTGTATTCATTGTTAATTATTATCGCTTGCTTTAACGGTGAAGGAAAATATCATGAAGAAACCTAACTACTTACCTGAGAATTCTCATAAGAATTTCGAAGGTATGTGAAGTCTACCAACCCGCATTAAGCCAGCGTGGTGGACTAACGCCTAACTCCTCTCATTAGTAGAGGAGGCCCGTGCCCAGTAGTGGGACAATGTTTAATATAGGGCTAGTATTATTATTACAAATTGTGGGTACTGTCAATTGAAGGTAGTTTTGAGTTGTTTATTGGATAATCTCACTCGTAGAGTGGGGCACACCGAAAATCACAATATAAAGGAGCGCCTCGTAATTTGGAGAGACATTCAGGAATAATTATTAGACGTGTCAACATCCTATCTGGAACAGTTTAGTAAGTTAAAGGTCGTAATGCGCAAGTACTGTTTAACTGATCTTTGCCTACAATTAAAGTAATAAGTTAACGCAATGTGCGTCTCGGTGTAAAGTGTAATGGTGAATTGATCATTGAAATGTAAAGTGTAATGTGTTTTAAAGAGTAAACATGGGGTTTCTTATCAGTTCTTCCCCATTTATAATTGCATCCTGAACTGGCAGTAGCTTAATAAACTGTGAAGTGTTAATCTTGTGTACCGAACCATCATGCAATGTGCATCCTGACTATATCTGCTGATCAAAGAGGGATGTATAAAACCTCTCACAGTCTCGACGTGATGTCATCTCTTAAACTCAACATATACAATACTATTGTATAAAAATATTTCTGGGCTTCATAGGTATACTTCATATACAGAAATATTTTTAAAGCATGATTTACTAAAGAGTTTTCAGAATACTCCACCCTATCCAAAAACGGTCATCCGTTCGAACTCGCCTATTTGCAGAATTATCAAACTATTGAACGAATATAGGGACTAAGTGGATATTCACAATGACTCACATAATAAGCCTCGCAAAATTATCGTAAAACGCTTGAATATATCCGTGTAATACGCATATTTGATTTCTTTTTTTATATTCAATATTAATTGTTTAATAATTAGTTTTTAAATTGTCATCTATAAGAACATTTTTAAAACTGTTTTTTTATGAATTTATTATAATGTATTGGATCCTGCTGTATTTGCCTGTAAATGTTTCGTTACATTTATCCTGTTTTCTGTGTTTTTATTTGTCAATGTATTAATGTTTTTTTTTTTTTTTATTTATCATAGTCCGACAAACGAGCCAGTGGGTCACCTGATGTTAAGTGATCTCCACCGCCCATGAACATCCACAATACCGAAAGTATCACGTGTGCGCTGTCGGCCTTAAAGGACAGGAATAGGGATTAGGGAAGGGAAGGGGGAATCTGGGCCTCCGGATATCTCACTTACCATACGAAACGCGACAGTGAACTGTCACTTTACGTTGGTTTTCTGTGAGACAGTAGTACTACCCGGTCGAGCCGGCCCATTCATGCTGTAGACAAATATGTCTACAGCGTGGCTCTACCACTTTTACAAAACATAGAAAACAACATATACAAAACGGTTTTGTAAATCAAAAATAAATAAACACTAGGTATAACTTTTTGCGTAAGATATTTTTTCTGACTTCACCTTCCCTTATTTCATCTAAGCAGTAGTTACAGTACACCTAGTTTTATTACCAAATAGATAGTAAACTGGCACATAAATGTTTCGCCCAATTTTATAGCGCGTATTTTACGTATCAATGAGTTTATTGTGTGGAAACGTTGAAACGTTATTGTGTGCCGTATATAAATATTTGTATATAAGTTTTATATGCTCCAGAATGTGAAATAAATTTACGATATAAGAACATCACCCACTCACTCTCGTTCACTCGTCTCTTAGAAGGATGTTGACTTTAGGCTCGACGCGTCCCATTTCTATACCATTAACCTCTGTTCCCATATTACTAATAATTTTGTGAATTTCATCAGGGATAATAAAATTATCTTTTTCCTAAAGCAATGTTACAACAAATCACATAATACAGGCATTAACAAAAAAAATATACAGATATGTAATTTATATAACATTTTAAACACGCCTCGGTGGCGCAGTTGTGATTGCGCATGTGTTATAACTGATGTGCTGAGATCTCGGGTTCGATTCCCGGGTCGGGTAAAGTGATTTTTTTTATTTAGAAATATTCAGTATCTGTCCGGAGTCTGGAATTGTGCCCGGTATGACGATAAGCTCGCCCCCTATCACATTGTGGGACCGTAATAAATTCGGTGAAAAGTGGGTGTACATGTTACACCTCTGGTTAGCCCTTCGAGAATTACAGGCGTGAGTGGATATATTTTAAACAAGACATCTTTCCTGAATTGCTTTCAAAATTAACTCTGCTGTCTTTCCTCTGAAAATAATTATTGAATATTATTTGTAATTTCCATTTTGGTAAAACCTATTTGCAGCTATGAAATGTAATGTCCAATACAAATACATAATTGCAGTGTTTGATGTTATTTATTGAGAAGTTATTTTTTTTATTTGCCGCTACGTCATCAGATTCCAATCAGGCCCATTCTCAAGGAAAATCAATAACAAACGGTAAACATAATTGGTCCATACGTGTATTATAGCACTTAATATTAATATCAAAAATAAAAGCATACCTACACGATTTCATAATCTCATTTTAAGTACCTAACCTTTAATTATCTATGTCTAGTCTTTTGCATATATTAATAAGTAGATAAATAATACTCAACAGTCACCCGATAAAATATTACAAATATAAATCACACAAACATTTATCTCGGTGCGGGAATGGAACCTATGCCCTCTCATTTCACTGCTGGCTACTTGCTGACTGCACCACAAAGGCCGTCAAGCATAATTTTAAGCTACTCGTTATAAACTGTAATTTCCAGTAATATAATTATGAACCTTCACTATTAAGACGGTTAAAAATGGGAGCAAATTTTTCTTTTAGGTATACCATTGTAAATAAAACACAATGGGAACTGTTATATTCTAACATTAATTATATGACGCCGCTAGTTTATTAAGTAGCTACTATCAAAACATATTAAGACTAGAAAAGGAGTAAAAATGTATACTTAGTTAATGTTGTTTTAAAAAAATAATTATTACTTTTAATGTTTTTTTTTGTTATTTTTATTATTATTTTTGCTTAGATTGCTGTATTACTACGGAGGAGCGCTGATGTCTGAAATACAGATTCTGAATCTAGTTGAGACACAGATGCACATGTTGTATATTTGAAAGCACTTTATATTGAAAATAAATAAATTATAAAAAAAAGTCAGGGATATTTGAAGCATTTTAAAGAAGAACTAAAGGTCACTAGTAGATGGTCCACATGAGTTACAGTTATTGACGTATTATTACCACAATATAAAACCAATACCTTTATAATAAAAAATCTATTGCTTAAACTATGATGAACAATTGGTGGTCATATATCATCGGTTCCAGGCAACTTTTACAATTGTATTGAAACTGAATGAAGCCCCTAAGTAATGTAAAACATTTCATGTTACGTACTGCACGTTTTAAACAACCCACGCTTAGTCATTCACAAAATATATAACTAAAACTAACGACTAACCCACAAGAGGCTGTCCTATTACATAGGAACATATAGAAACTTTGATATAATAGCATACTTTCTCCAAGATTCTAGGGGGTGGTGTTTAACAGCAGTTTGGTATAGTAAGAACAACCCCGTAACTTTGAGTTGCGAATTAATAATAAGACAAAATGTCAGCTTATTATGTAAAGACACAATGTAATACAATTAGAGTCAAGGAGATAAATATGAATATATTCATTAATCAGCATATATAAAAGCCGAAAACACCAACTTTTATTCAAGAAAGGATATTTTGTGTCCTTTATTAACAGTAAATACTTTACATGTTTATTGTATAATGCATAATTATGCATTGACTGAACCTAAGACGTTCGTTATTTTACAAACTAATTAGTTTGTGAAATCACGAAGGTCTTAGGTTCAGTCTAAGTTCATACTATCAAATATAGCCGTGTCTTTTATTTCAAACAATAAACCCGTGATTAAAAATTCATGATGTATATACATCAACCCATTTGTCACACCTTAATTTGTGTGTACGCTTGTCAATATGTAATTTTAGTGGAAATTAAACTTTTTATGAACGAAATTACCCGCGATTTATATTTTATTTTAGATATTAATGTTCTAAGAAGCTCCACATATTTGAGTCTCCTATTGAATTAGTTATTCGCTAGCAATATCAATAGTTCTGTATCTAATTTAGGAAGCTCGCAAAGGTTTACTGTTATTCATTTTTAAGCTAAGTAAAGTATTAAGTATGCAATAATATACGTTTACTAAGACCAATGTTTCATTTATTATAATTGAATTTCAACATGAAATTTAATTATTAAATTTATATTTATATTGATTTTTAAAATAACTTTTAATAATTATTTATATAGCCGCTATCAAACGATCATTGACTACATAAATTGTATTTTTTATAACAAATACTTAATTATTTATTTAATACTTATAAATGCTGATTATTATAACGTATCATATATATTTTAGTCAAAAAATATGAATATACTGTAATATATTCTAGTTAAGTAAATATAAAATGTATTTTTAATTAAATAAGAAATAACCATCGATTGATACATGAAACCAAAGTTAAATTAATGTGTATACACATATCAAAAACGAAAAGAGCAAAAAAGCCCTTCAGAATCCCTCATATACTACCATACACTACCTCATATACTTCATACCAATTTTACAATATAGTCCATCTCGAAGCAGCATCTCTCCGACGGGAAATACTCAAAAGTCGCTGTTTTAAATCAAGCCCTTAATAAACATTAAATAGTGTTGTTAAATCAATAAATGGTTCCACTAAGCACGTAACTCAGACATATGAAATAGAAATACTAGTAAAATGAATATTTTGTATTTACCCAGCAATCGACAGGATGGGTTTTATGCGCCCCCAGTACAGGCATTTTTAATTCATGAAACTTGTAACGCAATGTAGCACCTTTTCTAATAAATTATTCGCGACCCCACTTCGACTACCTTCCCTTTCTTGCTACGTTTTACCTTTAACAGTCCTTTCAAAAGCAGCATCTTACGAATCATCTTACGAATAATATTTATTTTAAAAAGTTTATGATAAAACTGATGTATATTAAATAAAAGCTTAACTCATAAAATATATACAGATATTATATAAATATAGTATTTGCATCTTCCTTTTTGATCAATATTTGTGTCCTTGACATTAGAGTACTCTCCGAGAGCTCTCAATACCTATTCACATCACGTTATTCAATATTCACCCACCTTGTTTGCTGTAGTTGCGATATTCACGAGTACAATAGCGAGAGTTACAAAAGTAGCACAAACTTGGCCACACACTCAACAATAACGTTTGATTGAATATCCTCACTGAGTCACTGGCGTATTATTTAGTGCGGTGTTCGTAGCGGCGTAGTGGACGAACTGCTGGCTACGTCGCGTAGCGTCACGTAGCGCGCGGATGCAGCAACACACGCGACCGACTCGACTGTTCGGCGCTCGGCGTTCCCGACGCCGACACGGATTGCCATGCGTAGTACACTAGCGGAATTAAGATAAATCAGTCAATATATTTCTTGTTAATGTCATTGCTGTTAATATGTACTGGCTGCCTATATTTCTAATACATACCTATACATGTACATTATCTTTAAAATATAAAATAAAACTTACGGTAATTTATACAATTCATACTAATAAAGTAATTTAACTTTTAGAGTACCATAAAATATAATAAATATCATAAATACAAACAGGGTTTAAAACCCGCCATGGTGGCACACGCAAGTGTGTCGCGTTCCGGGATCAGCCAGTGTACATCCGGTTTTTGTCAGGGGTCTAGATTTGGGGTACGATGTTTGGCCGTTTTCCGGCCTTCTGAGTACTCTGACATTAGGCCCTCGACCACTTCTTCACCTTCTTGCCCATGGTGTAGTGTGAAGAAGCAGGCCGGCATGATCGTGTTGAGTAGCGGGGGATAGATTGTCTCTCGCTACTCGATACTCTAATTTGACCGCACTGCGCTTACTATCAGGTGCAGTGTGGTCACTTTGCCGTGCCAGTATAAAAAAAATTATAGTTTATGATGTCATACCACAACACAACTTGTAGAACTATTCTAGTGATATACACTACTAAAATATGATTATTACAACCAGTTGTCCATCAATACCAAATTATTAAATAATTTATATGAAAGCATTTGACAGATATTCTGAGAATTTCGCATATTCTGCGCAACAAGGAGTCTGTCAATGCGCACGCGCGCGGTGACGTCAGCGCGTCTCGCCCCGCACTCTTCGCTCACACAAAGAACCGCGCCGCCCACACGCCACGATTCCTGCCGGCCGTATGTCCGCACCCGGCATGCACCGTCCATAATATCCGACAATCTGCATGTCCGTGTGTCCAGGCGTACGTCTCTGCTAGCTAGCCATGCTGCGATTTAGCTATTCCAACAGAAAACCGGCTCTTAATTATTCAACTAGTGCGTACAATGTTACGTAACTACTAGTTTATGCAATTAAACCAATGTTACATAGATACACTACCAGCTTAAAAATACTCTCATATAATACATGTGAAGAAAAATAATATTATTTTCATAAAATATACTTACTGTGTGTGTAATTCATGTGTACACCTGTAGAGTGTATGTAACCAGAATGTTTCACAGTATTCATATGAAGACATTAAGGACCCTTTTCTCTACATATTGGACAGTCTTTCAATGTTTAGTGAAATATTTAGAGGAACATAAGTCGTATAGTATAGGCAATTTAATATGTCATTTTGAATACATTTCTGATCATTCAAATATCATAAAATATATTTATTTACGTGACGATGTATAAGACCACACTGATGTAATTATGTATAATGTTTAAAAAATGTTGCGTCTACACTAGAGAATTATTTGAACACAAATTATATCAATTAAAAATTTAAACCGTTCACGGATTGCTAAGCAAAAAACTCGACTAAAATCATTTAAGTGAGAATTTTACAAAAGGCCAAAGTGCAGTGCGCATTCATTTGTGAAACTCGTGTTGCTGCAGTTTAACTAAACCGTTCAAAAGAAAAGGAAATAACAAAAAAAACTATTGCAGATTGGGGAGTGAGATCGCAATGTATCGCGTCGCAACGTAGCTAAGCGGAATTCTATGAAGCTCATATAAAGCTAGGGACTGAGCACAAAGTTTCCTCTGTGAGCCCTTTCTATTTAGGGTTGTCATCGGGCCCCTGCTGTTACACTGACCCTCTGTAAAAGGATGATGTAGTGCAAGTTACAAGCTTTTTATTGTTTAAATATTTCTAAAGCCATTTTGGGTGAAAATATGCATTTTATTTATATGTCACCTTCTGTTAAACAATTATTATATTTATATGTACAGCATACCAGCATAAAATGCGATAATTTTAATTTTTTGTCTAAATTATTTCGATAGATAAAGCTGGTTAGAAAGGTTAGATGAAACAAATAAAATTATAAAATTCTGGAATATTTTTGAACGTAACGTGTTACCACCGTGAACTATAACTTGCCAAATATAAGGATAGAATATTTAGCAGTGGATGTACACTGGCCAAAAAGGCATAATATAGAAAATAAAAAAAACAACAATTGTAATCAAATATCGAACACTGTATAACAGAATGTGAACTTCGTAAATGTAACCACAACCGCCACCTCTGCTACTTTGCACAAGCAAAAAAGATTGGGGGCTATTAACAGAAATGCGCCAGTGATCGCGTGATATCGTCCCTCTGTCCCCGTGTCGACCGTGTTGGCCCGAACCAGCTTCGTCACCGACCGTATTGTCTACTATGTCACATTCATTAGTGAAGAACATTTGTCAACACACGTTAGCCCGATTTTATCGACATTAGAAACATCGACCGTAATATAATATTATGGCTATGACTATTGCATCTAGTTAATACCTACAGGATTCAAAATGAGAATATATTTAATAACTACAGGATTCAAAATGAGAATATATTTAATACCTACAGGATTCAAAACGAGAATATATTTAATACCCACAAGATTCAAAATGAGAATATATTTAATAACTACAGGATTCAAACTGAGAATATATTTAATACCTACAGGATTCAAAATGAGAATATATTTAATACCTACAGGATTCAAAATGAGAATATATTTAATACCTACAGGATTCAAAATGAGAATATATTTAGTACCCACAGGATTCAAAATGAGAATATATTTAATACCTACAGGATTCAAAATGAGAATATATTTAGTACCCACAGGATTCAAAATGAGAATATATTTAATAACTACAGGATTCAAACTGAGAATATATTTAATAACTACAGGATTCAAACTGAGAATATATTTAATACCTACAGGATTCAAAATGAGAATATATTTAATACCTACAGGATTCAAAATGAGAATATATTTAGTACCCACAGGATTCAAAATGAGAATATATTTAATACCTACAGAATTCAAATTGAGAATATATTTAGTACCCACAGGATTCAAAATGAGAATATATTTAATAACTACAGGATTCAAACTGAGAATATATTTAATAACTACAGGATTCAAACTGAGAATATATTTAATAACTACAGGATTCAAAGTAAGAATATATTTGAAGCCGTCACATTGTAAATAAGATAAAAGTTTTAATGTGTCTAAAATGTTTAAACACCATGCGATGGTTGTCACAGGCTTTTGGGCAGACCATTACTTCCCGACTCTCCCTTAAAGTAACTTATACCTTATACATGTGTACTTTTCTTTCTTTTGATCCGATTTATCCCATTATTAACGGTTGAGAGTCGCGTTTTTGCATTAGACACCAGTGCAATGTAAGGGTGCAACCGAGTAACAATTTTTAATGAGTCCACCACAAGGATTGTCGCAATCTCTATATATCTCTCTCTCTATAAAGGTTGTTTTCAAATGTGCTTGTTAATATAAAAAATAGGCAGCCATGGGCTCTACCGATAGAAGTCAAAACTATCAACTTTGGAATTACTGTGTTCTTTTTTGAAACAGCGTCCACGAAGTAGTATTTTTTTGGTTTTATTCCCAATTGCTTTTCAATAATTATAGAACCTCATAGGCGTGCTTATGTCATAATTAAAATAAGCCGTGGGTTTGATTCCCACACCGGGACAAATGTTTGTAAGACAGACAGATATTTGTGTCCGGGGTCTGGGTGTTGTGAGACACTCTCGTAGTACCTGATACCCACAACACAAAGCTCGTATCTTAGTGTGGGGTCGGGGCTATGTGTGTGACTGTTGGGTGTTATTATTATAATCTCAAAAGTGGCCAGCGTGTCTAAAGAAGATTTCACTTCAACAGTATTCATAAACAAATTTTTGTGTATAATAAATAAAATTCGCCTGTATAATAAAATTGAGAAATTATGAAAAGTCTATAAGTTGAATTCTAAATTCATTTAGATTTAATTTCGACGGGCATTTCAGATGATTTATTACAGTTCTATAAGTCGCGTTTAATTCTAACTTTGTTATGTGTACCTCACTTTTAAATACTTTTTGTCAAAATACACACAGTGTACACGCCAGTAACACGCCAATGTGTCGCGTCCCGGGATCAGCCAGTGTACATACGGTTTTTCTCGGGGGTCTAGAGTTGGGGTACAATGTTTGGCCATTTTGCGGCCTTCTGAGTACTCTGAAAATAGACCCTCGACCGCTTCTTCCCCTTCTTGCCCATGGTGTAGTGTGAACAAGCAGGCCGGCATGATTGTGTTGAGTAGCGGGGGATAGATCGTCTCTCGCTACTCGATACTCTAATTGGACCGCACTGCGCTTACCATCAGGTGCAGTGCAGTCACTTTGCCGTGCCAGGATAAAAAAAAAAACTTACCCATGCTACCATACATAATGGCCTACCTAAACTCATTCCAAAAATGACAAACATTTTGAATTTTTCTTTGGCCATCAATCACCATTGCTGTAGATTATATTAGCAGATAAATAGTTTATGTTTAGTTTAAAGGTCAACTATTCTAAAGCTCTGGGCATGGTATATACACTATAGCTATTCTGAAACTGTCACTGTTTGTTAGTCAGAGCATCACACAAACATAAATAATGATGATGTTAGACAAAACTATGATGTACTAGATGTTGCTCGTGGCTCCGCCCGCGTGGAGGTTATTTTTGGTATTTAAGAAAAGGTATACATTCCATGGAGGAAACTTAAGCTATTACACCTTTCTATATTTTGCTATCTCATAGGAAGCGTGCATTTTTCGGGGTTAAAAGTGGCCTATGTCATTTTCTGATCCCTACACTGCCACTATGCAAATTCCTTGCTCATTTCATCACCCTTGATCATGTCGATCCCTTACACTATAAAAATCTATCACGGGAACCGAAGATTTTTCCGGGATAAAAAATAGCCTATGGCCTATTCCAGACTATAATCTATATCTGTGCCAAATTTCAACCAGATGCGTCCAGCTGTTGTAGCGTGATTGAGTAACAAACATCCATACAAAAATTTGCATTTATAATATTAGTAGGATTACAAGCTAGGTTTGCCTTGCTGACAAACGTGTACAATCACAACTCAAATCGGTAACTAAAAGCACTAAAACAGTTTTATTAAGTCCACTTTAATTTATTTTCGGAACACTATCCGGTAATCTCTTCATATAGTGCCGTCCTCGACTTCGTAAATAAGATATCTGGCGAGACCGTCCTTGTCATAAAAATCTATCAATTCGGTAAGCTATAAAACCCACCCACAACCTCTTTAACTGGCTGATAAGTTAGACAATCTGTACTTACTTTGTCAGATAAATAAATAAAGAAAAAAAAAGTAAAGAAAATAAACTTTATTTGGTCAAACAACAACACTTTATATGACATACAAATTAGAAAACCAAGGAGGAATACAAAAAAGAAACAATTATAGACCCTAAGTACACCCGCTACTTCTCAATTTGGTACACCTGTGTCTAAAGTAAGGCCATAGGCTCAGCATTTGCCAGGTAGTAAAGTACTGCCTGGCGTTGGTATTCTGTCTAGGCCTAAAATAATTAACTTATGCTTATCTGAAATTATTTGTTTACTATTTCCGAACATTGGGAAGAGAAACAAATAAATAACCATTTTAAACGATAACGAAAATGTTATATTGATTTGGCTTTACTTATAAAAAAATATAATAATTGAGTATCTTATTCAGTGCTTTATCTCTCGCTCTCAAATTATTTTACATAGAAAGAAAAAGGACCAAAAAATATTACCTTTGTATGACATTAGGTGCTGTAATTTACGCGATAGTACACAATACGCGTTGGTAGACATGTCTACAAAATGGTTAACGTAATGTAGAATACATAAATGCTTAGAAAAACCAGCGATAGCCTAGTAGGAATTGGTACAGGCTGCCCAGACGAAAACTACAGATTCGAAGCCAAACCAAATGGCAAACATCTTCGACTTTTCGGGGTTACGTGTGTATTCATTGACAATTATCGTTTGCTTCAACGGTGAAGGAAAACATCGCAAGGAAACCTGCATGCCTGATAATTCTAAATTAGAGTTTCGAAAATGTATGAAGTCCACATTCGGCTATCGTGGTGGACTAAAACCTAACCTAACCCCTCTCATTAGTATAGGAGACCCGTGCTCAGCTATGGGATAATGTTTAATACAGGACTCGTATGATTTATGTAAAATAAATAGAATAGTAACATCAAAATAATCCACTTCGAATATTTTGAAATGTAAAAATGACGTTCTTGAAGCTCTAAAGGCATTTGGAATGTTCAAAATCACGAACGCGGCATGACAGGCCAGTGCTCGGTGCAGTAATGAAGATTTATCGACGACCTCCGCAGAGCGCAAATTGCCGCCACCGGCCGCTGACAACGCGGAATGTAGCTATTAAAGAATTGCCATTTACCGACAAGCAATACTGACACTATCGCTATCTGTATATGAACAATTTGTTTTGTGTGTCAGGTTTTATGTTTCTGGTAAAAAAATAAAATAAATGGTTGGTCTTCAATTTACTGATATGCTTTGCTGGGCTCAGGCCTCCTCTGCTAATGAGAGGGATTAAGTCTTAGTCAACCACGCTGGCCTAATCCGGATTGGCAGACTTCACACACCTTCGAAATTCTTATTTAAAATTCTCAGGCAGATTGCCTTTTAATTCACTATCCATTTTAAACAGTCATTGAAGACTACTTAATAATTATATCGCCTCTATGTAAGCTGACCATTATTCGACCACACTCGATCTGCGGAAATCACAGGAAGATTTAATTTATCTTCTTGAATCCACAGATGGTTCTTTAATATTAATTTTACTTCTATACCCTTAGTTTTGATCAACGCTCACCCTTTAGCTATAACTGTTATGTGTTTAAATAATGACAAACGCGACCAGTTAGCCAAATCCGTTCCTTGCCTAAGAATTAGGCAACGCATCTGTGATATCTCTTGCCTTGTAGATGATCAAAAGCGATCACTTACCTAACTATTACCACCTGCATAGAAAGGAACATAGATAAACATAACATACAAGTATAAATTGCGAATCCAGTTGAAAGAGTAAAGTCTAGATTATTTTTTAATAATGGTTATGTTTACGCAAATATTACACAATTAAATAAAACAAATTTTATTGATTTTATTGCGGTTTATTATATAATTCCAAATTTTAATAATTTACATGTACCAATTTTATTATTAACTAAACAAAAGTCGAATAATCAAAGAAATTAAAATACAGCTTTTTATGTAATAACGTTAGCGTTTTATTCGTAACACATGATTATTTGGCGTTATTTAATATTTCTCGCCGTCAGTGTATGGGCATCGTCCGACCCGGCTGAGCAGGCCGCGCCGCGCCGGCGTGTCTCATTCGATAACAATTTGCTTCGGTTCCGTGATTTATGGACTTAATACCCTAGCTTTAGTTATTTAACCGATGTAGCGGCATTAACTCGAGAAATATTGATTGGAAATGTATAATTTATATGGGTTTCCCAGTACAAGAGTAAACGAGCAATGGATTAAGGTAGGCAGCGGCTTTGGTTTGCCCTGGCATTGCAGAAGTCTATGGGCGGCGGCGACTACTTACCATCAGGTGGCCCGTCTGCTCGTCTGCCTATCAAGGGTAAAAAAAAATAAGAAATAAAAGTAGACTTTGCCCTCGACAGCCATATTATACTTATAGATTTATACATGAAATATAAAAAAACACACTCGGAACCAATTCAGAATTGCATTTTATTATACTTTGATGATATTTGACAGCCTCTGTGGCGCAATGGGCCAGTAGCTGGCTATGAAACAAGAGGCCGTGTATTCAATTCCCACAACGAGAAAATATATTTTATTGGTGTGGGTGTTGCGAGACCGAAAGTCTCTCATATTTTACGATACCTAAGACACAAGGTCTTAAGTATCTTACTGTAGGGTCGTGGTTATGTGTATGACTGGTGGGTGTTGTTTATTATTATTATTTCAAACACTCGCCTATTGTACCTACTGATTCCAATCATAAGCCACGTAGAATAATGAGTACAATATAGTTATAAGTTCTTACTTGAATTCAGAACGTCTAGACTAGACCTGTATAGTTTATAAAATTGTTTTGTTGTTCATTGAATTAATTCAATCTAGAACTTCTCATACCAGGTAAAAGAGCAATTAATTTTAATGACGTTATGTATTACTGTACATTTCAATAATTTACCCGATTTTGCGTGAATCTTTTGTTTTTCACAGAGCAACAGATCGCATAGTGGTATAGTTTAGTTTATAGAATGACATAGGCTACTTTTCATCTTTGAAAAATTCCCGATTCCTATAGAATAGAAAAATATAGAAGATGTAATAGTTTAAGACGACTCCATGGATTTCATACCTTTAGAAAATAACTACCACGCGAGCACGCCGCGGCTCCCGCGGGCAACAGCTATAATTAATATTCCTATAATATGTCAAGACCTTCAAAATATATTATTTCAAAAGTGTGACTTATAAAATAAATATTGTTTATAATTAAGAGCCACTTAGCGTATGCCATCGTTTATAACACATTAAATTAAACCAAAATGTTACTAAAGCATTTCGATTGTATTACCGCAAAATATAATGACTGCCTCGGTGGCGCAGTTGTAATTGCACATGCGTTTACGACTGCTATGCTGAGGTCTCGGGTTCGATCCCCGGGTCGGGTAAAGTGATGTTGGGTTTTTCTATCCAGAAATTCCCAGTATTAGCCCGGAGTCTGGAATCTGTGCCCGGTATGGCGATAGACTTGCCCCCTATCACATCATGGGACCGAAATTTGGCGAAAAGTGGGTGTACTAGTTACACCTCTTTTTTTTTTTTTTTTTGTTGTCGCGGGGAAAGCGTTTTATTACTACCGCCCGCTCCGGGGGGAAGCGGAATAAGAATAAAACGGTTATGCTGGACTAGCCGGTCTTACGACCCAGCATCCCCCTCGCCCGGATGATGGCTATCCGGGCAGCCGCTGGGCCGAGTCCCTACCCCCTATGTACACCCCACCCGACACTACCAGCTAAAACCCCGCGGTGGCCTTCTTCGGCGCTTACGGAGCGATCCCGGGGTATTCTAAGGAGTGCTAGAATTGCTGCCGGAACCGCCCCTGCGCGGTGCTGCGTAGCAGCCCATCTCCATGGGAGGGCTTAGGAGCCCCCGCGCACCGAACAACGACAGCGAACGAGGCCTTACCACACGCGCTGCCGTCCATCTCGGGGTCGCACGATGCTCCGAAACTGGGAGTGCATCGATTCGGGCTGACAGCCCCCCGCTGCGAGCCCGCGACCCCCGATGGCCCCAATTAGTCGCCTCGTACGACAGGCAGGGGTTACCGTGGTGGAATTCAAACGCCCCCGTTCCACAGGGCGGGAGACGTCGGTCAGTCGTCCACCCGGCGCCTCCTACGTCTTCTCTGGCGGCGGGAGGGATCATTTCGTTCCCGATCCCTCTCGGCACTCTCCTTCTGCGAGATGACGCTCTCGCAGAAGTGGGCCACCGCACGCCAGGACCTCCGGCTGGCGACCATGGACGACACCACGGCCGGCAGCGAGAGGTCTCCTCCGACGACTGCTCTGAGAGCGCTGCGCTCTTCGTCCCAGGCTGGGCACTCCTCCAACGTGTGTTGGGCCGTGTCCTCGCGGCAGTTGCCACAATGGTGGCACACGGCAGACACCTCCTTTCCGATCCGACACAGGAACGAACCGAAACACCCGTGGTCCGTCAGTACCTGCGTCAGCCGGAAAGTTGGCGCACCGTGGCGCCTGTCTAGCCATCTCTTTAGGACAGGACGCACTGCCGCGACGGTCCTCAAGCCCGCACTTGGGCTTTCCAGCCTGGTATGCCACTCCTCCACAGCGGTTCTGCGAAATCGGGCCGCAATCTCCCTCGGGGCCAGTCTCACCTGACGGCGACTGGACGCCTCCTCCCGCCAGAAGAACGCGGACGAGAGGAGTTTTGCGTCCATCTCCCAAGGGAGGGTGCCGGCCAATACGCAGGCCGCCTCGTGGGAGACCGTGCGGTAGCCCCTTACTATTCGCTGCGCCAACAAACGCTGCGGTTTGCGCAGCAAGGCGACGCAGCGGGCTTTCAGGGACTGGGCCCATACGGGACATCCGTACAGGGCCATTGACCGCACGACTCCAGCGTATAAACTTCGGCAAGGGCTATTAGGTCCCTCCAGGTTCGGCAGCAGGCGTCCGAGCGCGCCCGCCGCCCGCACCAATTTCGGCGACAACTCCTTGAAATGGGCACGGAAATCCCACCGGCTGTCCAGAATCAATCCCAAGTACTTCATTGTACAGCCGATGGGAATCCGCACCCCCTCCACATTGATGTGGGGCATTAAAGGTGGCCGAATCCGAGGCCCGTGAAAGTAAAGGGCCACGGTTTTGTTCAGGGCCACCTTAAGGCCCAGTCGCCGAATCCTGCCCACCACCTGTTCGGTTGCGAACGAGGCGAGCAGGGTGGCCTCCTGGAAAGACCTGGCTGTCGCTGTTACTAGCGTGTCATCTGCATAACAGACAACAGCGACGCCTCGGGGATTGGTACCACGGAGCACCCAATCGTAGCCGATGTTCCACAGGAGAGGGCCCAGGACTGAGCCCTGTGGAACACCGCAGGCCATCGCTCTTCGGTGCCACCTGTCGGCGCCTGGATACACTATGTACCTGTCTGAGAGATACGAGCGCACCAGACGCCGGAGATACGGTGGCACCACGTGGTACCGCAGTACTAGTTACACCTCTGCCCACCCCTTCGGGGATTACAGGCGTGAGTGTATATGTATGTATGTATGTACCACAAAATACTAAGAATAAGTGTTTATTGCCAATGTTAAATGTGAACTCAGAGTATTTACTTAATAAAAATATGTTACCACGTAATGTTTTCATTTATTAAAACAGTTAGGACACCTAAAGCATAATTGTTAAAAATTATGTTTCCGTAACAGTATTTATTTGTAAGAAGTTCGTTTAGGGCATTAGGTCATTCTAAAGATATAAATTGTGATATATTCGACCAAGAGCAGTGATTTTAATATAAAAATCGTTATTCGCCCATCTTGATTGTAAAGCGCTAATATCTCGTATATTTCTCCAATCAATATATGCTGAAAAATAATATATATCTCGAAAACTACTTTACATTTACAATAACATCAAAATTGATATATTACTAGTTTTTTATGTTTACGCGAATGTTATACATTGAAATAAAAATAATTACTACTAACTAATTTACATCTAACATTTTTTTTTTATTGTTAGGTAGGTACACCCAACAGTCACACATATATTCCTGACCCCACACTAGGTGAAACTTGTATCGTAGGTATCAAGAACTACGAGGGACTACGGTCCAACAACACCTAGACCCGAAACAACAATTTGTCTGTCACACAATCATTTGTCTCGGTGCGGGAATCGAAACCAGACCTCTCGTTTCATAGTCGTCTACTAGCCCGCTGCACTATGGAGGCTGTCTATAGCGTACGTGTAATAGGTTTTAAACGAACAAGTGCCATTTTACATACACCACTATGTGTTTGTTAATAATAAATTCCTACTTGTATTTCACTTCCACTTGAAAGTTTCAGTCCAAGAACTCACGACATAAGTCCAACGACAATAGACCCACGCACGAAGCTCATCAATTCTCGCTCAGAGCGATCATTAGAAACAACATAAATCAAGCTGTGCACTGACGACACACCATACTAAACGACGAAGCAGCCCTTTTCTATTTTCCACTGATCGCTTATATTATACACATCCGTCTCTTGAGCTGACGACTTCGACAAATTATTTTAGAGAAAAACAATTATTTACTCGTGTACTTTTGCTGGAAATATTAATGCCAACTTCCTTATACAGAGAAACAATTACTCGTGTATGTTTGCTGGAAAAAATAAGGCCTACTTCCTTATATCCGATCACTACTAGGTAGTGATTTGATGAACGAATTCTTCCTTATATCAGAATTCAGAGTAGAGAAAATAACTTTAAATTCGTCGGCTCTTGTTACGAACTACCAAGCACTTTATAATAGACAACTCTAATAGTGCCTTTACTTGTTTTATGTCGTCAAAAAGTATACTACGTGTAACGGGAATAACGCACATCCTCAGACACCCCAATTTAAAAATATTATTACAATCATAATTCATGTATTGAAATTAGACTGCGATGAATATAAATATTGTTTTTTATGAAATTAGTTGTACTAATTTTTGACATAAAGTTCGTAATTTTAATTATTTAATTTTTTAAAGTGTTCGTTTATTATTGCATTTAGAAAAGATTTTATCGCATCGAGATATATCTCGGTTTCGTTTGTTTTGAACGTTAAATTAAAGCGTGACTATTATTTACCTGAGTGTTAATTATTTTTGGAAAAAAAATCGTCTATTTTAAAAATTTTGATATCGATTCTGTCGCTTATTCTGAACAAACTACTTTCAGAATGTGCATTAATCATGGTACATGTTGTATATTTTGTGATATTGTGATTAGCATAAGCTTGTATATAGGAAAGTTTAGGGGTTTTAGCTGGTAGTGTCGGGTGGGGTGTACATAGGGGGTAGGGACTCGGCCCAGCGGCAGCCCGGATAGTCATCATCGGGGATCCTGGGTTGTAACACCGGCTAGTCCAGCATAACCGTTTTATTCTCATTTCGGTTCCCCCGAAGTGGGAGGCAGTAATAAAATGCTTTCCCCGCATAAAAAGATGGTGTAACTGGACGCGGTTCGCCAAGCTTATTTCCGTCATGTTATTATAAAATACTTTGAAAAATATTTAATGTAGAACTATTTTTAACCGACTTCAAAAAAGGAGGAGGTTAACAATTCGTCGGAATCTTTTTTTTTATGTATGTTACCCGATTACTCGAAAACGCCTGGACCGTTTCGAGAAATTATTTTTTTGTTTGAAAGGGTATACTTTCCAGGTGGTCCAATTGGCACCAAGTCAGGATCTGATGATGGGATCTCAGAAAAATCAAGGGCAACCCTCAAATTTTATAGTGACGCATAATTTGTTTTTTATTGAAGTCGGTGTACTTTTTATGTATTATAACCTTTTTATGTATTATGTATACTATCTATGTGTTCAATTATATATTCCATTAACTTTGGTTAAATCATACACAGTCAGGTCATAAATTCTGTCACATGTTTAATATAAAATAATTGAAACAAGTTTATTCATTATGTACCCATTTATATACCAAAATGAACTAAACAAAACATAGATTCTTATGACACTAAACTTTATTCAAAATGACCTCCGTGATTTTGAATACAGGCCTTCAATCTGCGCGGCCAGTTGTCTATCGCAGCACGAACGAGGTCCATGTCAATATCGGCGGCTGCCTTAATCAAGGATGTCTTGTGTGACTCCAAATTGGGATGAGGCTTTGAGCACGCCTTTTCCTCCAAGTGTTGCCATATCTTGTAATCTAACGGATTCAAATCTGGACTGGAGGAGGGCCAGTCTTCGTGCCGGATGAAGTCGATTTCACGCGCCGCCAGCCAGTCTTGTGTGCTCTTCGCTCTATGAGCTGGCGCCGAATCTTGTTGGAATACCCAGTGCCTGTTATTGAACATGGTATGAGAAACAGGTTCCACAAGGTTCGTCAGGACTGTATTTTGATACACAACTGCATTAGTTTTTACACCTTTCTCACAAAAATGTACCTCTGTTAAGCCCCAATAAGAAACTCCCAACCATACCATGAGCGAGGATGGAAAATGACCTCGTTGGACACGCGGAATACGGTTGCTCGCTTCTTCACTACTGTGTGCGTACACCTTATCATTTTGTTTGTTGTAGCTCTCTTCTACGGTAAAAATTTTTTCATCTGAAAAAAGAATTTCCCGATATTTTTTTCCCGCGTACCGCTTCAACAAAGCGCGGCATCTCTTCAGTCTCAGGTCCATTAGACGAGCATTCAAACGATGTCCTGTTTTTCTTCGATATGCCCGAAGCCCTAAGTCTTCATTTAACACCCTTTTCACCGTGGTTCTGCTTAACCCCATCTGAAGGGCCAACAGTTTCTGCTTACGTTTGGGATTTCTTTGAATTCGCGCCTTCACAGCTTTTATCACTGCTGGAGTCCTAACAGACCGAGGGCGACCACTTCTTGACCTGTCATCTACACTAGAGTCTTCATTGTATCGTTTGATGGTACGATAAACGAATCTTTTGGTTATATTCAAATTTTTCAGTATGTCAAAAAGTTGAATTGGCGCGTAACCGCAACGATGCAACGCAATAACTGCAACACGGTCTTCTTTAAGCGTCCACTCCATATTTAAAAATGAGTAAAATTCTAAAAAGTATACATTTTTATTTTCATGAACAATTTGAAATTCGAATTCAATAAACTTTTTTGTGGCCAGCATTCTAAAATAAAAGTTTTTACTGTGTGACAATACTTATGACCTGACTAGGTATAAGCCTGTTTACCTGGGTCAAACATAAGCAAAAAACATCACTTGGAAAATTTGTAACGCCTGCCGGAAGCCACTCTACGCTTAATTTTACATTGGATCACGAACTCGGCACATATTTTGTCGTGTCTTGAAGATCAGATGCACCCAATCAATAATTCTTAGTCAATACTATATATATTTTTTGGGTTAATACAAAAGACACCACGAACTCTCGTTACGTTTTATGACCGACCATGGAATTTTCTGGTTACTAAATGAACTAAACTCATACCATGGGGGTATAATCGTTTTCAACAATATTATGAGATCTGTAATATACACATCTCACCACTGGCCACGGGCCTCGTAACCGTCGTAACTCGTAACGTCTTAGTAATGAAAAGTAAGACCTTAGTCGTGAATAGTTTTAGTCAACGAATATTAAAAATTACACATTATTTTTTTTTATTATAAAATGATTTAAGAAAAAATTATGGGCGTAATTTTAGCCAACACCAAAATTTCTAAACGTTATTACACCCTAGAAGAAAAAAGAAAACAGACGCAATATTCCGACAGTGCAGTGGGAGTTGTTGCGTATTTCAAAACAAAAGAATATTTATTAATCTCCCGCCCCCATAACCAAAAGAAACACACAGAACATCCGTACGGCGCGTATTGTTTTCAACCCTCGTGTCCTTGCTAATTCAATTTTCCCTACGACCTCACTGCGCACAATACCAGTTAATTTACAAGATATAATTTTCTCCGGATGTTAGTTTCCCTCTTATTGTATCGAGGAGTTACCGTTTGTCACCTTTTCGGGAATAGTCGACAAACGGTTTTGTGTTAGCACGTTTTGTTAATTTACGCCCGGTATCCTAAAGGTAAAGATGCCTTTATAAATATTACAAAATTGGTAAAGGTCAAAAATAGATTAAGCGTCGCCTCTGATTTTAGTTAGCTGAAGTTGATTTATTATAGACCAAACGTGATTAAAAGTTGCAGTTTTAAAGACAATGAGAAACATTTAAGAAACCCCTGTTATTCTTTTTCTAGATTATTTGAGAACACTTATAGAATGAAACAGAAATTAGTGATGAAGACGGATTTAACATGGGTATTATTTTATATGAACTCATAAACCCAGATGACCCAGCTTTGCTAATGTTAGGATATTAATTTCCGCCGAATAGCAACCGCCGTACACAGGGTGTAAAACCCGCCATAGTGGCACACGCAAGTGTGTCGCGTTCTGGGAGCAGCCATTGTACACCAGGTTTTTGTCGGGGTCTAGAGTTGGGGACCGATGTTTGGATGTTTGTGTCTTCTGACTTCTGAGTACTCTGATACAAGACCTTCGACCGCTTCTTCACCTTCTTGCCCAAGGCGTAGTGTGATGAAGCAGGCCGGCATGATTGTGTTGAATAGCGAGAGATAGATTGTCTCTCACTACTCGATACTCTAATTAGACGGCACTGCGCTTGCCATCAGGTGCAGTGTGAAAACTTTGCCGTGCCAGAGTAAAAAAAAATACGCTTAAGTTATTCAGTCCATAATTTCCTTGACGGATATAGTGACCATAATCCAATCTATGACAATTATTATTATTGAATTTGTTCTTAATTAAATGTAATAACATTCGTAGTTCTTTAAGAATCAAACAGTTCTTTCGAGTTTTAAAGTTCCTAAATAAAATAAAGGTATATTTTTACTATATTTCTTCAATAAAACGCGAGAATCACTCTGAAGTAGCATTAATAAATTACCAATCAATACAGTTCTTAGCTTACAAGTTCCAACTCCCAACTAATTAACTCTAGATATTTATATTCAGTTCAACCTTCATCTATTGTTGAGGGCGGAGTGGTTTAATTATTTCGAACCGTTAATGCAATACTCGTGTTTTACTTAGTTTTAAACCCGGATCTCTTCGGAAACTTCATATACAATAAATTATAATGTGAACTTATTTTTGTTTTAAGGTCGATGAAATATTTGTAGGTACCTAAAGATAGTAATAATAATAATAATAGCCCTGTATTAAACATTTTCCCACAGCTGGGCACGGGCCTCCTCTACTAATGAGAGGGGTTAGGCCTTAGTCCACCACGCTGGCCTAATGCGGGTTGGTAGACTTCACATACCTTCGAAATTCGTATAAGAATTCTCAGATATGCAGGTTTCCTCACGATGTTTTCCTTCACCGCTAAGCAAGCGATAATTAACATTTCATACACACATAACTTTAGAAAAGTCAAAGGTGTATGCCACTTGGGTTTCGAACATACGACTTTCGTCTTGGCAGTTCGTACGGCAACCAACTAGGCTATCGCTGACCTAAAGATACTACAATAAAATAAAAAAGGACTGTATCATACAAAAAAGAGATTGGCGACCCATATAATGAATAATAGAACAATGTTACTAACATATTATAAACTATTATAATAATATAACAAATACACACAAAATGTAAATGTTTAATAAAACTGGTCTAATGGAAACTGGAATAACACTAAAACCTTTATTGTTAAAGTAATTTATCTGGTGGAACCCGTTCATTTCTTACTGAGTTAGCTAAGATGTAATTTTGTGGATAGATGACCGTTTCTCTTATATATTTGTGCCTTAAAAGCTTATCGATTGTCGAAAATAAATGACTCTATAAGTATCACAATTGTACGTGAAATTGGGCATGTAACGTATGGTTTACTCGTGGTACATTTATTCTTCCAGTTGACCTTTATTAGAAATCCGTAGAATAGTCTCAATAAAGTAAATTCATTGGTTCAACTAGTGTATAGTCAAAATGTTGAAACAAAGTCATGCTTATAAGCAATGCTTCCTGAACAAATTATATGTTAGAGACACGCTATGGACAGTTTTTTCTACGGCATTAATGAGCTGGCTCCACCATGTAATTAGCACTATCACACAGAAAACTGGAATGAAGTAGTATCTTGGTGTTACGTTTTGTTTTGTTACAGTGAATGTTTCCCGGAGACCCAATTGCCCATGCCATTGAAATTTCTCAAATATTTCCTTTAATATAGACAACACACACGATGCTTTTGGTATTCTGTTCATTGGCGGTTAAGATCACTGACTATCCAGGTGACCTATTTGCTTCTTCACAGGCATATAGTATAAAAAAACACAGGCATGGGGACTACCGACAGAAGTGAAAATTTAAAACTTTGGAATTACTGTGTTCTATTTTTAGATAGCGTACATGAAGTAGCAACTTTTTTGTGTAAGATGCCAATTATTGTAGAACTTCATAGGCGTACTTATCTAAGTAAAATAATCTGAGCGTGACGATCACGCGAGTTCAGCGCTTTTCCCCATCCCAAAAGTGCCCATCGTGTCTAAAGATGTTTTCACTTCAAGAAAAACTACAGATTTTGACATATCTATTATCTACCTTTGGTCACCAGAGTTGTATTGGTCTGCGTAATAGATTTTTTACACTCTGTTCTAAGGACCCGATAATGTACGAAAAGGAGATAACGTATTCTGAGCAAACTGTTCCACGGCTTAATGATGCAGGAGATCTTGCGAACTTCATGATCCAAACCGAAATGGATAAAATCACGAAGCTGTAGTTCCGCAAGCCAGAACGGTTTATTAGGGAGGTGTAATTGAGTGTAATGATGCAAAACAGATGTTCCAAACTGAAGCAACCAGTACCTTAGTCCATAATGAACGTGAAGATTACAATCATGGCGGTAGACTGGAAGCGATGTACAAAATAAACAACAAGGCGTCTGTTTAATCAAGCCGTGCATCCTTGATTTACGGATCTGTGCTTCAATCTCGAACACTAGGCACACGGCACTCGTATATTGAATATGCCTTTGTGTTTTGTTTCAATTGTTTCTATCTTAGCTTAATAGATTCTCAAAGTTAGTTCTATAAATATGCACTCATGACGATATAATCCGACATAAAGACTTGGCGACCGGTTAATTATTAAATCAAATCATTTATTTAGTAAATTAGGTCACTAGGGACACTTTTTACATGTCATAATAATATTAAAGTCTACGGTGCTTCGCAAAGGTCCACTGGTCTAAAAAGAATCTCCAAAAAAACTCAGCCGTAGGTCTTTTGTATTTTGTCGTTACATTATACAAACTTTAGTTAGTTGCTTCATATCAGCATAGTTCTGATGACTGTTGAGAGACGCAAACTAGTGCGACGATTCACGTTATAATTAGGCTACACTAATGGTACTTATCATTTACTTAATGTACTAGGTAAACATAATTGGCATTGGATATTGTTAGGACTAAAATATTTTAATAGATTCCTTGAAACATACTGATAAAGGTGTAGAAGTCAAAGGACGGTGCTTCATTAGTTGACTTTTAAAAATTCCCGGTGAACGTATTACCATCTAATTAGCCATAAACATGAGTACAGTACCATTACAAAGACTTGCGTGGACCTCGATGTCAGTTGCTTTTCGCAAAGTCACATCTACATGTCTATCTCCTGTTGGTTAAGCAACAAGCTCTTTGTTGTTTGTAAAAACTTTGGGTATAAGTAAAAAAAACCATGCATACGATTTCGCTGGCACGGCTACTTAAAAACAAATGTTGACTGTTAAATAGTATCTACATATATAGAAATAATTTACACAGTACACAACATCCAGTGGCTCACCAAAATGATCAATCACAACAACCCGGAAAATATGTAAATTTGTTTTGAAAAGTTATGGAGCCAATCTACAGGATCCCCCGCCGGTGGATTACGTAAGTGAAAGGGGTGGCTGTTCGCACTGAAAGGATAGAAAAAGGTCTTTGTAAGCCTTTCAACAAGGGCTACACTATGATTCAGGATCTCGTTTATCATCGTCTCATCACAAAGGAATTAATTTTTTGAATAAACTAGTAAGCTATTTGTGTTGCTAACTATTAAAGTCTTTTTATGGATGATTATCATATCATATTATAATCACGACTCACAATACGAAAATAAGCGTGGATGTATTGTCAATCTTTGAGGAAAGGAAAGATAAGATAGGGGTTTCTTGGGCCTCGGCAATCAATTTTTGCTGGTGGTAGGATATTCGTATCCGCCCGGATAGCGACCACCGTACACAGGGCGAAAAACCCGCCATAGTGGCACACACAAGTGTGTCGCGTTCTGGGATCAGCCAGTGTACATCCGGTTTTTTTTCAGGGGTCCATTGATTCTGTAGACCTGACTACAATACTAGTTAAAAATATTTAATACTTCTTCCGATGATAATGTTTAATTTTACGTTATCGTATGCAATTAAAGCATGGTTATGTTCAAAATAATTCTTATCACTTCTCGAATATCTGTAAATTAACTTCACTGAATCTACGGCAGCCAAAACTTTATATTAAAACATATATTACACAGCATTTCATCGCAAATTCTCCGCTTTGAAACTATAATCATTAGCGAGTACAAAGCTACACATAATCTGATTGTTTTAAACTCGGGACGCTTGCACCAATGCACTAACCACCAGATGCACTATTTGAAGCTCTGGTGAATCTGTTTCTATGCACTTTTAATCGATATAATGCACAACCCTGTAGCACTTTTAACACTATTTTATTTACGTGGAACTATATAGATTTGCATATAACTCTGACTTTTCTAAAGTTATGTGTGTATTAAATGTTAATTATCGCTTGCTTTAACGGTGAAGGAAAACATCGTGAGGAAACCTGCATACCTGAGAATTTTTCGAAAATATGAGAAGTCTGCCAACCCGCATTAGGCCAGCGTGGTGGACTAAGGCCTAACCCCTCTCATTAGTAGAGGAGGCCTGTGCCCAGCAGTGGGACAATGTTTAATAGAGGGCTAGTATTATTATTATTATACAGATTTGAATTTAAGCTACACTTAGAGTATTTTGGTTGCCTGCTCTAAGAAGCTACATGATCAATACACTTTTAATGTGCTAAATGATCTCTATTACTAACATTTTAGCTGAGGTACAAAATGTAGAAATATTCAATAGCTTATTTACTACTTTCTATAGCAACCATGTTAAACTCAAAGTCACTGGTGGGAATAAGCTGAAGATTATGCCTAGGTGGGCCGCAACCCCTAATCTTAAAATACAAACTACTGAAAATCTTAACGAAAAACTGTACTATTATAGGACAATACCAAAAATTACGATGCAGCGTGTGCGTTTTTAAAAACTATTTTTAACTAATAAACGAATATGCGCTATCTTTCTCCTTTAAATTATGACCGAAAAAAATAAATTTTAAAAATAAATAACCCACGTTGTATTGATACAACTCTTAATAGATATAGATGTAATATCTCGGATTCCATACCGGTGTAGGCAAACGGTAGGCAGCGGCTTTGCTGTGCCCTGGTATTGCAGAAGTCTATGGGCGGCGGTGACTACTTACCATCAGGTGGCCCGTCTGCTCGTATGCCTATCGAGGCCCGAAAAAAAAAAAAAACATTTTCATGCCAGACTAGATCGAAATGATATTTTGAACATTTATATTTACAAGAATTGGCCTTTTTTACATAAATAGGCTTGCGTTTGACCACTATCTCGCCTGATGGTAAGTGATGATGTGGTCTACGGTGGAGCACGCTTGCCTAGAAGATACCTATTCACTCTTGACTTAAAGATACCCAGATTATAATTTTTGGGAAATATAGACTCCGGCAAAGAGTTCCTTCTGTTTGTTTATTGTCCAAGCTTATTTATCTCTACAATGGCTGAGATCATTTAGATGTTGTTTTCAATGATTTTATATAAGTTTGGCCTTATATTTAGTTTTCGATTTTTTTTAATGGTTGGAAAATACAAAGATATTATGTTAATTTTAAACTGCAATAATAATAGATATATATTCTAAGCCAACATTATGGATATACCCAACCAAAGGATTCTCTGAACCAAACGATACTTTAACAGTCGGAACTGAGGGCAAGTGCTAATATTCAATCACTTTCTCGAAATTCTTCGAAAAAAACACCGCTAAAACCTTTTGTCTGCAACGTATTTTCTCCAATTCAGGTAACATGTCGAAGTAACTAACAATGGTTCGCAAGTTCGTCCCTGTGCATCCGACCTCAATAAACTTCTTACTTGTGACACCTACTGCAACGCCTAACTTGGCGGGTTCTATAACACCTCTGTGTATTACATGCAACTTACATGATTATATTACTTTTCTTACATCTTGGTGAGTGTGAATATTCTTCTGGGTCGTACCTAGGAGGCCGTTTTCAGGCAATTATTTGTAGCAATAAGACAGACTAGTCGGCAATCGTAGTTTTTGTAACTATATATTTATTTTACTACTATTATAAATGCGAATTTTTGGATGTATGGATGGATGTTTCTCACGCCCGAACGGCTCGACGGATCTGGTTGAAATTTGGCACAGAGATAGATTTTAGTCTGGAATAGCACATAGCATTTTTATCCCGGAAAAATGTACAGTGCCCGTGGGATAGTTTAGTTTTTCACAGAGCAAGGGATCGTCATGATTTTTTGCATTGTGGTAGTTCAGGGATCAGAAAATGACGTAAGCCACTTTTATCCCGGAAAAATACACGCTTCTTATGGGATAGCAAAATAAAGAAAGGTATAATAGCTTAAGATGCCTCCATGGATTGTATGCCTTTTCTTCCAAAAATAACCTCAACGCGGGCAAAGCCGCGAGCAACATCTAGTTATGGTATAAGTCTTATAACAGGTTTAACATATTAGTTCTTCTGTTCGTAGGTTTTTTTATTACTTAGATGGTTTCACAAAGGGTACATTTATAACATAGGAATTTCTGTCTCCCATCTGAGGGTGTCAGGTGTACGAGGTTCCGATATTTAATACGTAATCATGGGCTTTCTAGTATGATTATATTAACACACAATAATGATCAATAATGATTTCTTAAAAATATTAAGAAAAACCCCTTACAAACTATTGGGGTTACATACTGAAAAACATATTTTATGTCCTTTGTGCAATTAGAGCTAAGAGTTCTCTTCTATTTACAATTACATCGACTTTGCACGATAAAAAATTAAACCGCCTTCAAAAAAACCCAGACACAACTAAAAAGCAAAAAATAATTGGTTACATTTAAATCAATTAGTTATATGCAATTTAAATCAATTATTTTTGGAGTCGGTGCCGGTGTTGTTTTCTTTACTTTTAGATTTATATTTATAAAACCAAGTCTGGATCTATTTTATATTTTTTTGTATGCCTGATTATTCTGTTTTTTCCATGTTTTGGCTGGCACCGACTCCAAATAATTGATTTAAATTGCATATAACTAATTGATTTAAATGTAACCAATTATTTTTTGCTTTTTAGTTGTGTCTGGGTTTTTTTGAAGGCGGTTTAATTTTTATTTAAAAAGTAATAATTTATTTTTTGCTTTTTAGTGGTAAATTATATAAAATCGGTTAAAAGCTGCTGAAGATATTAGAATTTACGTGTATTTTAATTTTATCACCCCCCTCCCTCACCCCCACCCCTTTTACCCTCTCTCACTGAAACTTAACTTTTATAATGAACGTAATGCAAAAAGAACCACTGGAATACTACTTAATTTTAAGGAGTTACCCTCTCCAGCTCCGAAGATATTCATCAGATCTTCACCATATTTTTATGGGACCAAATGACAAGCACCAGCTTTCAATCAAAGAAAGAATGGTCGAAATCGGTTCACACAGTACAGAGAAACAAGGTAACAAACATAAAAAAAAAAAAGCAACATACAGTCGAATTGAGAACCTCCTCCTTTTTTTGAAGTCGGTTAAAAATGAACAGATAATGTTATCAAAATAGGAAACAAAAAATATAGTTTAAAAAACTAACGCTTGAATAGCCAGCTGACCTGTAAAGTAGAAAATTATTTTGAAATATGGAGAGTTCTTTCTATATATATAGCAATATAAATTTCACAAATTTACTATAATAAAAGTGATTTGTCGTTCTTAATACAAATTTACAAAGTGAAGGTTTTTGAAGGTGGTGAAAATTAACGTTGAAAGATTACGTTACAGAGATACATGTCAAACTTATATAAAGCATATAATGAGTCATTCACTACGCCCATTCCCGTCCTTTCATTAAAAGATCAAAACCATCACAGCGATCTAATTGAGGAGATCTTCGGTTGAGGTCGGTTAGTTGAAGAACTACGCGCAATGGCCATCAACCGCTTCTTGTGCTAAATTGATTCCGTACTTGTTGGGGGCCCTTTGTTGTCAAGCAACGTTACAGAGCCCGTTTATACAACGTTCACTATGAATATTCCAAGCGTAATTTAATTTAAAATATGACAATCTGTCGGTCTGGGCGTATCGTAAGTACTTTTTGTTTACAATTCATAGCGCACTCACTACTGTAAAAACAGCCGTAAAGGTGATAAAAATAAAATGTTAATGACATACATATTACAAGACATATTTACAAGACTTATCACTGCTAAATTTACTTATAGCTATTTTATAGAACAGTTGTGGTAATTGCTTTGGCTACTTCGAAACCAATACATAATGTTAGATTCTATGATTGACTAAACCCACACAATATATTCGTTCTATTAGTGTTACTCGTAATGAAGTTAATTGTTTAGAATTGCCTCAGCACCATCCTTATACAAAGTACTTAGCTGACAAATAAGACATGAAAGACAGAAATTGGAGAGGCACTTATAAAAACAATTCTAATTCTTAGATATTATCTTTTGACAATGCTTTTATTTTTTATGCACATATTGTGTATATATATAACTTGTAAGGATAACAGAACAATATTATAAAGAAAGCAGAAATTAGTTTTATATTTAATATAACACAACAGATTTCGAATCTAATCTTCGGCAAATCGTTTTTCAAGATCGGAACCCATTTAACCACAATACCGGTAATCGAGTGTTAGCCGCTCCAGTCAAAATTACGTCCCGACCACTTACCACACCACTTCAGTGGGAGAGCTCTCAAAATATTTTACGTAATAGATTTTAGAAGAGCGTTATTTGCCGTGTATTATTTTTTCTATTATGAAGTTGTTTACAAGTTTATTCTAAAGGTTATCATTGAATGCAACTTTCTTAGTTAAATCGTTAGGCATAAGTTTGGTCTACAAAAGTGGTACAGTGGACGAGTAGTATAAAACGAAAGCCCATAGGTTCGATTCCCGCACCGATACAAACATTTGTGTGATAGATAAATATTTGTTTTAGCTCTCTGTGTTGTGAGACATAAAGTCGCACATCGTTCACTATAATATATATATCTAGTCTTAAAAATGCGATCACAGCTTTCTTTACTTGGCTTACCGCTTGCTATCATTGGGGAACAACCAGGACTTTGTAAGGTTAGCTAATTAATAAAACTGTGCCCTGGCATTGCAGAAGTCTATGGGCGGCGGTGACTACTTACCATTAGGTGGCCCGTCTGCTCGTCTGCCTATCCAGGCACAAAAAAACCCTATTATAAAAAGAAAAGTTATTCCAACATGCATCCTTATTCAAAGGTCAGTGGAGTGATACTAACGGCCTCGCTCGGACGATAATCGAGTGATCCTCAACAATATGTGCGCACAATTGCGCAAACCGAGCGTGCGATGCGCTCACCCAGCGCTTGCCCGGTACTGGGTACAGTCTACAATCTCACCCATTTCAGCAGTACATTAAGACCTGCTTTCTTTTATTTTATTTGAGTTCTATGAAAATTATATATTTAATGAAAATATGTTCCTATTTATTGGAGTACTTATATTTTCTGGTTCTGCAGAGTAACGGCTTAACACGCGTCCCTTTATCTAACGCTGCTTTAAGGCCACGGACCTATAATCTAAATAGCCGCCATATGTGTACATACTATAGGTGCCAACATCTTAGGTATTGCAACCTTAATGTAGTGAAACTTGGCACGCTTGGGTTATATAGATTGAAATACATAATTACGATGTCTATTTATTAGATTCAATATGTTTACACACTACAGAGTCGTGGTCCATTATCTTTTTGAATACCTTTTCGTTGTTTGTATACTATTACTACACTATAAGTAAGGTTGAAGCCCGATTTTTGTTTATTATTTAAATAAAGATGTATGTAACTACTACCCCTTTTTAGAGATATTCATATTATTATTCACTCACGCCCGCAATCCCCGAAGGGGTACACCCACTTTTCGCCGAATGATATCCTTAATTATTTATTTAACGACTAAGTATATTTAATGTTTTTTTATAGGTTATAAAGACTAATCCTGACTGATAAAGTCAAGAAGTAAAAGAAGAAGAATATACTTTGAAACTTTAAACTTGTGTTTAACATTTTTAACCGACTTCAAAAAAGGAGGAAGTTAAGAATTCGTCGGAATCTTTTTTTTTATGTATGTTACCCGATTACTCGAAGACGCCTGGACCGATTCTAGAAATTATTTTTTTGTTTTAAAGGGTATACTTCCCAGGTGGTCCCATTGGCACCAAGTCAAGATCTGATGAAGGGATCTCAGAAAAATCGAGGGACACCTTCAAATTTTATATATATATATAATTTGTTTTTCATTGAAGTCGGTGTACTTTTTATGAATTATTGTATATAAAAATACCTCTTGTATACCATTCAGCTATCACTAGAATAAGTAGATAAATACTACATTACATATGCTAACGGGCGAGCTAAAGAGCCCGAACAGCGACGCAAAAGAAACTTTCCTAAAACGAATATCTCCACTTCTAAAGTTTGCCGTCGATTCTGTGTAAGTAAATAAATTATCACTTGTGATGCAAACATTCTTCTAACGTTCTTCTGTGTGAGTGTGTAGGTTTTGCGAGCTAAATTCGAATATATCGAATTATGGAAATAAGCAACGGAATATATGTAATCGCTTTATCTGTTTCGGCTGAAAGCTGTACCATATCTGCGGTATAAAAAAACGCATTGAGAATTACAACCAACCGGAAAAACCAAAACGATATCGGTGGAGGATCTCCAAAATAAAATCGCGGCTTCACGCCCCAGTTACTCGGCCGGAAGATTTTCCATTCATTCTCGCGTGTATTTACAGTACAAATGCGCGAGCTCGCTTCGACTGATTCTTTTATATTGCTTCATGTAAATTATTTGTTCATTCAACATTTTTTTTATATTTATAATTAATTTATCCAAGTAGTGTTATTGGCGATCTTATCTCAATAAAAATATTTTAAATGGAATATTGAAGCTTCGATGCAACTCAAATTTGTGAGTAGCTTGATAATGATTCACAAAGCTAATTGCTACGTCATAACTTAATTGAAAAACAATTATACAAATAAATATTTTACATATTTGATTTCTCACAACTTATTTCATTACACATTAATATTGTGAAAGTATTGTACGTCAAAATCCATCGGATCAACAGCACTGATATATGAATTAATAAAAAAAACGCCCAAAAAATTATTACCCCTTTTAACCGACTTCAAAAAAAGGAGGAGGTTCTTAATTCCTCAGAATCTTTTTATGTATGATTCGAGAAATTCTTTTTTGTTTAAAAGATTATACTTCCCAGGTGGTCCCATTGGCACCAAGTCAGGATCTGATGATGGGATCTCAGAAAAATCGAAGTCAAGCCTCAAATTTTATAGGGACACATAATTTGTTTTTTTAGTAAAATCGATGTACTTTTAACGTATTAAAAAACTTTTTGTACTTACCTTCACTTATATTTTATTATCTGTTTAATTATAATTGCTGTATTTAAAATTAGCTATGAAATTATTTTAAAGATTTTATGTATTTGCAAGTAATGATTAATTCAAATCATTTATTTAGTAAATTAGGCCACTAGGGGCACTTGTTACAGGTCAAGTTTATTTAAATTGGCCATTATTCAACTTGTACCTATCAGTAAAAGTACTTACTTACAGTAAAAAATTACACTTTGATTTGACTGCCTGGTGGCGCAGTTGTAATTGAGTACATGGTACTACAGTGCTGAGGTCTCAGGAGCGATCCCCGAGTCTAATAAAAGTGATATTGAGTTTTTCTATCACAAAATACTGAGTATCAGCGCGGAGTCTGCAATCGCGCCTGGTATGCGCCTTCTATCACATAATGGAACGGTTATATCTTCAGCGAAATATGGGTGTACTAATTACACTTCTGCCTACCTCTTCAGGTTTACAGGCCTGAGAGCCTATGTTATATGTATAAATAATATGCTAGTATTAACACTTCAAACATTTGTTGTCTTTGAGATGCCAATAACAGTTAAATAGATGGAGTGTGTGAAGAAATCAAGTCTTTTATACATCTAGTTCGAAACTGCACTGATTCTTGGTATGACATTATGGTATCACGTGACACGTCCGATAGTGTAACTCTGTGCTGTGAAATCATATTTCGATAATGTTATGTTAACAGCCAACCTCGGAGTCAGGCTACACAATTTTGGTTGGACGCCACATCGGAAATTACCTGCAACGACGGATTCCTCTCTAACCCGTGGCACTCAATCTGCGGTTAGAATCCACACTACGTAACACGGAAATTATATTGGTCAGGCAAAAATAACACTGTTTTTGGGACGTGAACGATTTGGTCCCACCTACCACCTATAAATTAATCTCTATTTGTTTGATAAGTAAATTATTTTTATAAGAGTATAGGTAGTCATCTACTCAGTCATCTCTAGCATCTTTAATAATAATAAAAATGATCCGGTCATTTTATTCAACATTGGTCCGACAGGTTCTGTAGTATTATAATGGTAGAGCCACGCTGTAGACATATTTGTCTACAGCATGAATGGGCCGGCTCGACCGGAGTAGTACCACTGTCTCACAGAGAACCAACGTAAAGTGACAGTTTACTGTCGCGTTTCGTATGGTAAGTGAGATATCCGGAGGCCCAGATTCCCCCTTCCCTTCCCTAGTCCCTATTCCTGCCCTTTAAGGCCGACAGCGCATACATGATACTTTCAGTATTGTGGATGTTCATGGGCGGTGGAGATCACTTAACATCAGGTGACCCACATGCTGGTATGTCGGACTATGCAATAAAAAACCCACTAACACCTCACCTCAATAAACCAGTGTAATTTTCTTATCCATCCATACAATAGTCCTACACCTACTGGGGGTTATCCTTGGGTGCACTTGTCACAATATTACATTTAAATTGTCTAACGGGTCTGTACGTGTTTGCTTCGGCCTTTCAATGGTCCAGAACTCCATAGTCCCGTGATTACGGTGTGACAAACATAATATTAGTAACCCTGTATACATTGTCCCACTGCTAGGCATGGGTCTAATAAGATGGGTTAGGCCCTTTCTACCTCGCTGGTCTACTGCGGGTTGGCAGACTTCACATAATTTCAAAATTATTATCCAGAATAGGGTAGTTGACTCGTTTTTTTTATTAATTTAATCAACAATTTACATTACCTAAAACCTCTTATCGAAAGAATTTTATGAATTCGAACAAAAATAAGTAAATTAGACACCACTCAGATCTGCTGGAAGGGGTGGTTGTCAAATAACAGTACTAGGATGCATATCTGATACCGTGACGTCACGGTACTATGAATCGCCTGTACTGTACCGTTGTGCGAGGGAGATAGCGATATGTTCCCAATACGCCACCGCTTTCGCTTATGCCTGTAAGTATTTGCTCATACCAATATTTAAAATAAATATTGTGACCTTATTTTTCAAGCAATTTGGATTCTGTTTTCGCAAAAGAATTTCTTTTGCGTATTATATTCGATTGCGTAGAGAATAATATACAAAATGAAACACAGGAAACTACCCTATTCTCAGGCATGCAGGTTTACTCACGATGTTTTCCTTCACCGTTTTAAGTAAGCGATAATTAATAATGATGAGAATGATGTTTGTATACACGTAAGTTCTAAAGTCAGAGGTGTATGCCATTTGGGTTGGATTCGAACCACCGACTCTTGTCTAGGCAACTAGGCTATCGCTGCTGTAAATGTAACGTCTTCAAAAATAATAATAAATATTTATACACTAATATAATAAACGTATTGCACCAAAATTTGGTCGGGGTCTAGAGTTGATAAACGATGTTTGGCCGTGCTGCGGCCTTCTGAGTTGTCTGAAACTACTCTCGACCGCTTCTTCACCTCTTTGCCCCATGGCGCAATGTGAAGAAACCACACAGCAGGCCGGCATGATTGTATTCAGTAGCGAGGAAAAGATTATTTCTCGCTACTTTAAACTCTAATCGGACGGCATAAGCTTACGATCTGGTGCTGTGTGGTTAGTTTGGTAGGATAAAAAAATACTAAATTAAGCATGTAAATAAAAAATCTTTGCTTACCTCGTATACCAACCTTTACTTTCACTTAGTCATACTATTAGCGACGTAATTTACTGATTGTCGTTTCACGTGACCTGTCCATTGAAGTCAATGAACGACTAATAAAAATAAATCAAAATGTAAATAGGTCGGTATTAAAGTAATGGGTATACAAAAAATATTATAGGCTAATATACACTCATTTGCAAAAAAAAACGGGCACCTAAGCAATGAACCATTTCAAATGTTACTATTGGTTTGTTTGATAATTATAGGTAGTTTTACTTTTACAATTTTGTAAATTAATAAGCAAATAATAGTTTTCGTCAGTATTATCATAAAATTTTGATAAAATTTGTGGGTTTTAATGCTAAAGTTCACTAGTAGTGTATGCTCGCTAGTAGTGCATATGCTCGTGAAGTAAAAGTTAACAAAGATTTTTGTGTGTTTTTTCTTTAATAAAGTAAAAGCAGATAAATGTTTAGTATCGAGTGTGACCCCCTCTAGCTGAAATCACAGCTTGAATTCGTCTGGGTATGCTAGCGAGGATATCCCGCTGTCTCAATAATGTTAGAGAAAGTGGTAAAAGCTACCAAAATTATTGCGCTGCTCGAAGAGGGTTGCAGCCAATGCTTCGTGGCTCAGAGGCTAAGTGTGAGTCGCTCGATGGTTCAAAGGACCTGGCAGCGGTATCAAGACACCGGTTCCGTCGAGAGAAGGCCTGGTTCTGGAAGAACCATGTACCCAACCACGGGATGATCGTTTTCTTGTGAGTCGCGCATTGAGAAATCGCAAGTCTTCGTAGGTGGACCTTAAGAGCAACCTCGAAGAAGTAAGAAATGTGCATATTAGTCTATGGACGTTCAGGAGGAGGCTTCTCGCGGCCAAATACGCAGTCATCGCCCGGCCCGCGGCCCTTAGTTACTCCGTGAGCACAGAGTTGCCAGGCTTAGGTTTGCTCGAAATTGTGAGTCATGGACTCAAGAAGACTGGAATAGGGTATTGTTCTCCGATGAAGCCAGGATATCTCTGTTCGGTGAAGATCGACGTCGGCGAGTGCTACGCAGACGAGGAGAACGCTTTGCAGAGGCTTGTTTTGAAGAAATCACACCTTATGGTGGGGGCTCTGTTATGTTTTGGGCAGGAATAAATTCAATGGATCGTACAGAGTTAGTCTTCATTGAAAACGGCTCACTGACTGGACATCGATACATAACGGAAAGTCTAATTCCTCATGCACAACCCGCATTGGCTGCTTTAGGCGAAGACTCAATTTTTATGGACGACAACGCTCGCGCCCACCGGTCTGGCGATGTGGAAGCGTATGTGAAAGAGGTCGGCATTCGTCGTTTGGATTGGCCAGCTCGAAGTCCCGACCTCAATCCTATAGAGCATGTCTGGGACGTTCTGAAACGACGCGTGAGATCAGTACAACCGGCTCCGCAGAACATCAGAGAGCTGAAGAATGTGATTACCGCGGAGTGGGAACGTATTCCGCAAGCAAGTATCCGGGATATCCTCGCTAGCATACCCAGACGAATTCAAGCTGTGATTTCAGCTAGAGGGGGTCACACTCGATACTAAACATTTATCTGCTTTTACTTTATTAAAGAAAAAACAAACAAAAATCTTTGTTAACTTTTACTTCACGAGCATATGCACTACTAGCGAGCATACACTACTAGTGAACTTTAGCATTAAAACCCATAAATTTTATCAAAATTTTATGATAATACTGACGAAAACGATTATTTGCTTATTAATTTACAAAATTGTGAAAGTAAAACTACCTATAATTATCAAACAAACCAATAGTAACATTTGAAATGGTTCATTGCTTAGGTGCCCGTTTTTTTTGCAAATGAGTTTATAATATATATATTAGTATTGGTTTTATTCTCTTTAAATAAGAAATTCAATGAATATAAAAATGTTTCTATATCCGTCATGGACTCCGAAACGAGCTATTTTCATGGAATTTTCAAGCAATCATCAGATTAGTCCGGAGAATGTTCCTGGGAAGTTTAATGGCAATCCGATAGGTGGCGGTGTTGTAGAGATCTGAATTTCTTATTTTTCAACAAAAATTCGGTTCACAGAGAAGTCGGTTTATGACAGGACAACGACTGCGAGGACCACTAGAACGGAATAAAATGGTAAACAAACGTCTGTACATGCTAACATCCACAATGGTTCAACTGATGTCAATGCAGTTTTCACCTTTATGATATCAGTAAACATTAAGTGATACATAACAAAAAGTATACTTTTATTCACGTAAAAAAATCACGGAAGCGAAGCCGCGCAACAAACTAGTATTGGATCCAAATCAAATCAAATGGTTTATTCTGTAAATAGAATTAATAAACATACCTTTTCAATCTTTTTCAGTCATGCGAACATAATTTTAGACATTACCTGGAATTACCTTATGGTAAAAAACACATAACCTTCAATAGATCAGGACTATAAGTAAATTATATTATAGTAGGTACCTGTAATGCAAAATTCAATGGAATATTCATAATTGGACTAAATGACACTCCCATTCATATTTTTAAAAACAATCTTAAATGTGCTATTCATAGTATTTTTAAAGGAATAATCTATTTATATAAAAGTTTTTAGCTATAAATAAAGATTTCTAGCGTTATTCTTTGATAATATCTATTCACCTACTTTAAAGATGGGCCCTATTATCTGTTAAATCTAATTAACGCGAAGTACAATAGAATTTATTTTGTATGACTAGCAAACTTCACTAATGCGATGGTAATTAAATGATAATTAGAGTTACGAAAACCGTGATAATCCGACCCGGTCTGAATTTACTGATCTAGATGTAGAAAAAGCATTTAAATTTATAATTTCATTGTTATACACACCTTATATACTCCAGTATCTAAATTTTTTATTCAGTATACGTTTAAAAAGAGTAGTGCTACAACATATCTGGAGTCTTTGTTTCTACAAATTGGAGGTACGTCTTATGTATAATAGATATCATAGACTGTTTAAAGTATTATATTATTAACACTAGCTATCGAGGATCAGACCATAAACAACTTCATTCAGAGTAATTAATTATTTTTCTATTTGGTTTAATTAATTATAATATAACTTCATTTCACTGAAATCTCTTTATTAAATTCCTCCGGAAACTGGCTTTGAAATTTTATAACTAGTGGCATATTGCCAACGGGTTAACGACCTATCAGCGTTGAACTTTGCTCAAAATTCCCTACATTAATTAGTTTAAAATATTTTCATTTCTAATTCCATAATTAGAGTTATATATATCGTTTATGAATATGAGCTATAATGGTTATCGAATGTTTCTTAAATCGATATTCTAACAGTTCTATTTTTAAGATCTATTTAAAAAATTCTTAATTTCTTTTAGATTAAATAAATTTGCTGATAAAACTACGCAAGAACAGACCCACAACCTCTGACATAAAGCTCGTATAACTTATATTCTTTTTTCTTCAGAATATGCCTCCTCTTGTAGACCCGATTCCCAGTGGTGTCGTCTTTGAATCAGACACACAAACATCGGATCTCGGTTTGGACAAAGATGTATCGGTGCTGAAGAAGGCGACACCGAAAAAAACACGAATTTGTGTGGTTCAATATATTTTGGTTCTTGTTTTTACACATCAGCTCTTTGTACGGATTGTATTTGGTGTTTACATCCGCAAAATGGCAGACTAATGTGTTTGGTAAGTATCTTTTGTATTCTATTTATTATGTTCTATGTAAAGAAATAATATTCAGACACAAGACTGAAATTTCTTATTAATCTTACTAACAAGATCTACCCGCTAAAGTTACCTTAAGCTAGCGAGTAGTTGAGTAGCGAGAGACAATCTTGGACGGTACTGCACTAACCATCAGCAGTGTGGTCTCTTAGCCGTGTCAGGATTAAAAAATATATATTTTTGCACAGCCCTGATTAAACGCTGCTGTTATACATTTATTCTTGGTATACTTTCCTTTACATAACATCTTAAATGCTTTATACTCTTCATTTGGTTATGACACAGCCAACATATACTTCTAGTTATATATACTTCTAGTATTTTATTAATTAGAGATTTAATTGATATCAAAGTTTCAATGGACTTATTCCTTTCAGCGTTCGCAGTGCATCTCATGTGTGCTATAGGCATAGGAGCAGGATCTCATAGATTGTGGACCCATAGATGTTATAAAGCTAAGGCTCCTCTACGTGTCTTGCTCATGATATGGCAGACTATGGGCTTTCAGGTAAAAATCTTAGATATAAAATTAAAAATATAAAGTAAAAAATCGAAACCAATAGAAATATAATGACTATACCATCCCACGCAAACACTTACAAATTGCATTTATTTGAATTCAGAGTTAATGTTAAATGCTTATTCTATTTATATCTTCTCTCAACTAGCTAAAGTTGATTCTAAAAATATTGCGTTATATATTTTACATATTAATTCGATTTAATATAAATTAAATTGAATAACTTATCTATATTTATTTTTATAAATTAATAGCATTTGTACGCGTCTCTCACTCCATTAAATTTACAAATGGATTATTTTAATTTCACTCGTAGTTTTTACCAACATACGAACTGAATGAAAATAGTGTTTCTAAAAATTGGTAGACAAAAGTGGAACTATAGATCTTTAGGTTCATTTCTATGGCTTTAAAGATTTTATCGCGGTTTATTTGATTAAAATTAGTTTTATTTTGCTGTGTAATATTCGCGTAAACATTACAAACCCTTGCCGAAACTAACCTGATTAATTATGACTATATGCTTTCAGTATAATGAGTGTGTAATTACATATTTATATGTACCTATGTGATTGTCACATCACATTGGCTTCGCTCGCTGAGCTTGTAAGATTGTTTTGACAATTCTAAATACTTGATGTCTGTGATTGCGCGAAAGCTTTATAGTTCAGTAAGATCGTGCAATAACTTTACTGTTAACATTCGTTATTCTGAGTTTCAAACTTCTTTCGTCTTCGTAAAAATATTGATTTTGTTTAACTTTAATAAGTAGTGAATATACTATGGTAATAAGATTATTTAAAATTTATAGACAGAGCTTATAAAGTTTTTAAATCAAAATAAACTTAACTGAGCCGTAAAAGGTCAATAGTAGATAAGTGTAGATCCACTGAAATAAGTACTAGCTTCGTGTATAATTTATTAATCCTTAAATACATTTTCTCAACAGGCTTTATTAAAATAGATATTATTTTATGAACGGATTCAACTTGGTAGAATTACTCTCATACAGAACAGTTACAATATTTGAGGCTCAATTCATTAAAATCATAATACTACCATTAATGGGGTCGGTATTATGTCGTATATACTTACCACCATAGTTATACATTCTATATACTCTTGTATACAACATAATGATATATCCATCGTGAGTTATATAGTGAGGCAATTAGGGCTTCTCCTTTGCCGTCAAATGTCACTCGATATAGGATGATACTATCTTTGGCCATTGCGGTCAACGACTATTACAGACGTATGCACAAAGTTTAATAGGTAATGCGGTTGATGTAAACAAGTAGTACACACTCTTAAATTATTCCTTGACAATAATCTGTCAATTACAAGTATCTGGTGACCTACAATGGTGTTTTTTATCCTGGCACGGCAAAGTGACCACAATGCACTTGATGGTAAGCACAGTGCCGTCCAGTTAGAGTATCAAGTAGCGAGAGACAATCTATCCCTCTCTACTCAACACAATCATGCCGGCCTGACATATAAAATGTGGTAGGTTTTTATTTACCTTCCCTGACAATGATATAGGACAACATATTCGAATGGGCCCGGGACCACCGCACACACCACAAATACGCTGACACGGACGCAGACCCTCACAACGCTGAGCGTGGCTTATTCTTCTCACACATGGGTTGGCTGTGCTGCAAAAAAAGCCCCGAGGTCATCGAAGGAGGTAGAAGGCTTGATCTCAGCGATCTCTATGCAGATCCTGTTGTTATGTTCCAGAAGAAGTAAGTAATAAAATAAGTGTAGAATAAATATTTACATCTCTCATTTTTATTATAGTAAATAAATAAATATCATCCAACAGTCTCACACATATAGCCCCGACCCCACACTAAGATACGAGCCTTGTATTGTGGGTATCAGGGATTACGAGGGACTTTCGGTCTCACAATACCCAGACCCCGGACACAATTATCTGTCTGTCACACAAACATTTGTCCCGGTGTCGCAATCGAACCCATGGCCTCTCGTTTTACAGCCAGCTACTCGCCCGATGCGCCACGGAGGCTGTCCAATATTGATCATGTTCTCATAATTTTTGTATTCTAGTCCCTCTCATAAAAAGCAAATAAGTAATTTTAATCCCAGAATACATCTCTTCAAATTCACTACTAGTATGAAACGAATGCAAAAGGTTAAACTATTTTTTACCATAGCTTTGGGTCAAATTATCTACTTCTGTTGTATCAAAACAAAAGATACATTTGATAAGTAAAAAATCAGTCTCGCAATAACTTATACAGCATTTAATTCTTATAAGAATATAAATGGGCCAAAGTACATATACATTTACCTATGTATGTAGAAGTAAATAGTACATAACGAGCACGCCCATGGCAACCTAATCCTTTGACGAACGTTCACTGCGGATGTACCGCCGGATTACAAATTAAGATGCTTGTACATTGCTACGTGTATAAACGCAAGAACAACGTGGAATTAAGTGATCCAATAATAACATAAGCAGTATACATATAAATCATATTATGTGATATAGGTTAATTTTATGTAAATATTGAACATTTATAGATGAAATACATGGCCTCTAATTCGTGCCAGTCAAAAGTATTACATAATATACTTTGCTGGTTGTAGGATATTTATATCCGCCTGAATAGCGACCACCATACACAGGGTGTAATACCCGCCATAGTGGAACACGCAAGTGTGTCGCGTTCCGGGATCAGCCAGTGTACATCCGGTTTTTGTAGGGGCACGATGTTTGGCCGTGTTGCCGCCTTCTTAGTACTCTGACACTAGATCTTCGACCGCTTCTTCACATTCTTGCCCATGACGAAGTGTGAAGGAATGAATATAAATAAAACCAAATAAAATTTTATAACAACGAAAATTTCCACATTAGACGAAATGTTTGATCTAGCTGGAAGCATAATTCAATATGAATCAAACCGGAATCACTACACTTCGCATATTTACTACAAATGCAGTACAAAGAAAATGTCGACCAACGAAAGTTTACTACCACTGTACTACCGACTGCTTATTGTTTCTTCATAATTCAATTTGGCGTCATATATTGTACTAGTTGTTGCTCGCGGCTCCGCCCGCGTGGAGGTCATGTTTGGGAGAAAAAGTATACAATACAAAATACCAATATTCATGCGTTTAACTTAAAAATGACGGATTTTCATACAAACTTTCATTCCCTATTTTACCCCCTTAGGGGCGGAATTTCCAAAAACCCTTCCTTAGTGGATGCCTACGTGATAAAAGGTACCTACTGTCAAAATTTCAAGTCTCTAACCCCAGCCGTTTAGGCTGTGCGTTGATCGATCAGTCAGTCAGTCAGTCAGTCAGTCAGTCAGTCAGTCAGTCAGTCAGTCAGTCAGTCAGTCAGTCAGTTTCTTCTTTTATATATACAGATTAAAAACACTCAATAGAGAAGCGGCGCCATTCTGATCGCATCATAAAAATATTGTGTCTTCACATTGCAGACATTTTATTGTTACCTCTCGTTTTATTTCCACAGGCACTACATGAAAATGATGCCGATACTCTGTTTTGTTTTACCTACGGTTATTCCAGTATATTTCTGGAACGAAACGTGGTTAAACGCATTCCTGATTCCGACAATTCTGCGCTATACCTGTGGTATTAATGTTGTATGGAGCGTCAATAGCTTCGCACATACCTTCGGATATAGACCTTATGACAAGTAAGAATAATGTATAGTTATACTACTACCTACTTTTATCACGGGACTTCATCTTTGTTCACATTGCATTAGATGTTGCAAATATGTGTAATATTCGAATATCGAATTAATTAACAAATAGGAATAAGAAAATGTATCCAAAATAATGCCTAGTGTTCATTGTTGTGAAACTTAGCTTCCTAGGAATTAACTCTATTTAAGTACATGAGTTATCAGAACATCAGATTAAAATTTTGATTTTCAAATTATTTAAAAATAATATTATAATAATATTTAATATTCGATAGAGTATTTAGTCGTGCTTTTTATGTTACATGAAATATGGATTTATCCGCCGAGTGTGGGTGGATTATGATGTTGTTTTTGTTCGATGAGGTTTACTTGTTAATTAGTTCTATGTAAATTTAATTGAATAGAATATATCTGATGATATACAATACAACAACTCTTTATTGTATAAAAAGATAATAACTTTGCATACATAAGACTTAATTACTAAATGGTCCTACAACGGGCGGTCTTATCGCTACAAGCGATCTCTACCAGACAACCTTTGGATAGACAGAAATTGAAGTAGAAGAAGTACTAGACGATGATGTACAATAAAGAGAGCAAAAGAATCAATATAAATACCAAGAAAAAAAAAACAAAATTTTGCAACCTAAAACAGTACACACCTTAGGTGGTGCAAAACGCACCTTTTTAGGTGCAAAACGCCATGCGAGGTGTGTATGCCTGTAACTAACACAAAATACTTCAAAGTTAAAATAAGTTTAACTAAAACTTTATATTCTTAAATTTTTCAAAAAGTTATCTTGCGTATGAAACCGATATCATTAAAATAACGATTGTGTTAAGGTGTGTGTGTTAAGGTCTACACGGGTCAAATGGGTAAGCAGGTATTCAGGACAAGCATTTAAATATATATTGTGTATTGGTCGTATTACTTAACATTTAACATCCCAGTATGGCGAACTCTTTGCGGCCTATTTCACATCTCTCTCTCTCTCAAGTCGGTCCCTCATATCTGAGGATCGTGGTCAGCATCAGGGTTGTATCTGGAGCGGATGAACTGCCTCCACCGGGTTCTGTCCAGCGCGTCTCTCACGACCGTGTAGAATTTGGAGGACGACGAGGCTTTTACTTGGTCGGTCCATCTTGTTGGAGCACGACCGCGCGATCTTTTGCCTTCGGTGTTCCCAACCACAATCAGTTTTTCCAAACTGTCGTCGCCTCTGCGCACTGTGTGGCCGAAATACGAATGAATGCGCTGCTGGCATATGTTGGACAGACGGGTTTTTATTCGTAGCTGTGTCAGGATCGATGCATTGGTGCGCTTCGCAGTCCAAGGTATTCTGAGCATTCGCCTCCAGCACCACATCTCAAATGCATCAATCCTTTGCCTTTCTCGGGCTATGATTGTCCACGTTTCTACTCCATACAGGAAGATGGGGAATACCAAGGCTCGTATCAGTCTAATCTTGGTTTTGATACCAATTTCACCTATTTCACATAGGTATAATTGATTCCATTGTTATGGCAACCTCATCTAATCCGATAGGAATGGGCTGTAATCACTTGCCTATGTTACATATTAATGTTTATTATCTTTGATTTTCAATTGAATACAATATAAATGTTAAATAACTTATAAACTATCTTGCTAATTATTTAAATTTGTGTTAGTTTGCTGTTTATAATAGTAAGCATTCTAATTTTAAACGTGAATTATGTACAAAATATCTCCATAAAACAATGAAATAATACCATCAAAAATAAATAGGCAATAAAACAAATAATATTATATTTTGTTTATGTCTCACTAGCTCGATCCTTAATTCTATAGATTAAAACTAAAACTCCATCGATACAATATCTCATACATTCGTCAGGTCACTGAACCCTCGCGAGAATATCGGCGTGTGGCTGATCTGCGTTGAAGGCTTCCACAACTACCACCACACGTTCCCGTGGGACTATCGCGCCACTGAACACCCCCTATATAACATGCTCACCCCTACCATCATGTTCATCGACGCTATGGCTATGGTATGTACCTAAATTTGTTTTGTATTTAAGCTATACTTTACACAACATTTTATTTTTATCCATTTTAGCGATCGGAATAGCCCTGAGCAGGTTTTGCCAGTTTATCTGTGAGTTTGTGCACGCTACGTAATAACTACAATGGTTTCAAACTAATTTGAATGTCGTTTTCATGTTATTAAATTTGAGCTAATATTTAATGTTTCTTCCATAGTGAATTAGAAAAAAATTACAATCTTAGCTACGGACGCTATCGCAGCAGAGCTGAGGGCAAAAGCTAATTTTACATAAAGTAGTTCTAGTTATATTCTTTTTGCTAGGAACAAACAGTATAAGCAAATAAATACCACAAAAAATTAAATAAATAGAATTTATTCAGAAGTATTAAAATTATAATGAATAACTTCCAATCCAAGAAAGTAATTCGAAGTTAAATATTCTACGCGCGTAAGCAAGTTACTTACTTATTTTTATTTCGGAATTTATTATCGCATAACTAGACGTACTAATGAGCTATAAAAAAGACAAAGAAAATACTTCTAAATAACAACGCATGCTGTAATTCAATATACATTGCTTTTGCGATAGAGTGGTATCGCTGCACTGCAACTTTAAAGAGCGAATTCGAATTCGCGAGACTTTATTATAAAATGTTTAAAAATGATACAAAACTACTATATAATATTAATAACAAACACCCAAGTGAAATTCAGTAAATAGAATTGACGTTCTACGAGCAATTTATGCAAGCAACGTTCAAATTCTTAAATAAAATATTGTTTAGCAAAACTTATACAACACTAATAATGCAAAAATCTTGAAAAAAAACAGACACATTGTATTTAGCGTTGAATCATGTTATTAACTGGAATAAATAAGAAAACAAAACACGTACAGGAATATACTCCAAGCATTATTTATTATTATTATTGCCTCCGTGGCGCAGTAGCCAGCTGTGAAACGAGAGACCATGGGTTCGATTCCCACACCGGGACAAATGTTTGTGTGACAGATATTTGTGTCCTGGGTGTTGTGAGACCGAAAGTCTCTCGTAGCCCTTGATACCCACGACACAAGACTCGTATCTTAGTGAGGGATTAGGGCTATGTGTGTGAGGGGTGTGTGTTATTTATTATTGAAATTTTGATTTGTATACACAGTAAAATATCCAATACATAAATTGTTTAATCTACTACAGTTATTTTAATGCTTATAGCTGCGCAGTAGAGTCTCGTAGTAGGTTCAAAATAATAATGTATCTAAATTTAAGTTGCTTGTATGGAACTTCCATTTTAGGTGGATAAATGGTGATGGATAAAGGGTTTAATAAATAAACAGGAAAAACTACTACTACGTCAGAAATTAGAAACTTAAGTTAAAAAAAAAACATTTCTTTATCATTTGAGATGTATACAAACTACTTGAGGGATATATCCTTCAGTTTATACAATAAGTTATGTACTTCAGTTTGATGCGACATTTTTGTGTCAAAAAAAAGAGTTTTACAATAGGACTTCTGGAAAATAATTTATACTTACGCCAATATGGAATAATGCCATTGGTAAATATCTCCCAATGATTTATTGTTATTTGAGCCAGTGCGAGTGCGAGTTTACGGAAAAAAAATATGTGATTTTGAAATTATATATATAGTATAGATTTTCAATTCAATTCAATACGGTCCACCAGCGGCGTTGTACAGGTTTCCAAATATACATACACATTTCTGTAAATACGAATGAGACATCAGCCGTAAGACTGTATTGTCGGAAACAATAGATTTCTCCCGATGACTATTCGTAAGACGCTGAATATCTCCTCTCGCCAGGGTACTCCTCGAAAGTGTGCTGGATTGTATCCTCTTGGCAGTTGTCGCTACGTAACACAAGATCTACACTAAATGAAATAAAGGTGGCTCGATAGTATTTCTGCCTTTCAAAATGTCTGTATATCGCTTATTTATCCTTTGGTTGAGGTCAGAAACACAGGTGAGACGGTTCTGGCTCACATACTTAGACTCTTTATCCTGGCTATCCCCTCTTCCACGATGGATCTGCGGAGGCAACATACTTGCGGTCTACTTTCTTAGGGCCTGGCCTTCTCAATCCGCGGCGGAATGCCGCTATAGGAAAAGTGTTCCGAGAACCTTGACTCTAAGTCTCAAGACAGAGTGCAGCCTCAAGTCAAAATGCAGGCCACTAATGATTATTCGTTGAGTCATTACTCTGTATCATAACCAGTAAAGCGGCGCTCAGACCTTGTCATAATGATTCAGAAACAACAGATCGTCAAATTGTATTTTCTTTATATCTACTGTATGGTTTAGATATTAGATAATTAATTAGACCTTATTCTACATTGATACACAATTCGATTAAATAAAAAGACTATATCTATCCAAAATATTATTACCTTGAATCTCTTGTTTACTTGTTTTAGATTGGTCAAGCTTACGACTTGAAATATGTGTCGTCGGAAATCATAAAGCAGCGTACACACAGGACCGGCGACGGCACCCACCATCTGTGGGGGTGGGACGATCCGGAATTCAACGACAAACTCAAAGAGAAATACGCTAGCATTAGCCATAGCGACAGAAAATCCGCATAACAATTATAATTGTGATTGTATAAGGCTGTTTTATAAATTAAGTATTTTATAATAAATATGCTTTTCTATGTGTTATGTTTTATGTATATTTAATAAATACTTAAAAAAAGGTTATTTTTCATTTCCTTATAATAGTTACAGTGTCTGTAAATATACTATAATAGTTACCTAACCTAGTCTGATTTAGTAGAAAGAAAATTTAAATTATTTGCAACATATTTCATTGACTGATTTAATTAATAGCTGCATCAGGTGTTTTATTAACGCGTCAGAAAAATTCTAAGTAATTTTGAATGAGTATGTGTTCAAAAATATTCGTTTTAAATAATATTCCACCAACAGCATCAAAATCAAGAATTACTTTTGTCAATTCAGTAAAATATTATTTACTACAAGAGTAAATTGAAACAAGTTGGTAAATCTTTTTCCAATAGTGGATACGCAGATGGCGGCGCGCGTGGCGTCGTAAGCGATAAGCGAAAATCGATATTGGCCTCTTCCATTAGCGAAGTATAATTAATGCAATGCAATCATGTGCTTACTTTCTACCGACTGTTGACGACATTTGTAATTCATAAAACACTCGCTCGTGAACTCTGCTTTGGACGTCTACTTTATTTCACTAACAATACACAAATTGTATTGAATTCAGAATTTGTTTGCATATTATAAAGTAAAGTAAAAACATACGTGAATAGATGACCAATTATTAGGACACAGATTTTAAATGCTCAAAGGAATGTTTTTCGTGAAACTTTTGCAGGCTTTGCCCTCCAAATACAAAAACTTAAAACAATAGAACTTAGTAGCCAAGTTGTAGAAGATAATAAAATTAATACTTACCAAGTTGTTAATAATTACGATGACATCGTCTCGTATAAGAAATCTTTAAAAATATATTACACAAATATACGTAGTATCGTCACCCCTGGGAAATTTGACGAGTTTCAATGCATAGTCAAATCATTCAAAAATACCATTAACGTAATTATTTTAACTGAAACATGGATAAAGTCTGAAGCAGAAGCTAAGCGTTTTGTTATTCCTAGCTACAATCATTTCTATAATTATAGAACCACTGGTAGAGGCGGCGGTGTCTCTATCTATGTTCACAAAAATTTACAGCACAATCATATAGAAGACTCGTGTCTCGATGGCCACCATTTTCTTTGGATCCATCTCGAAAAATATTGCCTAGACATTGGAACAGTTTATAGGAAACCAGATATGAATGTAAATAAATTTCTAGATGAATATGCCAACCAAATAAATCAACATAAAAGAGCAATAATAATTGGAGATTTTAATTTTAACTTAATGCATAATGACCGTGGAACTATTATATACAAGGAAACTTTGCTAGAGAGTGGTTATAGAATAATAAACAACATCGATAAAAAAATTTGCACCAGAGAAACAGGAAAAACAAAAACCATTATTGATCATTTATGTACAAACCTCAAAGAACAATATTTCCACCTGGCTATTTTAGATACACCCATCTCAGATCAGAAGCAACTATACATTGAAGTTAAACGATATGAATCTACGCTCCTGAAGAAAGTACAGTACGAGGCCATAAACTACAGAAAACTCTATGAAATTATGCAAAGTGACCACACAGCAAATGTATTCAAATTGTATCCAAAATTAGAAGAAAAACTAATAAATTGCGTTAAAAATAGTAAGATCACAAAAACGAAAATTTTAAACCCCCCACGGCAGGACTGGATAAAGAAAGAAATTATTCAAGATATAAATACTAAAAACATACTATGGCAACAACATAAACAGAACCCTTTTAATGATACATTTATAAAGAAACGGAAGGAGGTGTCAGAAAATGTGCAGAAAGCCAAAGGTAAATACTTTATTCGAGCTTTTAACAACTGTAAAAATAAGCCAGATAAAATGTGGAGATTAATTAACAACTTATCAAACAATAAAGTGAAAGTAGCAACCGTACCTAGTAAATTGAAGAATAAAGAAGGGCTTATTCTAACCGAAGAGAGTGAAATTTGTAAATATTTTAATGACTTCTTCGCCAGTGTTGGTTCGACTCTAGCTAATGAAATTAAAAACTCTCAAGTAATTTACAATAATGATGACCAAGGTTTTTCTGGATCTAGCTCGCAACTAGGGTGACTTGGGTCCCCCATATTACAAAAATCAAATCCAAGCTGACATCATTAATGGGTATGCTAAAAGGCATTGTTCGTTGTATTCCTCGACCTGTACGGTATTTAATCTATAAATCGCTTATAAAACCACACATTGACTATTTGGTAGAAATATGGGGAACTGTCGCTAAAACAAATTTAGCATTTCTACAAACTGCTCAGAACAAATTATTGAAAGTATTATTCCATCTTGATTACTTTACACCAACAGAAAAACTTTATAAACAAATTGGTGTCATGAATGTTTCACAATCATACATATATCAAAACTGTATGTAAGTACGAAAGATATTGAATAAAAACATCAACACAAAAATAACCTTTTCCAAAAAAATACAATTACATAAAATGAAACTTCGACAAAATAATGATATTAAACTATTAAAACCACGTACAAATTTCGGTAAAAAAACTATAATGTATGAAGGCGCACAACTATACAACAAATTACCTAAAGATATAAGGGACTCCAAATCGATGTGCACTTTTAAAAGACTTCTTAGGTATCATCTAACAAACAATAAATAAATAATCTAATAATTACAAAAATAATAATTAACAAACAGTCACCAAATACAAAATCCCTGGATAAAAAAAAATAATATATCATATGAATAAACAAAAATAAATAATAGAAAGAAATCTTTAAGTTATCAAAATCTTATAAAGATCCAGACACATCTTGACAAAATTTTATTTAATATCAAAATATATTATTAGTTATCAAATCAGGATAAAAGCCACATCTAGTAACGCATACATCCGTATCGTTAGCTTATTGGTCTAACTAAGCTATCCGAGTTCCGACGAAACTATACGAAGTCGAACGAACACTCGCTGTGCGCGTCCGGGCTGGTTTTTGCAAATGGTGTTAGATTAACGAACTACCCACTTTCATTATAATATTGAAATTGTTTTAGTACTTAAATTCACTACATAAAAACAAAATTATAACTGTACGAACTGCCCACAATAATTTTATGTTATTTAATAGATATAGTCTCATGTAAGTGAATGTAAATTCTTATGAGAAATAAAGATCTTAAACCACAAATACAATGGAATAAGTTTTCGTATACATTATCGTATTATTTAATGTCAGCAAGTTAGACAAAATGTATCTATCTTTAATTCATCTCTTAAGACTCCTCTAGTAAAGATTATTGTAAGTATATTTGTGAAATATTAAGAACGTTTTACCCTACGTTAGGGTTGCCAACCCCAAAATTCAAATACCATGATTTTTAGTTTTTGAAGTTAGAAAAACCAGGGCAATTCAATTAAAAACCCAGGAAGCTGCTTAAAAACTATCCAGGACGTCCCAGGACACTCTAAAAACCAGGACATGTACTGGGAAAACAGAACGGTTGGCAACTCTACCCTACGTTTATCCTGAAAATGACAATTACAGCTAAACTGTCTCGAACTAACAGTTTTAACATTAACAATGCATAGTTATTACAGATTCATGAAATTATATAGGTACGTCTGTACCAAGTATCTCCAAACGGATAAATAGGGAATAGGGATACAACGCAAACAATTTGACAAACCATACGATGGAAAGTGTTTTCGCCACAAGTTGTAAAAACTAATTTAAACGCACAACAGTAAACGCATTTCACCTAATTAGTAGATACAACCATGCTTTCTCGTAAATATCAACTCCATTTAATGGACGTAATAAAAATGTAGCAATGAATCGTCGATATTACTCGTAAATTAACAATTTGCAATAAGTAGGTTAAGAGCATATAATACTATAGAATGGAATGGCATGGCGAATTGTAATGACTCGAATTTATAAGAAAGTAAACAAGAAACTTGAAATGAAATTTTTGTTGCTCTCAAGTTGTGTGTGCCTTCAAGTTATAGCCTTTTTATTTGTCATATAAGTAGATATTTTCAACTAAGGTGCTTAGTAGGCACTAAGTAAAAACATAAGTGAAAACCCATAAAAAACGGTCGAATAAATAATTTACATATTGCTGTAAAATGTTTAGCATACATTATCATTATAAAAGTCGCGGCCGTCCGTAAACCCCAACGGTAGTCCCTTCCACATTTCAGGTTTCAAAAATTATTAATATAAAAGAAACTAATATAATATTCGTTATTGAATTTCAAATTAATTATTTTACCAATTACCTGTTTTCTACTTCTTACTTCGGCTAGCTATTAAAGCGTTTTTTTTTTTAGTTTTTAAATAATTAATTTTCTTTTTTTAGCCTCAATACAGCATTAAAAGTATTTATCTGTATATATAAAAGAAGAAGCTGACTGGGGTTAGAGACTTGAATTTTTGACAGTAGGTACCTTTTATCACGTAGGCATCCACTAAGGAAGGGTTTTTGGAAATACCACCCCTAAGGGGGTAAAATAGGGGATGAAAGTTTGTATGAAAATCCGTCATTTTTGAAGTTAAATTCATGAAAATTAGTATTTAGCATTTTAGTTAAAAATAAAAAATATATGTTTCAGGATTTTTGGAAATTCCGCCCCTAAGAGGGTAAAATAGGGAATGAAAGTTTGTATGAAAATCAGTCATTTTTAAGTTAAACGCATGAATATTGGTATTTTGTATTGTATACTTTTTCTCTCAAACATGACCTCCACGCGGGCGGAGCCGCGAGCAACAGCTAGTATTTAATAAAAAGACTAGCTGTCAAATGAATATCTACCATGTCATAAAAATATATAGTAGGATATTAAAAAATATCATATTTATACGCCTAGCTTATGGGGTATCTGGAGGAACACCAGCTGATTAGCGATCGTCAGTACGGTGTCCATCACGGTCGCTCAGCTGGTGATCTTCTTGTTTACCTCACACTTCGCTGGGCGGAGGCTATAGAGAGCAAGGGTGAGGCTATGGCCGTCGGTCTTGACATCGCGAAGGCGTTAGATCGAGTATAGTATGGGAGTCTTCTGTCGAAGCTACCATCAAATCTACAACTCTACAACTGGATCGCTAGCTTCTTGGATGGTCCGAGCATTAAAGTCGTCGTAGACGGCTGCTGCTCCAATGCTCTATCCAATAATGCTGACGTTCCACAAGGCTAGGTGCTGTCGCCGACACTATTCATACTGCGTAACAATGACATGCTGTCTATTGATAGCATGCATTGTTATGCAGATGATAGTACTATTGATCTGCGATACAGCGGCCAGCAGGGTGTCCCTCGGAGCACTTTGGAAGACGGTCAGAACTGGTGTCTGAAATCGAGAGCTCTCTGGGGCGGGCGGGTGAAAGGAACTGAGTTCACTTCAACCCCACGAAGACAAGTTTACGCGTTCACCGCTAAGAAGGACCCATTGGTCATGGCGCCACAGTTTCAAGTTGTGAATCTGCGGGTTTCCGAGGGTATTGGGACCCTCGGCGTCGATAAATCAAACAAGGTCCAGTGTAGGATCAAGTGGGGGACAAAGCCAAATTAGCCAGCAAAAAATTGGGCATCCTCAACAGATCGAGGCGGTACTTCACGTCGGGCCATAGATTGGCGCTTTATAAAGCGCAAGTCCGGCCCTACGTGGAGTACTGTTCTCATCTCTGGGCAAGAGCCCCCAAATACTTGCTAGACCCACTTAACTCTTTACAGAGGCGGGCCGTTCGAATTATCGGGGATCCTGATATCACGGATAGCTTGGAACCGTTGGGGCTGCGGAGTGACTTCGGGTCTCTCTGCTTGTTCTATTGGTTGTTACACGGGGAGTGCTCCGACGAAATGTTTAAATGGTGCCAACTTCACAATTTTATCATCGCACCACCTGACACCGCAGCAGAGTTCATCAATACCACCTGGAAACGATTCGGTCAAGCACGGTTTATTTCCAGCGTTCATTTCTACCACGTACGTACAAGTTCTGGACTGAACCCCCTGCAGCGGTGTTCCCTGAGCGCTATGACATGTCCTTATAACAAGGCTTAAGAAGAGTAGTCCTTCAACGGAAGGCTGCGGCTTAGCTGTGCCCTGGCATTGCAGAAGTCTATGGGAGGCGGTGGCTACTTACCATCAGGCGGCCCGTCAGCTCGCCTGCCTTACCAAACAGTAAAAAAAAATATCCTGGTGATCCTGCCGGCTAACATGCGCCCATCGGTAAAAATTTGTCGTCTCTTTTTGTCATATTTACATATAATGTCAAAGTTATGAGAATATTGTACTTTCATCGGTTCTTGATACAAATTTTCAATAAAATGGGACGTCTTGAAGGTGAAGAAAAATACGTTGCAAGATTCCGTTACATATATAGATTATACATATAATATACATTTGATATATATTATATACAGATCAAGCTAATATAAAGCGTATAAAAGAGTTTTTGAAGTTATACTTCTTTAGGCGCGTTATGAAAAAATTATGAGAGTGAAATTTTAAGATGCGCGTGACACAAAAGTCACACCTCTAAAGTTTTCCTAAGTACCAAGCTAGCAGAAATGGAAGGAGATTTGATACCGTTTTTATACAACTGATATAATATTGACCTCCTTAAGAGCTAGAAGCTTCGGTCTGAATTATAAAATTTAAATGAATCATTTAAATGTGGCCAGTACGGTGTGGTACTATGAAAGTCCAAATTAGTACTATACAGTAATATTATTTAGGTATTTCATGATACTATAAAGTACTGGCCTTTAAAATATTTTGTTGTTATTCTTTTTTCACTTTAAGTACCAGGCTGCCATGAAATGTAAGGAGATTTGCCACTCGTGTCCAGAAGGAAATTAAAAATATATAAAGGAGGGACTAAAATACAAGCCAAAATCATTTTTATTTATAATTAATAATTATATATTTTCATAACGTGCCTAAAGAAGAATAACTTCAAAAAAAATTTCAGACATGGCTTAGGCCTTTAAATTGTGACTATTACAGACATGGCTTCGGCCCTAGAGTATACTCAAAGCTTCGGCCTTTTGAATTGTGACTATTTCAGACATGGCTTCGGCCTTTAGAATGAGAAAAATATCGGACATTGCTTCCCCCTTTTGAATGGATGAAGACTACAGATATGGCTTCGGCCTTTTGTATAAGTATAACCAGAGAAGAAGACTTTAATTCTAGCCCAGATTTGGAAATATTAACGACAGAAAAGGCTTGAAATGAATTTGATAAGGCTGTATGGTGCAAAAGTTGTGCGCCTTCATTTTAGAAAGGAGGAAATTGAACAGCAAAAAAGTTTAACATTTATTCTCTTTGGTATCTTGGAAAAATAACGACACACATGGCTGCCTATTAGAGAACCGTTGCTTTCTCTTTTAGGTAAAAAAGAGAACAAAGCAAATATGACACTTGTGTATCGAAGTGAAAAGCCGACATGGCTTCGGCCTTTAGAATGGAAAAGTCGGACATGAATACCCCCTTTTAAATGGATAAAACTACAGACATGGCTTTGGCCTTTTGTATAAGTTAAAACCAGAGAAGAGGAATTGGTTCGGAATCAGCCCAGATTTGGAAAAAATAACGATATACAAGGCTGCATGGTGGAGAACCTTTGCCTTCTCTTTTATAGAGTGAATAAAATAAAAAAGTTTTTGGAGCCATGAGCTAGAGGACGCTTAAATCCAAATATAATTAATGAAATGTTAATGATAATAATGAAATATTTTTGTGTACTGGGTTTGCTACCATGACGAGTACTTTTAGAACCATTATTTTCCAAATATTAAACACAACGTTGTGGTGCCACCTGCAAGATTTTTCTTGCATAAAAACACCACCAGTGGCATCTAGTATAAGGGCTTGTAAAAGTACTGTATTTGACATTTAATGATTGCCTTATAAAAGATACTAGTAATTTCTCTATTGCAGTAGTATTTTATATGCTCTTTAGGAAAAAAAACAATATCATCAAACAGGCGCAAATGTCAAAATAGTGTGACAAAACTAGTTAAAACACAACGTAGTAGTGAATAATATAATAAATATCAATGAGTGGTCGTTACATTCTCGTAAGACATAACTGAAATGGTCGTTGCCCACCAAGGAATATAGTACTCTCTATGATCTCTGGATAGTAGCGAGGAACAGTCTTTGGGCACTGAGTTTCTTACTCTGAGGCACTGGCTCCGTTTAGCACAGTAAAATTGTTTTGGTGAATTTGGACTCAGCAAATTCGATTTTGAATATTGTGGTACTTAAAACTTGGTATTAAAAATGTTATCATCACTTATTAAAGAACATCAAGCTAAGCAATCAGCCAAAAGGGTTGTACAAGGTACTAAACTAAATGAACCAATATACCAAATATCTATTAGTCAAGGAAGTCGTAACTATGTTTCTAAATTGGCTAAATTGAGTTTTACTATCTAAATGGTAATTTTATAAATTTTTAAAATAAAATTATTATCTTATGTGGTGTAATCATTAATAACAATGTTACTGGTTTTAATTTTAACACTTGAATAAGCCCTACTTTATACATTATACATTTTAGACCAATGAGAACACAGAATTCTAAACTGATTCATCAATTATTAATTCCGTTTATGATTTCAGAGCAAAAGCGAAAAGAATGTATAGCTGCAGCGAATGACCTTACTCAAGCATTAGTAGACCATCTTAATGTTGGGTAAGATATTGTTGCTAATGATTATGACATGGAAAAGTTTATGAGCTTACTAGCGGGCCCTGCATACATTGTCCTGCCCTGAAAACTGAAGAAATCTATACTATTATATCCTAGTCAATTCAATCACCATCAAGTGTTTTTTTTCTGTTTTAGTGTGGCACAGGCCTATTTAAACCAGAAGAAACTTGACGCCGAAGCAAAATTATTACATCAAGGAGCAATAAACTTTGCAAAACAGACACAACAATGGCTAGCGTTAGTTGAGAATTTTAGCAGTGCTTTGAAAGAAATAGGAGATGTTGAAAATTGGGCTCGGAGTATTGAAAATGACATGAAAATTATAACAGACACATTAGAAAAAGCTTATGAAATGACACATGAAAAGCCTAGCAGTAGTCAATGATTATTATTATGTAATGTTCTAAACTAAGTATGCACCCACTCTGTTAAAAAAAAACCTCAACAGATTAAAGTTTAAGGATGTCAATTGGTTGTTTATCTGACTTTAAATAGAAATAATAATAATTTTTAATTTAACTCTGTCCCCATTGTATATCAATCTCCTACATTTTATATAGGCAACGATTTTTTATTTTCAATTTGGAAGTTCCGCAATGGAATGATTAAATAGAATCACATCGCGATTAGATAGTTGTATAAATGTATATTTCTGTTTTTTTTTTATTTCTTTTTACTAATGAAATGCATTATTAGGTCTTAGTCAAACACGTTCGCTTAGTGTAACTATGTTTCTAAATTGGCTAAATTGAGTTTTACTATCTAAATGGTAATTTTATAAATTTTTAAAATAAAATTATTATCTTATGTGGTGTAATCATTAATAACAATGTTACTGGTTTTAATTTTAACACTTGAATAAGCCCTACTTTATACATTATACATTTTAGACCAATGAGAACACAGAATTCTAAACTGATTCATCAATTATTAATTCCGTTTATGATTTCAGAGCAAAAGCGAAAAGAATGTATAGCTGCAGCGAATGACCTTACTCAAGCATTAGTAGACCATCTTAATGTTGGGTAAGATATTGTTGCTAATGATTATGACATGGAAAAGTTTATGAGCTTACTAGCGGGCCCTGCATACATTGTCCTGCCCTGAAAACTGAAGAAATCTATACTATTATATCCTAGTCAATTCAATCACCATCAAGTGTTTTTTTTCTGTTTTAGTGTGGCACAGGCCTATTTAAACCAGAAGAAACTTGACGCCGAAGCAAAATTATTACATCAAGGAGCAATAAACTTTGCAAAACAGACACAACAATGGCTAGCGTTAGTTGAGAATTTTAGCAGTGCTTTGAAAGAAATAGGAGATGTTGAAAATTGGGCTCGGAGTATTGAAAATGACATGAAAATTATAACAGACACATTAGAAAAAGCTTATGAAATGACACATGAAAAGCCTAGCAGTAGTCAATGATTATTATTATGTAATGTTCTAAACTAAGTATGCACCCACTCTGTTAAAAAAAAACCTCAACAGATTAAAGTTTAAGGATGTCAATTGGTTGTTTATCTGACTTTAAATAGAAATAATAATAATTTTTAATTTAACTCTGTCCCCATTGTATATCAATCTCCTACATTTTATATAGGCAACGATTTTTTATTTTCAATTTGGAAGTTCCGCAATGGAATGATTAAATAGAATCACATCGCGATTAGATAGTTGTATAAATGTATATTTCTGTTTTTTTTTTATTTCTTTTTACTAATGAAATGCATTATTAGGTCTTAGTCAAACACGTTCGCTTAGTGCGTATTGGTTAGGGTTGTGAAAAAATAATCGATTTTTATAAATCGATTTTTGAAATTAAATAAATCGATTTTTTAAAATTCGATTTTTTTGTATATTACACATGTTTTTATTAAAAATACAGGAGGCTTTTGGGGTAACAAGATGTAGTAAATTACATATTTTCTTTAACATTTGGAAGCGTCTAAAGAGAAAAGATGTGCCTATGCTTTCCCTCATTTATTAACCCATGTGACAATAGTGATAATCGTCAATCTGAACAAAATAAAATGAATACATAGGAGACTACGCTCAAATATTTAATTACTCATTCATACAACGATTAACCTATCAAGTCTACGATCTTATTATCTTGAATACCGTCTGCAATGCCGTGAAAAATACATAAGGAAAAAGATTTGGCACCAACCAAAAAATATAACAAATAAATTGCAGTATACTCAGCCTGTGCCCGTCCACTGTTGACGTAGGCCTCCCCAAGTGAACGCTAACCATCCCAGGTAGCCCGCATCTATCCAATACCCGCCACCTTCTTCAAGTCGTCGGTCCATCGTGCAGCAGGGCGCTGGGCGTCCCACGCTACGTTTGCCTAAACGCGGTCTCCACTCCAACACATGTCTTCTCCATCGGCCATCTGTCCGTGCAGACGTGACCAGCCCACTTCCACTTTAGCATGCTAATTTTGCGAGCAATATATGACTTTGGTTCTCTGGCGGATGACTTCATTGTGAACTCTATCCACCATAGAAACCCCAAGCATTGCCCAGTCCATTGGTGAGTGTCCACGTTTCAGCCCCGTAGGTCATTACGGGTAGGACGCACTGGTTAAAAACTCTTGTTTTTAAGCATTTGAGGGATCGACGACTCAAACAGGTTACGTAGTTTACCAACTGCCTCGGTGGCGCAGTTGTAATTGTGCATGCGTTACGACTGCTGTGCTGAGGTCTTGGGTTCGATCCCCGGGTCGGGTAAAGTGATATTGGGTTTTTCTATCTAAAAATTTCTCAGTATTAGCCCGGAGTCTGGAATCTGTGCCCGGTATGGCGATAGGCTCGCCCCCTATCAAATTATGGGACCGAAATTCGGCGAATAGTGGGTGTACTTGTTACACCTCTGCCTACCCCTTCGGGGATTACAGGCGTGAGCGCATGTAAATGTAAATGAAGTTTACCGAATGCCGTCCAGCCCAAATTAATTCTTCTATCTGCCTCTTTCTTGAAATTGTGCTTGCCCAGTTGGATTATTTGGCCCAAGTATACGTACTCTTGCACAACCTCGAGAATGGCATCAACCACGACGATGTCGGGAAACTCATCTGTATGGTGGTGAGTTAGTCTGGCACGCGGATCATCCGCGTTCTGGGCCTCAGGTGGACTTGATTTTTGAGTATACAAGTCCCCATAATACCTTTCGACCTCTGCGAATATCTCTGGCATCTATGCCAGAGATACACCTCTAGGTGACGGTGGTGGTTTCTGATGTTCTGAGCTTTGTCAGGTGACAACTAGAGGCAAGTGTGGGCTTCAACTTACGTCTATTTTTGTGAGGTTGAAAGTATTTATAGCCCACCTCACACAGAGCCCGCACCAGGCTGTCAGTGGCGTCATCAATATCCGCCGTAGTTTCCAATACGGCAAATCGGTTCTGTAGCTCTAGCTGGAAAGCTTCACAGCTGACCTCAACTTGGGGCAAAGTTGGCCGGAGAGTCGACTTCATTAAGCGCGCCCGGTCAATTTTAACTTTTAGAGTGCCTCTTACCAGTCGGTGATCACTACCGGTGTTAAACCTACTGATCACAGAGACATCTCTGAATATTTGGCGCTTGTCCGTCATAATGAAGTCGATCTCATTCAGTGACATTATTGGGGCTTCGCCAAGTCCACTTCCTCTGGGGCTTCTTCTGGAAAAATGAATTCATCAAATAATTAATTGCTAGTGTATTGATGATGCTATGTATGTTATGTAAACATAAGCTGATATGCTTTTCTTAAAATTTCTTTACTTTTTTTAATGTTCTGACTTGTCATAAGAGCTATGTAATTGCCTACTTGATCAATAAACGATTTCATTTCATTTCAAAAAGAACCCCTGGGTCTCGAGAAAGTTGACTAGCATTTGCCCCCAGTGATTCCTGCACCCATAGCCGAATGATCCTACCCTCGATTCGCCGTGTCCTTGTACTCCCACTTTGGCATTGATGTCACCCATTACAAGTCCCGGGCTATGGTAGGGTACCAGTGGCGGCGTAAGGGGGGGGCGGTGGGGGCGGTCCGCCCCGGGTACCAAGCACCTAGGGGTGCCAACGTGGTGATAACTCACTCGAGCAACACAGTAGCTGTTTGCGCATCTCATATGCCCGGCGAGGACGGCACGGGCGGCCAGGAGAAATGACCCAACATGCTGGACTAAGATTGCCAGAAGAGCTGCAGAGAGCTATTTTAGAACGTCTTAATAGATTTCACGGAGACCTAGATCATAGTTACAAGGCAATTAATGTCATTCTTATAACATTTGGTGTTGTTCAGCCTTAAGTTCTGCTCACGCAAACTTCAATTTCCAAACATTTCCAATTCTGACAAAATCTATGATGAATTTTCTGCACTGGAAATTATTTTGGAAGTTTTAGGACTGAGGCGCCCCTTGGAAGCTGCCAGAATTTCTTTTCAAGAAGCGGTCGTGGACCGTGGACGTGATAATCAATGGGGGTGACAAATAATAGAGCGCATACAACATGTGATGGACTTGGTTGCTGTGAAAGAAATATATCATATGTCGCGACAGAAAAGAGGATATGAGCCTTTTTTTTTGTCGCGGGGTAAGCGTTTTATTACTGCCGCCCGCTCCGGGGGGAAGCGGAATAAGAATAAAACGGGTATGCTGGACTAGCCGGTCTTACGACCCAGCATCCCCCTCGCCCGGATGATGGCTATCCGAGCTGCCGCTGGGCCCAGTCCCTACCCCCTATGTACACCCCACCCGACACTACCAGCTAAAACCCCGCGGTGGCCTTCTTCGGCGCTTACGGAGCGATCCCGGGGTATTCTAAGGAGTGTTAGAATTGCAGCCGGAATCGCCTCTGCGCGGTGCCGCGTAGCAGCTCATCTCCATGGAGGGCTAAGGAGCCCCCGCGCACCGAACAACGACAGCGAACGAGGCCTTACCACCCGCGCTGCCGTCCATCTCGGGGTCGCACGATGCTCCGAATTTGGGAGTGCATCGATACGGGCTGACAGCCCCCCATTGCGCGCCCGCGACCCCCGATGGCCCCTATTAGTCGCCTCGTACGACAGGCAGGGGTTACCGTGGTGGAAGACGCCGATCAGTCGTCAACCCGGCGCCTCCTACTTCTGTCTGTCTTCTCTGGCGGCGGGAGGGATCATATCGTTCCCGATCCCTCTCAGCACTCTCCTTCTGCAAGATGACGTTCTCGCAGAAGTGAGCCACCGTACGTCAGGACCTCCGGCTGGCGACCATGGACAACACCACGGCCGGCAGCGAGAAGTCTCCTCCAACGACTGCTCTGAGAGCGCTGCGCTCTTCTTCCCAGGCTGGGCACTCCTCCAACGTATGTTGGGCCGTGTTCTCCGGGAGTTGCCACAGTGGTGGCACACGGCGGACACCTCCTTTCCGATCCGACACAGGAACGAACCGAAATACCCATGGTCCGTTGATACCTGCGTCAGTCGGAACGTCGGCGCCCCGTGGCGCCTGTCTAGCCATCTCTTTAGGACAGGACGCACTGCTGCGACAGTCCTCAAGCCCGCAGTCGGGCTCTCCAGCTTGGAATGCCACTCCTCCACGGCGGTTCTGCGAAACCGGGCCGCAATCTCCCTCGGGGCCAGTCTATCCTGACGGCGGTTGGACGCCTCCTCCCGCCAGAGGAACGCTGACGAGAGGAGTTTGGCGTCCAACTCCCAAGGGAGTGTGCCGGCCAATACGCAGGCCGCCTCGTGGGAGACCGTGCGATAGCCCCTTACTATTCGCTGCGGCACCAAACGCTGCGGTTTGCGCAGCAAGCAGCGCGCAGCGGGCTTTCAGGGACTCGGCCCATACGGGACATCCGTACAGGGAGGATATGGGCCTGCGACGAACGTCGACGACGCGCAGTGGATCGAAAATCCGCCTTTGAAGACTTAGGAATCCGATGTTTTAATTGTGATGATTTTTTAAAAAAACTTTACAGAAGTGACAATACTAAACAACATATATTATGTGTGATATTTTATTTTCTTTAATTTTGCATTGAACAGTTTTAACCGTGGGATCTACAGTTGAGGTTCAAAAACCCAGATTTTTGCGAAAGAACCCAGAAGAACCCAGGGCGACCACTCGTCAAAGTTACAAACTTGAATTTAATGTATTCGCTAGGGATTTAGACCTCTGACAACCCCCCCCCCCCCCTTCGATTAGAATTTATTGTTTTATTTTGAGGGTACCCAATAGAAAACCGCCCCGGGTGCCAACCCATGCTACGCCGCCACTGAGGGTACCACAAAAAGCTATTTTTGGCGACGTACAACGGACGCTCTCTGCGGTTGGACGAGCACATCGCTGAGTTGGAAGAAGAGTTAAGTCTCATTAACTAGCATATCCTAGGGCTATCCGAGATCCGGAGACGGGGGAGGAGAAGATGGCCCTAGATTCTGGTCACTTACTCTTCTTCCGAGAAGGTCACCAACCAACCCAAGGTGGCGTCGGGTTTATTATTAAAAAGTCACAACGTTGTGGAAGTTGGCAGCTTATCAGCGCGAGTGGCGTACCTCGTCTTAAAAATAACTGAGAGATATACTCTGAAGGTTTTACAAGTGTACGCCCCAACGTCAGCTTATCCTGATGACGAAGTAGAGGCCATGTACGAAGACATAGGGAAAGCTATGTTTCCTACCAAGGCTTCCTACAGCGTTGTAATGGGTGACTTCAATGCCAAATTGAAGACTCCTAAAATAAATTGTTAATATTAATTTTTTAGTCATATTACTACAGAGAAAAACAAATTAAGCAAAATTTTAAGAAATAAAATCGATTTTCCCAAAAAATCGATTATTATTGAAATGAAAAAAATCGATTTTTAAACAATCGATTTTTTTCACTCAATGTCACATCCCTAGTATTGGTGCGTATGGAATGTTGAATTAGTGATGGACGATATACATCGATGTATTAAAAACACTCGATGCAAAGTATCGATACATCGAATCAATCGTTAACGTTAATTCGTGAACATATTATTATGCCTATATATGTTTTTCGTTTTGGTTCTTGATTTGCATTGAGTTATTTCTTTGTATATTGTAAAGTTAATTTGGGGACAATGGACAAAAGGACTAATACCACCGATAACACCTCAGGAAGTAAAAGCTGCACTTAAAAAGATGACTAACAAGAAGTCACCAGGGCCTGATGGAATACCTGTGGAAGCATGGAAATGCTTAGGAGACAAGGGTGTTTATATTCTCACGCACCTATTCATCAAATCTATGGAATCTTCACGAATTACGGACGCATAGAGATTAAGTAACATCGTTCCCTTCTACAAAGGGAAAGACAGTAGGTATGAGTGCAATAACTACCGTTCGATAAAACTAATGAGCCACACGATGAAGCTATACGAACGAGTTACTGACACCCGGCTAAGATCAGAGAGCTCGTTATCTAACAGCCAGTATGGATTTGTCCCCGGCTTATCCACAATCGACCCAATGTTTGCCATCAGCATGATCTCCCAGGAATTCAGAGCTAAAGGTAAACCAATATATATTGCGTTCTTGGATATGAAAAAGGCATTTGACAGCGTACCGTACCGCGTGCGTGGAGTCTTCGTAAGAAAAACATCCCAGAAAGGTACGTCGATATCATTGCTGACATGTACAGGGACGTAACATCGGTAATCAGAATCACAATCACAGTGGGTCAGACAAAACCAATAGCGGTGACTGAGGGAGTGCATCAAGGTTCAGTACTCAGTCCGTATTTATTCTGCTTGGTGATGGATGCCCTAACTGAGACTGCTCAAACCCTGGTGCCGTGGATATTTATATATGCTGATGATGTAGCTATCTGCACAACGTCCCGAAGCGAGCTGGAATATGCTCTTGGAGGATGGAAACATCAGTTACAAACAGGCGGTCTAATGTTGAGTGTCTCAAAAACCCAATACATGGTCTGCAACGACCCAGACTCACTAAATAGCCCTTTTGTCATCGATGGGCAACAAGTTGCGATATGTAACGAATATAAATGTCTGAGTACTATGCTGCATAATACGGGAAATGTCGACACAAACATTCAACATCGAATTGCGGCAGCTTGGCTAAAGTGGCGAGAAGTAACCGGTGTAACCTGCGACCAAAGAATGCCGGTGAAACTTAAGGGACTTATATATAAAAGTATCATCAGACCAGTCCTCACCTATGGTAGCGAAACGTGGGCCTTGACTCAACGCCATGTCCAGTCCATGCAAGTTGCGGAAATGAAGATGCTTCGGTGGATTGGCGGAGTGACCAGACTCGACAAAATTCGCAACGAGTACGTTCGCGGTAGTCTGGGAGTACGCGACATCGCCTACAAGCTACAAGAAAGCAGGCTGCGATGGTTTGGGCACATCAGAAGAAGGCCTCCAGAGTACATTGGAAATGTTGTGACCAATCTGAACATAACAGGGTCCAGACCCACAAGGGGACCTAAAACCAAATGGACAGATGTGGTCAAAAAAGATCTTAGATCCAGACATTAGACAAAGGTGTGGGTAGTACAATATTGTATAAATATGTATTAACACTTTTAGATAAGATATATTGTACTGCTGTTTGTTGTTCCAAAAAAAGAGAAGAAAAAACAGAGTAAACATCGATGTTTTTTTTTATGCATCGAACCGACAAAGCCTCGTCAAATATGGAAAACGTTTTCCATAGATAGCGATGAGTATTTTGTCTTTTCGATTACTACTCGCAAAGTGATGATGGTATCCACCTATTACCAATACTTTGTAACGAGTCTTAATTGAAACCTATGTTGAATATCTATTGAACTAATTTTGTCTTTGATTTAGTAATTTCGTTCATTAAATTGACTTTCATTTAGTAACGAAGTGTCAACTCTCAAACAAGACAAGTGACAGTCGCGCTGCCATTCCAATGGCTGAATGGCTCCCATGCTAGCCAAACGTCAAGCCGTAAAAAAAACATGCAAATGGCAGACCTCTAGTTCAGCGTTGCCAATTTCGCATATTTTATGCATAGACATAGAGAAACAATATCCTCACAAAATTGACCACTTTGCAGATAGAGACAAAGCGACTGTGCGGCCAATACCCATTTCTTTTCGATCCTGCAAGTCTGTGACGTGGACAAATCGAAATCAGAAAAAAACAACTGCTGGCAGCAGATTCGCTTTATCTCTCTCACATTTTTCTGCCAATATTCACTTAATAGCTGAATAGAGAGTGCTCAATTCATTCTCTATGTCTATGATTTTATGCTAGATTTGTCATATAGTTATGTTATTTAGCATATAAAATAATGAAAAGACATCGATGGTTTCCTTCAATGTCCATCACTATGTGGAAAGACTTCACAGTTCACATACGTTCGGAAATCTTATTTTGAATTTTCCACAATGCACGTTGCCCAACAATATTATCCTACACTTTTTAAGCTAGCGATAAACATCATTATTCTATTTGAAAATCAGTAATGATAGTGGTGCGCTTTGCAAGTTGAGATCGAACCTGCGACCACTGTCTATATATCTCAGTAGTCCGTTCTCCGATCTTCTTCATTCTTCTTCCTCTAGGCCATTGGCCATCATTGCTTTTTGAGCAATGATATAATTCATTATATTGTCGAATACACATGATATATATTATAGTATATATAAAAAAATAAAGCTATATTATTTTTATATCTTCATTATTAATATTATATACCAAAAACACTATAAATGTTTGATCACTTAATATCGATGTTTCATTAACGTCAATGAATATCGACCATTGAACATCCCTAAACCTCAATTATATAATTTGTACTTTAGTTCAGAGTTGCCAGAATATATCTTTTATAACATTTTGCGTTAAATTTGCCCTGTCAAATCGAAAAATACAAAACTAAGAAAAAGAAGAAGTGAGCTGACCAATTTCCCTCTATTGGTATTTGCGCTATCAAAAAAGGCCAAGAGCATAGGAGTTTTACAATAATTACACCTATATACACCGATTATACAATGAATTTTTTTTATTGTTGGAAACTTTATTGGTCCAAGATTTAGTTATATGTATCTTTAATTATGAAATTCTTAATACTGTTTGTTTCCTGTACTAAGATAAATAAATAAAATGAATTGTAGTTTACCAATTTTATTTATTTTGCTGACAATGAGCAATGCCCGTGAACACAATCGACAAACAATGAATTGTAAAACTGCTAAAAGTTCGATTGTCGACAAAAACATTTGTCATATTTTAAATTAAGATAAAACGGTGTTTTTTGTACTGAGATTGCGTTACCTTTGTAATGTTACTTTTCAGAGTATTTTTGTATATAACTTTTGACTATCAACCCTCTGGTAACACTGATATAAACACGAATAAATTATCATTATCAAAATTGATAACACGAAGCAACCACAGATTATGTAGTAGTAGAACGTAAAAATTGCTCTTAGTTATTACTATTTAATATTTTAAATATAACTAAATTACGTAGTACTAATGCTTCTTTACATTTTCCATTTATATAATACATATCGATTTTAGGTCTAATTTAAAAAAAAAGCGGCTATAAAATCGCGTGACCGCTTACGAGTTAGGACAGTGTTCATTTAAGTACAGAATCTATACCCTAATTAAGATAATCTTAAATTAATAACAAAATAAGTTTTATGAATTGCCACGAGAAAATGTCCTACGATTGCACCCCTAGAGTTCTCTCAATTCAGAGTCATGTTGTGCATGGATATGTGGGGAATAAAAGTGCAGTTTTTCCGCTGCAGGTAAGTTATAAGTATAATTAAGCTTTTATACTAATCTAATATTTAACCAAGCTAATTAAATTCTGTTTACTTCCTACACATTTTGTGTATGAGTGTGATTTAATATGCTACTGCAAAAAAATACTATTTCTTAATTAGTTTATTTTCTTTTTATAGATTTTTTATTACCTGGATGTGTATATACTATACATGATTTGTGGAATAATATTAATTTTATTTATACAAAAAGAACAATAACTATGTATATTATAGTATTGGATTATTATAGACTGCTAAACATTGGGTATATATAATTGGACCCTGTTAAGCAGAAAAGATCCAACCATTTTTTTTTATTAAATCGAGTTTGATTACATAGCCTTAAACTCCTAATCAAGTTTAATATGTGCACAAAAGATCCAGGCATTTGATGACATTTAACTACAAAAACTTGTCATGTTTTATTACCCAAATAATTTTCAATTAGTTACTGCATAGTTATTTTCTAAATTCACTGTAAAACTTTAAACTGCATTTAAATGTCAGTCGGATCTTTTCTGCTTAACTGGGTCCGATTATAATAGTGAATATAAGAGAGGTGGTTTTATGTATAAAACAGCGTTCACATTTCAAGGTCTTATGTATTTTAGGACTTTCATTTATTTCAGTAAAGCAAGCAAGTAATTTATTTCAGCTAAAATAAAGTAATAAAAAATCATTCCAAACCCTGACATAAATATTTCTCATTATTATTTATGTATTTGATTGCTGGTAAAATAAACATTGAATATACCTATGAAAACCTCAAGGTGTAAGTAATCAGTATTGAGAGTTTAATAATAGTCACATTTTCAAGTAGCTAATTGCATCATAACATGACCTTACTATTCGCTATGGTATAATTTTATCTAGTACAATGCTATAGACATTGAAATTTAAGATAAATGAATAAAACAATGCAAATTAAATTATCAAATTTAATTAAAGAGCAGAGCCTAGTTGGCTGTGGTGTGGACTGTCAAGACAAAAGTTGTATGTTCAAAACCAGCCCAAACGGCTTACACCTCTGAGTTTTCTAAAGTTATGAATGTATTCATTGTTAATTAGGTAATTATTGCTTGCTTTAACGGAGAAGGAAAACATGAGTGAGATACCTGTGAACCTGAGAATTCCCATAAGAATTTCAAGGTATGTGAAGTCTACCAACCTGAATTACACCAGCGTTGTAGACTAAGGTCTAATCCCTCTCATTAGTAGAGGAGACCCAACAATAGGATAATTTTATAAATTTAATTAGGTCTTTGATGTGCAACATGAGTGTAATCATAATTTTTGACTGATTTTTTATTTTGGCCTTGCCAAACTGAAAAACTGTAGTTTTCACAGCATAGTCCTATAATGTGTAATAAAAAAAGATACTTTTAAATGGGTGTGGAATGGCTGCATATCATTCTTCTTTCTCATTGTTAATACTTTTGTAATACATTAATGTTATAATTGTATGTATACTTACTTTTTGTATGACATGTTTCCTAAATAATTCATTGCACTATACTTTCGTGACGATATACAACTCAGTCTCTCCCATGACCATTCGAAACGTCGGGTTAAAAAAGTATAATAAACCGCGATAGAATCCGTAAATTTCGTTTTATTACAATGTTTAATATTCGCGTAAACATAAGAAACCATTATAAATAATTCATATTCATATACAAACCTTTAGCACATTTTATTTATATTGTAAGTGATCTCCATCACCCATGGACACTTACAATATCCGAAGAATTGTGGATGTGTTGCCGGCCTTAAAGATACGAAAACTCTTTACAGTGTGACTACCATTTAAAAAATTAAAGTGGTATTCAATGTTGTACTACATATATTAAGTGGTGTGATAATATAATATAAAAATTACAACTTACCACAATCATGTTCACATAAAATGAGCAACTGGATGAGATTGCAATGGATTATTGGTATAAACTTCTTCCTTCAAAAGGAATGGAGACTCTCCTGATGTAAGATATAACTGGTTCATAATTAAAATTGCAAAGAATGAAAAAAGTACCTTTTAAACAATTCTAAATACTTCCGTATGTCACAAAACAAACAAACCCTCATTCATCTAAAATATACCTAAAATTTTATTGAGTATTGTTAAACCTTTGTTTTCCTTGTAAAGAAAAATATTTTCTTTTTTTTAAATACTCATTGTCTTTGCAGGTACTAGGCTTCGAAGTTGATTCCATCAATACAGTTCAATTCTCCACTCACACAGCATACAAGCATATCAAGGGAAATGTGTTAAAAAATGAAGAAATGGAAGAGCTAGTTGAAGGCCTCATATTGAATGATGTTGACTATTATACACATTTTCTGACAGGTTATTCAAGATCACCAGACTCTTTAAACCAAATAGCTGAGATTATAAAAAAATTGCGACGGAAAAATCCTAACTTGACATATGGTATGTAATATTAAGGCTATAACATAGGCTATATGCTATATAAATGACGTTGGGTTCCAAGAAAATTCTGCGAAATCCGGACTCTGTTGCTATATAAAAATTATGCCAGTGACATGTATGAATGTCAAACATACATGTACACATATACACCCACGCCGGTATCCCATAGGGGTAGGCAGAGGCTATTGACATACATTTTCGACGGTTGGAGTTACTCTTAATTTGCCCTTTTAGGATAAGATTGTTTATTTGATTGGTATAATTCTCCTCGGGCACCTTCTACCCACTCTTCCAGTCACATTCGCACGATCAATACCTTTCGTAAAACGGCTTCAGATCTCTGTACACGATGTGTCGTTTGTGCATGTGTTCCAAGCCTGATCAATGAACATGCTGACATTAGGTATTTTTACGATATATTATTAGAAATCTGTATACATACATATACACCCAGGCCTGTAATGCCCGAAGTGGTAGGCGAAGTGGAACCAGTAAACCCACTTTTAGCCGAATTAATTTCGGTCCCATAATGTGATGGGGGGTGAGCCTATCGCCATACCAGGCACAATTCCAGACTCCGGGCTACATACATATACATATACACCCACGCCGGTATCCCATAGGGGTAGGCAGAGGCTATTGACATACATTTTCGACGGTTGGAGTTACTCTTAATTGGCCCTTTTAGGATAAGATTGTTTATTTGATTGGTATAATTCTCCTCGGGCACCTTCTACCCACTCTTCCAGTCACATTCGCACGATCAATACCTTTCGTAAATCGCCTTTCATCCATCCTCTCCATATGACCAAACCATCTGAGCATACCGTCTCTATCTTAGTCACTACATCATTCTTCAACTCACAACAATCTCTTATCACTCTATTCCTCACGCGATCAGCAAGGATGACTCCACACATACTCTTGTTTCTTGTACAAAGGTATATTTCATGTCTATTATTATTGGAAAACAAATATTTGAGGTATAAGTAAGCAATAATGAAATGTATGTATGACTAGCTGTTGCTCCCGGCTCCACCCGCGTGGAATTTTTTTTACACCTTGGGTGACATTATTGTAGTTTTAGTAGGGATCCTTATTTTTTTCTTGCAATTAAAATAGCCTATATTAATAAGTGATAATGTAGCATTAAAATGGTGAAAGAATTTTTAAAATCGGTCCAGTACTTTATGGGCCAATTCATTACAAACATACATACAAATCTTTCTTCTTTATAATATTAGTATAGATGACGATGAACCATATTTTTTCTAGACATACTTTAATCAAGTTACAGAACACTTCTTTTCCTGTGTATTATTTGTTTTGCTTATATCAGATAATAGGTACTATTGAGTGCGATAAACGGTTATAGCTTTTCTTATCAAAATTGAAATTGATGTTGATTCTTTGTCTTAATTATCTTGATGCATGCATTTATTCGTTCTCTAACTCTGAATATTATCGACATTGTTTTTTTTATCCTGCCTCGGCAAAGTGACCACACTGTATCTGATGGTAAGTGCAGTGCCATCCAGTTAGAGTATCAAGTAGCGAGACACAATCTATCCCTCGCTACTCAACACAATAATGCCGGCCTGCTGTGTAGTTTCTTTACATTACGCCTAAATGGCCCATGTTCATAGGAAGGAGTAGGCTGGTAGCAGTAGCTGGCAAACTTTTCCACAGCTTGAAGTGCGGCAAAAATACAAATTAAGCAGACACCACGAATCTGTGGTTCTGCAAGACAGTACGGAAGGTTATATGTGCGATCTTACAAAAAAATATGTTCTGACTCTTGAATCCTAGTAATCCGCACAATGTTTTATGAAATAACATAAAAAGTATTCTACTAGTAGACTCTAGTTACCGTATTTCAAATATAAGATTAACAAGGGTTCTATTACTAGGATGGGCAATCGATTTTTATTTCAATTTATGCCCGAAATAGCAATATACATCATGATGACTGAAATAACATCGACGAACCGTGCACATTTTGCACTTGAGCCTACTCTTTAGGAGAAGATAGGCGTGAACTTGTTAATGAAAAAAAATGATGACCACGATAACTGACAACAATATACAAACGTGTATTCTGTTTTTAACAGTTAATTGGAGCCTGTTTAGCAGAAAAGGTCCAACTGACGTTTTCATACTTTTGAGTAAATACAGTTTAAAAATATTACTATGCCACTATTACCAATTTTTAGTTGCGTAATAAAACATGACATGTTTTTTTACGTAAATGTCATCAAACTGCCTGGATCTTTAGTGCACTTATGAAACTTGATTAGGATATTATGGCTATGTATTTAACTCGACATCATAAAAAATGTTCGTTGGATCTTTTCTGCTTAACAGGGTCCAATTATAATCACTTGTACAAGCACTGTCCTTGTATAACCTGATAATTGACGTAATTGACCACACATGCGCTATCAGTTTAGAAGGCCCTCTTAATAACAATCTTAATAACACATTTCCTTGTTTCAGTTTGTGACCCGGTCATGGGCGATAACGGAAAAATGTACGTGCCTGAAGACATTTTGCCGGTATACCGAGATATTGTTGTCCCACTGGCCGATATCCTCACGCCCAATCAGTTCGAAGCTGAATTGATCACGGGAATACCCATGAAAGACTTAGATGGAGCTCTGCAAGTTATCCACAATCTACATGCAAAAGGCGTCAAAACTGTGGTCCTTTCTAGCACGGAATTGGGCGATGAAAACACGATGATTGGCATAGCTAGCGCTGAAGGTAAGTTTATTAAATCCACAGAGGCCTAATTAAATTACGTATAAAGTGGATGATGTAAAATTCCTCAAAGTAGCATATAAGGTTTTAAGAAAATGTTATTTAAAAGAGAAGCCAGGAAAATATTCAAAGATCTTGTCTTTGTAAATATCCAAAAACTGCTTGCGATGTCGCCCTCCATTTGCCTTATAAGTAATCGGCTCGCACAAAAAATGTGTCTTCAAAATTGGATTATGTTCATCCTATTATCCTATCTCCTAGGGTAACTAATAGCGATAAGTGACCTCCTCCGTGGACGGGCGAGTAGCCGGCTGTGAAACGAGAGGCCGTGGGTTCGATTCCCGAGCCTAGACAAATGTTTGTATGACAGATAGATATTTGTTTCGGATCTGGGTGTTGTTAGACCGTAGTCCTCCGTATTTCTTGAGACCCTCGATACAGGTTTTACCTAGTGTGGGGTCAGAACTGTGTGTGATTATTGGGTGCATTTACTATTTACTATTATTATTATAAATCAATCACTATCTGACTACCGATAAATTAATAATGGATTCATGCATGTTCTATGTCATTGTAAAACTATTGTATGCCTTTATTACGCGCGACATCTACAGTTATTGTAAACACTATAACAATACATAATTCATAACTTACATCAAGATAATATGTCTTAGCATTGTATAATTATCATTCACAAATATTAGCTATGATAACTGTAAAGGCCATAGTAACAAGGACAAAAATGAGTTATTGAATTCATTTCTATATTTTTAATGATAACAACAATAAACTACAGTACATACTATTTCAGGGTCATGTTATAAAATTGAAATACCTAAATGTGACGCTGCGTTTACTGGAACAGGGGATGTCTTCGCTGCTCTATTTTTAGCATGGTTCCACAAAACAAATCAAGATGTCAAACTAACACTTGAGAAAACGATTGCTACGCTCCAGACAATAGTTAAAGACACGTATCAGAGAGCTAGAGGTAAGCCGTATAATGATAAGCCTAAACCCTCCACGGCCCATGATATGAACATTAATTACGACTAAAAATATGCACTGTAAGGAGACAACGTCATTCATGCAACTACACTCAAACAGGCGAATAATTCGCTGGCAGTGGATGCAGCGGTATAATTTTCAATAATAACAGAAAAGTCTGCAATCCCCAAAGGGGTAGGCAGAGGTGTAATAAGTACACCCACTTTTTGCCGAATTTATTTCGGTCTCATAACATGATAGGGAGCGAGCCTATCGCCATACCGGGCACAAATTCCAGACTCCAGGCTAATAACAATAATATTGAGAATTCTAGGGATCGAACCCGAGACCTCCGCACAGCAGTCGTAACGCATGCGCAATCACAACTGCGCCACCGAGGCAGTCTCACCTATTACAATATTACACTATATATGTATATACTATTTTAAACAAACTCTTCATTTCAGCTATCCAGCCGACTGGCAAAATTCCACCAAAGCTCAAAGAGCTGAGACTAGTTCAAAACAAGGCTACAATTGAAGATCCGGTTATTGAGATCAAAGCGGTCAAAGTTTAATTATATAAGTAGTTTGAAAATTATTAAGTAGTGCGGAGAACTGTCAAGACGAAATCAAACTAAAGACTACATTCTTTGAACCTGCATTAGGCCAGCGTGGTTGGACAAGGGCATCCTGCTCAGCAATGGGACAACATATAATATAGGGCCAATTATAACAATAAATAATTCTAAATGACGTTTAAGTGTTCTATAGAACAAGGTAAAAGACAATATTAATTTTATTAATTTATATAATAAATCTTGTTATCTATGGCGTAAGTAGCATTACTTATTGTAGATAGAATGAGCACAAAGGTGTTATACTAGTAGGCTTTATTCAGTCGAAGTACTTGAAATACGAATGTTTCACATCTATGACTTCTTATACTCTTGGCAAACAGTTGCGCGTATATTAGGGTTACCAACCCCAAAACTCTAAAACTACGATTTGCAGTTCGACAAATCAGTTTAAAAACAGGACGTGTCTTTGTTTTAAAACACTTGCAAGCCGTGTGGCCTCGAAGGTTTTATTTAGTGCCTGGATAGGCAGACCACCTGACGGGCCACCTTATGGTAAGTAGTCACTGCCGACCATAGACTTCTGCAATGCTCTGGCATAGCAGAGCCGCTGCCTACCGTTTAAGGACTACTCTTCTTAAGCCTCGTTGAAAGAAGGACATGTTATAGCGGTCAGGGAACACCGCAAAAATGTTTTGCACCGCGGTTTTTAAAATACAGTACCTTATAAGGGCGCCTTAAAAACACAGGACGCTGCTGAAAAACTATCCAGGGCATGTCCTGGGAAAACAGGACGGTTGGCAACTCTAGCGTATTGTGAATTATACTTTAATGACAGACATCCCACAGCTGCAAACTGCTTGCACAATGAGGCTCGCGCTAGCCAATGCGAGGGATACTGGCCATAGGTGATGCGCTTAGCGGTAAGGGGTTAGATGGCCGCTTAGAGGACTCATCCTAGTGAACGGTAAACATGTTATATATTTATACCTACGTATTACATACACACATACACTCACGCCTGTAATCCCCGAAGGGGTAGGCAGAGGTGTAACTAGTTCACCCACTTTTCGCCTAATTTCGGTCCCATAATGTCATAGGGGGCGAGCCTATCGCCATACCGGGCACAGGTTCCAGACTCCGGGCTAATAATGAGGATCTAGATAGAAAACCCCAATATCACTTTACCCGACCCGGGGATCGAACCAGAGACCACAGCACAGCAGTCGTAACGCACGCATTACAACTGCGCTACCGATGCAGCCCACGTGTTACATATCTACTTAATAAATAGGGACATTGAGATCTGTATTTGTCCATTATTATTATTGTAGTAGTATTGTTTTTTTGTTATAAATTTTAATTTTATAGTGGCGTCAATTTGTTATACCTAAAGAGTAAAGATGCTGTACCTATTATAAATAGAGTTGACCAATGGCTGATGTCTTCCATTTTAATAATTTGTCTGTGATAAAAGTTTTGGTTTGCCTTAAAGTAATGCGATTAAGGTATTTAGTTATTATTCACCATTACTTCGTGAATGTATGTGTTTTTAGTTTTATAAGAGATTATGTTTGATCATTATGCTGGAATATTATTTTTATTTATAATAAATATTGTTGGGCTTAAAACTATCGTGTTTTACTTTATTAATAAAACATAACTTTTCACATGATTATAATTACTTTAATACAATTTCATTTATATAATTTTGTACATATTAAAAAAGATTACAAAATCAAGCGTCCCTGCTTTTGTATATAACCACGGCTCCTATAGTTAAAACCAATAAAACCATGTGATACACCCAAAAGATAGAATTATAATATCTCAATACCACATCAGCATCGCTCAGAATTAGGCACGGTGTTAGATAAATGAGGCAAAACAAGCGCATTATAGAGAAGCCAATGTCCCAGGGTAGTTTTAGCTGAAGAAAAATAAATGTTTTAGTCGTATATTCGGATTGGCATTCTTAAATACTAGCTAGCTACTGGTCTTGTAAACAAATGTTACGAAAGATATATGGATTAATGTAAACAATAAAACCATTGAATGAAGTTATCCCATCCATCGTTTTTTTAACAGACTTCAAAAAAGGAGGAGGTTAACAATTCGTCGGAATCTTTTTTTTTTATGTATGTATGTACCCGATTACTCGAAGACGGCTGGACCGATTCGAGAAATTCTTTTTTTGTTTAAAAGGGTATACTTCCCAGGTGGTCCCATTGGCACCAAGTCAGGATCTGATGATGGGATCTCAGAAAAATCGAGGGAAACCCCCAAATGTTATAGAGACGCATAATTTGTTTTTCATTGAAGTCGGTGTCCTTTTTATGAATTAAAAAAACTTTTTAAGTACCATTATTGGAGAACATAACCATTCTTACTAAATTTTTATTCCTCGATGGTATCGCAAAAATATTTTTTTTGTCAAAACCAAGTTATCACCTATGATAAGACTGATATGCTTTGGATTCTTGAACAAAAGGCAACAGAAACTGCACATGAGCACATGCAAATAGGTACTAATAATATAAATGTAAAAGTTGGTCGTTTGTTACTCTGCAATCACGCAGAAGTGCTTGAACGTGAAACGAAATGTGGTACATATAGTTTATTAGCTGGATTAACACATCTCAGAAAAATACTAGGTTCTTTATAAATTCACTACTAGGCAGATATAGAAAGATGTAATATCTTAATATGCCACTATGGTTTATTAGGGTATTTTTTTTATTACAAATCAAGAAGCCAATGATAAGACTGTGGAGCCAATCCCACTTCTAATGTTAGGAACATCAACAAAACTATGCAAGATGGATATTTAAAAGGCACAAATACAATCTTTATGATCTTATTGATTGATTTACACGGCACTCTTACATATTTAAGTGCTTAATATTAACATAAACGCATGTCAGGATTCACTTAAGGCTTCTCTTTATAATTAATCTACCAGCATTACCAACTGTACTACGCGACCATTGAACTGTTTACACACTGATACACTTACTACCCCGCGAAAGAACCACGTTCCTGGCTATCACCTAGTCTACTTCACAAAACAACTGAACTGAACACCGGAGCGCGGAAGGCACACCGTTTTTAATCGACTTCAAAAAAGGAGAAGGTTAACAATTCGTCGGAATCTTTTTTTTTATGTATGTTACCTGATTACTCGAAGACGCCTGGACCTATTCGAGAAATTCTTTTTTTGTTTAAAAGGGTATACTTCCCATGTGGTCCCATTGGCACCAAGTCAGGATCTGATGATGGGATCACAGGAAAATTAAGGGAAACCCTCAAATTTTATTGTGACGCATAATTTGTTTTTTATTGAAGTCGGTGTACTTTTTTATATTAAACATTTACTACTCCCACTTAGGTTGTCATTATTAATGTACCCCCAACTAGTCTCCTAAATACCTCCGTTATACCTTCGGTATTTCTAATAATAGAAAATACCCTAATAGGTTATATACTAAACTATTAGGGTATTTCTCAAAAAAAAAATGCTACCACGCGTGGGGCAACAGCTAAATAAATATATTTTTTTGTATTCGTATGTATGTTTTACTAAGAATTACTGTTATAATAAGGCACCTACCGCGCCATTAGTGTCGTATAGATCAGCATATTCCGCTTCGAGGTGAACATAAACCCACAAAGTAGAAGAAATAATAATTTGCTGCAGAGATGGACCAATCCACAGCGTCCATGCCAAAAACGATAGTGCGCTCCTGTACCATACACAAATTACAACTTATCAACGAGTTTATTTCAAACTTTCTAAAGATTTTGAGGAGAATGTTTATTGAAATAAAATAAATTTTACGGATTTTATCGCTATAAAAAGTAAATAAACCGCGATAAATTCGGTAAAATTTGTTTAATTTCATAAACATATACTGTCACGCCTGTAATCCCCGAAGGTGTAGGCGTATGTATTACACCCACCTTTAACCGAATTTATTACAGTCCCATAATGTGATAGGGGGTTAGTCGGGCACAATTCCTGATTCCGGGCTGATACTGAGTATTTCTAAATAGAAAAAACCCAATATCACTTTACCCGAAGCGTAGTGTGAAGAAGCAGGCCGGCACGATTGTGTTCAGTAGCAGGGGATAGATTGTCTCTCGCTACTCGCTGCTCTAATTAGACGGCACTGCGCTTACCACCAGGGGCAGTGTGTTTTATCCAGGCACGACATAATGACGACACTGTCCTTTATAGTACCGACCTAAGTGTTGTGCCGTCTAATTAGAGTAGGTACGAAATAACGAAAAACAACCACCCCTTGCTACCCGACACAATCATGCAGCCGGCCTGCTGAGTATCTTCTTGATATTTTTTTGTCGCGGGAAGCATTTTATTACAGCCGCCCACTCCAGGGGGAAGCCGAATAAGCATAAAACGGTTATGTTGAACTAGCCGGTCTTACGACCCAGCACTCCTCACCAGAATGATGGCTATCCGGGCAGCGGCTGGGCCGAGTCGATGCGCCCTGTATAAATCCCACCCGACACTACCAGCTACAACCCCGCGGTGACCTTCTTCGGCCCTTACGAAGCGATCCCGGGGTAACCTAAGGTAGATTAGAATTGCTACCAGAACCGCCCTTGAGCGGTGCCGCGTAGCGGCCAGCATCTTCACAATATGCTTAATTAACTTGTACCTAAGTAAATCCGAAGAAGACGAGTCAAAATCTGACCGGATATTTACGTGAAATGTTAACTGAAAAAATGTAAGCCTATTTTTAATTGCTAAAATAATACTTTTACCGATTTAGAAATTGTTAGAAGGTAGATTGAAAGACATTGTATTTCTTTCCCCGTACCTACTCGAAAGAAACATAATGTCTTTCAATCGACGATAAATCCAGGGAAACTAAGACGGGTGGAACTTGGCCGATCTATCATTTATCTATGTAGATAGTTATGTTTGGTATGTACCTTTATTTTTGTTGGCACGGGGAAAGCGTTTTATTACTACCGCCCGCTCCGGGGGGAAGCGGAATAAGAATAAAACGGTTATGCTGGACTAGCCGGTCTTACGACCCAGCATCCCCCTCGCCCGGATGATGGCTGTCCGGGCAGCCGCTGGGCCGAGTCCCTATCCCCTATGTACACCCCACCCGGCACTATCACCTAAAACCCGCGGTGGCCTTCTTTGGCGCTTACGGAGCGATACCGGGGTATTCTAAGGAGTGCTAGAATTGCTGCCGGAACTGCCCCTGCGCGGTGCTGCGTAGCAGCCCATCTCCATGGGGGGGCTTAGGAGCCCCCACGCACCGAACAACGACAGCGAACGAGGCCTTAGATACCACCCGCGCTGCCGTCCATCTCGGGGTCGCACGATGCTCCGAAATTGGGAGTGCATCGATTCGGGCTGACAGCCCCCCGCTGAAGCCCACGACCCCCGATGGCCCCAATTAGTCGCCTCGTACGACAGGCAGGGATTACCGTGGTGGAATTCAAACGCCCCCGTTCCACAGGGCGGGAGACGCCGGTCAGTCGTCCACCCGGCGCCTGCTACGTCTTCTCTGGCGGCGGGAGGGATCATTTCGTTCCCGATCCCTCTCGGCACTCTCCTTCTGCGAGATGACATTGTTTGGTATGTACCTAACTATTCCAGAAATATTTTAAATATATACAAATAAATAGAATTGATGTGTTAACTATTGTTTCAATTTTTTTTTCTCAATCTCATAATGATTATTTCACCCAAACATAAAATTTGAAAGTATTATTTGTCTGAATTAATCTCCAAAACGCCTAACCCGTTTTTACAGGGTTTTCTTTACCATTTCAAGAATATTTTGGTTCCTGGAAATACATATACTTATGTACTGAGTAAAAATGTAAAAAATAGAAATTATGGGACAAATGATCTTCGACATAATGGAACACTAAAGAACATGAAATACTTTTTGTATTATTATAGATTTACCTGACTTCATGGTTGGCTTTAATCATGTTCTTATATACATTCGCCCAAAACCAATATCGTGTAGGCATGTCCCAACTCCTCATTGTATCCTTCATTCTGGGACCAATTAATAATTTTTCGTGTTCATAACATTTTAACATTGAGAAGTTATACTCTTGTTGCATTGCTATATCTGGTGTTACTGCACTGAAAGTAGCGAAATAAGAAAGTCGGATTTTCATTCATGTTGAGTTTATTATTGTATGTATCAATAATCCAGGATCATACTATGTAATGCAATTGTCTAAAAGATGTATACATAAGCATACATCTTTTAGACAATTGACAAGGCAGGTAGGTTTGTTACTAAAAATATTTGTCACACAAATATTAAAGAAACAGTCATGAAGAACTACTAAATAGCTAACACATAGTTTTCGACATCCTCCGTGGCGCAGTTGGCGAATAGACGGCTGTGAAACGAGAGGCCGTGGGTTCGATTCCCAGACCGGCACAAGTTTTTGTGTGTTTGAGTGACAGACAGATATTTATGTCAGGGGTCTGGGTGTTGAGACCGTGCGTCTCTCGTAGTCCCTGATACGCACAACACAAGACTCGTATCTTAGTGTGGGGTCGGAACTATGTGTGTCTGTTGGGTGTTATTTATTATAGTTTTATGAATGCGTTGTTTTTTCTGGGCAGGTGTGTGTAATTCAAGTTACTTACGCCAATTTCAACAAGCTGAAATGCACCGAAGGGCCGTACCCTGGTAATGGTAAACATTTGGCGGGATAAACTCCAAAACCAGTTTCCGTTGCCACACTAGTGCATAGCATTATGACTACCTGACAGTGTAGGAAGTACATTATCAGCTGAGGTATGTTGTACAAGAATCTGAAGTCTGTCCCGTGTCCGTAATAGAATTCACTTTCGTAGTAAATCTGGAAAAATTGTTGGTAACACACTTACGTAGTCATTGAATATGTTTACTCTTGAAAAATATACATTCATGCCAACTACATACTTGGCATGCATGATCACTAGCCACTCGAGTCTCAAAGGATTTAAAAAAGTAAAGTAGTACGGAGTAAATAGAAGCCAAAATCAATTTAATTCACATAAAATTAAAGTTGAAAATAGCATGTAAGAACGGCGAGTGTTGCCAGTATTGTTGGCGCGCCGGCATACCATTTGAGACTCGACTGGCTAGACGCACATGACCGAGCAATGTGGAATCGGTCAATGTCATACAATATAAAAAAATATGCATTTTATACAGTTACAAGCTGTTATATGAATGAAGAAACGGTAGGTACAAGTGACTGTGGGTGGTGTTTTAAAACTTTTCTTTACCTTAGGGGGATATTTCATTCGCAATAGCGAATACCCAACAGCACAAATAAATGCCTTTTTCAGTTTCTGTTCTGTTATTATCCTGCAGTCTCCCAAAACTCCGAAAGGGGTTTTGAAATGATCATTGAATATTTTCCACCTATAATATGGACCTGGCGAAATTACAACGATTATTTATTTCTCTTTTATATACACTACCATTACTGTTGCAAACAAATTATAACATATGAAGGATTAGTTTCTGTTAATAACAAGTTATTTCAATATTCAATTGAAGCTAGTATTTATAAAAACATACCTACATACCTAATGCCATGATCATACTGAATACATTAGGTATAATAATAACTTTATATGTTCAATATCTGTAAGTGAATGGATGTAAACAATTGTTGGTAAACCAAATAAAATAAATAAATAATTCTGAATAGAAGGTACTTAAAGTGCTTTGAAATAGACGATAAGCGTCTCTCTGTACCTACTACATACATACATATACACTCACGCCTATAATCCCCGAAAGGGTAGGCATAGGTGCATGGGCGTAGCCAGGTACGGGCAGGGGGGGCCGTTGCCCCCCCCCCCCCCCTAGGAAAGTGAGAAGGTGCTCATCAGTTACATTGCGCTGCTACTAGGTACTAGGTATGGCGATAGACTCGCCCCCATCACATTATGGGACCGTAATGAACTCGGCGAAAAGTAGGGTGTACACCTTTGCCTACCACTTCGGGGATTACAGGCGTGACTGTATGTGTATGTATGATTTTAGTTTTCTTTCGCCTGCCCCCCCCTCCCTTAAGGAAATCCTGGCTACGCCCATGGATAGGTGTAACCAGTACACTCACTTTTCGTCAATTTTTTTACAGTCCCATAATGTGATAGGCGAGGCGAGTCTATCGCCATACGGGGCACAATTCCAGACTCCGGGCTGATACTGACGAAAACCCAGTATCACTTTACCCGACCCGGGGATCAAACCCAAGACCTCAGAACAGCAGTCGGAACACATGCACAATTACAACTGCGCCACCGAGGCAGTCTCTCTGAACTATTTTTTACATACAGACTTTGTTATTATAAAAAAAGAATAGTTCAAGTTTATGCTTTAAGAAAGTTATTCAATATCACCTTTATGAAATCCTATAAAGAAATACGCGTACGAAATGATATCAACTGCCGTTGGTTCCACATAATTTTCACTGTCCACTGTGCTAATTTTGAGCGACGACGAGGGTTTCGCCTCAGGTTTAGCTTTGCCAGATACATTTATTTCTGATGCCAAGCCTACCAAACGTAGGGCCATTGTCTGGTATACCCAGGTAACGTAAATCGTGCTTGAAGCGTTGAAATGAAGATACATAAGGTATATCCAAGTGTAGGTCATACTAATTTGATGGACATAGCTAGAAGGTTAAGCAATCGTTACATATATTGAGGGATAGATTATATCTCGTTACTTGATACTCCTGGACGGCATGGGCACTTCGTTTACCATCAGATGCAGTGTGGTTGGTAACTTTGCCGCGCCAGGATAAATAAATAAATAAAAAAAAAATAAAAAATAGAATAATCTATTGTTGCAACCATAAACATAGTATGAAAATTAAACTCTAGGGTAAAGGGTTCTAAAGTCAGTTTTGTCTGCAGCCTAATGCCGGCCCGACCAGGGTGGTACCAATGTCTTTAAAAAACCAACGTCACAAAGTTACAGGTTTCTGTTGCATTACGTTTGATTCGAGATTTCAAGGGATTTCAAACCCTTTCTCCCTCCCAATAAATATTTCCTTTCCTTTAAAGTCGATTGTGCTCTAATTATGGTTCTGGTACAATAAGGGTTCATGTGCATTGATCACTACCATCAAGTAACTCACTTTACTACAGACCTAATATAAAAAAATACGGGGCAACTTCTGAGCACCTAGCAGTCATCATATCTGTATATATAAAAGAAGAAACTGACTGACTGACTGACTGACTGACTGACTGACTGACTGACTGACTGACTGACTGACTGATCGATCAACGCACAGCCTAAACGGCTGAGGTTAGAGACTTGAAATTTTGACAATAGGTACCTTTTATCACGTAGGCATCCACTAAGGAAGGGTTTTTGGAAATACCACCCCTAAGGGGGTAAAATAGGGGATGAAAGTTTGTATGAAAATCCGTCATTTTTGAAGTTAAGTTTATGAAAATTAGTATTTGGCCTTTTAGTCAAAAGTAAAAAATACATATTTCAGGATTTTTGGAAATTCCACCCCGAAGGGGGTAAAATAGGGGAAGAAAGTTTGTATGAAAATCTGTAATTTTTGCAGTTAAATGCATGAAAATTGGTATTTTGTAGTGTATACTTTTTATCTCAAACATGACCTCCACGCGGGCGGAGCCGCGAGCTACAGCTAGTTGTTTATATGCAAAGATAATGGTCAGTCATATATCTGCTGTAAAAAGTCAATAGAACATAATATAATATCAAAAATAAAAGTGATATAACATACGACATTTTTTACCGTTTATCACAACATTTGATAATGATTATGTTTCCCCATACCATCAAAATAGTATGATAAACATAATGGCCACATATTAGACACGCAACCAATATTCCTAAACCAGCCCCATAGTTGCGTTTCATGTCAATGTCTTCTATTTTCTTGTAATAACTGCCGAGTGACATGCATAATAGTATAGATGTATAAAATATTATGTCGTTCAACATTTTGTAGATGTATATCAGTATAATAATATTGCGATGATTGTCATTGACATTCGTGTTTTGTCAAGTCGGAGTTCTGACAGATACCATTGACTATCCATTAATGTCTTTTGAAATCGGCATAATCCTTCTTTGAACTGATACGATTTCTTGGTACGGGATTGGATTAGTGGTGAAATACTCAAAGGGGATTGGTCAGGTTTTGTTAGGAATCATAAAATGACCAATAACGTTACAGCAATATACGCATAAGTGCCTACTTAATTAATTAAAAATCCTTATGAAATACAGGTGCTAGTTTTCATTTAATATGGAATTGAAGATGAAGTGAAGATTTCGGTCTTTCCCTAAGTATTGAAGCTTCAATTTCAATTTAAAACAATCCGATTGATCTATCCCCACACGCCGCTTCAATAGTAACTGTTCTTGGCCCTATATCATATATTCCACTTAGGCCTACTTGCACGCAAATTAAAAAATAATTAATTAATAAATAAATTTAGAGTTTATTAACCCAGGTTAGAATGTTAAAATGTTAACTCTTATTATGAATTCAGAAAGTCAGTGTAATGAAGAAGAAACCTCGATTATGTGCTCCCTATTTTACGATAAATGATAATATGCTTTTATGTAAATAGTTGAAAAATTCAAACATTGCCCCTTTATGTGTATTATAATATTCTGACCGTTTTGTAACCTTTTTGTCATAAAAATTTGAGCTTATATATTCAATGACTTCATCTTCATCGTCAGAGAATAACAATTCATGATCATTGTAGTAATATTTTAACTATAAACCACAAAATAGATTACACAATACCTACCAACAAAAAGACTAACCGCAGGTTTAGCGACTTTCCCAAATCGGTGGGTTAAATATTTAAAAGTTAAACCCTAGGTTTGCTCGAAAATGTTGATGGCGCAAGATAAATTATTTATTTAACCCTGTTTTAGCTGTTAACACCGAGTTAAATACGTTAACCCATGATCGCGCAAGTGGGCCTTAGGCCGACTTGCACGCAAATTAGGGTTAAATAAATAAATTTAGAGTTTATTAACCCAGGTTAGAATGTTAACTCTCATTTCACCTTATAATAATAATAATACTAGCCCTGTATTAAACATTGTCCCACTGCTGGGCACGGGCCTCCTCTACTAATGAGAGGGGTAAAAACTGACGCTGGGTTAGCTAACCCGACATTTCTTTTATTTTAGCTGGGAACACTGAAATGTATTAATATAATATATAATGTATGTATATGTTAATCTGTTGTAGTCCGTCCAAGGATGATTGAATATACATAAAAACGAAACAATATTTCTGTCTCTTTTACACTACAGCACACTATATCACAGGGCTGACATTCCTTTTATAATTCCCAAAAGAGCAGGATGCACTTATTACGAAAAAGCTAAGAGCAATAGAAATAGACATACTATTTGCAGTCACTATTTGAGTTTCACATTTTTTTGATTGACTTTTGTTATTCTAAATCTATGTTATTTGTTGAACTAATTATTATAAGACAATTACATTATAGAATATCGAAATTGTTATTGTTGGCAATTTTCTATTGCAAATAAAATCGGGTACAGGTACACATTAAGTTATTTAATTATGTATAGATTATGAATGAATTTTATATAAATTCCCATATATACCTAGTCAGGTCATAAGTATTGTCTCACAGTAAAAACTTTTATTTTAGAATGCTGGCCACAAAAAGTTTATTGAATTCGAATTTCAAATTGTTCATGAAAATAAAAATGTATACTTTTTAGAATTTTACTCATTTTTAAATATGGAGTGGACGCTTAAAGAAGACCGTGTTGCAGTAATTGCGTTGCATCGTTGCGGTTACGCGCCAATTCAAATTTTTGACATACTGAAAAATTTGAATATAACCAAAAGATTCGTTTATCGTACCATCAAACGATACAATGAAGACTCTAGTGTAGATGACAGGTCAAGAAGTGGTCGCCCTCGGTCTGTTAGGACTCCAGCAGTGATAAAAGCTGTGAAGGCGCGAATTCAAAGAAATCCCAAACGTAAGCAGAAACTGTTGGCCCTTCAGATGGGGTTAAGCAGAACCACGGTGAAAAGGGTGTTAAATGAAGACTTAGGGCTTCGGGCATATCGAAGAAAAACAGGACATCGTTTGAATGCTCGTCTAATGGACCTGAGACTGAAGAGATGCCGCGCTTTGTTGAAGCGGTACGCGGGAAAAAATATCGGGAAACTCTTTTTTCAGATGAAATTTTTTTTACCGTAGAAGAGAGCTACAACAAACAAAATGATAAGGTGTACGCACACAGTAGTGAAGAAGCGAGCAACCGTATTCCGCGTGTCCAACGAGGTCATTTTCCATCCTCGCTCATGGTATGGTTGGGAGTTTCTTATTGGGGCTTAACAGAGGTACATTTTTGTGAGAAAGGTGTAAAAACGAATGCAGTTGTATATCAAAATACAGTTCTGACGAACCTTGTGGAACCTGTTTCTCATACCATGTTCAATAACAGGCACTGGGTATTCCAACAAGATTCGGCGCCAGCTCATAGAGCGAAGAGCACACAAGACTGGCTGGCGGCGCGTGAAATCGACTTCATCCGGCACGAAGACTGGCCCTCCTCCAGTCCAGATTTGAATCCGTTAGATTACAAGATATGGCAACACTTGGAGGAAAAGGCGTGCTCAAAGCCTCATCCCAATTTGGAGTCACTCAAGACATCCTTGATTAAGACAGCCGCCGATATTGACATGGACCTCGTTCGTGCTGCGATAGACAACTGGCCGCGCAGATTGAAGGCCTGTATTCAAAATCACGGAGGTCATTTTGAATAAACTTTAGTGTCATAAGAATCTATGTTTTGTTAATGGTTACATAATGAATAAACTTGTTTTAATTATTTTATATTAAACATGTGACAGAATTTATGACCTGACTAGGTACATTTCACTGATTGTTATATAGGTAATAATTTATTATACCTTGGTAGCGCAGTTGTAATTGCGTACGTGGAACGACTGTTGGGCTGAGGTCTCGGGTTCGATCCCCGGGTCGAGTAAAGTGATATTGGGTTTTTCTATCACGAAATGCTCAGTATTAGCCGGGAGTCTCGATTGTGCCAAGTATAGCGATAGGCGTGAGTGTATATAAATATATATGTTAGGAGTGGGCGTTGAATCAACGAACCGTTTTTTTTACTGTTTTTCTACTGTTAACGAGTCAACCGTTTTCTCGTTACCGCAAAACTAGTTAAATTTATCAACCTGTTTCATTCAACGTCATTGAATCAACTATAGACGCGAACAAAACAGGCGCACAGATAAATAAGTTTTTATTAACCTGTTACATTCAACGTCATTGAACCAACGACAGACGCGAACAAAAAAGGCGCGCAGTTAAACAGGTTTTTATTAACCTGTTACATTCAACGTCATTGAATCAACGACAGACGCTAACGCAACGGGATATTAACGTATATATATACAACATTATATTTAGTATACTACAAAGCCGAAAGTAGTTTGTTGAGAATCAGTAGCACAATCCATTGCACTAATTTTTAACGTGTTATATTAGTATCCCAGAAACATATAAAAATTTTCGCCAACCTGGTTACCTTGTTTATTACTTAATAAAAATGCGGCGCAATATGCGTAAAAGGGCCCGCTTGTGTAGTAGGGAAAGGGGTGGACATTTTGAAAAAACAGCAGCGCGCGGCGCGCGTATGCCCATGCATCGTTCAAGAAACGGGATGCATTATTTTTGCATCTCACCGCGTTAGTTTTCCTTATTATTATTATGTCATATATTTATCTGATGTTTTATACCGAAATCTAATTTGGGTGTTTCGGCTTTATGGTAAACAAAAACTAATAGTCTGTCAGTCTGTCTGTCTGTCTGTCTGTCTGTCTGTCTGTCTGTCTGTCTGTCTGTCTGTCTGTCTGTCTGTCTGTCTGTCTGTCTGTCTGTCTGTCTGTCTGTCTGTCTGTCTGTCTGTCTGTCTGTCTGTCTGTCTGTCTGTCTGTCTGTCTGTCTGTCTGTCTGTCTGTCTGTCTGTCTGTCTGTCTGTCTGTCTGTCTGTCTGTCTGTCTGTCTGTCTGTCTGTCTGTCTGTCTGTCTGTCTGTCTGTCTGTCTGTCTGTCTGTCTGTCTGTCTGTCTGTCTGTCTGTCTGTCTGTCTGTCTGTCTGTCTGTCTGTCTGTCTGTCTGTCTGTCTGTCTGTCTGTCTGTCTGTCTGTCTGTCTGTCTGTCTGTCTGTCTGTCTGTCTGTCTGTCTGTCTGTCTGTCTGTCTGTCTGTCTGTCTGTCTGTCTGTCTGTCTGTCTGTCTGTCTGTCTGTCTGTCTGTCTGTCTGTCTGTCTGTCTGTCTGTCTGTCTGTCTGTCTGTCTGTCTGTCTGTCTGTCTGTCTGTCTGTCTGTCTGTCTGTCTGTCTGTCTGTCTGTCTGTCTGTCTGTCTGTCTGTCTGTCTGTCTGTCTGTCTGTCTGTCTGTCTGTCTGTCTGTCTGTCTGTCTGTCTGTCTGTCTGTCTGTCTGTCTGTCTGTCTGTCTGTCTGTCTGTCTGTCTGTCTGTCTGTCTGTCTGTCTGTCTGTCTGTCTGTCTGTCTGTCTGTCTGTCTGTCTGTCTGTCTGTCTGTCTGTCTGTCTGTCTGTCTGTCTGTCTGTCTGTCTGTCTGTCTGTCTGTCTGTCTGTCTGTCTGTCTGTCTGTCTGTCTGTCTGTCTGTCTGTCTGTCTGTCTGTCTGTCTGTCTGTCTGTCTGTCTGTCTGTCTGTCTGTCTGTCTGTCTGTCTGTCTGTCTGTCTGTCTGTCTGTCTGTCTGTCTGTCTGTCTGTCTGTCTGTCTGTCTGTCTGTCTGTCTGTCTGTCTGTCTGTCTGTCTGTCTGTCTGTCTGTCTGTCTGTCTGTCTGTCTGTCTGTCTGTCTGTCTGTCTGTCTGTCTGTCTGTCTGTCTGTCTGTCTGTCTGTCTGTCTGTCTGTCTGTCTGTCTGTCTGTCTGTCTGTCTGTCTGTCTGTCTGTCTGTCTGTCTGTCTGTCTGTCTGTCTGTCTGTCTGTCTGTCTGTCTGTCTGTCTGTCTGTCTGTCTGTCTGTCTGTCTGTCTGTCTGTCTGTCTGTCTGTCTGTCTGTCTGTCTGTCTGTCTGTCTGTCTGTCTGTCTGTCTGTCTGTCTGTCTGTCTGTCTGTCTGTCTGTCTGTCTGTCTGTCTGTCTGTCTGTCTGTCTGTCTGTCTGTCTGTCTGTCTGTCTGTCTGTCTGTCTGTCTGTCTGTCTGTCTGTCTGTCTGTCTGTCTGTCTGTCTGTCTGTCTGTCTGTCTGTCTGTCTGTCTGTCTGTCTGTCTGTCTGTCTGTCTGTCTGTCTGTCTGTCTGTCTGTCTGTCTGTCTGTCTGTCTGTCTGTCTGTCTGTCTGTCTGTCTGTCTGTCTGTCTGTCTGTCTGTCTGTCTGTCTGTCTGTCTGTCTGTCTGTCTGTCTGTCTGTCTGTCTGTCTGTCTGTCTGTCTGTCTGTCTGTCTGTCTGTCTGTCTGTCTGTCTGTCTGTCTGTCTGTCTGTCTGTCTGTCTGTCTGTCTGTCTGTCTGTCTGTCTGTCTGTCTGTCTGTCTGTCTGTCTGTCTGTCTGTCTGTCTGTCTGTCTGTCTGTCTGTCTGTCTGTCTGTCTGTCTGTCTGTCTGTCTGTCTGTCTGTCTGTCTGTCTGTCTGTCTGTCTGTCTGTCTGTCTGTCTGTCTGTCTGTCTGTCTGTCTGTCTGTCTGTCTGTCTGTCTGTCTGTCTGTCTGTCTGTCTGTCTGTCTGTCTGTCTGTCTGTCTGTCTGTCTGTCTGTCTGTCTGTCTGTCTGTCTGTCTGTCTGTCTGTCTGTCTGTCTGTCTGTCTGTCTGTCTGTCTGTCTGTCTGTCTGTCTGTCTGTCTGTCTGTCTGTCTGTCTGTCTGTCTGTCTGTCTGTCTGTCTGTCTGTCTGTCTGTCTGTCTGTCTGTCTGTCTGTCTGTCTGTCTGTCTGTCTGTCTGTCTGTCTGTCTGTCTGTCTGTCTGTCTGTCTGTCTGTCTGTCTGTCTGTCTGTCTGTCTGTCTGTCTGTCTGTCTGTCTGTCTGTCTGTCTGTCTGTCTGTCTGTCTGTCTGTCTGTCTGTCTGTCTGTCTGTCTGTCTGTCTGTCTGTCTGTCTGTCTGTCTGTCTGTCTGTCTGTCTGTCTGTCTGTCTGTCTGTCTGTCTGTCTGTCTGTCTGTCTGTCTGTCTGTCTGTCTGTCTGTCTGTCTGTCTGTCTGTCTGTCTGTCTGTCTGTCTGTCTGTCTGTCTGTCTGTCTGTCTGTCTGTCTGTCTGTCTGTCTGTCTGTCTGTCTGTCTGTCTGTCTGTCTGTCTGTCTGTCTGTCTGTCTGTCTGTCTGTCTGTCTGTCTGTCTGTCTGTCTGTCTGTCTGTCTGTCTGTCTGTCTGTCTGTCTGTCTGTCTGTCTGTCTGTCTGTCTGTCTGTCTGTCTGTCTGTCTGTCTGTCTGTCTGTCTGTCTGTCTGTCTGTCTGTCTGTCTGTCTGTCTGTCTGTCTGTCTGTCTGTCTGTCTGTCTGTCTGTCTGTCTGTCTGTCTGTCTGTCTGTCTGTCTGTCTGTCTGTCTGTCTGTCTGTCTGTCTGTCTGTCTGTCTGTCTGTCTGTCTGTCTGTCTGTCTGTCTGTCTGTCTGTCTGTCTGTCTGTCTGTCTGTCTGTCTGTCTGTCTGTCTGTCTGTCTGTCTGTCTGTCTGTCTGTCTGTCTGTCTGTCTGTCTGTCTGTCTGTCTGTCTGTCTGTCTGTCTGTCTGTCTGTCTGTCTGTCTGTCTGTCTGTCTGTCTGTCTGTCTGTCTGTCTGTCTGTCTGTCTGTCTGTCTGTCTGTCTGTCTGTCTGTCTGTCTGTCTGTCTGTCTGTCTGTCTGTCTGTCTGTCTGTCTGTCTGTCTGTCTGTCTGTCTGTCTGTCTGTCTGTCTGTCTGTCTGTCTGTCTGTCTGTCTGTCTGTCTGTCTGTCTGTCTGTCTGTCTGTCTGTCTGTCTGTCTGTCTGTCTGTCTGTCTGTCTGTCTGTCTGTCTGTCTGTCTGTCTGTCTGTCTGTCTGTCTGTCTGTCTGTCTGTCTGTCTGTCTGTCTGTCTGTCTGTCTGTCTGTCTGTCTGTCTGTCTGTCTGTCTGTCTGTCTGTCTGTCTGTCTGTCTGTCTGTCTGTCTGTCTGTCTGTCTGTCTGTCTGTCTGTCTGTCTGTCTGTCTGTCTGTCTGTCTGTCTGTCTGTCTGTCTGTCTGTCTGTCTGTCTGTCTGTCTGTCTGTCTGTCTGTCTGTCTGTCTGTCTGTCTGTCTGTCTGTCTGTCTGTCTGTCTGTCTGTCTGTCTGTCTGTCTGTCTGTCTGTCTGTCTGTCTGTCTGTCTGTCTGTCTGTCTGTCTGTCTGTCTGTCTGTCTGTCTGTCTGTCTGTCTGTCTGTCTGTCTGTCTGTCTGTCTGTCTGTCTGTCTGTCTGTCTGTCTGTCTGTCTGTCTGTCTGTCTGTCTGTCTGTCTGTCTGTCTGTCTGTCTGTCTGTCTGTCTGTCTGTCTGTCTGTCTGTCTGTCTGTCTGTCTGTCTGTCTGTCTGTCTGTCTGTCTGTCTGTCTGTCTGTCTGTCTGTCTGTCTGTCTGTCTGTCTGTCTGTCTGTCTGTCTGTCTGTCTGTCTGTCTGTCTGTCTGTCTGTCTGTCTGTCTGTCTGTCTGTCTGTCTGTCTGTCTGTCTGTCTGTCTGTCTGTCTGTCTGTCTGTCTGTCTGTCTGTCTGTCTGTCTGTCTGTCTGTCTGTCTGTCTGTCTGTCTGTCTGTCTGTCTGTCTGTCTGTCTGTCTGTCTGTCTGTCTGTCTGTCTGTCTGTCTGTCTGTCTGTCTGTCTGTCTGTCTGTCTGTCTGTCTGTCTGTCTGTCTGTCTGTCTGTCTGTCTGTCTGTCTGTCTGTCTGTCTGTCTGTCTGTCTGTCTGTCTGTCTGTCTGTCTGTCTGTCTGTCTGTCTGTCTGTCTGTCTGTCTGTCTGTCTGTCTGTCTGTCTGTCTGTCTGTCTGTCTGTCTGTCTGTCTGTCTGTCTGTCTGTCTGTCTGTCTGTCTGTCTGTCTGTCTGTCTGTCTGTCTGTCTGTCTGTCTGTCTGTCTGTCTGTCTGTCTGTCTGTCTGTCTGTCTGTCTGTCTGTCTGTCTGTCTGTCTGTCTGTCTGTCTGTCTGTCTGTCTGTCTGTCTGTCTGTCTGTCTGTCTGTCTGTCTGTCTGTCTGTCTGTCTGTCTGTCTGTCTGTCTGTCTGTCTGTCTGTCTGTCTGTCTGTCTGTCTGTCTGTCTGTCTGTCTGTCTGTCTGTCTGTCTGTCTGTCTGTCTGTCTGTCTGTCTGTCTGTCTGTCTGTCTGTCTGTCTGTCTGTCTGTCTGTCTGTCTGTCTGTCTGTCTGTCTGTCTGTCTGTCTGTCTGTCTGTCTGTCTGTCTGTCTGTCTGTCTGTCTGTCTGTCTGTCTGTCTGTCTGTCTGTCTGTCTGTCTGTCTGTCTGTCTGTCTGTCTGTCTGTCTGTCTGTCTGTCTGTCTGTCTGTCTGTCTGTCTGTCTGTCTGTCTGTCTGTCTGTCTGTCTGTCTGTCTGTCTGTCTGTCTGTCTGTCTGTCTGTCTGTCTGTCTGTCTGTCTGTCTGTCTGTCTGTCTGTCTGTCTGTCTGTCTGTCTGTCTGTCTGTCTGTCTGTCTGTCTGTCTGTCTGTCTGTCTGTCTGTCTGTCTGTCTGTCTGTCTGTCTGTCTGTCTGTCTGTCTGTCTGTCTGTCTGTCTGTCTGTCTGTCTGTCTGTCTGTCTGTCTGTCTGTCTGTCTGTCTGTCTGTCTGTCTGTCTGTCTGTCTGTCTGTCTGTCTGTCTGTCTGTCTGTCTGTCTGTCTGTCTGTCTGTCTGTCTGTCTGTCTGTCTGTCTGTCTGTCTGTCTGTCTGTCTGTCTGTCTGTCTGTCTGTCTGTCTGTCTGTCTGTCTGTCTGTCTGTCTGTCTGTCTGTCTGTCTGTCTGTCTGTCTGTCTGTCTGTCTGTCTGTCTGTCTGTCTGTCTGTCTGTCTGTCTGTCTGTCTGTCTGTCTGTCTGTCTGTCTGTCTGTCTGTCTGTCTGTCTGTCTGTCTGTCTGTCTGTCTGTCTGTCTGTCTGTCTGTCTGTCTGTCTGTCTGTCTGTCTGTCTGTCTGTCTGTCTGTCTGTCTGTCTGTCTGTCTGTCTGTCTGTCTGTCTGTCTGTCTGTCTGTCTGTCTGTCTGTCTGTCTGTCTGTCTGTCTGTCTGTCTGTCTGTCTGTCTGTCTGTCTGTCTGTCTGTCTGTCTGTCTGTCTGTCTGTCTGTCTGTCTGTCTGTCTGTCTGTCTGTCTGTCTGTCTGTCTGTCTGTCTGTCTGTCTGTCTGTCTGTCTGTCTGTCTGTCTGTCTGTCTGTCTGTCTGTCTGTCTGTCTGTCTGTCTGTCTGTCTGTCTGTCTGTCTGTCTGTCTGTCTGTCTGTCTGTCTGTCTGTCTGTCTGTCTGTCTGTCTGTCTGTCTGTCTGTCTGTCTGTCTGTCTGTCTGTCTGTCTGTCTGTCTGTCTGTCTGTCTGTCTGTCTGTCTGTCTGTCTGTCTGTCTGTCTGTCTGTCTGTCTGTCTGTCTGTCTGTCTGTCTGTCTGTCTGTCTGTCTGTCTGTCTGTCTGTCTGTCTGTCTGTCTGTCTGTCTGTCTGTCTGTCTGTCTGTCTGTCTGTCTGTCTGTCTGTCTGTCTGTCTGTCTGTCTGTCTGTCTGTCTGTCTGTCTGTCTGTCTGTCTGTCTGTCTGTCTGTCTGTCTGTCTGTCTGTCTGTCTGTCTGTCTGTCTGTCTGTCTGTCTGTCTGTCTGTCTGTCTGTCTGTCTGTCTGTCTGTCTGTCTGTCTGTCTGTCTGTCTGTCTGTCTGTCTGTCTGTCTGTCTGTCTGTCTGTCTGTCTGTCTGTCTGTCTGTCTGTCTGTCTGTCTGTCTGTCTGTCTGTCTGTCTGTCTGTCTGTCTGTCTGTCTGTCTGTCTGTCTGTCTGTCTGTCTGTCTGTCTGTCTGTCTGTCTGTCTGTCTGTCTGTCTGTCTGTCTGTCTGTCTGTCTGTCTGTCTGTCTGTCTGTCTGTCTGTCTGTCTGTCTGTCTGTCTGTCTGTCTGTCTGTCTGTCTGTCTGTCTGTCTGTCTGTCTGTCTGTCTGTCTGTCTGTCTGTCTGTCTGTCTGTCTGTCTGTCTGTCTGTCTGTCTGTCTGTCTGTCTGTCTGTCTGTCTGTCTGTCTGTCTGTCTGTCTGTCTGTCTGTCTGTCTGTCTGTCTGTCTGTCTGTCTGTCTGTCTGTCTGTCTGTCTGTCTGTCTGTCTGTCTGTCTGTCTGTCTGTCTGTCTGTCTGTCTGTCTGTCTGTCTGTCTGTCTGTCTGTCTGTCTGTCTGTCTGTCTGTCTGTCTGTCTGTCTGTCTGTCTGTCTGTCTGTCTGTCTGTCTGTCTGTCTGTCTGTCTGTCTGTCTGTCTGTCTGTCTGTCTGTCTGTCTGTCTGTCTGTCTGTCTGTCTGTCTGTCTGTCTGTCTGTCTGTCTGTCTGTCTGTCTGTCTGTCTGTCTGTCTGTCTGTCTGTCTGTCTGTCTGTCTGTCTGTCTGTCTGTCTGTCTGTCTGTCTGTCTGTCTGTCTGTCTGTCTGTCTGTCTGTCTGTCTGTCTGTCTGTCTGTCTGTCTGTCTGTCTGTCTGTCTGTCTGTCTGTCTGTCTGTCTGTCTGTCTGTCTGTCTGTCTGTCTGTCTGTCTGTCTGTCTGTCTGTCTGTCTGTCTGTCTGTCTGTCTGTCTGTCTGTCTGTCTGTCTGTCTGTCTGTCTGTCTGTCTGTCTGTCTGTCTGTCTGTCTGTCTGTCTGTCTGTCTGTCTGTCTGTCTGTCTGTCTGTCTGTCTGTCTGTCTGTCTGTCTGTCTGTCTGTCTGTCTGTCTGTCTGTCTGTCTGTCTGTCTGTCTGTCTGTCTGTCTGTCTGTCTGTCTGTCTGTCTGTCTGTCTGTCTGTCTGTCTGTCTGTCTGTCTGTCTGTCTGTCTGTCTGTCTGTCTGTCTGTCTGTCTGTCTGTCTGTCTGTCTGTCTGTCTGTCTGTCTGTCTGTCTGTCTGTCTGTCTGTCTGTCTGTCTGTCTGTCTGTCTGTCTGTCTGTCTGTCTGTCTGTCTGTCTGTCTGTCTGTCTGTCTGTCTGTCTGTCTGTCTGTCTGTCTGTCTGTCTGTCTGTCTGTCTGTCTGTCTGTCTGTCTGTCTGTCTGTCTGTCTGTCTGTCTGTCTGTCTGTCTGTCTGTCTGTCTGTCTGTCTGTCTGTCTGTCTGTCTGTCTGTCTGTCTGTCTGTCTGTCTGTCTGTCTGTCTGTCTGTCTGTCTGTCTGTCTGTCTGTCTGTCTGTCTGTCTGTCTGTCTGTCTGTCTGTCTGTCTGTCTGTCTGTCTGTCTGTCTGTCTGTCTGTCTGTCTGTCTGTCTGTCTGTCTGTCTGTCTGTCTGTCTGTCTGTCTGTCTGTCTGTCTGTCTGTCTGTCTGTCTGTCTGTCTGTCTGTCTGTCTGTCTGTCTGTCTGTCTGTCTGTCTGTCTGTCTGTCTGTCTGTCTGTCTGTCTGTCTGTCTGTCTGTCTGTCTGTCTGTCTGTCTGTCTGTCTGTCTGTCTGTCTGTCTGTCTGTCTGTCTGTCTGTCTGTCTGTCTGTCTGTCTGTCTGTCTGTCTGTCTGTCTGTCTGTCTGTCTGTCTGTCTGTCTGTCTGTCTGTCTGTCTGTCTGTCTGTCTGTCTGTCTGTCTGTCTGTCTGTCTGTCTGTCTGTCTGTCTGTCTGTCTGTCTGTCTGTCTGTCTGTCTGTCTGTCTGTCTGTCTGTCTGTCTGTCTGTCTGTCTGTCTGTCTGTCTGTCTGTCTGTCTGTCTGTCTGTCTGTCTGTCTGTCTGTCTGTCTGTCTGTCTGTCTGTCTGTCTGTCTGTCTGTCTGTCTGTCTGTCTGTCTGTCTGTCTGTCTGTCTGTCTGTCTGTCTGTCTGTCTGTCTGTCTGTCTGTCTGTCTGTCTGTCTGTCTGTCTGTCTGTCTGTCTGTCTGTCTGTCTGTCTGTCTGTCTGTCTGTCTGTCTGTCTGTCTGTCTGTCTGTCTGTCTGTCTGTCTGTCTGTCTGTCTGTCTGTCTGTCTGTCTGTCTAGAATCTCTAGAAGATCTAGAAACCTAGATCAACTTATAGAAAAATACATAGATACTATTATAAAAACAACAATGATACGATTCCATTATGATTCGACCCTGATGGTCCGGGAAACTCGCCGAGATGAAGCAGGAGGTCATCACCCGGAGGAGAAGAATCCGATGCGCAGCGCCGATTCGGGGAGACAAGGACGACCTTGTTGACCATCGACGACGATGAGTACCTGCAATCAAAAGAAAGATATGAGAATGAAGCCAAGAGGGTACAATTAGAAAGCTGGAAGGAGTTCTGTAGTAAACAGGACAAGGAAAACATATGGTAAGGGGTATATAGAGTGATCAGAAAGGTGTCCAAGAGACAAGAAGACCTGCCATTAACTAGAAATTGAGTGCCCCTAAGTACGAATAAGTCGGCAAAATTGGCACCGGCAAACTAGACACGTTCTGGTCAGTCTACCAGGCAGAAATGCTGGCCCTCCACAGAGCGGTGGAGGAAGCAGTTAAGTGCAAGGCAGACCAGTGCAGCATCCTAAGCGATTCGAGGGTGGTCCAGGAAACTCGCCAAGATTAAGCAGGAAGTCATCACCCGGAGGAGGAGAATCCGATGAGCAGCGCCGATCCGGAGAGCAAAGGTCGTCGATGAGTACCTGCAATCAAAAGAAAGATATGAGAATGAAGCCAAGAGGGCACAAGTACAGAGCTGGAAGGAGTTCTGTAGTAAACAGGACAAGGAAAACATATGGGAAGGGGTATATAGTGATCAGAAAGGTGTCCAAGAGACAAGAAGACCTGCCATTAACTAGAAATTGAGTGCCCGTAAGTACGAAGAAGTCGGCAAAATTGGCACCGGCAAACTAGACTCGTTCTGGCCAGTCTACCAGGCAGAAATGCTGGCCCTCCACAGAGCGGTGGAGGAAGCAGTTAAGTGCAAGGCAGACTAGTGCAGCATCCTAAGCGATTCGAGGGTGGTCCAGGAAACTCGCCAAGATTAAGCAGGAAGTCATCACCCGGAGGAGGAGAATCCGATGAGCAGCGCCGATCCGGAGAGCAAAGGTCGTCGATGAATACCTGCAATCAAAAGAAAGATATGAGAATGAAGCCAAGAGGGCACAAGTACAGAGCTGGAAGGAGTTCTGTAGTAAACAGGACAAGGAAAACATATGGTAAGGGGTATATAGAGTGATCAGAAAGGTGTCCAAGAGACAAGAAGACCTGCCATTAACTAGAAATTGAGTGCCCCTAAGTATGAAGAAGTCGGCAAAATTGGCACCGGCAAACTAGACTCGTTCTGGTCAGTCTACCAGGCAGAAATGCTGGCCCTCAACAGACCGGTGGAGGAAGCAGTTAAGTGCAAGGCAGACCAGTGCAGCATCCTAAGCGATTCGAGGGTGGTTCATGGAGGAAGCAGTTAAGTGCAAGGCAGACCAGTGCAGCATCCTAAGCGATTCGAGGGTGGTTCAGGAAACTCGCCAAGATTAAGCAGGAAGTCATCACCCGGAGGAGGAGAATCCGATGAGCAGCGCCGATCCGGAGAGCAAAGGTCTTCGATGAGTACCTGCAATCAAAAGAAAGATATGAGAATGAAGCCAAGAGGGCACAAGTACAGAGCTGGAAGGAGTTCTGTAGTAAACAGGACAAGGAAAACATATGGGAAGGGGTATATAGTGATCAGAAAGGTGTCCAAGAGACAAGAAGACCTGCCATTAACTAGAAATTGAGTGCCCCTAAGTACGAAGAAGTCGGCAAAATTGGCACCGGCAAACTAGACTCGTTCTGGTCAGTCTACCAGGCAGAAATGCTGGCCCTCCACAGAGCGGTGGAGGAAGCAGTTAAGTGCAAGGCAGACCAGTGCAGCATCCTAAGCGATTCGAGGGTGGTCCAGGAAACTCGCCAAGATTAAGCAGGAAGTCATTACCCGGAGGAGGAGAATCCGATGAGCAGCGCCGATCCGGAGAGCAAAGGTCGTCGATGAGTACCTGCAATCAAAAGAAAGATATGAGAATGAAGCCAAGAGGGCACAAGTACAGAGCTGGAAGGAGTTCTGTAGTAAACAGGACAAGGAAAACATATGGGAAGGGGTATATAGTGATCAGAAAGGTGTCCAAGAGACAAGAAGACCTGCCATTAACTAGAAATTGAGTGCCCGTAAGTACGAAGAAGTCGGCAAAATTGGCACCGGCAAACTAGACTCGTTCTGGCCAGTCTACCAGGCAGAAATGCTGGCCCTCCACAGAGCGGTGGAGGAAGCAGTTAAGTGCAAGGCAGACTAGTGCAGCATCCTAAGCGATTCGAGGGTGGTCCAGGAAACTCGCCAAGATTAAGCAGGAAGTCATCACCCGGAGGAGGAGAATCCGATGAGCAGCGCCGATCCGGAGAGCAAAGGTCGTCGATGAATACCTGCAATCAAAAGAAAGATATGAGAATGAAGCCAAGAGGGCACAAGTACAGAGCTGGAAGGAGTTCTGTAGTAAACAGGACAAGGAAAACATATGGTAAGGGGTATATAGAGTGATCAGAAAGGTGTCCAAGAGACAAGAAGACCTGCCATTAACTAGAAATTGAGTGCCCCTAAGTATGAAGAAGTCGGCAAAATTGGCACCGGCAAACTAGACTCGTTCTGGTCAGTCTACCAGGCAGAAATGCTGGCCCTCAACAGACCGGTGGAGGAAGCAGTTAAGTGCAAGGCAGACCAGTGCAGCATCCTAAGCGATTCGAGGGTGGTTCAGGAAACTCGCCAAGATTAAGCAGGAAGTCATCACCCGGAGGAGGAGAATCCGATGAGCAGCGCCGATCCGGAGAGCAAAGGTCTTCGATGAGTACCTGCAATCAAAAGAAAGATATGAGAATGAAGCCAAGAGGGCACAAGTACAGAGCTGGAAGGAGTTCTGTAGTAAACAGGACAAGGAAAACATATGGTAAGGGGTATATAGAGTGATCAGAAAGGTGTCCAAGAGACAAGAAGACCTGCCATTAACTAGAAATTGAGTGCCCCTAAGTACGAAGAAGTCGGCAAAATTGGCACCGGCAAACTAGACTCGTTCTGGCCAGTCTACCAGGCAGAAATGCTGGCCCTCCACAGAGCGGTGGAGGAAGCAGTTAAGTGCAAGGCAGACCAGTGCAGCATCCTAAGCGATTCGAGGGTGGTCCAGGAAACTCGCCAAGTTTAAGCAGGAAGTCATCACCCGGAGGAGGAGAATCCGATGAGCAGCGCCGATCTGGAGAGCAAAGGTCGTCGATGAGTACCTGCAATCAAAAGAAAGATATGAGAATGAAGCCAAGAGGGCACAAGTACACAGAGCTGGAAGGAGTTCTGTAGTAAACAGGACAAGGAAAACATATGGGAAGGGGTATATAGTGATCAGAAAGGTGTCCAAGAGACAAGAAGACCTGCCATTAACTAGAAATTGAGTGCCCGTAAGTACGAAGAAGTCGGCAAAATTGGCACCGGCAAACTAGACTCGTTCTGGTCAGTCTACCAGGCAGAAATGCTGGCCCTCAACAGACCGGTGGAGGAAGCAGTTAAGTGCAAGGCAGACCAGTGCAGCATCCTAAGCGATTCGAGGGTGGTTCAGGAAACTCGCCAAGATTAAGCAGGAAGTCATCACCCGGAGGAGGAGAATCCGATGAGCAGCGCCGACCCGGAGAGCAAAGGTCGTCGATGAATACCTGCAATCAAAAGAAAGATATGAGAATGAAGCCAAGAGGGCACAAGTACAGAGCTGGAAGGAGTTCTGTAGTAAACAGGACAAGGAAAACATATGGTAAGGGGTATATAGAGTGATCAGAAAGGTGTCCAAGAGACAAGAAGACCTGCCATTAACTAGAAATTGAGTGCCCCTAAGTATGAAGAAGTCGGCAAAATTGGCACCGGCAAACTAGACTCGTTCTGGCCAGTCTACCAGGCAGAAATGCTGGCCCTCCACAGAGCGGTGGAGGAAGCAGTTAAGTGCAAGGCAGACCAGTGCAGCATCCTAAGCGATTCGAGGGTGGTCCAGGAAACTCGCCAAGATTAAGCAGGAAGTCATCACCCGGAGGAGGAGAATCCGATGAGCAGCGCCGATCTGGAGAGCAAAGGTCGTCGATGAATACCTGCAATCAAAAGAAAGATATGAGAATGAAGCCAAGAGGGCACAAGTACAGAGCTGGAAGGAGTTCTGTAGTAAACAGGACAAGGAAAACATATGGTAAGGGGTATATAGAGTGATCAGAAAGGTGTCCAAGAGACAAGAAGACCTGCCATTAACTAGAAATTGAGTGCCCCTAAGTATGAAGAAGTCGGCAAAATTGGCACCGGCAAACTAGACTCGTTCTGGTCAGTCTACCAGGCAGAAATGCTGGCCCTCAACAGAGCGGTGGAGGAAGCAGTTAAGTGCAAGGCAGACCAGTGCAGCATCCTAAGCGATTCGAGGGTGGTTCAGAAAACTCGCCAAGATTAAGCAGGAAGTCATCACCCGCAGGAGGAGAATCCGATGAGCAGCGCCGATCCGGAGAGCAAAGGTCGTCGATGAGTACCTGCAATCAAAAGAAAGATATGAGAATGAAGCCAAGAGGGCACAAGTAGAGAGCTGGAAGGAGTTCTGTAGTAAACAGGACAAGGAAAACATATAGAGCGATTACAAAGGTGACTAAGAGACAAGAAGACCTGCCATTAACTAGAAATGGAGAGCCCTTAAGGAGTCAGCAAAATTCTTGGCAGAAACATTTTATCCAGATGACAAAGAAGAAGAAGACAATGCAGAACATCAGCAGATGAGGAAAACATCCGAACGAGTAAATGACGAAGTGAATGCTGAGTACCATGACCCACCATTTTCACTAGACGAACTAAGTGTGGTTGGCTTCAACCCAAAGAAAGCCCCGGGAGCAGACGGTCTAACGGCAGATATCTGTAAGCAAGCAATAAATAAGTACCCAGAATTGTACATATCACTGGCAAACAAACGCCAAGAACTAGGCCACTTCACGTCCACCTGGAAGGAGGCAACAGTCATCGTCCAGCGAAAACCTGCTTGAAAGATGTCCAGTTAACATCAGAAGTGCCATAGACAGTTACCTCGAGGGCAGAAAAGTCAGACTAAGATACGCCTGAGCAGAGTACGAGAGATGGACCTCGAAGGGATGTGTGGAGGGATCAATTGGAGGCCCAACTTTCTGGAATCTGCTCCTCGACCCACTACTGTCGGAGCTTGATAGACGGTGCAGTTACTGCCAAGATTTGCTGACGATGTAGTTCTCGCATTCGATGGATACGAGATGGGTAAGATACTGGAACAGACCAATAGTACACCGTCCCTCACATAGGCTAATGTGAGGGACTGAAGACGATGATCATCACACGGAAGCTGAAATATGACTCCCCAATCCATCACATGGGTGGAATGGACATTGGGCTGGAAAAGCAAATTAAGATTTTGGGAGCGACAATAGATACTTTCAATGCTCATGTGTCAGACGCCCAGGGCGGCAAGGCTGCAGTGGGGGCTGGGATCTGAAGTTGTCAAATTGTTGTATACGGCTGTAGTTGAGCCAATAATTTTATACGGCGCAAGTGTGTGGGCTCCAGCCATACAAAAACTGGGAGTGAGGTAGCGGCTCGCTATGATGCAGAGAGGTTTTGCGCAAAAGTTTACGAAGGCCTACAGGACTGTCTCATTGAACTCGGCCCTGCTGCTCGCCGGGATATTGCCCTTAGACAGAGCCAGGGAGAACGCCTGCCTGTACGAAACCAATAGCGGCTACACAGCAAACTTTTTCAAAAACCTGAAGGAGGAATTGCATCGCCGTCAAATCGATGGAGAAAGTGGATTTACCATCAAATATGTTAAAGTTACACCGAAAATAAAAAAACTGACTTCAAAAACTAAAGTGTATCATAAAATCTCTACCCGAGAGTATTCACGTTCTTATTCACTGTAACCTGGATATCTTCCGAAACACAAGCAATGGAACTACAAATCAACAACTACTCACACTACTACAACTATAGAACTGATTCAAGAGGAGGTAGATTCTCAGCGTATATCCACAATGATTTGAAACATAGTTTATCTGAATCAGAATACTTGGGAGGAAATAACTACTTATGGATACAGTTAGAAAGATATGCGCTATGATATAACCCAGGTGACGCTGACTTTAAGGCTTTCTGCGAGGAATATGATTCTTAGCTGGTGGTAGGATATTTATATCCGCCCGGATAGCGACCACCGTACACATGGCGAAAAACCCGCCATAGTCGCACACGCAAGTGTGTCGCGTTCCGGGATCAGCCAGTGTACATCCGGTTTTTGTCGGGTGTCTGGAGTTGGAGTACAATGGCCATTTTGCGGCCTACTTAGTACTCTGACACTAGTGTCAAAGTACTAAGTAACTTTGACACTAGTGTCTAGAGAGTGTAGAGGGTCTAGACCCTCGACCCCTACTTCACCTTCTTGCTCATGGCGTAGTGTGAAGAAGCAGAATGAGTGTGTTGAGTAGCGGGGATAGATCGTCTCTCGCTACTCAGTACTCTATTTGCACCGCACTGCGCTTACCATCAGGTACAGTGCGGTCACTTAAAAGGTACAACGAAAGAAAAGGGTAATAGTGTTTGGAGATTCAACATTGATCTATTAAGTAAAGAGAATGTACGCGAGAATCAACATCAAAAACCTCCATCTAAGATGCGGAAACACTATGAAGCAATAAACTACACGATGATATAAAACTTTATTAGAATCCACAAATCTCGAGGAACTACAAGACTACTCGAAACTCGAAAATACAATAAAACTCTTTATAAGTAAAAGTAGAACAAAGATTCTAAATTCACCACAAAAAAAAAATTGGATAAATACGGATATCATAAATGAAATCAATCAAAGAAATATGTTGTGGGCAGAACTTAAGAAGAACGATCACAGTAAGACCTTAGAAAAAAAAATTATAATCAAGAGAAAATATGTAACTAAAATTATACAAGATGCAAAAAATGTTAAGCACTATATTCACATTTACTATTCACCATTCACAAATTGTTTTAATAAACCTAAAAAAATATGGGGTCTAATTAACTCTTCAGCAAATAATAATATTAAACAAAGGTGTGCTCCTCCAAAACTACATGTCGACTCAGTGTATGTTACTGATCCAAGAAGTGTATGTGAACTATTTAATAAATATTTTCAACAATAGGACCAATTTTAGCGAAAGCAATACCTAATAAATTTCATGACAATCACACGCGAGCATTACCCAAAGTTCTGGCTCAAAACTCTTCGTTGTCCACCCTCAAACCTTGTTGACCTGAAGTAATAATTAAAATAATATCAAATCTTGATTCAAATTGTAGCACTGGATTAGATGAAATTAACACACAAAAGTAATAAAATGCATAAAACATTTGGTGGCAAACACGATGAGTAAATGCTTCAATAAATTGTTATTAGATGGTCATTTCCCCAATACTCTAAACTTGGCAAAAGTTACACCCATATATAAATCCGGACCAACAGCAGACCCATGCAATTACCGACCCATATCGGTTTTACCTGTATTATTGAAAAAATCTTACATAATCGGTTAAACGAATACTTGAGCTCGAAGAATATTATTTCATATCGCCAATATAGCTTTAGGGCTAAATGTAACACACTTACCGCCACAGTTGATCTTGTTACTAAGATAAAACATAACATAGTCCATAAAAATATAGTTCTGGGAATATTTATTGACCTGAAGAAGGCGATTGATACAGTATGTCATAAACAGCTTCTAAAAAAAACCTATAAATATCACTGGAAGTGATCACGTGTTCACGAACAAATGTTCGAATCTTATCTAAATAATAGACTACAAGTAGTTAAAATTGGCAACCACCGAAGTGACGCATACCATAAACATGCCGAGTACCGCAAGGTTCAATGCTTGGTCCCTTGTTGTTTCTGATCTATATTAACAACCTGCATAATCCGAATTTCATGGCCATCTTACTCTTTATGCGGATGATACTTGCGTATTCTATTTTGAGTCTTCTATCGAAGCTCAAGAAGACTTAAATATACTCTTTGCATGGTTTCAATATAATCATATATCATATCATATAATCATTCAATATAATATTTAAAGCCAAAATAAAAAATCCCACAGTATAAGCCACTTACTATTAACTGTAGTCCTTTACAGCAAAAATATGTTGAAAAATATCTTGGTCTGAGAATGGATAGCGCTTTAAAAATAAGTTATCATTACTGCTCGGTTCCCTTCGTAATATTGTCGCATGTATCCTAAAGACGTAACGCACTAGTCAAGCCACATATGTATCTTATTGAAATCTTGGGTAGTGCCTTTAAGACTAAAGTAGCAGATGTTCAAATTGCCCAAAATAAAATTATCAAACTGCTTTTCAAGTACTCATACCTGCCCTCAACAAATAAAATCTATAATGAAACTAAGATAATGAATATCAATCAATTATATATTTATAACATGTATTTTTATTCGAAAAGTACTTTATAGATTATTATGGATTGATTGACTGGGGTCCTAACATTCTGATAAATCGATCCTCTCTTTGTATTCCTTATAATGTTTAATTAATAATATTGTGAAATTATATTACGCATGTTGTGGTTGCCTATAGTCTGAGTTGCAATTAGTTCTATTTTCCGATTTTTATTATTATGCATGTTATATTGTAAACTTTGTTAGCAATCCTCAAATAATAAAATAAAATATCTTATAGCAGATAAATCTCTTTTGGCCAAAACATGAATGTATCTGTCTGTCATACTATTAACTTACCGTGTTGGTCCGGGAAACTCGCCAAGATGAAGCAGGAGGTCATCACCCGGAGGAGGAGAAACCGATGCGCAACGCCGATCCGGAGAGCAAAGGTCGTCGATGAGTACCTGCAATCAAAAGAAAGATATGAGAATAAAAAAAAAAAATCTTTATTCATCATGTAGGCATATAAAAGGCACTTATGACAGGTCAAAAAACAAATGGAAATTCTCCATACGGGAATGAGTAATTATGGTTAGTGGCGTAGGAACTTGGAATCTACCATCAAGGGCTGGTAGGCAGGGATACAACGTCGAGGATAGGACTGGAAAAGGAGAAAAGAGGATGACCGGAAAATGAAAGGAATCATGATCGGAATGAAGCCAAGAGGGCACAAGTAGAGAGCTGGAAGGAGTTTCGTAGGAAACAGGACAAGACAAGGAAAACATATGGGAAGGGGTATATAAAGTGATCAGAAAGGTGTCTAAGAGACAAGAAGACCTGCCATTGACACTGACTAAGGCTTTCTGCGAAGAATATGATTCTTAGCTACAACGAAAGAAAAGTGCAATAGTGTTGTAGCAAAAAATTGGATAAATACGGATATCATAAATGAAATCCATCAAAGAAATATGTTGTGGGCAGAACTTAAAGAAGAACGATCACAGTAAGAACTTAGAAGAAAAATTTATAACCAAATGAAAATATGTAGCTAAAATTATAAAAGATGCAAAAAATATTTACCACTATAAAGAATTCGCAAATTGTATTAATAAACCTAAAAATATGGGGTCTAATTAACTCTTTACCAAATAATAATATTAAACAAGGGTGTGCTCCTCCAAAAAATTCTTGTAGACTCCGTGTACGTTACTGATCCAAGAAGTGTATGTGAACTATTTAATAAATATTTTTCAACAATAGGACAAATTTTAGCGAAAGCAATACCTAATAAATTTCATGACAATCACACGCGAGCATTACCCAAAGTTCTGGCTCAAAACTCTTCGTTGTCCACCCTCAAACCTTGTTGACCTGAAGTAATAATTAAAATAATATCAAATCTTGATTCAAATTGTAGCACTGGATTAGATGAAATTAACACACAAAAGTAATAAAATGCATAAAACATTTGGTGGCAAACACGATGAGTAAATGCTTCAATAAATTGTTATTAGATGGTCATTTCCCCAATACTCTAAACTTGGCAAAAGTTACACCCATATATAAATCCGGACCAACAGCAGACCCATGCAATTACCGACCCATATCGGTTTTACCTGTATTATTGAAAAAATCTTACCTAATCGGTTAAACGAATACTTGAGCTCGAAGAATATTATTTCAGATCGCCAATATAGCTTTAGGGCTAAATGTAACACACTTACCGCCACAGTTGATCTTGTCACTAAGATAAAACATAGCATAGCAAATATCTTATAGCAGATAAATCTGTTTTGGCAAAAACATGAATGTATTAATTGGGTAATATAATAATAAATCTGTAAATGTGCCTGACAACTTGTTACTTATTACTTATGTTTAGTATTGTTCTCAAGGAAGTGACATTGTTTTTGTCTTATTGAGAATAAATTTCTTTAAACCTTAAACCCTAGAGGGTTAGGGTGAGATGTAGAAGAAACCGAAATTAAATATACCAAAATTAATAAAGTACCTAGTGGGAGGTGTGAACCTGAGGCTTTGATAATAAATTTTCAATATTTGGATTCAACTTTACGGACCCCTTTTACACCCCATAGATCCCCAATTCTATTTATTTTCGCTCACTTGGACCCCTCAGTCGTCATCGGCCCCAGGGGGTTGATAAAGACCACTTTGGGTATCATTGCTTTAAGGTAACTATGTTATGTTCAAGTTTTCCACAAAACTTGAATGTAACACTTACTTTAATGTAGTACCAGAAGATAATTTAATTACGGATAATTAACTTAACACGATCACTAAGACTATCGGATACCTTAAGCGCGGACCGCTCACCCGTCACCCAAGAGATCTTGAGAAGACAACAACCAGGCTACGAACGTAAGCCATCAACAATGCTATGAACCATAGACACAAACACTCATTTTAACCTCAATTAATTGCAAAGTTTAGCGTAACTATTAATACAACATTAATTTATTACCGGGTAGAAATTAAAACTAGAAATAACAGTCCCCACCAAAACCAACATTAAAATAAAAAAATTAAATGGTTATACTTGACTAACTTGATTATCGATTATTAGTTCTGAAACTTTTATAAAAACTAGACCCGTAAAACAATTATTACTAAATTATTCATTCAATGCAGTTTTTTCATAACACGTTAAAACCTAGGTTTGAGGGGTACCTTTGATTATATAGTTTTTTATTTCACACTAGATATAAGAGTAAATGTTTTTCAACCCTCATACAAGCTAGAATTGAACCACATCAAATTCAAGGTTCATTAAATCATCACACGCGTTAACTGTTACGTATTTTCACATACATACACACTCACAACTGTAATCCCTGAAGGTGTAGGCAGAGGTGTAACCAGTACACCCATAATTCGCGCAGCTTATTATCATATGTGTGATAGGGGTGAGCCCATACCATACCGGGCACAATTCCATGCTCACGGCGGATAATCCAATATCTCTTTACCAAACCCGGGGATCGAACCAGAGACCCCGCACGGCAGTCGTACCGCGTACATTACAACTACGCCACAGAGGACCGTGGACGTCCAATTATAATATCACTGCGTAATTAGCAGTTAAGCAAAATCTGAGTGCAAGACGTGAGTAACAGCCTAGAGCCGTTACAGCTGCGTAGGGATATTTCCTCGCTTAGCGTGTTCTACCGTCTGTATCATAGCGAATGCTCTGAAGAATTGTTTGATCTTATCCCATCCTCTCCCTTTCATACCAGAACCACGCGTACTGGATTGCGGAGCCACAGCTTTGTGGCGTCTACTACCCCGGCCCGAACCAAGAGGTTCGCAAACTCGTATTTTTGCCGCACCATCAAGCTGTGGAATAGTTTGCCAGCTACAGTGTTCCCTCCTTCCTATGGGTCCTTTAGGCGTAGTGTGAAGAAGCTACACAGCACGCCGGCATTATTGTGTTTAGTAGCGAGGGATAAATTGCCTCTCACTACTTGATACTATAACTGGACGGCACTGCACTTACCATCAGGTGCAGTGTGGTCACTTTGCAGAGCCAAAAAACTCGATGAAATTTCCATCGGTTGTAACAGTACAAATTAAAATAAAGAAATAATCAATGAGGTTGGAAACAAACCATACTATAACTTAATAGTCGTTAATTACAATCAGTTTTAAATCCAAAAACAAAAATCAATGAGGTAGGAAACAAATCCTCATATTTCCAACTTAATAAATCGTAAGTTTAGCAGAACGATCAAAATTAAAAATCGGCCTTTAAATTTAAAAACTGAAAGCGACTCACCAAATTTCACATAAATCCACGGGTAGATCCCACTTCTTATGTCCAGGTGAAAGGTCATGAAGTCACAGGTCACCATATGAAGAGGCTGGAAGAGGGCTTATACATCCCTCTCCTATCTCCAGATATAGACAGGATGCACATGGTATGATAGATTCGTAGAAATAACACGAGTTGAACACTTCACAGCTTATTAAGCTACTGCCAGTTCGAAATACAATAATCCACGGAAAAAAGAACTGGCAAGAAAAACCATGGTTTACAATTACACTTTGCACTGAGACGCACATGGCGTTGAATCATCACTTTAATTGTAGGCAACGATCAGTTAAAAATCACTTAGGCATTACGACCTCTAAATTACTAAACTATTCGAGATAGGATATTGACTCGTCTAATAATTATTCCTGAATGCTCCGCGAAATGACGAGGCACACTTTTATATTGTGATTATCGTTGTGCCCCACTACGAATGAGATCATCTAATAAACAACTCGAACCTACCTTCAAAATAGTAAAACAACTGACGTTACCCACAATTTACAAAAGATAAAATTATTTGTAAGGTCAATTCAGTCTCCGTATTCATTATACTCCGACATATACCTTTTCCCCAAAAATAACTTCGCGAGCCGCGGGCAAAAGCTAGTGAGAAATAAAGATCTTTAACCACAATAATTTTAATCACCATCTAAGGGTTAAGTCTTATTTATGTTATTTAGAGCACTATTTGTAACATAAGGCCAATAAAAGAGATTAAGAAGGAGAACAAAGAAGATTATTTTTTAAGAAGTTTAATAAAATGGGAATGTAATTTTTTTAGTATTTTCTTATAGCAAGAAGGCGTATGCGATCCGTGTATACACACAATTTCAGAATTTCGAGAGCTCCCAGTCTTATGCCTATTTATTGCAGCACATAATGTCCTGTCCCTATGTGAGAATTTATTAAATTTATCACTCGCGGAATTCAATCTTTCTGCGAAATAAATATTATAACTTATCTCATATTCGTATCTCCTAAAAACAATATAATTAGCTGGCTGGTATTTATAAGCCTCGTGAAAACAATCTCCGCACATTCTGCTCCAGACTGTCTACACTATAGCGCGAGAAGCTGCCTTACCTCACTTATATAAAAATGGGTTTCAAGTTATACTTCGTATTGTTTTGGATGTGTATGTTTCTGACGAGCGCACTAACGAACCCTGTTGTTCCAAACAAATCAGTGTTCCGCAGTAAAATATGTCCAGATGACTATCAGATATTTTATCATGGCAAGTGCGTAAAGTAAGTACAATTTTATGGCATAGAAGTGGTAGAGCTACGCTGTAGACATATTTTTCTACAGCATGAATGGGCCGGCTCGCCCGGGGTAGTAACACTGTCTCACAGAAAACCAACGTAAAGTGACACGGCACTTTTATTCTGGCACGGCAAAGGAGGGACTAGTTATGCGTGTACTTGTATAGTTATAAGTTATTACAGCTACAGTCATTACAGATCAAAACTTTTTTTTATCCTGGCACGGCAAAGTGACAGCACTGCACCTGATGGTGCCGTCCAAATAGAGTATAGAGTAGCGAGAGACAATCTATCCCCTGCTACTACACACAATCATGTTGGCCTGCTTCCTTACACTACGCCATGGGCAAGAAGGTGAAGAAGCGGTCGAGGGTCTAGTGTCAGAGTACTCAGAAAGCCGCAAAATAGCCAAACATCGTACCATAACTCCCCCGACAAAAACCGGATGTACACTGGCTGATCCCGGAACGCGACACACATGCGTGTGCCACTATGGCGGGTTTAACACCCTGTGTACGGTGGTCGCTATCCGGGCGAATATGAATATCCTACCACCAGCAAAATTATGGTACAGCACCTTAAAAATTACATCTCTACTAGCGGACCGTGCAGACGTCGTCCTGCCCATAAAAGCAGCGCCACACCAACTGAAGCGACATCTGCCGGGCTGATTTTGGAATCTAAACCATCCAGGGCGCCACCCAAACGCATACAAAAAATTCATTCAAATCGGTCCAGTCGTTTAGGAGGGGTTCAGTGACATACACCCGTAAAGTAGAATTATATATATAAAGAAGATAAGCCACTTGTAATGATTAGGGAACCGGATCAATGTCTTCACAATAATAGATTTAATTTATTCTATTCTCTCGCAACTCGCATCGTAAGGCCAGACGAAATATTAGTGTGGTCCAATGGATGGTCTGGACAATGGACTCTTACATTTTGCAACTATACTAATTGTAGATATCAGCATGTTGTTTTTAATCCATAAGTGCCCTGGTTTAAGTGAATGTGATGTTTATGCATCGATATTGACTCAAGGCGACTTTAAAATCATTTTTAACCGACTTCAAAAAAAGGAGGAGGTTCACAATTCGTCGGAATCTTTTTTTTATGTATGTTCCCCGATTACTCGAAGACGCCTGGACACAGATTCGCGAAATAATTTTTTTGTTAAAAGGGTATAGTTCCCAGGTGGTCCCATTGGTCCCACTAAGTCAGGATTTGATGATGGGATCTCAGAAAAATCGAGGGCAACCCTCAAATTTTATAGGGATGCATAATTTGTTTTTTATTGAAGTCTGTGTAGTTTTTATAAATTAAAAAACTTTTATTAAATCACAATATTTGGCTACACTCTTATAAACATGCGCTCTTGTGCAAATCTGGTGTTGGCGGATGGGGTGAGTAGTCTATAAACTCTACAACTCGCTAATCGTCTCCTACAAGAATGCATGAATATGTTGGTCGTCAATTATTTGCAGCAGTTCCTCGCGATTTTTCATTCTCTTTTGATAACCACTACTTAATGCTCATCAAAAGTATTTGTAAAAACTATTTAAATGTCAGGAAAATATGCTATGCTGGAAAATCTTACGTAAATAAAAAAGACAGTAGGTATTAGAAAATATTACATTACCTATATACAAAATTAATTTTTCACTGTTAGTAAAGTTATTGCGCCTATTATGTAACTGTGAGTTTCCTTTTCAAGAAATTATAATATTATGTCTCATAAAATTTTAAATTTTATCTTAACACTAGCTGTTGCTCGCGGCTCCGCCCCCGTGGAGGTTATTTTCGGGAGCAGATGTATCAATGCAAGGAGTTGTCTTCTGCACTGAGACACCTATAGCGATCGTCCTGAATCTCAGGTGTTGTGACTGTCTAGATGGCTAGACTCAAACTTCTAGCACTCCTTATAATACCCCGGGATCACTCCGTTAGTGTCGAAGAAGGCCACCGCGGGGTTTTAGCTGGTAGTGTCCGGTTGGGTGTACATAAGTAGTAGGGACTCGGCCCAGCTGCAGCCCGGATAGCCATCATCCGAGCGAGGGGGTGCTGGGTCGTAAGACCGGCTAGTCCAGCATAACCGTTTTATTCTCATTCCGCTTTCCCCTGAAGCGGACGGCAGTAATAAAATGCTTTCCCCGCGACAAAAAAAAGTGTTGTGACTGAAGCTTGAGATTACATATAAAGAATACCTCATAAGTTAACTCCTCACTCCGCCCTTTAAGGGATGATTTGGTAAAAACGTTGAAACACGTATTTCTTTATTTTTTACTAAAAGCCTAAATATGAATTTTCAGATCCCTAAGTTGAAGTATTATGGATTGCCCATACAAACTTTTAACCTCTATTTCACCCCTTACAAGATATTTTTTTGAGACAAAAGATACCCTATGTCCTTCCCTAGGATATAATCTATCCCTCTACTGAATTTCATTAGGATTCGTTCACCCGTTTAGTCATGAAAAGGTAAGAAACAGACATACAAACAACAATATTAATTTTGCTGCGGAGATATTTTAAAACTGTAATATCTCCTAAGATATTCGTTGAAATCAAATGACGTAAAGAGCAACTTTGTTCAAAATTAAATACTTGTGATGAATAAAGTATTTATTTGGATAAGGATTAATACCATGTTTATAAAAACCTCTTTCCAAATAATGCATTGTTTCAGAACATATTCGATAACCATTAAAAAGGTTATAGTGAGCCAACCGAAATAGATAGACATATGCTATCGCGGACTTTTTTTTAGAACTTTTTAAGAGGAACAATTTCGTTGTACATGATTGTTATGTAACTTTAACCGTTAACGCAGCGCACGCAACGGAAGCTCTCAAAAGGAATCAATTTTCCCCGTTTTTGCAACATTTTTCATTGCTGCTCCGCTCCTATTGGTCATAGCGTGATGTTATATAGCCTATAGCGCTCCTCGATAAATGGGCTATCCAACACTAAAAGATTTTTTCAATTCGAACCAGTAGTTCCTGAGATTAGCCCGTTCAAATAAACAAACAAACAATCTCTTCAGCTTTATATAATAGTATAGATGAAACACGCACACTTGAGATTTCATGAACTGGGTAAAATAATGTTAGTTGGTAGCCCCATAGAGTTCACCTGTCCCTTTCGGGTGTACGCCTATGCCTCATCTATATATATACTAAATCTATGCACTATATAGAGATGCGTATTTGTGTGTCCTTCATTGATTTGATTGAAAATGTTGATGGCGCAAGACAAATTATTTATTTAACACTGTGTTACCTGTTAACACCGAGTTAAATACGTTAACCCATGATCGCGCAAGTGGACCTTAGCATATTATGATATTTTAAGAATATATGCCTCCCTACAATACACACAAACAGTTACAAAATCATGAGCATGAAAATAAATTAATTTTGAATTAAACTTAATTCCATGGTATCAAAGGAATAAAACAACAGATTGATTAAATAAACAATTTACTACACATAATGTAGGTTTCACATTAAAAATATTATCTAAGAGAGGTATGTAACAAAATGTCCGATGCAGATACAGCTATTTGCTTCTAAAGCTTATTAAAATATAATAATGTGTAAGGCTAAAAGTTAAGTTGTGCATAAAAATAAAATTAATCTGTTAAATGCATTAAATTACTGTCATTAATAACTAATTTGGCATACCGGAATGTAGAATTATCCCCAAATACTTTGGCCTTCAAATTGAATGTTTAAAAATGCATGATTTAGGTCTAGCTATCTTAGTGCTAACCGCCAGTTATCCAATTTGTGAATCTAATCTGTATTAATGTAACGTCAAGTGCTCTTCTATCGTGCAAATACATTTAATATGTTTATTTAGCCCATACGATATGACACTGGAAAAATATACAATACTACATAAACTATAGCTTCTAAGTACACAAATAAATTACGTAAATAATTGAAAGGAAGAATGTATTCGCTCAGATACAACTATGTTATGCAAACATTCCAAAAACATATCACATTAGATAGATTTCATCAAGAAACAACTAACCTATAATACTGTTCAAATCCTATTACATTACACATTTTAAATTACATAATTTCATTAAAATCAATCATTAACGCGTATTAATTCATTTGACTAGCATCTAATTATAAATCATAGTATAGGAATATATGTTTACAGACGTGGTGTACGGTGTACGGTGTACGGTGTACGGTGTAATGTATCACGAGTATAATGTAATACGACGCCTACGGACTAACTATCCACATCGACTAACAATTATATCGATACACTAACGTGGCGTATCACGTCTCAACGTAGCGCCGGATCAACTCCATACGTTATAATGCATGCTACTTTCAAAACGCTAAAGGCTCATTACATTGATATATTTATTTATTAAAATTCATTCTGAGAAAATCTACCGACCATTCTATGTCAATAGCATCCACCCCTATTATATACAATGTCTCCCACTCAATGTGTTAATCTACATCCTATTTTAGTGTTCTTTATTACTATATTACATAAAGAAAAAATGGGAAGTGCAGAAAGTAGTGTATATGCATCTTGTGTGATTTCATCGTTTCACCCTGTCACCCACAAATATTGCTTAGGTTATTATTCACACGTGAGCAGTGCAGCAGTGCAGCAGTGTGTCACTCACTAAACTATTGTTAAACTTATCATACACTACAGTCTACAGAAAGAATGTATTGGAATTAAAGATCAAGTATAATGATAAATATGGCAACAAATGGAGCAGTTGTTCTGACAAACAACTGGATCTGCATCAGACACAAAACAATTTCAAATTAAATTGCATTGCTATACAATTAGAACATACACAACATACAAATGTCATTATGGCCAGGCCATCGATAATTTGTCTATGGAATAAATACTAAATTAATTCCCACATAAATTCACATACACTGAACATGCTTTATATCTTTCTAATTAATATTGCCTTTACAACTATTGTTATTAATCACCACACCTAAATGTTGTTAGAAAAGTATTGCCTCTAAATATTATTTTATGAAAGATATTTTTATTAGATTAGATCTACTTATATTGTTCTTACTATTTTTTATTTAAATGATACTATAATGTGAATGAATAAACAGTTTGGAACACAGAAACAAGCATGAAATGTTTAAGTACCCTCTGATTCATATATGTATATATAATTATATATTTTTACATATTTAAAATACGATAAAGGAACCATTCATAAATCATAATATTAAACTTAAAGTTTATGTAAGAGAGCGACCGGGGTTAAAACATAATATGGTTTCCAATTTTTATTTAGGTGCAATAATTGGAGGTGAAACCAAAGTGCTAGAATTTCTAATTACGATATTTATCGATTAAGTAGAAGCTTCTATAACATACGCACAATGAACAATCCAATCGCTTTAAGACAATATCTTATTTATAGAAATCGGATTTGACCGTTATAATTTATTTTTATGATCAATCTATTGCACAGACACATATATGCATAGATATTTCAGTTCATATTTAAAAGTCTCACTGTGTGTGCGGGAGCTTGTAAATAATCATGCTTTACTTTGCGCGACAGCAACGCGTCAAAAGTCATTTTATACATTTACATAAACAGTGAGAAACACCCTCAATGATTTTCCTGTATACCACATGGTGCACACATAGCAAGAAGTTTAAAGACGGACTGATATATCAGTATTCGGCGCGTTCGCCTGGTTTAATAGTCAGTTCCATTATATCCACAGCACTGAATGCAGAAACACACCGGTCACTACACATGCACAGTACAGATCCACCAGTCACTGGTTGACGATCAGTATCAGTAGTCCGCAGTGGGCAGATGGCAGTCACCAGTCACATCACTTGATGAGCTGCGCGGCGCTCTTGGAGCGGCGGAACATCTTCGCGCCCTTGTTGGGCGCGGAAAGCTCGTGCTAGTTGGTGCCGTTGGGGGCTCGCGTCGGGGCGGCGGTGGCGGTGTGGCTGGTGGGGGCGACGGCGCCGGCGGGGGCAGTTGACGCGGCGGGGGTGGAGGGCGCGGAGGGCACGGCGGGGGAGGCGGGGAGCCGCCCGGGCAGGCACGCGCCCTCCTTGGCGCCGTCCGTGCCGTAGATCTTGCCCGCCTTCTTCGCCATCGAAGCGAGCAACTCCTGCGAGCACTTGTGTGCCGATCGAAGCGATATGGCCCACTCTTTTAAGCCGATCTCGTCCTGTTGGAACGAAGATAAAGATAAATAGCATATACAACTGACGTTCTTTGTTAATTCATATTATTTATGTTTAAGCTGTATCTAATCTCAACAAATCCCTAAACATTTTGTATAAATGTATAAGGGGTAATTTTTAACCAGTGCGGAATTTTAAATATCACATGTTCGATTAACACGTTGACTGCGGCGCCAAATATTGCGACGATACGCCTATGCGGCTGGCACACGCTAGGTGCGTTTCCCGCACTCGCGTAACAATCCCGAACGCGAGTGCGCCGGGCGTGTTGAAATTATCGCTAAGCTAAAAACCATGTCTGGCCGTGCAAATTTATAAGCCACTTTTTCCCTCTTATTTATGGTACTGTTGAATTACTTGCAATACAGTAATTGCGCATCGTTTTAATTTAAAACTTAAAATAAAACTTTAGATATTATTACCATTCTTTATTTAGAGCAACAGCTACCAAAGCTGTTATTGTATTTTGTTAAAATGTGTGTCCCTGTTTAGATGTAATAAAAAGGTAGATCTTTTACGTGTTTGAAATAAATTTTATGTATGAAATTTGAGTATATACTTATATTCGTAAGATTTATCGAAATAACTCGCTCAAGTTAGCTTTAACATTTAGGATTACCATTCCTATAAATATAAATCAAACCATGGCTATCTAAGACAAGTAATAAAATATTAAATAAAAATACGTGGGTGAAGCCACAATCTTTGTATATATTTATTTACAACGCACCTAGCGTGTGCCGCCCGCACAGGTGTCGCGCAATAAAAACACACCTGTTGTGTGCCGGCCGCACTCTTGTATAGAGATTTTTAAAACGCACCTAGCGTGTGCCGGCCGCATGCGCGTAGCAAAATCAAAAACACACCGTGTGTGTGCGCCGCAGTCAACATGTTAACACTATATATTAAATTTTTCTTTTGATTTCTATAATTTTTATAACAACGTGATGTAATGATAGTAAAGAAATCAGCTGATGCTTGGTTCAATGACCACCCGTAGAACGGAGCATCACGTGACGACATCACTTATTTCAACAATACTTTGGCAGCAATGTGTCCATGTTATATTTAGTTTAAGGTCAAATATCATAGATCAATTTCAAAATGAAAAACCTACATCAATTATATCGTTAGTTTCTATTAATTATACTTGACAAATTAAAAATGCATTGTATAAATAAATAAAGTTACATTATAAAACTTTTTTGTAAAATAGATTTTGTAAATCTTCACCCTCAATATGATAAGGCAAAAATTTAAAAAAAATTACTGCCGCCACATACATGCTCTATCAACAGTATAATCTGTGTTGTTTTTTGCATGAGCTAATTACGCCACTATAGTATAAAACTCGAACAGTAAGACATAAAAGAGTACACGCACCGTTCAAGGATTTAGATAAGCATCGTGGCGTCACTTGGACAACATACTGTAATATTTAATCTTTTGCGCACCACAGTGATGTGTGAAAATTGTAGCGACTGTTTTTCGAACAGATATAAGTACGGTATCTTTTATGACTCATCAATATATTTAATATCTAACAATTACGATATATTAATAAATACACCCAACAGTTACATACATAGTTCTGTCCCCACATTAGGTCAAACCTGTATAGCGTATCAAGAACTACGAGGGACTAGGAGTGGGCGTTGAATCAACGAACCGTTTTTTTAAACTGTTTTTCTACTGTTAACGAGTCAACCATTTTCTCTTTACCGCAAAACTAGTTGAATTTATCAACCTGTTTCATTCAACGTCGTTGAATCAACGACAGACGCGAACAAAACGGGAAATTAACGTATAGATCTGTGGACGTTTCGCAAACCAGTTAAAAACGTCAACTGGTTTTTCAACTAGTTGACCGTTTATAGGAAACTGTTTCATTTCGTTAACGCAAAAACCGTCAACGTCCTACCTCTACGAGGGACTACGGTCCCACAACACCTAAACCAGAAACAAATTTCAGTCTGTCACTCAAACATTCTCGGTGCGGAAATCGAACCCAAGGCCTATCGTTTCACAGCCGGCTACTCGCCTACTGCACCACGGAGGCTGTCAATTGAATTAATAATAATAAATAACACCCAACCGTCACACACATAGCCCCGATCCCACACTAAGATACAAGTCTTGTGTCGTGGGTATCAGGGACTACGTGAGACTTTCATTGTCACAACACCCAAACCCGACACAAATGTATGCTTGTCATACGTCCATTTGTCTTGGTGCGGGAATCGAACCCACGGCCTATCGTTTCACTCGCCCGCTGCGCCACGGAAGCTGTATATTTTATTGACATCTTACCGTGTTGGTGAGCACAATCTTGGTGTCATTCCTGGTCCTGAGCACGATGCACTGTTCTCCCTTGACGGAGACGAGGTCCGAGGAGACGTCCTCGACGGTGTCCAGCAGGATCATCTCCGGCTTGGCGCTGTTCTCGAGGTGCAGCTCGAGCCGGTTGGGATACAGCTTGGCGTACCGAGTCTGCCACGCGCTCGCGAACGGACCGCCGAGTTTCTTGATGTAACCATGGAGTATGCAGTCAGATTCTGTAATAGGGTAGATGACACGTTTTATTTTATTAATTTAATCAACATGTAACATTACTTAAAACCTATTATCGAAAGAGTTTTATAAATCCGACCAAAAATGAGTGAATTACACGCCATTAAAATCTGCTGGAAGGGGTAATTGTCAAATGACAGTAAAAGGATGCATGATATGACCCGTGACGTCACGGTTCTCAGAATGGCCATTATTGTGCCGTTGTGCGAGGGAGATAGTCCCACTACGCAATCATTGTTGGTCATACCATTATTTAAAATAAATATTGTGAACTCAATTTTCAAGCAATTGTGATTCTGTTTTCACAAAAGGGTTTCTTTTGCGTATAATATTCGATTACATATGGAATTATGTACAAAATTAAACACAGGAAACTACCCTATTTACATGGTACTTTCTTCTGTGGCCAATCATTGAATAAGAAGTTTCCTACCTCCTAAAATATTAAGTATTAATTTAAAGCCACCTTAACTCCCGACAAAAACTACATAATTAAAATTACGGTACTTAAAGTTCAAAACATATAAAAGGCTACCTAAAATAAATGTAAAAGCAGGGATAGTCTAGTAGAAATTGAAACGGACTGGTTAAACAGTACAGTACAGTAACCCAAGCCAATGGCACATACCTATGATTTCAATTGTTTTTAAATAAATTAAATTTAGTTCGGTTTAATTATGAACTAAAACATTGTAAGAAAACTTACATTCCTACTTGAGAATTGTTAAGAACTTCAAAGGCATATGAAGTTATATCCCATGTTAGATTGGGCTAATGCCCAACCCCTCTGATCAGCAGAACGAGCTCAGCTCAAACCCAGCAGTGTGCCAATATAATAAGGGTTTCATATTTTATTACTTAAAAAAATGATTTTGCACGTATAATAATCGTTATTAGCCTATACCTGTTTGAATTATCGTTAGTACTTACTGCGGCCTTAAACAAATTTAAATACTATTTTCATTGCCCTCGATCATTTTTGCTTATATTCAAACATACTCAACCTAATTATTTTAATATGTTAAAATTAACAGTTACATTACCCTTAAATAAGTATTATCTCGTACCTTTCTCATCTGCATCAAACTTTTGCTTTTGCTTGGCCTTCTTCTTTAGCTCAAGTTTGTCGGCCTCTATGTTGACAGTTTCGAATACAGTTTCAGCGACCTCTGCTTGCCAGCGCTCCGAAATCACCAACGGGAAGTCTTTGTATTGCATTTGATCTGCTTCTGTCAACTGTAAATATATTATAATTACTACACCTATACTATAACATAAGGCTAGGGACGTGACGTTGAACCTAAGTCCTTAATAAATTTCAGCGTTTCTTATATTAAGGAAGGACCAAAACTAATATTTACCCCGAGTTCCCATTCTAACAACGAACCATTAAACTCCGATAATAGGGTAGTTGACTCGATTTTTTTTATTAATTTAGTCAACAAGTTACATTACCTAAAACCTATTATCGAAAGAATTTTATGAATCCGAACAAAAATAAGTAAATTAGACACCACTCAAATCTGCTGGTAGGGGTAGTTGTCAAATAACAGTACAAGGATGCATATCTGATACCGTGACGTCACGGTACTATGAATCGCCTGTACTGTACCGTTGTGCGAGGGAGATAGCGATATGTTCCCAATACGCCATCGTTTTCGCTTATGCCTGTGAGTATTTGCTCATACCAATATTCAAAATAAACATTGTGACCTCATGTTTCAAGCAATTTGGATTCTGTTTTCGCAAAAGAGTTTCTTTTGCGTATTATATTCGATTGCGTAGAGAATAATGTACAAAATTAAACACAGGAAACTACCCTATTACAAAGTAAAGCTGTATTCAAGTTATCGTTAAAAATATCTTAGCCGCATTATTAGACACTTCAGTAGCCCAGATTAGTACTCCGGCCAGATATCCTACGGCTCAGGGAAAACAATTAATCAATAATATCAGTTGTATAGAACCAAAGTCGGCAAAGTAGGGCCGAATAGCTTTTTTGCGAATCCAAAAAATGTAATAACTTTAGTCGAAAGAAAATTTTGCTGAATATTTTATTTTAATCTTAGAAGATATTTAATTTAAGCAATGACAGCAATGATAAAAAATTAAACTTAGTTGTGCAAAATATTATTACATTTTCTAGATTGCCGAGTTTGCTACTGTATTGTCAAGTTTCTCGTTTTTGATTGGTCATTGACTTCCTGAGACATAGGATTGTTGACTTGACAGACGCTTCTGACTCGTTGATAGTGAAAGATTGCCGACTTTGGTTTTAAAGCAACTTTTAATTTGTGTTTTAGAAGGCTTTATAGCCGTTTTTAATAGCAGCGATAGATAGTTGGTTGCGGTACGGACTGCCAAATCGAAAGTCGTATGTTCGAGATCCAAATGGCATACACCTCTGACTTTTCTAAAGTTATGTGTGTATGAAATGTTATTTATCGCTTGCTTTAACGGCGAAGGAAAACATCGTGAGGAAACCTGTATACTTGAGAATTCTTATAAGAATTTCGAAGGTATGTGAAGTCTACGAACCCACATTAGGCCAGCGTGGTGGACTAAGGCCTAACCCCTCTCATTAGTAGAGGAGGCCCGTGCCCAGCAGTGGCACAATGTTTAATACAGGGCTAGTATTATTATTATTTTATAGCCGTTTTTAATTATAAATCACAGCAATAGTCGATGTAGATTTTAATTTTCCTATATTGCCATATATTTATCTAATTTTTGCCCAACTACCCACTTTGCCGACTTTAGTTCTATATGACTCATATCTTTGATTTTTTTAGTGCCTTGATAGGCAGACGAGCAGACGGGTCACCTGATGGTAAGTAGTCACCGCCGCCCATAGACTTCTGCAATGCCAGGGCACAGCAAAGCCGCTGCCTACCGTTGTAATGTATATTAGCAACATACCTTAATGCCCTTGGTGTCCTCCTCGTCGAAGCTGCCGATGTCGAAAGCGTCAGCGGCGTTGACCTCCCCTCGCGGTGGGATCAGCGGCGGGGTGTACTTCTGGTGGTACACCTGCTGCCAGTCGATACCGGCGAAGAACACGTGCTCCTTCACTTCGTCGGCACTGTAATTTGTAGCCAAGGTTGAAGGTTGAATAACCAACAGTTTTTTATCTTGACACGGCAAAGTGACTACACTGCACCGGGTTGTAAGTAGAGTGTAGTGGAAATATAATGTCGACCGTCGAAACGTTATGCTCCTATCGCCGATAACTAGAATTACACTGGTCTGAAGTAAATGTAGCCTGTAATCCCCGAAGGGGTAGGCAGAGGTGTAACCAGTACACCCACTTTTCGCCGAATTTCGGTCCCATAATGTGATAGGGGGCGAGTAGGTATAACAAAGTAATTTATGTGCTGAGCCCGGAAGTCGACTCGTTGAAACGAGACACTGGCATTTCACCATATTATGTATATTGGTTGCTATCCAGACAGATAGATACAATTATATTAAGTATGAAATTCTGAAATCATCCATTTCGATATGGTATCATTAGCTCAACGATATTTCTATACTTCCAAGTTCCACATCACTTCAGTAGTATTAGTCTTAACAACTCCTTGATAAAATATGAACCAGTAGTTTTTAAGTACGACTTTAATTTTGAACTCTTATATCAATAAACAAATAAGAACTAACCCTCGTCCCTTACAGCCGAGCCGCTTGTTGATGTCCCTCTGCAGCAGTCCTTCGAGTAAACTCTTCAGGCTGGGACTGAACGACTCCGGCAACTCAACGTTCTGGAACACAGTGTACTCGTATCTCCTCTGTGGCAGATGTAATTCCACCTCTTATATCACTCCCTAACTTTATGTAGTCATTTGTTTCAATGTTCATCACTTATTATTTCACAAACATTATTCAAAAACTAAAGTAAGAAAGCAATCACTGAAAACCCATTAGTACATACAGTTAAGAACTAATAAAGAGTTGTGAATGTTTGTTTATATATTTACGAATTAATATGTACATGATTACAAATTATATTTCAATGCATGCACTTTCGAAGGAAGAGAGATAGTGAAGGGGAAAATACAATCGCCATTTTTTGTTTAGACAACAGGAATTACATCTACATCACAATGCACCATCGGGAAGAAGAAACACAGTGAAAAGTACAAACAGTAAATCAACCAAGCAACACGGATTATATCTATGCTACATAAAACATCACAACGCACAAAATGTTTACCATTGTCAACGTCATTCTGTCAATCTCGTGTTTGTCCTTGGTCTTGTGTTGGCGGAATGGTGAATGGCCCTTCAGCAGTTTGTACAGCATGCAGCCGAAGCTGAACCAATCAGCGGACGAGTCGTAGCCGGTGCCTTTGGAGAGTACCTCCGGAGCCATGTAGCCATGTGTGCCACTGCAATGTCAAATGTAATTTTTTTTAGTGCCTCGATAGGCAGACGAGCAGACGGCCCACCTGATGGTAAGTAGTCACCGCCGCCCATAGACTTCTGCAATGCTACAGCAAAGCCGCTACCTACCCAACCTACCTACATACTGATTACATTGGGAAAGATTACGACTTCTTCATTATTTGAACAAGGTGATTATTTATCTAAACCAAGATAAATATACACAGTGCATATTGAAAATAAAAAAAATGTAAGGTTGAAAATAAAACTTTTTTGCAAGATGTACAATTTGAAAAATCACAATGTGCTAAAAAGTTAGTCACTGAGTATAAACAACTAAAAAACACATATTGATGATTAGAACTAGCTGATAGAACACGTAGAAATAAAAAAAAATATTAATACTTGGTTTTGACTTGATTTTGAATTTTTTTTAATCATGTATTATGTCTAAGCATGTATACGAAGAGAAACAAAATAATGTATTTATTTATATAACTCGTGACACTATCTGTTGCTTGCGGCGTGCCCTCGTGACAAAGACAACCATTTGCTTCGCTCCCGTGGTGGTAATGTGGTGTTAGATAGCCTATATTTTTAGGTTTCATTCATACATCTATTTTTGATACCCAAAGTGAAATTAAATCAAATCTGCGATCAACTTTATCACTTATATGAGGCCGTCAGCGCAAAAGTGGATTAAGCTTGAGACAATGAGTATGAAAATAATGGGGTTTGTATATTCATGAAATTTAAATCAATGTACATAAATGCAATTTTTGCAATGCCATCTTGTTGTCATCATATTGGCAATTGGTGAAACTAGAGATAGGCTGGTTTTGCATTAAATTTTCGCACATTTTAAATCATTTGTAGTACATAGGTCAGATTATGAAAAGTTGAGGGTTAGGCCACTTTTGCACTGACAGCCTCATATAGCAATGAATATAAGACTCCTCAATAAATAGGTCATAAAATGCAAAAAGATTTTTCCTAATCCGGCCGGTCGTTCCTTATATTTTCCCGTTCAAACAACTCTTTACCTTTAAATATTAATACAGACTAACAAATATGCATAATTAACAGGTATTTGCGTCAGCTATTTTGATAACAATAATGATAATTAATACGCGTGTGTACTAATACTCGACAACATAATATTTTATGCGCAATTATTTATATAAATGTGCTGATTATCAATGAATATATGTTTGTCTGTTAACGACTGAATATACAAACATTTAGTTACGATTATACTCCGCATTTAATTTGTTTCAACAAGGTTGTGAATTACGTATGGTATGGCATTACGTTTCACTAACGCTGAACCGTAAAAAGGACGTGGAGTTCCAAGAAACTTCTTGGGAAATCTGTTGACTCAGTCGCTCAATAAAAATAAATGTAGTATAGCTTCATTGTGAATTCATTATGTCTCAGCAAAATTAAAAAAAAACAAATATATGTAAAGATATCTTAGCAAATTTTATCAGTCGTGCAAGTTATCACAAAATTAAAAATAATTATTAGTAATTGAAAAAAAAGCTACATTACGCCTCGACTTCGTTCGATGTGCTCGACTGGTGAATACTTTATCATTTGGTACTATTTAATCTTGTTTCCTGTTTTTTTTAATTTGCAGTGAGGATTTTTACATGAAAAATGTATTATTTATTATAGAAAATAAACTATACATACATACATACATACATATACATATACACTCACGCCTGTAATCCCCGAAGGGGTAGGCAGAGGTGTAACCCGTACACCCACTTTTCGCCGAATTTCGGTCCCATAATGTGATAGGGGGCGAGCCTATCGCCATACCGGGCACAAATTCCAGACTCCGGGCTAATACTGAGGAATTTCTAGATAGAAAAACCCAATATCACTTTACCCGACCCGGGGATCGAACCCGAGACCTCAGCACAGCAGTCGTAACGCATGCGCAATTACAACTGCGCCACCGAGGCAGCATAAACTATACATACATACAACAAACAACCATATCATATATCTAGGCACTTTAAACACACTGTCGCACTTTGGTCTCTTTTAGGATATGTTATTAGGATGAGCCTAGTACCACAGACTTCACCTGGTGTGTATAAATATATAAATACACCCAACAGTCACACATATAGTTCTGACCCCACACTTTGTCAAACCTGTGTCAAGGGTTTCAATAAATACGACGGACTAGGGTCCCACAAGACCCAGACCCGAAACAAAAATTTGTGTGTCATACAAGTATTTGTCCGGTGCAGGAATCGAACCCACGTCCTATCGTTTTTCAACGCCACGAAGGCACTCAGTCTTTATGTGGAAATACTACACGGCACACATAGAAAATACATGAATAGGCACAAATATCTTTGTCTAGTAATAAGATAACAATCTTCGACGTATTGTCCTCATCAACAAAGGATGTTTTTGATTCCAACTAGAAAAATAACACTTCAACTCAACTGTGGTCAAAAACAACAAGAACATAAACAAGTGTCACAACACATTCCCAAGGCTGCGATATGAAACTTAACAAAGACTTTGTAAAAATAACAGGAGGGTTACCCTTGACACTCGATTCCAAATTAAAATTGGGATGGGTTCGAAAACACTACAATTGGCACTCTTGAACGCAACACCAGCGTACGATTTAACTGAATACGGCGGAATTTTTTAGTAACTTAATGAAATAGAGTATTTAAGATCGCTAGTTCGCAAATATTCTATTTTATTTAGTTGAGTGAGTTAAGAGTTCCAATATCTTCTGAACTGGAATTGAAACTGTATCAAGTTCGAGATTAGAATTGATTTCAAGAGTAGACCTACTGATCTTTCTACAAACTAAAAAGTAGCAATTTCCCGCGTTACTTAGAAATAATTTGAAGCAGCTTAGATTTTTAATAGGATTAAACACACAATGTTGATAGCGAAGTATTTTTCCGTGGTTACATAAATAAATTCATCTTCCGAGAGAACAGACTTTCATTACTCGATGTCGAACAAATGCGTGCCATTGTCGATCCTGGCTCAACAGGAGTTACAATGGCGGGTGTGTGGGCGGAACATTCTCTCTAACATGCACTCTTTTTTAAATAAGCAATCTGGGGTTAAAAATTACTCCCTAGAGTTAATCATAGCTGGTTGGAACTGTGAATACAAATGGTAAGCTAAAAATTATACTAACACGCTGGCGTGAGGTTTCTTCTTGGAGAAGTCGCAGGCGAGCCCAAGGTCCGATATTCGCACGTGTCCATGCTCGTCCAGTAGAATATTCGCCGGCTTCAGATCTCTGTACACGATGTGTCGTTTGTGCATGTGTTCCAAGCCTGATCAATGAACAAGCTGACATTAGGTATTTTTACGATATATTATTAGAAATGTGTTTGATTTTTTTTTAAAACGATAACATCGCCTATTGTAACATTTTATAATTTTAAAAATCAATTGTTGATCGAAGGATGGTGTACAATAAAGAGTTATCTATTATATACTTGACCACTTTGATTTATGTCCCGCGTACACAATATTTCGTGAGTTAGTTTGTTTCTAATGTAGAAATACGTGACGCTGGAGTGTGATAGATTATATCTGTCTTACTTTTACACAGAGAAAAAAGTAATTGGTTAGCCTTTAATGTATTTTTCCGTCGCGTCAACTGATCTCATGATGGTGGAACAAATAATTACAATGAGTTTTATAATTGTTTCATGGTTACATTACCCAATATAACTTCAGCAGCGTAGAACTTCATTTCTGCCTCGTTAAAGACACCATGCTGGGAGAGATGGTAGTGCAAGTCGCCGCCATTCATCAGGTCGAGGATGAAGCACAGCTTATCAGGAGTGTGAAATGCGTAAGTCATGCAAACGATGAACGGACAGTCGACCTGAAAAGCACACTGTTTTCAATAATAATCGCCGTGTACTGTTCTATTGCTCCATTACCAACCGTTTAAGGACGTCGTTGTAAATTGTCTGTAATAAACGTGTAAGTATGTACCTACTTTTTTTTAGTGCCTAGGATAGATAGGCAGACGAGCAGACGGGCCACCTGATGGTAAATAGTCAATGCCGCCCATAGACTTCTGCAATGCCAGGGCACAGTAAAGCCGCTGCCTACCGTTGTCTACCTACTTATCTAGTATTATTTCCTTTTTTGGTTTATCAATCCTACTTGTGGGTAAATGGATATAAAAACATAATCTTAGAAAAAAAAAAAAATAACAACTATACTATCGTAATATTCATTTAAATCCACAAGTATTATATTAATTAACTAGTATTACTTTCTAAATGTTTCCAGTACACGTTTTTTATTTGTTTTTACATAAGAGTAATATATCGAATCCGTTCCTTTAATGATTAACTAACAGTTTTTCTCGGTCAGTTTGTCTCTATTGAAATTTTCTAAATGTATGCTTAACATTATTAAAACAGTTAACAATAGAGTAGTTGATACGATTTTTTTTTTATTAATTTAATCAACAAGTTACATTACCTTAAGCCTATTATCGAAAGAATTTTATAAATTCGAACAAATATAAGTAAATTAGAGGCCATTCAAATCTGCTGGAAGGAGTATTGTCAAATATCAGTAAAAGGATGCATGATATAACTAGTCATAATATAACATCATGATATAACATAACTAGTAAATAAGAATCCCTCTATAGATTTATTTCATAGCAACAATATAACTACATATAAGAATCTGATCCGTAATGTCCTTAACGATTTATCTTAAGCTAAGTTTAATGTCAATTTAACTATGTATGTCATACACTAAGTGTTTTTTTTTTCTCATTCGTATTCCACTCCACTAACATATTTAAAAATTAACTAGTTGAAATTAGCATTGTATTAGATGTTTTTCACTTTGTTATCTCGTTAACACTTAATATTAATTCCGGAACACAAATTTGTGGGTTATAATTATGTTAAAAAACTTTAAACAATTTTGTATACTATTTGTACCCGATTGTAACCTGTTTTGTGTGTAATAAATAAAATAAAAAAATAAATAAATAGATATATCCCGTGACGTCACGGTTCCCAGAATAGCCATGAGCGCCCTTGTGCGAGGGAGATAGTGATATGTTCCCAATCCGCAACCATTTTTGCTGATACCAATATTTAAAATAAATATTGTGACCTCAATTTTTATGCAATTTTGATTTTGTTTTCGCAAAAGGGTTTCTTTTGCCTATTACATTTAATTGCATATCGAATAATGTACAAAGTTAAACAGGAAACCCTATTGCCAGATATAGAAGCAGCATTTCGTACGTGGAGTGCATTATATAAACTAAAAGCAAACATTCTGCACCCAAATACCCGTTTCATTATTTTAAAGGTCACTATTGAACTGCACACTGCTACGAATGCATTTCTGAATCTAGTTCAATAGCTCTATGGACGAACAAACGTATTAACGACTTTAACGTCGATACACAACTTCTAAATGGCGGACGTTTTTAATTATGTTAATTTTAAAAACAATGCATAAATGTTAGTAAAGGACATTGCAGAAAAGGACATACGACAATATGTGACACACAGGAAGAGCGGGTGGTATCTTATCAATAATATAATTAGTTTAGTTGACATATTATCAGATCAGATATCAGAAAATTTATAAAAATAAAATATAATTTAATTTTGATTTTCAATTACTTGTAAACTATATATCATTCTTGTGCAATCCATGCACCACATCATATATGTGTATGTGATATTCACTTGTCTTATACTAAAAGAAGTGTTGCATCATCTAAAAAAACGAGTAAAAACAAAAGGTGCATCACGGTCGCCCAAAACCACCACAGAGACGAACTTTTTATGTGAAATCGTCTGCACTTAAATTGTCAAGGCCATCAACGCGATGACATAAAGTAATTTCTTCGTAAAATTTTGATATTCTAAATATAAATAATTAATAAGAAAAAAATAAACTACAGTAAATAATAGACATTAAATGATGCATTCACATCAGTAGCGTCAGAATGCCTGATGATATAACGGTTACATAATTAGTACCGGGATACCATCCATCTTTAATAGTAAGATACAGACGTAACGGCGCCATCCAAGAGCCAGTCGAACGCACATAAAAGATAAACTTACTCGTTCAATGTAATGTGCTAAATTGCACGATTTAAACAATTCGTCAATCAGTTATGTTCGCTGTCGCACAATAAGAACTATTGGCGTTGGATAAACACTAATAATAACAGGACGGGTCTATAAGGCGACGGTAGAAACAAAATAATATAAGTTACAAGAGACTACATAGATAAGTCTTGATATTAGACGAGAAAGGACGTCTTAATCCTTTTTGAGAAATACTCAGAAGGAACAACATAGTGGTGAAGGCTCCATACAACACGTTCCTACCGATTTAATTTATAAATTCCTCAATAAATATGTACTAAGAATTACTATGCCTTATAATTACGTATCTAAATTGATAATATTGATAAACAACTGTGTAAAAATTGAGAAATGCTGACACAACCGTTGATATCCCAGTCTTTTAGAAAACCTTTGCCCTCCGCCACTGCAACGTACATAAAACGAGATCGGTTAGCAACACCTAATTTTCATTATCTACATAGGATATTAATAGTTCAGTCGTGAATTATTATGGATGATATTTTACAGTCGATAAACGCTTACAATCTATCAATTTTATTTGTAATCAATATCACACCAACGCGTCACACCACGAAATCCTATATGATCGAATATCTATAAAATCTGTCATCTGCGTCGTGTCCTGCCTATAAACCAGAGTTTGCCTACTCGTAAACATAAAATAAAAACGTTTTATTATGGCACAGAATAAAGTTTTATAATACAGCTACAATAAGAGAAAGGCGGTTACTGGTTATTTATAATATCATAGATTCGGTTACTGTCGGGCCTTAAAAGCTTTTGGGTAAACTTTTTTCACATATCAGTTGGCAGAGAATTAAATAGTTATGGAGCAAAAACATGTTTATTTTTTAATAACAATACATAAAAGCTTACAATTATTAAAGACAATCAAGAAATAAAAAGAAAATGTAACTAAAATAACAGTGGTAGTGTTTCATTGTGCAGTAAAATCGTATCGTATCGAATAAAAAGTGTGTTAGTAAAAAACAATAAAATTCGTTGTGAAAGAGTATTAATACCTAACATCAATCTCCGGACTGGATGGAAAAACGAAATGCATCGGAAGCGGATTGTAATACGTCGGACAAATTGAGGGCGATCCAATTCGTTTCAGTCCAATTGGCTGGATATCGTTTATGTCACCGTTGCCATATCGCATATACAGTAAATATATTATGTATGATCGCTGTTCTCTATTCAATCAAAGCATCCACCAAACGATAAGCAATATTATAATACTGTAAACATACGCATTTTACTAAACAATGTTTGTTAAAAATACATATCATCCTGGCAATGTGGTATCGATGCATTGTGCAATTACGACGTAGGAATATAGAAGTAAAAATGGTAGAACCACGTTACAAATATTTTTTCTACAGCTTTTTTTTTACTATAAATAAGCTTGCGTTTGACCACTATCTCGCCTGATGGTAAGTGATGATGTGGTCTACGGTGGAGCACGCTTGCCTAAAAGATACCTATTCACTCTTGATTTAAAGATACCCAGGTTATAATTTTCGGGAAATATAGACTTCGGCAAACAGTTCCACTCTCTAGCGGTGCGTTTTTTTAAAGATAGGCCGAGAAACGAGCCAGTCAGTCACCAGTTAAGTGATCTCCATCGCCCATGAACATCCACAATACCGAAAGTGTAATGTATGCGCTGTCGGCCTTAAAGGACAGGAATAGGGATTAGGGAATCTGGGCCTCCGGATATCTATCCACTTACCATACGAAACGCGACACTAAACTGTCACTTTACGTTGGTTTTCTGTGAGACAGTGGTGCTACCCCGGTCGAGCCGGCCCATTCATGCTGTAGACAAATATGTCTACAGCGTGGCTCTACCACTTCTAGATGATATGCATGCAAAAATGTGCAGTATGCAGCATGATAAATGTACTAGCAAAACGCTTCGTGCGCACTGGTGGAATATCAACCATGTATCGATGACGCTTCGCCGAGTCTCTTGTCGTCCGATGGTGGAAATAATGGTGGTTTTAATAATACGGTAATAATATATCTATTCGATATGTAACCGAATATAATACGCAAAATGAGGTCACAATACTTATTTTAAATATTAATATGAACAAAATTGTTCCGTTTTGGGAACATCTCACTATCTCTTTCGCACAAGGTCACTATAATGGCCATTCTGACAACCGTGACGTCACGGGATATATGCATCCTTTTACTGTCATTTGTCAATAACCCTTCCAGCAGATTTGAATAGCGTCTAATTTACTTATTTCTGATTGGATTCATAAAATGCTTTTGATAATGGGTTTAGGTAATGTAACTTATTGATTAAAATAATAATAAAAAAATCGTGTCAACTACCCTATTATTTAAAACTTATTAACAAGTACGTGTGCTGACCTCCGATTATATACAAAAGTACATAGTAGCTACTGTAATGTAGCCTTTTGGCCGAGTTTGCGCACTACGGAATAGCCGTAACCTATTTTACACGAGACACAATTTTGAACCGCGTCTCTACTCTCTAGCAACTATACTATTGATCCTAACGCTAGATGTACAGTTTTGTCCGACTGCAAACATTATGATTTAAATGGTTATTAAAATTCTTGGTCTATAGCAACAACCATACTCTTAAAGAAAATAATATCAAATTGTAACAAAAAATATATAAATTATTTTATTTATTAGGGATCACCAACAAAATCTACCATTTCACATCAGTACATAACACAATAGCCTAACAATACTAAACTAAATTGACGGCATTTGTATTATTTGAAACGTAACATAATTCTAGAAAACACACAAAAGCATTTTAATTTTAACTTGTAATTGATTTGTGTTGAAAAGAATAATTAATTTATCTTTATCAACTAATTACCGCTCATCTTATTGATAAAGCGGCATGCTATCTAGGCTTTTTGATAACGATGTCGGTATTTTATGAGCACGTATATTTATTTCAGCCTTAACTACTTGTTACTTTTATAGGAGTTCTTCGTGGTTTTTTATGACACCTTTGACACACAGAAGATAGGAATTAGTAATATACGCGGTTAACTTAAACCGTAAATAGGTATATTCTGTATAATGGATAAATAATAATAATACACCCAACAGTCACGCACATAGTCCTGACCTCACACTAAGATACGAGTCTTCTGTCGTGGAAATCAAGAGCTACGAGATTATACGATCCCATAACACCCAGACCCGAAATAAATGTCTGTCACACAAACTTTTGTCTCGATGCGGGAATCGAACCCAACGCCTCTCGTTTCACAACCGGCTACTCGCCCGCTGAGCCACGGACGTTGCCAATAAATAGTTGAATCGTCTTTATTTAGACCTCAATAAATATTTATAAACGATATTTAAAAGGCTTCGACCAAATTATAACGATATTCGGTAAGGGTGATTATAGTGTCACGCAGGCAGACCTGCACACGTACACGGGATTGGCCCACATGCCACAAATTCTGTAATTAGTTGGGTGGCCGTATAGCACGCTTTATATTATACGCCTATATGAATAAGAGCATTTTAGTGTCAACGTGTCAAGGGTGGGCAAACTACATTTTTTTTATCCTGGCACGACAAAGTGAACACACTGCATCTGATGGTAAGCTTTTCACTCTTTATCAACAGTGGCACTCTGGGATCATGTTTATATATTTATTAAAAATTGCAACATGATACCTCGCCAGGTTGTAGGATTGATTTGTTATCTAGTTTCTGAGATTACACCTACTTACAAAACAAGAAGTAAAAAATATCTAAATTTGTTATTTAATTAATGCCACAGAAATCATTATTTTAACATAATAATAATACTATTCCTGTATTAAACATTGTCCCACTGCTGGGCACGGGCCTCCTCTACTAATGAGAGGGGTCAGCCCTTACTCCACCACGCTGGCCTGATGCGAGTTGGTAGACTTTACATCCCTTCGAAATTCTTATAACAATTCTCAGGCATGCGGGTTTCCTCACGATTTTTTCTTCACAGTTAAAGCAAGCGATAATTAACAATGGATACACACATAACTTTAGAAAAGTCAGAGGTGAATGCCATTTGGTTTTCAAACATACGACTTTCGTCTTGACAGCCCATACTGCAACCAACTAGGCGATCACTGCTTCTAATGTCAATTTTACTATTTTATTATTTGTAAAAGCAGTTTCAACAGCAGCAGATGGTGCCGATTTATTGAGCTAACAACATGCTCGGTTTCACCTGTTCCGTGTATTTTTAACATATTGCTTACTGTTAGCTCTGTAAATGATGTCATCACCATCATTATTTAATTTCCACATGTATTTAAAATCTTTACGTCTCTATCGTTAACTCTGTTCAAACGCCCATAGTATTTGTACGTATGGAAATGACGATACATAAACAATCATTTTGCAATCAAAGCCACGTTTTCTTATACATAATAGATTAATCATTACAATTTTATTATTATGCACTATGGTTATATAAAGTAGTATTGATATTTAAGTAAATAGAAGTAAAATAACGAAAATAAAAGTAATACAGAACGTAGACACGAAAAATTGGATACCCAAAATTGACCGGAGCAAAGTTGGGTATCGTATGCAGTTACTCCATGTTATAGTTATAAGTTTCTTCACACGTGTAAAGTCTACAATTCCGATTTCAAATGTACTAGTCTGATTGATAGAGTTGATCCTTCGACAAGCAATTAATAATAATAATAAAATCAGTTTATTGCCTTATTAATACATTAACAATAATAACAGAAATAATTATGCTTAGCCTATAATAATAAGACAAAGGAGGCGGCTCAGCTTGTGTTGACCGGGATATTCGTTCCGGGCAGCGCTGGTTTTCAGCCTCTCCCATTTCCTATGATGTTATGCGGAATTTTTTTTGGCGTTGGCCTACCAAGCTATTATGCATATATAATTTTAAAACCGAGTAAGTACTAGTACTACTAAGGTTAATTTAGTCTAAAAATATATATCGGCGGGCTATTTGATTAAAGCGTAATTTTTTGCGGTATTGAGTTATATACCTTTGAGCCTTATGAGCCGTCTGAGCCTTTGATTCAGAAGATGATTTAACGGTAGGCAGCGGCTTTGCTGTGCCCTGGTATTGCAGAAGTCTATGGGCGGCGGTGACTACTTACCATCAGGTGGCCCGTCTGCTCGTCTGCCTATCGAGGCACCAAAAAAAAAAGAATAGATTCGAAGCTTAATAAAAATTGCTGATTCCGAATACGTATATAACTCAATATCACAAAAAATGTCGAAGCCCAATAGCCCGCCAACCGTTGATATGATCATTATTTTTCACCATGTACACCAATACATGGTGATCGCTATCACGGTTAACTAAAGCGAATGAAGATAATTTGAACGACTAACAAAGAATAACACAAGTACCGACTTCGCAAAGAACAAAGTTTAATCAAAGCATAAATATATATTGTGAGATATAAGGATATTCTACTGAACCACGTAGACGACGAGGTTACCTTTAAAAAATATATCATTTAATGCTAGGTAGGTTAGTAGTTACAAAGGTCAACTGTTCAATGAGGTAGATTGAATTGTTGTAAACGGTCCGTCAATTTCTTAAACTTTACAATACGTAAATCTGTATATATAAAAGAAGAAACTGACTGACTGACTGATCGATCAACCCACAGCCTAAACGGCTGGGGTTAGAGACTTGAAATTTTGACAGTAGGTACCTTTTATGACGTAGGCATCCACTAAGGAGGGGTTTTTGGATATACCACCCCTAAGGAGGTAAAATAGGGGATGAAAGTTTGTATGAAAATCCGTCATTTTTTAAGTTAAACTCATGAGTATTTTGTATTGTATACTTTTTCTCCCAAACATGACCTCCACGCGGGCGGAGCCGCGAGCAACAGCTAGTCATAATATAAAATATATTTTTACTCACCCCAGTACTGACTAGAGATAGCATAATCCTCTCGTTGAGCGCTAGCGTTTCTCCTTGCTTCATCTTTATGCGTTTCTTGTCGAGACACTTCATCGCATACATTTTACCCGTATCTGCTTTTCTACATCCGTACACCTGTGAAGGAGCATGATTCTATTAACTCTTGTCTCTTTGATAGTTAAATTCACGACGTGTTGGTTAGAATAAAATAAGCATATATTTTAATAAAGCAAATGATTATTATGTAATTGCGTCGTTATTATTCTTCGTGTGATAATTATATTATGATAAATGCTATCTATCTATTTGACCGAATAAGTCCGCACCAATATACCTAAAAACCCCGCAGTGGCCTTGTTCGGCGCTTACGGAGGGATCCCGGGGTATTCTAAGCAGTGCTAGAATTGCTACCGGAACCGACCTTGCGCAGTGCCTTGTATAGGCCCATCTCCATGTGGGGCTTAGAAGCCCCCGCGCACCGAACAACAGCAAATGAGGCCTAACCACCCGAGCTGCCGTCCATCTCGTGGTGGCACAATGCACCGAAATTGGAGTGCATCGATATGGGCTGACAGTCCCCCGCTGCGCACCAACGACAGGCAGGGGTTACTGTGGTGGTTGGGTGGTAAGCCCTCGTTAGCTGTCGTTGTTCGGTGCGCAGGGGCTCCTATGCCCCACATGGAGATGGGCCCGTACAAGGCACCGCGCAGGGGCGGTTCCGGCAGCAATTCTAGCACTCCTTAGAATACCCCGGGATCGCTCCGTAAGCGCCGAAGAAGGCCACCGCGGGGTTTTAGCTGGTAGTGTCGGGTGGGGTGTACATAGGGGGTAGGGACTCGGCCCAGCGGCAGCACGGATAGCCATCATCCGTGTGAGGGGGATGCTGGGTCGTAAGACCGACTAGTCCAGCATAACCGTTTTATTCTTATTCCGCTTCCCCCCGGAGCGGGCGGCAGTAATAAAACGCTTTCCCCGCGACAACAAAAAAAAAAGGCGTTACCGTGGTGAAATATATATATATATACCTACGCAAACCTCAAATTAACAAACAATGGAATAATGTTTCCGTCTTGGAATTTAACTAGATAAATGAGTAAGATCGAGGAAAACAACGTTTTCGGAAAAACCTTCTATATGAGACATTTCCAAGGTTCAACGATAAGATGACTATCGATACGACCTCTCGATAACAGATAGCAAATCTGACCTGTCAAAGCCAAAGGAAAAATCTGTACGTTGCAATAAACATATCAATGAGATTCAATTTTAAATTAAAATGCAAAAATGTCCTCGTAAAGGCGAGTGTGCACACGTCACACTTCATCATGAAGCGTATATTGCGTTATGTTAGAGTTGCCAACCGTCCTGTTTTCCCAGGACATGACCTGGTTTTTAGAGTGCCCTGGGGTGTCCTGGATAGTTTTTAAGCAGCGTCCTGGGTTTTTAAAGGGCCCCGATGAGGTCCTGTATTTTAAAATACGCGCGCCATTTTTGCTATATTTACATTAGGGGCAAACCCCACGGCTCGCGAGTGCGATGCTCAAGCTGTTTTAAAATAAAGACACGTCCTGTTTTTATACTGAATTGTCCTGGTTTGTCCATCTTCAAATACTAGTTTTTGTAATCAAAGGTTGGCAACCCTACGTTATGTCATGTCACCGTGGCTTCACGGCTACGTTAAAATCCATCGTTATTCAGCTGCGAGCATGAAGGGCTTTTTATACTTACGCACAGGCTTTTCGCTATCCGACAGGAATGTGAATACAGATACACGCACGTGGTGAATGTACTGAATACTAATAATCTTTTAGTTCGCATCTTACTGCTTCATGCGTCACTACATTTCTTATTATGCCTCGCATGGCATATGTCTTTAACAGAAACCGCTTACCTCTCCGAAGCCGCCTCTGCCGATAATACGGTGAACGCTGAAATCGTTCATTGTAAGCTGAATGTTTAACTCTAAGTTCTTCCATTGGCAAAACCTTGTGTATTTATCGCTGTAACAAAAACTATAGATTTGTAGCTTGTAACACATATAGAACAAAAAGTAAAGAATATAAATTTATACCTTTCTAAGAAATTTTTGAATGGTTCTCCCCGGAGATGTTGAAATATCTCCTCAATGTACGGCTAAAAAATGCCAAAATTATTATGTCTTATTCTATTTATCAATTGAACAGTCATATAGTTTACAAAACAGCTTCATTGAAGTAGTGCTGTATACAATACCTCGAACAGATTAGGTGGTACTTCGTGCTTCATTAAATATTTTTGTACATGCGCTACGCATTCTTTAGAATAATCCTGTAACAATAATAGAGTTCGCAAATTATGTTTTTTAATACAATATTTCCTATATTGACTTTACCTAATATTAACAGTGTATATTCAGTATGAAATTATAGACATTATCATGAATTAACAACGTCTTAATTAACCTATTTTTTTATTGAAATGATAGTTTAAACTTTAACAGGTAGAGCGCAGATGCACTTATGACCAGCGTTCGAATTTTATATGTGATGTGATGTTTACGCTTATAATATAATCTTGTTTAGTATCTAGACAAAATTTCAATAATTGATTCAAAGACAGTATATTATATACAATTGGGGTTAAAATCTATTTGGTGCATCAAACATTGTTGGTAATACACACTAGTTCCTGACAAGAAGTTTTTTTTTTAATTAATTACTCTATAAAAGAGAAGGCAAAGGTTCTCCACCATGCAGCCATGTCGGTCGTTCTGACAAGAAGTATCCTGCCAGTCATTTAACTATCAATAAATTTGGCAACTGCACGGAGTTCCTGAATAAAAAATATTCAATTCGTTATATGTAAGAAACTAGTTCGTTCAAAATAACAACATTTAAAAAGAGTTTTAAACACGTTCCATAGTTCTTAGATAAACAGCACTATTTCGAGTGAAAGAAAGTATACGATAAGTTGGAAACTTACGCCAATATGACAGCCCAGACAAAACTATAATCATAAAATAAGCAAAAAAATCTTGTATTTATTCCTGCGAACACAATCGCCCGTGAGATGATCGTTCACAGATTTTATTAATATAAGTTTGTCCACGTATAAGTTCTGGTTGGTAAAACCTAACGGAGACTAGAACAACCGAAGACATATAAAAATAAAGTAGCCAATCCCTAATCCTACTAATATACATATAATAATTGTGAGAGTTTGTATGTTTGTTCCTCCATCAAGCCCAAACGGCTGAGCAGATTTGGATGGAATTTGACACACATATCGTTTATTAGCTACATTAACACATAGGATATGTTTTATCCCAGAAAAATATTAGGCTCTTCATAAATTCAAAAGGCTGATATAGAAAGATGTAATAGCTTTAGATGCCTCATGTCTCATACCTTTTCTTCTAAAAATAATTTCCACGTGGGTAGAGCCGCGAGCTACAGCTAGTATATAATAAAGGATCCTACTATATCACGGGCCTTGTTATTTCCATATACCATTCATACAACTCAATTAAACTTTGAATAATTGTTGAGCGCAAGCCCGTGAGGGATTGTAATATAAAAAAGCACCATTGCAAAGTTTTCATTCATTAGCCAGTCTACTATATTTTTAAAGATGGATATAATAAACGGTAGTAGATGGCCTCTAATACTACATTCAATATTTTAAAAAATTACAGCTATGGCATGACTCGACGAGACGGTTACAGGTTAGAAAAAGATTAGTAATTGATTTAGATAGTCTAGTCTAATTAACCATTTAAATAAACTGATTATAAGTCTTCTCAATCTTACTATATATATTCTACTAATATTATAAATGTTTGGATGGATGTTTGTTACTCAATCACGCTACAATGGCTGCAGGGATCTGGTTGAAATTTGGCACAGAGATAGATTATAGACTGGAATAGCACATAGGCTACTTATTATCCCGGAAAAATGTTCGCTTCCTATGGGATAGCAAAATATAGAAAGGTGTAAAATAGCTTAAGATGCCTCCACGGATTGTATACTTTTTATTCCAAAAATAACCTCCATGCGGGCGGAGCCGCGGGTAACATCTAGTAGTTACAAGTTTGCATTAGATCTACGGAACGATTTTTTTATACATGCATATTTTATTATTGCGCAAATGTATTTTTGCATACGAAATACATTGATAAAATCCCGCGTCACGTAATTGTGGCTTTGTTTCTGATAGCAGTTGTATCAGACACCGGGATTACGGTTCGTGACGTTGCCTCGCTTCTTTACAAATGTCAAGAACCCTGTGTACAGTGTTACAGATTCAATACAATGTGATGTAAAAATTATTTATTCTTTACTTTCATCAACTTTTTGTGCTTCGTCAATTATAAGTAAATCCAGTTCTGATAACTGCGAATATTGACGACTTGATGGTTGTAAGGCGGTGTGTAGTATAGACTTTCGGGTAAGAACTATGTAAAATTTCAAACCATCTTTGGTAATACAATAATGATGCGATGTAAAACATTTTGTATAATTATTTTTTATTATAAAGAAACCTTTTTTTATATCGTCAATTCGTGTTTGTTTTTGAAATAACAGTACAAATTACGAGTGCCTAATTTCTTACGATGAAGATATACAGTGTAAACTCCATGTAACGTCACTCTATTTAACGACAAACTCTCTTAAGCGTCGAAATCAATTGGCTTTGGTTGGTTTAGCTTGTTTTTCATACAATGTTTCACTCTATATAGCATTACACCCACTCTCAATAACGACAACAATTAAGTTGCTAAAATTAGTAAAAACTGCGCAGCTGTGTACGATCTATTGTCGCTTTATTATCCTAGCCCGCAATAAACTCGACTGTCGGCATCATGCATACCGAACTTTCTAAGAAATTCATTCTTTTGTTTACAAATTGGGATTGCTTGCACGTGTAGACTGTTATTGACCATGATTCATAACTAGGAGTCATGGATTATCTATACCTTATCATATTCTTAGTTGCTCACAAACTTGCAAACTGTAAACATGGCTACTAAAAGAAAATCACTGTGTATTGACGAAAAAGTTTTACTGATACGCGCAATAGAAACGGGAGAGAAGATAAGTGATGTTGGCAAACGCTTTGGATTTAGTCGCTCTACCGTGTCCACAATATGGAAAAATAAAGAAAAAATCCTCCACGCTGCGGGCGAGGGAAAATCTTCCAAAAAATTAAAGAAACCTATATACGAAGATTTGGATAAAGCTGTACTATCATGGTTTCATCGACAGCGCCAGAATAATATGCCTATCTCGGGGCCGCTCGTGAAAGCTAAGGCGGAGAATTTTGCTGCTGAACTTGGTTTAACTTCTTTCAAAGCATCAGAAGGATGGCTCGGAAAATTCAAGCAGCGTCATCATATCAACTATGGTAAAATAAGTGGGGAAGCACGAAGTGTTGATACAAATGTGACTCATGATTGGATTAACAGAGTGTGGTCAAAATTCATAGAAAAATACGCCCCAAGTGACATTTTCAATGCTGATGAAGCAGGAATTTTCTATAAGTTGACTCCAGATAAAACTCTGAAATTTAAAGGGGAAAAGTGTGTGGGAGGAAAGCTTTCCAAGGAACGTATTACGGTGCTTGTGGCTGCTAATATGGATGGCACAGAGAAAAAAAAGCTACTAATAATAGGCAAATCGAAAAATCCGCGCTGTTTTAAGAACATCAAAAAATTGCCAGTGACGTATAAAGCTAATAAATCAGCTTGGATGACCAGTCAACTTTTTGAAGAAGAAGTGCGAAAGTGGGATGCAGAATTAAAGGGACGAAAAATTTTACTTCTTGTTGACAACTGCCCTGCCCACCCTTTTATATCAAACCTTCAAAACATAGAGTTGGCATTTCTTCCTCCAAATACGACTAGTGTCTTACAGCCAATGGACCAGAGTGTGATTAAAAGCCTCAAGGGTCACTACAGAAGGAAATTATTGATGGAGCTAGTCGAATCTGAGGGTAAAACTTCTGTTAATATGCTGCATGCAGTAAATTTTTTATCTAAAGCCTGGGAAGAAGTGACACCCACAACTATACAGCACTCTTTTCGACATGCTGGACTTTGTACCAATTCTACGAGTGATGAGGTGGAAACAGAATCTGAGTTTGAAAGCGACGACGACCTTCCATTAACTGAGTGGATTCAACAATTCAACATGGCAGGAAATACGGTAAATCTTCAAACCTACATTGAAGTGGACGACCGCCTGCTTACAACGGCTTCACTCACAGACGAAGAAATTTTGGATTCAGTGAGAAAAACTGAGGATCAAGAACAAGGTGATGAAGAAGATGAGACGGATGAGCCTGAGCTTCCGCCGAGCATTAAAGAAGCTCTGGAAGCAGCAAAATTATTGGAAAAATATTTCCTTTATAACCAAGATGCCTCAGTATTGCTAGATATTAATAAAATAACTAAAAAAATACAACAAAATTACTGGTGCAGCAAAAGACGTCAGACAAAAATAACAGACTATACTCAATAGCGTTCAAATAACATTCTTTTTTATGCACATAACTACTAACAATAGTCAGAAATAAACTTTTTATTTTTCTAATTCTGATGTTTCTTCTCTCCATTTAACGACAACTCTCTATAACGCCATAAAATGCACAGACCCTTCAGTGTCGCTATATAGAGTTTACACTGTAGTAGTAAATTAGAGAAATGATCTACGTTGCAGCGGCAGTAAATACCCGAGAAGCTTAACAAAACTATACACAAGTAGTTGCACGAAACATTTGCATGAAATTTTCGTATATTGAGTAACGAGTCTACATAGAGTATTCATTGTTATTGCCTCATTCTTGTTATTTATTGTCCTAGATACAAATCCCAGTTCGTCAGTTTGAGTTATTATTCAAAAATTCACATGCTTTGTTCGGGATTGCATCAATACTCGATATGGCGATCTCTCACATAATGGAACGGAAAACAGTAAGCCTTGGGTGCAAAAGTTGCTCGTCTACCTACCCCTTCGAGGACATATGCGGAGTTTGTGTAGTAAAGAAAACGCGGGGCCCGGCACGGCGGCGGGCACCAAGCCAACACTTCACTAACGAGGCACATTACACAAACAACCATCATTTTGCATCGAAACTATGCTCAGAATACTTGATTAATTTTTTTCATAGAAAAATGAAAGCACCTTTGTTTTAAATACTCTTAAAATAAGAATCGTAGTTGTAAATTAATTGCGTCAATGTGGTTCATATGCGTAACACAATATCACATAGATATCCTAAGGGTGTACCTACACCAAATGTGTGTGTGTATGTTTTGTTTGTGTGTAAAATAAAACATAGAACATGTTTTATGTATGTTTAAGCGTGGACTTAGGACATTCACCGCGCAACCTACCATGTCTCTCTCTCTACGGTAACTCTTGATGTTATAAGAAAGGCGGCTGGTTATTATCACAAACTTTTTCAAAGTTCTATAATCGATGAGGGAGACTGTGCAATCCTACCTATTAGCACATGTTTTCTTTGAAAATTATACTTGTATATACAATTAATCAAATAAATTATTATATTTTAATTCGTTTCGTTCATCTGTTGTGGAAGACATTTATAAAGATTAAAAAAAAACACTCACAGCGCCCACATAATTAGTTATCTTATATCTGAAGATAGAAGCTACGAAATATAATAGAAGACTGGTTGTTAATCGCAAAATAATAAGACTACACGCGACGCAGTGGGCACCACTATAGTATTGACCAGATATCCCTAAACTTTTTGTCACATAGACCACTTGTCATGTTTTTGTTAGTTAGTCTTATCAGCCGGTTCAAACCGCTCTTAGTGTAAAATGACAATGCACCGTAAATAAAGTATGTGGTTTTAGATAACAATAAGTAATAGACAATAGTAAAATACTTCCGGATAACACAAAACATATTATCGTGCTTAGTATTGACAGTGATTATGATACTTACGTGTGAATGTGCTAGTAGTTCTTTCATAATAAAATTATCGTAAATATCTCTTGCGATCCTCCGCCTTTCATCTATGCATTCTTGTTTTTCATATAATTTAATCTGCAATAATAGTTATAATTACTTTATAACTATAAAAAGTTCAATTTCTAAAAGCGTATTTCTCCGAATTCTATACCAACCTCTTCATAAAATTTTAATTGTGGCACAGGTTCCTCTGATGTTTGTTCACAAAATTCCTTAAATAATAAATAACCTGAAACAAACAAAAACATGTAACAATTTATCTGGCGAGTACTACATAGTACAGTATAGGAGTGGGCGTTGAATCAACGAACCGTTTTTTAAACTGGTTTTCTACTGTTAACGAGTCAACCGTTTTCTCTTTACTGCAAAACTAGTTGAATTTATTAACCTGTCTGATTTAACATCGTTGAATCAACGACAGACGCTAACAAAACTGGAAATTGTTTCTGCAAACCAGTTAAAAACGTCAACTGGTTTTTCAACTAGTTGGCCGTTTATAGGAAACGGTTTCATTTCGTTAACGCAAAAACCGTCCACGGCCCACCTCTAGTACAGTATAGACATTTCAGCCATGTAATATTCGATTGCGTCCGTGTGTTTATATTTTTCATATCATCTCTACATTAAGTGATGCGCACAGTAATAAATTTTCAATTTTCAGTAATAAAGTTATGACGCGTGTAGTGCACTACATTCGCAATAATATATTTGAGCTCATTACAAATAAATAACTGTTTATACGATGTCCACTAATTCAGTCATAAGTGCTACGATCACGACAATTGATGACATTTTCTACAAGTTTGCGTCAACATAGAAATGTACTATACTCGATGAGCGGATTGTAGTCCATACCATTTATTTATTACTAGCTGTTGTTCGCGGCTCCGCCCGCGTGGAGGTCATGTTTGAGACAAAAAGTATACACTACAAAATACAAATTTTCATGCATTTAACTTCAAAAATGAAGGATTTTCATACAAACTTTCTTACCCTATTTAACCCCCTTAGGGGTAGAATTTCCAAAAACCCTGAAATATGTGTTTTTAATTTTTAACTGTAAGGCCAAATACCAAATTTCATGCGTTTAACTGCAAAAATGACAGATTTTCATACAAACTTTCTTCCCCTATTTTACCCCCTTAGAGTTGATATTTCCAAAAACCCTTCCTTAGTGGATGCCTGCGTCATAAAAGGTACCTACTGTCAAAATTTCAAGTCTCTAACCCCAGCCGTTTTGGCTGTGCGTTGATCGATCAGTCAGTCAGTCAGTTTCTTCTTTTATATATACAGATAAAATGTATTTATAAATTATCAGAATCCGATAGTAAGTCGAAACCAACAAATTTTGTTTTTGGGCCTACTCTTTTTTTATCCTGGCACGGCAAAGTAACCACACTGCACCGGATGGTAAGAGCAGTGCCGTCCAATTAGAGTATGGAGTAGCGAGAGACAATCTATCCCCCGCTACTCAACATAATCATGCCGGCTTACTGCTTCACACTACGCCATGGGCAAGGTGAAGAAGCGGTCGAGGTTCTGGTGTCAGAGTACTCAGAAGGCCGCAAAACGGCCAAACATCGTGCCCCAACTCTAGACCCCAGATAAAAACCGGAAGTACACTGGCTGATCCCGGAACACGGCACACGTGTGCCACTATGGCGGGTTTTATACCCTGTTTACGGTGGTCGCTATCTGGGCGGATATAATTATCCTTCCACCAGCTGCATGTACATGTGCTAGTATTACTACAAAATTCGTAATCCTAATGTAGCATCGAATATTTATGTGAGATTTAGTAAACCGGTATTTACATAATTACATAGGTGCGTTTCAATAAACATAAAAAAAAAACAAAAAGTCCTACACAATTGATAATTTAATAAAACATTTATTATGATAGTTCTCATTGGCTGTTAAGATCAAACTATTAAGTGCATAATATTCTAAAGTTACGTATGCCCTCGGTCGATAGACCCTCGATTCTGAGATTAAGATTATACGTGATATGAGTACTAACAAATAAAACATTGTACCGAGCAATCATAAAAATCTAATAATACAGATCTAAAATCCTTTTTTGGTCCTAAAGGCGATCAGTTCCGAACGGTAAGTACATATAAAACAGATGCAGTGTATTTAAGAGAGTTCTAAAAAACTCCACGAGACGGAGAGTATACATACTTTTATTCCATAAATAAACCTAAAACGTAAAATTGACAGGCAAAATCTGTTTGGAAGAGCACCTTTAAAATGCTATCTCCGCTTCATTATTAGGGGATAATGATTTAGGACAGATAAAGACACTTTCGTATTTTCCCGTGCCTTATCTCTATAAACGTGACACCTTCAGCGCCGGTACAAAATATTTGGATTATTTTTAAAATATCAGAAAACGTATTTATATTATGATATATTAACAACAACCACACTCCGATGCAAGTTCAATAAGTTATAAAGAATCATGATGGTTTTTCATTACTATACAATGTTGGTATTTATATTGCACTTAATTAACGCAATGGAACTTGAAATATTTTAAATAATTCAACAGAGCTTTTAACGGCACGCCTACCGACGATTGCAGTCCAACTTCGTGAATAATCCTGTAGATGCACCCTTAGCTAATTTTATGAATGAGAACCTAATGCATTTGTATTCAATGCAATTATGTTCAGTACATTCAGTTATTCCTTACCTATTTACAATAACGAATAATGCTAATGTTCCATAATTGTATTGCCAGCCCGCGGATAAATTATAAAAGAAGTGAGATCTATATATGTAGCGACCCTTGCACTTAGTTTGTTATGGTATTATAAATCCTGAAATCTGAAAAAGCAAAAGTGTCTGCCGTAATAGGCACACGGAAAAAGTTTCGATACCTGGTGGTATCCAGTATTTTTCCTTTCAATACCGATACTTTTACTCAATGAGTACTTTTTGACAGGGAACGTATCGAATAAATCTTTGAAATTACCTACATAAAACATGACTGTTTATGGTTCTAACTAGTTCAATTATGTCGAACATTCTAAAATATTGGATTGCGTTCAAAATCGTTCGTTCGCTTACTCATTACGCTCGTTCGTCGTTGTTCTACTATTTCGTGTTCGTTTCGAATGATTCGTAATCGATTGTACGGAGGAGGAATGGGAACTTTATTTATGTGTACCTAAAGTAATAAATAAGTTTTTTATCTTATATTTGTGAAAATATAGTTTTTTTATTATTGTATTATAATTTATATTTATATGCCATTTGTTTGTTCTACTGAAGCTAAACTGACGTCACTGGCTGACATAGACGTCATGACGTATAGCTGTGTGCGTACTAGGCCCTAAGAAGAATATCGATACTTTTGATTCGATAGTTTTACGAGTACGATACTTCTTTTTTGATACTACTTATGAGTACATGTTCATGGTATCGATACTTTCTATTAGATACCGTGTCCCTACCGGGAACATACCGTGAACACCAATAACAAATATCTGGCCTATAATGAGGCGCGTTAGACCTTATTTCACAATCAGAATTCTTTTTTGAAAATTTTCAAGTGGTTTTACAGGTTTCCATACGATACGTTTCGTTCGCCGTTAAGGCGAGCCAAAATCAACAATACACACATAACTTCAAAAGTTAGAGTGTGTCCATCCACTATCGACTTTTGTGTTTGCTGTGACTTACGAATTAGAAAGTACTCGTAATGATTCGACCGCTGCCTACAAAGTTTTAGGGCTTAATGCTTATCTATGATGTAATTATTTTATGATAGTCAGTCATAAAAAATTGTGAAATATAACATTATTTTGTACAATCTTTTATTGTATGTACTGCGTTCCGCAAAATTCTACCTAGAAATTGGGCAGAAAATCTATAATAGAAAAAACAAAATTTGTCAGGACATGTCTGCAGTATCGCACTATGTGTTTTATATAAGATCAAAAAAATAATACGTAGTAAGAGCAAATAGAGCTCAAGTTTTCTCATGAGAAATCTTCGATATTGAAGCGTGACCCCCGCAGGGAGTGGAGAGTCTGCGATATACAAAAAGTTACACTGTCGCCACGCTTTATTTACTTCTTGATTTTTTATACACGTAAAGATTTACGCCAGATTTTATATAGCAAAAGTATTACAAGAATCTGTCCACTATTGGGCTGCCATGCAAATCGGGATAAATGTACGGAAAAAAATGTGTCGATAATACTGAAACTCACATTTTCCCACAATAGGGTAGTTCAGTGGTTCCCAAAGTTGACTAAACAGCGACCCACCTAACAAAAAGTTCCGAATTCGAGACTCACCTCTTGGTTGTCATGAATAAATAGAGTCATAACTATATGAATGGAAAGTTCAAATAAGAAAATAAAACTATGGGTCGCGACCCACTGGTGGGTTTTGGAAACACTGGGGTAGTTGACTCGATTTTTTTATTAATTTAATCAACAAGTTACATTACCTAAAACCTATTACCGAAAGAATATTATGAATCCGAACCAAAATAAGTAAATTAGACACCACTCAAATCTGCTGGAAGGGGTAGTTGTCAAATAACAGTACATTGATGCATATCTGATACCGTGACGTACGGTACTATGAATATATGATATGTTCCCAATACGCCACCGTTTTCGCTTATGCCTGTGAGTATTTGCTCATATCAATATTAAAAATAAATATTGTGACCTCATTTTTCAAGCAATTTGGATTGTGTTATCGCAAAAGAGATTGCGTAGAGAATAATGTACAAAATTAAACACAGGAAACTACCCTATTAAGGTTTTATTTTTAAATCTATATTATTTTATAAATGTTTAGATAATATGTATTTATCTCCAAGGTTGATTATTTAACTAATGCAGGAATATAAACGCACTCTTCTTAGTTTTTCATAACGCTATAATGCTAAACGTGAAAGCCAATGTTTGATAAAATCACAAAAACGTTAATAATTCGAAAATCACTAAAAGGCGTTCCGCGCATACGTTGTACATACATGCATGGGGATAATTTGTATATCTGTAGCTGTGCATGAGCTTCAGGTGACATCATTTTTGTAACTTTGATATAGGATTTCGTTTTGAATTGTGGACTTCGAACACCTGATAATTATATAGAAATAAATAATAGATAATATATATCGGTAACAATCAACTATTTATAGTATGAAATGTATACTAAATATATTAGGCGTATTTACAAAAAGGCAGTTGATTAGACGGAAAGGAAAATGTTGAAAAAATTTCAGACGTGTCTTCTTTGTATTATGCTTCGTGGTGATTTACTAAATAAAGATCATTATTAGCAATCGGAATGTTGTCCATATTATTTTAGTTATCATAGCTGGGAAATATAACCGCGGTAGGTACAACAGTCATTATAAATAATTTTGGAGCTACAAATACCTACACACTGGATTTAGACATAAGAACAATTTTACCCTGGCACGACAAACTGACTATAGTGCACCTAATGGTAAGTACACTGCGGTCGAAATATAATAAGGAAAGTTACTTTTGGCTCACATTTCCTTAATAAAACGGCTCATAATGAAAACAGAGCTCAACGACAATGAAAAACAGAACAAGAAAATGACGATAAATGTTGCCCGCGAATATAAAGCCTAATTGCAAACGCGAACGTCGAAGTGAAAGTTCTTGTTCAATGCGAACAAATTGTAAATAAATAAACATAAATCGTTCGACGTGAAACGACTCAAGGGTTTTTTTACGCAAACATGCCTTTGGCTAGTGTGTGTGACTCCACGGAATTATTCTCTTACAAGTTAAACGTTTTACATTTGGTTTGCAAAGAAAGCGAATACGAAATATCGAAACAATATGAGTGTGCGATCCGCAATTGTTTCAGGTATGACTTTTGTAGCGTGAGCGAGAAGCCCTCGCAGTCCCGGGTATGACGCAAGAATCTCTGTGGTACATCAATATATTTTCGTGTATGTACGTTGTATTTCATTTCATTTCGTTTTAACAATCTGAGTTGAGACTAACAAAGATTACGTGAAAATTTACATTTCCTAATGGTTGTTTATTTTGTATTAAATTATGGCGATAGCCTATTGGGGGTGAAACGCACTGTCTGTTCCGAAATGGCGATTTTGATTAAGCTTACGCCCTACTCCCTAGAGAGCACACTTTGCCGTTGTAATTCGAAGTTACGGGTGTTTTTAATACTTATGATTGCTCGCTTGATGGGTGAAAAGAATAACATTGCGAGGAAAACTTTTTACCTAAGAAATTATGCGAAGACCACCAACCCGCATCAGGACAGCGTGGTTCTCAAAAGTAGTGGAGGCTTACACCGAACAGTGGACAGTATATAATACACACCTGATATTCATTTCTCTATAGACTTATTTAGAGAAAAATAGCATGATCGTCGTCGCATTTTAAATAACTAATCACGCAATATATTCAAGCCACAATATTTTTTAATCTTACAAAACACAATGTAAACTCACCTAACATTTGATTGAATATTTTGTCAAAGTTAACTTCGTTCTTCTTTTCCATGTACTTGTGCATCACACTCCTTACACTGTAACAAATTAACACATTATAATGACGAGTGCCAATAATATTAATAAGTTCAAATAATAATAACAAAAAGTTCAATGTCACTTTGCCAATAAAATATAAGTCACTGAAACATGAATTAATATAAAATGTTGTTTTATCGTTTTGTTTACCGCGTGACGACTACCAAGATTTTTTATGTGAGACGTAAGTTTCGACTTTTTATGATCTCTGTTTATCCACTAAAACTAAGCTGCTAGTTGTAGACAGATACGATTGACTGCATTTTGTGTGTACTGAGCAAAAAAAGTAAGAAACAACGTCGTGAAAACAGTCATGTAGTCACGTACTGTCCAATAAGATTGACAAAAATTATTACTTTTTAAATAAAAATTAAACCGCCTTCAAAAAAACCCAGACACAACTAAAAAGCAAAAAATAATTGGTTACATTTAAATCAATTAGTTATATGCAATTTAAATCAATTATTTTTGGAGTCGGTGCCGGTGTTGTTTTCTTTACTTTTAGATTTATAAAAACCAAGTCTGGATCTATTTTATATTTTTTTGTATGCCTGATTATTCTGTTTTTTCCATGTTTTGGCTGGCACCGACTCCAAATAATTGATTTAAATTGCATATAACTAATTGATTTAAATGTAACCAATTATTTTTTGCTTTTTAGTTGTGTCTGGGTTTTTTTGAAGGCGGTTTAATTTTTATTTAAAAAGTAATAATTTATTTTTTGCTTTTTAGTGGTAAATTATATAAAATCGGTTAAAAGCTGCTGAAGATATTAGAATTTACGTGTATTTTAATTTTATCACCCCCCTCCCTCACCCCCACCCCTTTTACCCTCTCTCACTGAAACTTAACTTTTATAATGAACGTAATGCAAAAAGAACCACTGGAATACTACTTAATTTTAAGGAGTTACCCTCTCCAGCTCCGAAGATATTCATCAGATCTTCACCATATTTTTATGGGACCAAATGACAAGCACCAGCTTTCAATCAAAGAAAGAATGGTCGAAATCGGTTCACACAGTACAGAGAAACGAGGTAACAAACATAAAAAAAAAAAAGCAACATACAGTCGAATTGAGAACCTCCTCCTTTTTTTGAAGTCGGTTAAAAAACGAACACCCCGATTTCTTTAAAAATAATTTACTGAAGAGACAAAATATAACTTGAATGATATTGCAGGGATAAACAAAAAATACAAACATATGAATTGGCAAAATTTTAACTACTAAACAACTGACTACTACTAAACATTATTTGGTTATTGCTTTATCCTGAGTAGGGTTCGAGGTCAAATTCGAGGTCTATAGTTGTGTCCTAGGCTGCAATACCATGTAACCATTAAAATTACATCTATACTAATATATATATCTGTAGAATTTGTCTGTACATTTGAGTAATTTACACAATTTTGCGTAAAATATTAAAATTTTTGTCTGTCTGTATGCCCGGGTTTAACTCAAAAACGGCTTGACCAATCATCCTGAAATTTAGAATACAGTTAGATCATTTGATCGCGCAAATAGGCTATTTGACAACATTGAAAATACACTGCAAATTGTGATCATCCTGTTAGACAATAGCTTAAAAAACCATATTTCACTTAATTTTAAACAAAATAATGTATATTTTTTGCAAATTAAACGAAATAAAATACATTTTTTTTTAATTTTATATGAGATGTGAACACTCTGTGATTGGTTGCAACTCTGGTGACGTCACACGCAAGTAAACATAGTTTCTTCGAGTAATTTTATTTCGCGTTTTATGTTTTATGGGTGACTAGCTGTTGCTCGCGGCTCCGCCCGCGTGGAGGTCATGTTTGGGAGAAAAAGTATACAATACAAAATACCAATATTCATGCGTCTAACTTAAAAATGACGGATTTTCATACAAACTTTCATTCCCTATTTTACCCCCTTAGGGGCGGAATTTCCAAAAATCCTGAAACATATATTTTTAACTAAAATGCCAAATACTAATTTTCATGAATTTAACTTCAAAAATGACGGATTTTCATACAAACTTTCATCCCCTATTTTACCCCCTTAGGGGTGGTATTTCCAAAAACCCTTCCTTAGTGGATGCCTACGTGATAAAAGGTACCTACTGTCAAAATTTCAAGTCTCTAACCCCAGCCGTTTAGGCTGTGCGTTGATCGATCAGTCAGTCAGTCAGTCAGTCAGTTTCTTCTTTTATATATACAGATAAATTCTATTGATGATCTATTTTTGAAGCAGTTTTATGATAATTGTTGATAAAACAATTATCATAAAACTTAGCTTTGCTTATCATTATTAGCTTGTTTACTTGCATGTGACGTCACACGTGTCATATGATCAGCGCCATTACAGAAACAGCGTTTTTGGCGCGGTTTTGGAGATTTAAACTTTATTTATTTAACTTTATTTTAACATTGATTTTTATTAAAAATACAGTAGATTTTCCGGAAATATCAATATAGTGTGCTTATTATGTAATAAATAATAGTTTTTAATCATTTTCGAAAATTTTATTTATTTTATTTTTTAGCCCGTTATAAACTAATTTTAACCCGGAAAAATGACCAGGTTACCATGGTGTAGTTTTTTGTTTTTCACCGAGCAAGGGATTGACATGAATTTTTGCATAGTGGTAGTTTAGGGATTAGTCAAATACATAAGCTACTTCTTATCCCGGAAAAATATACAGTTCCTGCGGGATATATTTTGTTTTTTACAGAGCAAGGAATCAACATGATTTTTTACATAGTGGTAGTTTCCATATCCATCTTTTCCATGGTATAAAAATGTCTTATTAGTTTCATACTGGAATATTACAAAATGATTTTTCTTTACAGGTTTTATTTCTACTTTTTAGTCCTGAGATTTCAAAAGAATTTATGCTATAAATTACTATGAAGGAATTAGCAAGTTATATAGTTTCTAAATCACACTACCTTTTCAGTCTGTATGATTAATTATTGGATACCAGAGATAGACACACATAGATATTTAAAGGAGATTGGCAGATTTGGAATGGCATGGAGAAGATATTCACAATGACCAAAAAATAATATTTTTTAGACTTTATTTCTAATTTTTATTTTTCCTACACTGATGAAATCAGATTTAAAAGAGAAATAACAATAACACAAAAATATTTCTACCATTTTTAATTATTGTAAATGATCTTGGGGTGGCTATAGTTTTTTTGGAAATATTGTACCAATTTTCAAACTACATTAATATTGGTTAGCGATACATTGAATATTGGCAAAAACTATAAAAGCATAAAAATTTCAAGTACATCAGATAACCATTTTTTCAAAAATTTATTAATGAAAAGAAAACCACTAAAATAAAATGACTTGGGTGGTTCATTGTTTTTGTTAGTGCAATATTGATCGAATGATAATTGACACTTGAAGTTTTTGACAGCTGTCCATTCCATCTTTAGCTTGCTACTATAATACGTAATCTGTGGTATGTGCTTTGTCGCGAGAGCAATATATTTTCGTTCTATGGTACCGCTTATTTTGCGTTTATGCTTTACGACGACCCTTGGCTATTATTATGGATTAATTATTTCTATTGGTGGATATACTTAATACCATGTATTCCCACCTTGAAAGGTGTTTAGTGTGATATAGTAATGAAGTACATAGTTATTTATAATTATAATCATTAAGGAGATCATATCAGTTGAAAGTAAGTCATTGAAGGTGGTAGAAAATAGTAGTTATTGGTATGCCTTCATGTTGATAAAACTTCAAAACCCCATTACCTGTCTTAAAAATACTTTATCGTAGTTAAAGTGGGTCATATCCTTGTTGTTAAAAACCATACCTCCTTTGTTTTCAACACTTAGCCCAGTTTACATAGGAAACCTGCGCATCTCCTTTTAAATATTGTTTATTCTAAAGTAACATAATATGTATTCCGACCTTGAAAGATGTTTAGTGTGATATATAGTAATGAAGTACATAGTTATTTATAATTATAATCATTAAGGAGATCATATCAGTTGAAAGTAAGTCATTGAAGGTGGTAGAAAATAGTAGTTATTGGTATGCCTTCATGTTGATAAAACTTCAAAACCCCATTACCTGGCTTAAAAATACTTTATCATAGTTGAAGTGGGTCATATCCTTGTTGTTTAAAACCATACCTCTTTTGTTTTCAACACTTAGCCCAATTTACATAGGAAACCTGCAGAACTCCTTTTAAATATTGTTTATTCAAAAGTAACATAATATTAGTTCAATCTTAAACATATAAAAAAATCCAAATGAATAAGTATTTAATAAAATAGTCTTGTCATTACAGTAGTTAAATTCTGTAATATATGTAAACTTTACATAAGTTATATATATATAAGTTAAATTTACGAATTTCGAAGTTATGTGAAATCTGCCAACCTGCATTAGGCCAGGGTGGTGGACTAAGGCCTAACCCTTCTCAATTGTAGAGGAGGGCCGTGCCCAGCAGTGGGACAATGTTTAATACAGGGCTACTATTATTATAATTATTACATATATCTAAAAAAATGGCAATTCCAATTCACACCTGACACTAAATAATAATAATATAAGCTCTGTATTATAAACTATCTCACTACTGAGCATAGGCATCATTTACTAATACCTCCTTCCAAATTATATTTTAATATGAACATTGCTGGTGGTAGGATATTCATACCATACACAGGGTGAAAAACCCGCCATAGTGGCACACGCAAGTGTGTCGCGTTCCAGGATCACCCAGTGTACATCCGGTTTTTTGGGGGTCTAGAGTTGGGGTACAATGTTGGCCATTTTGCGGCCTTCTAAGTACTCTGACAATAGACCCTCGACCGCTTCTTCACCTTCTTGCCCATGGCGTAGTGTGAAGGAGCAGGCCGGCATGATTGTGTTGAGTAGCGGGGGATAGATCGTCTCTCACTACTCGATACTCTAATTGGACCGTACTGCGCTTACCATCAGGTGAAGTGAGGTCACTTTGCCAAGCTAGGATAAAAAAAAAAAAATTAAATACATGACTTCATACATATACACTCACGCCTGTATTCCCTGAAGGAGTAGGTAGAGGTGTAACCAGTACACCCACATTTCGCTTAATTAACTAGGGTCCGACAATGTGATATGGAGCCTATCGCCATACCAGGTACAATTCCAGACTCCAGGCTGATACTCAGTATTTCAAAATAGAAAAACCCAATATCACTTTACCTCACCCAGGGGTTGAACCTGGGACCTCAGCACAGCAGTTGTAACGCATGCATAATTACAACTGTGCAACTGAGGCAGTCACGTAATTATAGCTCATATTGACAGCTTCCATGGCACACTGGGAAGGTTGGCTGTGAAATGATAGGTCTCTGGTTTGATTCCCTCACCAAGACAAATGCTTTTGTGATTCAGGAATATTTGTTTTAGGTCTGGATGTAATGGGACTGTAGTCCCTCATAGTTCTCAATACTCACAATACACATTTGTCCCTATAGGGTCAGGACTACATGTGTGACTGTTATGAAGTATATTTAGTTGCCAGTATAAGTGTAACAATCTAATTGTAACAACTTTTCGGATATAGCAAGGTAACACTTTAAGTTCCTTAACTGAAAAATGCAGAGAGCAATGTATCAACATTGCTCTCAGTGCAAAGAATTCAAGTTTTCACATTCTACAGTATCAACAATTTGGAAAATGTGTTTTAAATGAAAATTTATTTATTTATACACTTTATATACATTGTATATATGCAGACTTAATGCCAAAGGCATTTTCTCCCAGTCCACCTTAAGGTGGTGCAGAAATAAGTAGGGTAGATGCATAAAGATAATGAATAAGAAACATCAAAATCAAATTAGGATGAACATACATTAATACACTGAACATACATACTACTAATAGCCCTGTATTAAACATTGTCCCACTGCTGGGCACAGGCCTCCTCTACTATTGAGAAGGGTTAGGCCTTAGTCCACCACGCTGGCCTAATGCGGGTTAGTAGACTTCACATAACTTCGAAATTCGTAATAGAATTCTCAGATATGTAAATTTCCTCATGATATTTTCCTTCACTGTTAAAGCAAGCGAAAATTACCATTTAATACACACATAACTTCAGAAAAGTCAGAGGTGTGACATGTGGGTTTGGGACATACGACTTTCGTATTGGCAGTCAGTACTGCAACCAACAAGGCTATTGCTGCTATCATACTTACATACATATATAATAATTATAATAATATTGATAATGAGGAGATTCTGGATCTCCCTCCAGGAGTAATTGCCAAACTCTCCACTTGAAAGCCGACTTGGTTGTGCACAACCAGATTTTGAGGGAGAGTGAATTCCAGAGAAGTATAGATTGAATGGCCAAAGAAGAGTGTGTGAAGTCAGAGCGAAAATGCTTAATCACAAAAATCTTGATATCTGTCTTCCTGCCTGTGTATATAGGGACTTTCAAATATAGCAACGGAATGATAGTGTTATACTTGTAATACTTCAGGAATTAAGTATATAATATAAAAACTCAAGTTGATAAACTCTCATTATAAGATTAATTCTTGCACCATTTTAATATTACATCAATTCTTTGTAACAATATATCACTGTATAGATGACACAACAAATTTAAAATATAGCTCATTTGTTGAATCAATTTGCTAGATCATTGACCTAACCAAATGCTATTGACCTACAAAAAATATACTATGTTGACTACATTGTTGTTTTTTCAAGTAATTCATTTTTATTTTTGTGCCAGAATGCTAGTGAAGTACACTTGACAAAAGTGTGGTATAAGTATACACACACAATATTTGGAAGTGAAGAATTGTAGTTATAAGTTATGTAATTTGTACATGTTTATGATTAAAGAATATATTTTGTAACAATAAAAAGCATAATACTCCATTTTTATTGCGATAACTTTTAAAACGATGTGCGGAAAACTAAAATCAATTTTGTAAACAAGCCTAAGACCTATCTATACACCTACTATTTATGTATACTTAATGTAACTTTCGATGAAGACCTCCTTCAGAACATATTACCTTGGATCTGGTAGAACAATTTTTTTGCTAGCTCGTGCTGCTGGAGTGCATTTTGATTTCTCCATAGCCATCAAGTAGCTGACGTCTGCCAGCACAGCCTCGAGGTCCGCCATTTTGATACTGAATTTATCACCTTCACCAGTCAAATAATAAATAACACTAGCTCACAACACAAACACCGTAGGAATCTGATTGACTTTTAGCTGATAGTCAATACCTTCCTCACATGACGACTCTTCACCGTTTCACAGAATTTGTTGATGAATAGTGACACATGCTCATCGTTCACAATCACAAATTGTATTTTTATGAACATAGGAACACGCGATTAAAAGTCAAATCACAAGTAAAGAAAAACATTACGGTTCTGAACTGAACTGAATTGCAATAAATGACCTAGACAGCAAATTGTCACATAAAATAAATAATTTTAAACGATAATATAATATAATTCAATAGGTACACCACCCGTCACCCAGTACACAATCGACAATCGGGCAAAAGTAGTGATGGAGTCAACTCGAGTTGACTCGAGTTGAATTCTTCCTAACTCGAGTTGGATTGCTGCGGTAAATGAAGAAGCAAACTGATTGACACACTCACTCTGTCTCATTCTTATTCGCGCGCAGCGATCATTTGTGTGCGACTATATTCATTAGGCTAGACTGCCTCGGTGGCGCAGTTGCAATTGCGCAGATGTTAGGACTGCTGTGCTGAGGTCTCGAGTTCGAGCACCGGGTCGGGTAACTGAGACTATCCCGCTCACACACCCGCCATTGTTACTCCTGTTTAGCCAGGATCAACAATGGCACGCATTTTTTTGACACCGAGTAATGAAACTCGGCGAGTCTCTGGGAATGCTTAATAACTGTCTTTTATCCCGCAACGAAATTAATCAAATAGAAATATAGGGAGGAGTTGGAAATATAAATTGTCCATTTCCCACCATAGCAAAGCGGGAGACAAATACTGAACTAAAGAGGTATTAACCTCCAATAAAGGACATTTACGTCTGGAGAAGCCAGACGTAAACCACCACGGAAGTTACTTAACGGGTCCTATCATGCGAGCTGTTACGCTTGATTCCAATAATAGGTATGGCAAAAACGCTGGAAAGCACGGATATTCCTCCTAATCTCCACAAGGTCCATATAGTATACAACTCCAGATGTTATCGGCATACTGTCAAGCATAATGTTGCGCTCATTTTGCCGGAGACTACACTCCCAAAGAACATGATGCGCGGACTGTTCGTACTCACAGTTTGGTGTAGAACATGGGCACGCAGGCGAATCAACCAACCTAAATGAGAATAGTTTGCTCTTAAAGTTGCCATGACCGGTGAGAAATTGTGACACACAGTGATCAATTTCCAGCCAAGTTTTTGTTAAACGATCGCGAACCAAAGGAAAATACTGATATAAATGCCGCCCTTTAATTGAATTATCCCATCGACATTGCCATTCGTTTAGCAGTTCGTTGCATATTTCGGAACGCTGTTTAAAAAGTCTACCGATTCTCGAGAGTTCACGCGACGTAACAAAGTTCTTGTCCATATCCTCTCTCGTAGAGTAATACATAGCGGCGTGACGCTGTGCCTCCAGATCGACTGGAAGTACATCCGCAAGGACAGGTAAAGCTTCAATACTAACGGTTCTATACGCCTTACACAAGAATATCAACGCCAAACGCTGACTCTGGAGCAATTTTCTTCGCACGGCACCGATAGTAGCCCTATCAGCCCATATAGATGATCCATAGCAAATACTACTCAAGTAAGTAGCTCCATAGATAACTTTTAATGTGTTAAAAGATAATACCCACTTCGATGTGGATATCCTTGTCAAGGCATAAAAATTTCGTTTCGACTTTTCCCCGACGGTTTTTATATGTTCTATGAATGAAAAGTTTCTCTCCAAAACTAGCCCTAGGTAACAGACCGATTCTTTTCTTTTAATATTAATATTTTTAAATTTTATTCGCGGTGGTGTTTTTAGAATGCCCTTTAAAAGTAACTGGTAAGTTTTGTGAGGTCCGAACGTCAGACGATTTCGTTCACCCCAATTTGTGAATTAATTTTAAGCAGGCACTAGCCAATTTTTCTAGTCCCGATCTACTATTAGACTGCACAAGCAAGAGCCCGTCGTCATCATAGCCGGTTAAGGAGCAACCTTGAGGTAAAGGGAGTGCGAAGAAGTCGTCAAAGCCTAAATTCCACAAGTACGGACCAACTACTGAGCCTTGTGGACAACCCATCGTCAGCGCCTTCGACACTTCACGGTGACCAAGTTTTAGTTTGGTTGTGCCTAAAGAATAGTATGAATATATAACTGAATATACATTGTTAGGGCAACCTCGGATTTTCAGCTTAAGTAGTAGCATTGGCCACCACGCATTATCGAACGCACCGGAGATGTCCAAGAATATACCTAAGACGTATTTACTATTTGAATTGCAAACAGTTCTTCTAACCGATAACGCGGCGTCAACGGTAGATTTCCCTATAGTAAAACCGAATTGTTTCTCATGAAACTTTGGACCGCCCGGTATTAGCCTAGGAACAATAAGACGTTCAAGCTATTTACCTAAAGAAGGTAATAACGTTATAGGTCGATAAGATTTAGGGTCTTCTGGTGGCTTGTCACCACTTTTAGGTATTTTAGACTCGCCCGTAGGGCTGCAACATGTAGGTGGTGCATCGGGGGCATTGTGTATAATAAGATTCATCTCTGCGATGAAATCTTCGACGGCAGAACGCCTTTCTGCATCAGTAGAACGATATTTGCCATACCAAAGTATAGATGACGCATTAACGTCCGCGCCTATTGTAACTTTCTGACCTACAAGAGACCGTAGTACATGACGGAGATGATGTATGTGAGGACCCACGGGGTCTGAATATTGGAAGTAACAGCTCAAAACGTAAACCTTACAGCCCGGAGTTGAAACCTCTGCGACAGCACAGTGCGACGTCGTAAGATTACGCAATGACGTGATGGTAAAAGTTGAATTATATTATATTCGCGAATTAATGCATTTAACTCCGACGTCGCGACCTTATTCGTTGTGGAGATTTAATTGACCGATGATAAGATTATTATTCATATTAGAATTAATCAATACTGTGTCTAAAGAATAAGAAGTTTCAATTTATGTTTATATGTAGGACAGTTGCGACCCACATCTATGATCGTGGGATTTTTTAAAAATTTTGCATGACGCGCATACTGGTTTAAAATCCGAATTGGCTTTATGAGGACAGGCCCTAGTCTCGTGTCTCCGCACAAATCGCACATGTCGGTGTTTTCGCTCTGCAGAACTTATGCATGTGTCCGTAATGTTGGCAGTTAAGGCATCGTACTATCTCAACATCATCTATGAAACGACAAGTTTCCCAATCAATAAATAATTTGTCTTTTGTTGTGACTAAATGTGTCCGCACTACCGAGTCTAGTTCTATGCCTATCCATTTACGACCATTATCTAATTTACGTCTAGGAACAATTTTTATTGACTATAAAATCATCTTCTTTGATTGGCATTTCGTCTTTAATATTTTGGCGATATAACGCTGTAAAAAAAACGGTGTCTATCATTGAAGATGGAACGTCTTTAATAAGGATGCGCGGACGACGACCTTTAGGTTTTTCTAAACGCAAACCCGCGGATTTTATTGTCTCGACAGATTCAAATTTTTTTATTTGACGCTCATTCGCAACGTGCAGTACGACGCCGGCTTTTGCGGTCTTTTTTACTCCTACGATTTGAAATCCGTCATCGCCTGGTTTAATCGCCTTAAATAACGACTCTTTCGTAGCGGACGATGTAACGATATCCACAGACCGATCGCTAGTCAGATATGCCACAACACACGGGAGTGGGGCGCGTGGTTCCATCGATGGTATTTGTTTTGGCAGACGAAGCTTAAGTTTGTCTGCATAAAGTACATTGTCCTGTTTAGGTGTTGATTTCTCAGGACGGTTCTTAAGCGTCTCCAACTCCATATACATTACATTATATATACATTATAGACACCCTCAAAATAAAAATAAAAGTGCACTTACCGAGGAAATAATTTGATAATTATTTCGTTATTCCTAATAAAAACGCACAAAAACTTACGGACCGTTGTACACAAGGCAATACCACACAACTAGAAACAGTTCACGACCTGGCAAACGAACTCCAAACACGTTAAACACAATTTTAATTAGCAGTGCACACGAACGTCACTGCACTGTGTTCTCGCACGGGGGGAAGTCTAAAGGGTCGAGGAAAGTGATATTGGGTTTTTCTATCTAGAAATTCTCAGTAATAGCCCGGAGTCTAGAATTTGTGCCCGGTATGGCGATAGACTCGCCCCCTTTCACATTATGGGACCGAAATCAATTCGGCGAAAAGTGAGTGTACAGGTTACACCTCTGCCTACCCATAGGTTACCCCTTCGGGGATTAAAGCCGTGAGTGTATATGTGTTTAAGCTTAACAGACATATTTTTATGTCACTGACACTTAAAGTCACTTCAATGCAGATTTGAGGAAAATTTTTGAGTGCCGGTAATGCCGGTTTGTTGTTAGTTTTTTTTATTAATTAGAATTATCGCAATAGATTTCCTTAATACCCTTATGTACACTGACTGCCCTACCCTTATTATTTTCCCTTCTCATAATTCCATCCCATGGTTGTCTTGAAAAGATCGCCGAGAGCCATAAGGCCACCAATTGTACTTTTAATTAATTTTTGCAGTGTTTCTATATTGTGTATCTTAGTGGGCAATAAAGAGTATAAATAAATAAATACATGTTTATTACGAATCTGTTGCGTTTTTTTAATATCATAGCGAAACAGAGTCATTAAATTGAAAAAAAACTAAACAAATCATACATTTAATTTTATCTAGTTAACTCGGGTTACGTAACTCGAGTTCAACTCGAGTTCAACTCGAGTTAACTCGAGTTGGGTTTTATCTCGAGTTGGCACATCTATAGGCAAAAGTAGGTATTCATAAACAAAGTGTTTTTTTCATTTTCTCTTTTTCACATAAAAGAGAAGGCAAAGGTTCTCCACCATGCAGCCTTGTCTATCGTTATTTTTTCCAAATCTGGGCTGATTCCGAACCAATTCCTCTTCTCTGGTTTTAACTTATACAAAAGGCCAAAGCCATGACTGTAGTTTTATCCATTTAAAAGGGGGTATTCATGTCCGACTTTTCCATTCTAAAGGCCGAAGCCATGTCTTTTCACTTCGATATACAAGTGTCATATTTGCTATGTTCACTTTTTTACCTAAAAAAGAAAGCAAAGGTTCTCTAATAGGCAGCCATGTGTGTCGTTATTTTTCCAAGATACCAAAGAGAATAAATGTTAAACTTTTTTGCTGTTCAATTTCCTCCTTTCTAAAATGAAGGCGCACAACTTTTGCACCATACAGCCTTATCAAATTGTTAGAGAGTCAAAGTCATAATAGACCAAAGCCATGTCTGTAGTTTCTCTAAGGTCAAAGCCTCTTTGGTCAAAGCCATAACCTACATTTCTCTATTCGGACGGCCGAAATAGGGATGATTCAGTATAGGTAAATACAACTAAGTACTCGATACTTTTCTTTCAATACCAAGTAATTTATTCGTTACTTACTCGGTATCGAAAGAATGTTTTTGTATCGAACAGTATCGAATGACGAATTGAATCACGCACTAATTATGAACATGCATCATTGCGCATAAAGAACATGGTACATGCGCAAAAGGCTAAGGAGCTTTTGTGAATCAGAAAATTTGGTTTCGTCCAATGCAGGAATACGACTTTTGGAACACCACAAACAGCTTTTTCACGGTCATAAAAGGGAAAGAAAATACAAAGTAGTGACGAAGTATCTCTCTATTTCTAACTCTGTAATATCTTTAAAAAGTAATCACAAACAAAACGTGAAAGTAATCACACGCAGAATCTATATAATATGGTATGTGGCCTGCGGAGTACACAATTTTCCAAGCCAATTGCATGGAGGCTAGAGTTAAAGGAGTACTATCTTATACGGGGGACAAGATGAAAAAGTGTCCAGATGTAAGCAGCAAATTACAACTCAATAACTGACCAAAATAGCACTAGCGTAGCAACTGATGTGACCTTGATTGGTCGCCTCATGCTATGAATGTAGCAGTTGTAACCGGAGTGAAGTGTGCAACTTTTAGCGCTATCTTTGAAATTATACCACTTGCTACGGTGCAGTGGTGCCACCCAAATTTGTTGCTTTTCGACCATAGAAATATCTAAACAGCGGCAAATGACGTTTAAACAACTTCCGAATTTGACTAGGTAATACAAGAAATTTAAAATTGGTTTTAAATATATTTATTTTACTTCTGCAGCAAGGAATGCCTTGAAAATGGTAGACTATCAATATTTTTAATAAACTTGATAAATAGTAACGTATAATTGCTACTTACGAATAAAACAATATCCTTTCGCTTATTTAGGCTTTTACAGCCAAGAACACTGCAGTGTACCATATTCAACATGTTTTAAACACTTAAATACGAAATGTATTCAAACACAATATATAATGATATATTTCCACAATCACGGATAAATATTTCGTTGACATTCAGACTATCGCCAGAACTAAAAAGGTCCAACCAAAAAGTTGTGAAACTCAGATAGTGACAGCAAATAGTATATCTATTCTTATTGTTCTTAGCTATTTCGTTATAAGTGCTCTTTCTGGGAATTATAAAAGGAATGTCAGCCCTGTGTTTTCGACGGACACTTTTTCATACACAGAGATTGTACTCCTTATACTCTAGTCTCATACGCTCCTCTACTGATCTAGAATATCACATAAAAGAAAAATAAACAGTAAAATATTGATCACAAAAAACGAAAAGTATTGTATGGAAACATCATCATAGTTTAATTCGGTTTGAAGAATGAATATTCTTCAAGTCATCTTGATAAAATAATTAAGAAAATATATTATTCGAAAATCGTACTTCACAAAAATCATAGTAAGAAAGAAGAAGACTAGGCAGTATGGTCAAAAGACTATGGCCTGTCCTCTAAAAAGAAGTCTGTCAACTGTCAAGTCAAGCGTCAAGAATTTTGACATTGTAAATTGTTAAATATCACGTACAGTGAGGTACGTACCGCGAGTTGTAAATTCGTAATTTTAGTAACTACGGAATAATAATATGATTTAACTGGTAGGCGCTGTAAAATTGACGACTTTGTTTAAACTACATGCTCGTGCGCCTTTGTTGAATTTTTAACAGTAAGTTATGTAAACAATATATTTTTAATTTTAATGTGATGACAAAGGTTTTATTGTACATATCGCGTAAAAAGACTCAAACCATGATTGATTGCATATTTTATTATACAATGATTCTCTTTACGTTCAAGGTTAAAATATATGGAAGTAGTAAGCTCACGACAAAAGTATGGTGTATTTATTTAAATCGTTATGTACATATAAATTTTCTTAACGTCTAGTACTGGAGTACTGGAAGTAAGCTATAAATTATTTGATTTGTAAATAGATAATCGATTTCACATCTGTGCAAGCTATATATTTATTTAGGTACATATAAACCATACAACATTTTGAAATATATATTTATTGGAATACAAATAAATAACGATGTTAATAAATTTTAAATTACTCATAAGTTTATAATGTTTGCTGTTGCATTCACTTTCCTTGTGAGCTATAGTCAGCAGATTACATTCTATAATATGTTTTTTTTTCAGTAACCACTATGATGGAATATTGCCCTCCTAATGTCACCCTTGGTGAAATATGGGTGGATCATGGCATTTCACAATGTTTTATGGAAACAGTATCTGCCATCTTTATTGGAGGGTTCTTAATTACATTTGGCCTAATACAGATTGTTATGTACAAAAGGTATGTATTTTAAATAGTTTATTATATAAAAAGTGGAATTATTTTGTTCTGTTGATTATGCTGTAAAATCTAGTACCCACTCAACAAGTTCAGTGGCAAGTCCATTTTTATTTTATATGGCTCTTGCACAATATCTAATAAGAGTTAGTAAAGGTCACAGACTTGGAACACACACTTGGAAGTCAGGCTATTAAATTTAGTGTTTTAAAAATGAACAGTATCTAAAGCTTATTACTATTGTATTTATAGTGAATATCCCTCACAAATATTACATTATTGATTTAGTAAAGTTTAGCAAAAATTAAAAAGTAAATAGGTTTTACTAATTAGCTTGTTGCGGTACGGACTGTCAAGACGAAAGTCGTAGGTTCAAACCCAAGTGGCATACACCTCTGACTTTTCTAAAGTTATGTGTGTATTAAAATGTTAATTATCATTATTATTTGTATTATTAATGAGCTTATAAAAGTAACTAAACTTAAACTTTATATAAATGAAAACAAGTAATGATATAAATTGTATTTTTTTCTCCATTTTATTTATTTATTGGTACAGATACAGACAACAGATTGAATTTCACATATAGTTACATTCATAACAGACATGATATAAATCTGGCATCCATTTACTACTGTACACAGCATATAATATATCTACATCTTTGTTGGATTATTGTAGCAGATGAGTTTCATTACTCGGTGTCGAAAAAATGCGTGCCATTGTTGATCCTGGCTAAACAGGAGTTACAATGGCGGGTGTGTGGGCGGGATAGTCTCTTATTGTAGCAGATGCATGAACATATAATAAACCTATTTTTCTGTCTACCATTTTCGTGAGGAAATGACATTGCAGTACTATTTACATTTACATAGTTGCTTTATCCCATGATTTTGGGCAAAAGGTGGGTCTAAAAGCTAATACACTTTGTGAACTAGCAAGTACAATAGTACGATCTGTTGTTAATTGTCTTTACTAATCTTATGTCTTAATCATTTAAATTAAATTTTGAAATATTTGATTTTGATTTTGATTTTAACAATAAGAACATGAAAGTACAACTAACATACTATATACATATATATTAATCTTGGATATTTAATTCCTAAGCCATATCATTTTCATAATTAAATGTATATGAAATATTTTTTAGAATGGTTATTTGTGATGAAAATTAAAGTAAATACTATGTGTATTTTGTATACAAGTTTTAGTGAGCACATGCTCTGTAGCAGATACATAATACATGTTCAGAAATGTCATAAGGACTGATCAAAGATATCTTGCTAAGTCAGATCTGTATACCATGTATGCCTTATCTCTTACCAATGATAAGACTTAACAAATGAGTACTATTTGCAACAGAACAATAACATTCAGCAATAATTGTGATATTATTTTATTAACATAAGGAGATAAGAAAAATATTGGAGATGTGAATAAATTATAAGATTTAATCATGAGTGTAGACAGTTTTTTTTTATCACGGCAAAGTGACCACACTGCACCTGATGGTAAGCGCAGTGCCGCCAATTAGATTATCAAGTAGCCAAAGACAATCTATACCTCGCTACTCAACACAATCATGCCGGCCTGCTTACTCACACTATGCTATGGGCAAGAAGCAGTTCAGGGTCTAGTGTCAGAGTATTCAGAAGGCCGCAAAACGGGCAAACATCGTAGCCCAACTCTAGACCCACAACAAAATTGGTAATTGATTATGTTTTTAATTTGATCACAAATTACAATACACAATCACATTGGAATATGAGTCAGCTGTTTTATTGTAGAATATTTTTAAGAGTTAATATATTTTTTCCAATGCGGTCAAAAACGATGAATCGGAAGAATCTAATTATTAAATGATTACAAAAGAAAATAATTTATCATATTTTCTTTTAATGTACTGCGATAAATATATTTAAAAGTCAATTAATTAACCAAAGAAATATCAACAACTATTGTACCTAATAATATTATCCAAATTAAGTATTCCGCGACAGATAACTCGCCATTAGGCTAGCACAAAAGAAACCATTCAGTATCTACTTTAATGTCGGATAAAGAACAATTGTTTTGATTATACAGAAAAGGCATAATATTGATTTACTTACAATAAAATGCATTATAAATAAACGGATTTTATCACGGTTTATGTTTTCTTTTTAGTCCCGAAGTTTCGAAAGCTTTACAGTCTTCATGGTTAAGGGGCATTCATTTGCACACATAAGCAAGTATCTACCCTACTAGCATGTGTGCAATTTTTTTTCATCCCTTAGTTACCTATATGGAAAGCCACTCGTGATAGTTTTTGGCATTTTTAATAGACTATTGAATTGTAGCGGTTCACAGAATACACCTACCTTTGAAACGTCTGCCGAACTGTATTGTATTATAAAAAACGGACAATAAATAGACAAAATCATTGCGAACAAAACAATATATAACAGTCACCACCTACTTCCGATCCCCCACTAAGATACGAGTCTTGTGTCGTGGGTATCAGGGAATACGAGAGACTTCCGGTCTCAAAATACCCAAATCTGACACAAATATCTGTCTGTCACACAAACATTTTTCCCGGTGTGGGAATCGACCCACAGCCTCTCGTTTCACAGCCTACTCGCATACTGAGCCACTGAGGCTGTTCTCCTAATGTGTTCCAAATTAAGGAAAATATAAAAAAAAATATATGATTTGTTAGATTATACGCACTTGTAAATTCCATACTGACATTTGCTTTGAGCGAAGGGGACAGATCACTTAACATACACAAAAACTTTAAACGCTTTATACATCGGAACTTTATTAGACGGTTTCAATAATTTATTTAGTATACATACTAAATTTAATTTGCTATTTTTAATAATACAAAACTTATCAAACATAGTCCGATAATCTATTTCTACCATCTGGCAACATACAATGCAAATAGCGTTCGAGTTAAATGATTTTGATATACCGACGGACAGATTTAGAGGCGGATAGGACAGGGTTCTGTTTTTGCCACTTAGCTGTCTGTGGGTTTCTAAAAATGTGAACCTTCTAAGTCATGCATTTTTACCTTACAATCATATTAGTGATTTAGTTTTTATATTAAACGTGAGAGTTCTATTTTGTGTGCCCATTTATTTGTCATTTTTATATACACGTGTAACATCAAGGCCGACAGTGTATGTTTTTAAAACAAGTTTGGCCCAATTAATTAGCTATGCAAATAATAAACAACAATATTGAGAATTGTGAAATACAGTCTGATTAGTCCGTCTACTCGAGTGGATTTAAGTTTGTACAGATATGCTTCTAATTTACATATTTAAAGATATATCTGTATAAATAAAAAAATATACGAAGTTTGTTGGTAAGTGCATCACTTGAGAACGGCGCGAACCATTGGACATTTTTTTTAAGTTCGTAATAGTTTGTATAAGTTTTTTTTAATATAAAAAAAACAATATATTTAGAACAAAACTGAAAGCGCCTTTTTGTATCAAATTTGTACCGGTACCGATAATCGTAATCGCGCATGCGAGGTTGCGGGTAAAAAATTGTATAAAACGAATAATAAAAATACAATTTGCCTTAAACAATAATAATATTTGTTAATATTCAATACCTAACATATGAGGTAGCAAGCTGTAGACTGTTTAATTACAGCGTGTCGTTACTGCACAGAAAATAAACGTAAATTGCAGCTTCTGCGAACTCCTTTGGCTCTGTCATAACATCGTCAAATATACTCTACATAATTTGAAAATTACACTTGAGTTGCCCGGGTTATTCATATCCGCCCGGATAGTGACCACCGTACACAGAGTGTAAAATCCGCCATAGTGGCACACGCAAGTGTGTCGCGTTCCGGGATCAGCCAGTGTACATCCAGTTTTTGACGCAGGTCTAGAGTTGGGGTGCGATGTTTGGCCGTTTTGCGGCCTTCTGAGTACTGTGATACAAGACCTCGACTGCTTCTTCATCTTCTTGCCCATGGTGAAGGAGTAGGTAGGCATGATTGTGTCGAGTAACGGGGGACAGATTGTCTCTCGCTACTCCATACTGTAATTGGACGGCACTGCACTTATCATGAGGTGCAGTGTGGTCACTTTGCCGTGCCAGGATAAAAAAAAATTCGTTGCTTCCTATAACATCGTGCACGAAAATAAGTTTAGCGAACTGATTTTGTGACAGTTATAGAAAACTATTTAAAATTTCGAATTTAATCGGGTGTTTGGGATGGGCAATGTTTTTTTTTATTTATAGGAGATTTGTTGCTGAGTTTAAATTTGTATTATATATGCGTTATCTAAGATTATATATTTTTTTTACGAAGGTGAAAGTCCCACAAAATCGTAAAAGATGTACATTCACAAGAACGTGTACACGTATAAGAAAATTGTATATTTAATGAGATTACCTACTTGCTTCTTCGTCGGAAAATGTATAACATAAAATAATATTACCTAAAATCAACAATATTCCAGCTTTATCAGTCATAAGAGTTGCAACACAACGAGTTTTTAACACGGCTTTTAATAATACCCATTAAAATTATTTAAATTTATTAAAAGACCAAGTTCGGATAAAACAGTGCTTTGTTACTGATAAATTAAAAACCGCGATATGATCCGTAAAATTCGTTTTATTTCAATGTATAATATTCGCGAAAATATAATAAACCATTAAATTAAATCAAAGAAGTACTTGGTAACTTTATTTTAAGGTTGCTGATTCCGCGTTGATGGCCTGCATTTTTGCACATAGTCACGTATTAAGATATATAAAGTTTATCTTGTGTTTATCTGAAGTTGATTTGTGCATCTATATGATTATATTCAAACTCTAGTAGACTAATTAATAGTAAATTTAGATGTACTCGAATGAAGCCAATTATGTTTAATGACATGTGAATAATGTGGTGTCATATCTTTCATTATGTAGTGTTTATAAAAACTCTTGCAAAAAAGCGTATACCTAAATATATGCCTTATATTCTTCGGTTATTTACTCAATATATTGTTTGAAGTAGTTTGTGTTATTAGAATCTTTACAATAAAAAAACAATGGAGCTTGTTAAGTTTAAAAAAAAATCTATATCACTCGTGTCTATAAGGATATTTAAATAAAAAAGTAGGGAGTAAAATACAAACCAAAATCATTTTTATTTCTATAACATTAAAGTTAAATATAGCATGTAAGAACGGCGAAACTGGCCAGTATTTGAACGCACCGCCGCGCCACACCGCCCCGGCAAGCTTATAAGTCATGACTGGTTAACAACGTACAGATTTAAATAACGGGGCCCGTCTGCACTAAAGTTAACTAAGTCAAAGCATAACTAAAGACTTTGTAAACTAAATAAATCCTAAACATTAAATTCATCTGCACCAAATAGATTACGTAAAGTAACTCCAACGTTTGACGTCATCTGTATATATAAAAGAAGAAACTGACTGACTGACTGACTGACTGACTGATCGATCAACGCACAGCCTAAACGGCTGGGGTTAGAGACTTGAAATTTTTACAGTAGGTACCTTTTATCACGTAGGCATCCACTAAGGAAGGGTTTTTGGAAATACCACCCCTAAGGGGGTAAAATAGGGAATGAAAGTTTGTATGAAAATCCGTCATTTTTAAGTTAAACGCATTTAAGTGGCATACACCTCTGACTTTTCTAAAGTTATGTGTGTATTAAAATGTTAATTATCGCTCGCTTTAACGGTGAAGGAAAACATCGTGAGGAAACCTGCATACCTGAGAATTTTTCCAAGGTATGTGAAGTCTACCAACCCGCATTAGGCCAGCGTGGTCGACTAAGGCCTAACCCCTCTCATTAGTAGAGGAGGCCCGTGCCCAGCAGTGAGACAATGTTTAATACAGGGCTAGTATTATTATTTTTATTATTATTTATTATAAAATAATTAAAACTATGATCTGTACCATTCGATTGGAGACATTAATTTATGCAAAATATTTATATTTAGTAATAAACATTTGCATATCCTTAAGATAAAATTATTCTACAATGTCATTATATATCTCTAAGTAACCAACTAAAACCTGTTTGTTGTTTTTTTACACTCGTCTTAATAAATAAACGCATAAATTAAAGTAACCAGCACTTCCATGTGATATTTTATGATATAACATATAAAACGGTTAATCTATATGTTCGCAAAAGCCTAGTGACTATTTCACGGAACCCTTCTGCCTTTTCATGGAACTCACTTTAGAAATTGATGGTCTATTTTATTAACCGAGTGTCGCCGTGGGTCGATAGCCAATTCTTATAGACTCTTATATTTCGACAGCGGCTATCTGCTTGTGAGCTTTTATCTTAGATTAGAGGTAACGGTAGGCAGCGGGTTTGCTGTGCCCTGGCGTTGCAGAAGTCTATGGGCGGCGGTGACTACTTACCATCAGGTGGCTCGTCTGCTAGTCTGCCTATCAAGGCACTAAAAAAAAAATAGAGTTGCCAACTGTCCTGTTTTCCCGGAACATGTCCTGGGGTGTCCTGGATAGTTTTTAAGCAGCGTCCTGGGTTTTAAAGCGCTCTGATAAGGTCCTGTAATTAAATATTCACACACCACTTTAGCAATCATTACATTAGGGGCGGCGTCTCGGCTCGCAAGTGTTTACGCTATTTTAAAACAAAGTTGCGTCCTGTTTATAAACTGAATTGTCCTGATTTTTCTAACTTGAAATCCTAGTATTTTAATTCCGGGGTTGGTAACCCTATATTAACCGAGTATCGCCGTGGGTGGATAGCCAATTCTTATGGCCTCTTATATTCGACAGCGGCTCTCAGCTTGTGAGCCTTGATCTTACGACGTCACGACGCGGAAAGTATTAATGTGGGTCGCGAACTGGTTTAAATTTTTTGAAAAATTATTTAATGTGTTATAATTGACCTTGAATTGAAGAGAAACTTTGTGGAGTAGATATTGAATATAATTCATTAATTTCATATTTATGAACATTAATATGTGCCTTTTTTTACAGATATGCAACGGAAGTCATAGACATCAGATCGTCACGACTTTTTACCGTCCAGTTATTTTTCACTTTATTCATACCTGTTTTGGCCTTTATAAGGTTTCTGTTGCAAGCCTTTGTGTTTAAGGATGGCTATATATATGGTTATATGGTAGGTGTATAACCCATTTGCTCACAAATAACTAATTAATAAATATAATACAAAATGCAATTTACTAGGGCCTGGCGTCGAACTCGAGACCTTAGCACAGCAGTCGTAATGCATGCGCAGTTATAACCGCGCCATCGAGGAAGTAATAATATAATATACTAATACTATAAATGCGAAAGTAACTCTGTTTGTTTGTTTGTTACCTCTTCACGACTAAACGGCTGAACGGATTATAATGAAATTTGGTAAGGGAATAGATTATATCCTGGAGAAGGACATAGGCTACCTTTTTTCTTACAAAACAACCTTGAAAGGGGTCAAATAGGAGTTCAAAATTTGTATAGGAAATCCATAATTCCTCGACTTGGGGATCTGTAAATTCATATTTAGGCTTTTGGTAGGAAATAAAGAAATACATACGTGTTTCAACGTTTTTGAAAAATCATCCCTAAAAGGGGCAAAGTGAGGTTAAACTTATGGGGTATTCTTTAGATGCAATCTCAAGATTCAGGCACAACACCTGAGAGGCTGGACAATCGCTACAGGTGCCTCAGTGCAGAAGACAACTCCTTGTATTGTATACTTCTGCTCCCGAATATAACCTCCACGCAGGCGGAGCCGCGAGCAACAGCTAGTAATATAATATTTATAATTGTTTTGCATAATTAGATGTGTGCTCCGGTTTTCCTTAGTATATATAGGTACGTATCTACGATGATGTATGTCCAATGTGCAATTGCACTGATTCAATATTGGTTAGATTACATTAGCAAGAAATTTTATTTATTTATTTGAAGATTAAGAGCAACGATATTTGAACTGCGGCATCATTATTTTGGTCTCTCATATCTTGTAAAGTACATCTAGGTATACCTTTGCGGCATGTCACACTATTTCAATGAGTTAATATTTCAAACAACTTCAACGGTGAAGGAAAAATTTCGATGGTATGTGATGTCTACCAACCCGCATTAGGCCAGCGAAGTGGACTAAGGCCTAACCCCTCTCATTAGTAGAGGAGGCCCGTGCCCAGCAGTGGGACAATTTCTAATACAGGGCTAATCATTTTTTTTATACTTTGAAGTTAAATTGTAGCTAATATCAATATTTATGGCATACTTCCCTAGTGTATGCCACTGCCTCGGTGGCGCAGTTGTAATTGCGCATGCGTTACGACTGCTGCTTTGCTGAGGTCTCGGGTTCGATCCCCGGGTCGGGTAAAGTGATATTGGGTTTTCTATCTAGAAATTCTCAGTATTAGCCCGGAGTCTGGAACCTGTGCCCGGTATGGCGATAGGCTCGCCCCCTATCACATTATGGGACTGAAATTCGGCGAAAAGTGGGTGTACTGGTTACACCTCTGCCTACCCCTTCGGGGATTACGGGCGTGAGTGTATATGTATGTATGTATGTATGTTCCTTAGTGTATTCGCCTGTTAACCGATTACTAGGCGGATATAGAAAGATGTAATAGCTTAATAGGCCTCCATTGATTGTATACCTATTCTCCCAAAAAAAACCACGCGGGCGGGGCCGCGGGCAACAGTTAGCATTAAATATATTTGTTTAAATGCAAGAAATAGTGTAATCAATTTATTATTATAAAAAGTCGCCTAACTTATTTTACTTAAACTAAAATATTTTGTTTCAGATTGTTGCCTTAGTAATTACGTTAATAGTATTTCCCTTGTCGGCCTATTTAGCGATACTTGAGAGGCGGTTTCTCCTACCGTCGCTTCCACCGAGGGGTCATGGATTTGTACTGTTAGTTTTTTGGGCTATGATATTCGCCTCGGAAAATTTATCATTTTTAAACATAAATAAGGAAGGATGGTGGTGGCATTTGAAAAAGTAAGTAAAAATCTTTTTTTGAATTATTTACGACATACAAATATGCATACAAATTTAATTTATTTAACAGTCTTCAAGATCGCTTAGAGATGTCTCTGTTTGTCGGACGCTACGTTTCCTGCATGATAATGTTCATATTGGGAATGAAGGCGCCGGGCATAATGCACCAGTTCGAATATTTAGAGAACGAGGACGAAGGTCGCAGAATTTTGCCGCCAAGAGTGAGTAAAATCAATAAATAACGCATTTATTATAGGTTTGCCAACATTGCATTTCATAAACTAGGATTGGAAGATGGGAGAACCAGGACAAATCAGTATGAAAAAATGGAGGCGTCTTTATTTTAAGCAGCTCGAATACTCGCGAGCCGTGGGGCCGACCCTAACGTAAGGATTTCAAAAGTGGTGCGCGAATTTTAAAATACAGAGTCTTATTTGGGCCCTTTAAAAACCCAGGATGTTGCTTAAAACTATCCAGGACATCCCAGGACACTCTGAAAACGGTCATGTCCTGGGAAAACAGGACGGTTGGCAACTCTAATTTATTATAATATAATCTTCGTCAATTGAGACAGTCAGCGCAAAAGTGGCCTAACTTTGAGACAACAACTATGGAGAAATTAAAGATTCTGACATTAAATTAATATTTAATTGTGACCATTATTTGGAAATTAAGTAAAATTATTTTCTTGTTATTCCCTTATTTTGCTTTGTGATAATATAGACCATTTTTGTTTTAACGTCGTATCATTTTTGAAATCGTTTACAATTCATCTATAAAACAAAAAAATGTTGGTTAGGCCGCTTTTGCTCTGACTGCCTCAATTGTTCATGCGCCTTGCTGAGAGACTTGCAAACGTTACTTCTCAAATGCGTAGTGTAATAATTACATGAACTGTTAATGAACGGGATGTTATGGATATTTCGATATTCTACTTCATAATTAAAACTTTTTTATCACAGTTATCCGTACTTCTTATTGTCGATATATTGTCAAATTATCACAATGTTTCATATAGGTTAAGATGTCATGTCCATATCAAAATCATTTAAATGTTTTAATAGGAGAGAAACAATTTAAATTTAAGGTGATTAAATAATTCAACAATTATCATATTACGTTAGTTGGTTGAAGATAAGTGCGCACACACATAAATGTATAAACAGTCTGAAATATGTTATGTATCTATATATATTGATACCGACTGAGATAAAGACGCGCAGAATAATTTTTGAGCGCTATGTAAAATACTTACATTCATATTATTGTTATTAAGATAGGTAATTTTGTCAATACAACACTCTAAATAAAATTTAACAGAATGATGAAGAAATAACAAGTAAGTACATTGGTGTGATATTAGTGCGAGAAAGCAATGTACCTGCATATTTTACTCTATAAAAACAAACGCAGGTGATTGTACTGATAACCGTCACCAGGTGTTATAATAGTACACTCAAAGATAATATAACTTAATAAAAAATATACATATCAATAATAAATACGTGTATTTAAAAAAATTCTTCATCATACGTGCATTTTAGATCAGCATTTTGATATAATATTTTTTTACCATAAATATGCTTGCGTTTGACCATCTCGCCTGATGGTAAGTGAGGATGTGGTCTACGGTGGAGCACTCTTGCCTAGAAGATACCTTTTCACTCTTGACTTAAAGATACCCAGATTATAATTTTCGGGAATTATAGACTCGGGCAAAGAGTTCCACTCTCTGGCAGTGCATGATTAATGTACTAGCAAAACGCTTCGTGCACTGGTGGAATATCAATCATGTATCGATGACGCTTTGCTGTGTCTCCTAGATAAATGTAATTCAATATCATTGTGCAATGTTCATTACCATTAATTGCCTGCATTATAATGCATAAAATATTGTTTTTTTGTTATCCTGGCATGGTAAAGTGACCACACTGCACATGCTTACCATGTGCCGTCCAGTTAGAGTATCGAGAGGTAATATCCCTCGCTGCTCAGCACAATCAATGCCTGCTGAATATGTAATGTATGCGGCTTGTGTCTATGTAAATGAATCGATAAAATGTAGCGCTGATTAATTTATTTTAGTATATGTATGTGTAATGCATATAATAGTTTATGCGTGTGTCTAGATTGATCTGATACGGAGCCAATTATCCGTGTTATAACAATTTTATAAGTTTTTTCGTATGTTAATGGATTAGTTGACGTTCAAGTCTTCTCGTGTGGTGTTTATTGGGGACAATCGATTGTCTTAGCTAATCTTTTTGGTTAGTTCACTGTATGCCCTGATAATGAGCGTCTAGATACTATATTCTAGACTAGGCACAGCCTGTAACTATAAGGCTATTGGCAGCGACAAGTGTAATTACGGTTGAAAAGTACACATACACATTATAAAGTAAAAAATAAAATCAATTTATTGTCTTATTACACTAATAATAACATACATACATATACACTCACGCCTGTAATCCCCGAAGCGGTAGGCAGAGGGGTAACCTTAGTACACCCACATTTCGCCGAGCTTATACCCGTCCCATAATGTGATAGGAGGCGAGCCTATCGCCACACCGGGCACAAATTCCAGTCTTAGCAGACAGTAGTCCGGGCGGCGCTGGTTTTCAGCCTTTCCTAATTTCCTAAGGTGTTATGCGGAAATTTTGTAGCGTTGGCCTAACAAGCGACAAGTAACGTTTTAGTAAATTAAAATATGTGAAACAAAAAGTATCATCAAATAACTGTAGAATAAAAAGGAACAATAGTTTTAACTATTATTAGTAAACAATGTTTCCATTGCTTTTCAGACTGTTTATAAACATCGAAAATGCAAGAATACGTTTACATGTATCCGTCCAGTCCTGTGAGATTTTGTTTAAGTAGAGCATTATTTTTTTACTTTATTTATTATCTAGCACTGATGGGCTTTCCTTTTAATATCTTCTATTACCAGATTAGGGGCGTGCGTTACGGTAATTAATAGGCTTATTAAAATGAGTCATGTTGTGATATTAAAATATATAAAACTAGATATCAATATTTCTTGTCATAATATGAATGATAACGAACGAAGCATTTATAGTATACTGCTGTATGTTATTCTATATTATGCTTTAAATAACGAGATTTTTTTGCTAACACCCTGTATGTTAATTAATTATTTATATTATTTTTCTTTTCAGTGAGTGTTTTAAAACTTGTATTTTGTCAACAGGATGACAATCGATCAACGTTCAGAAATCTTTTCTCAAAATTACGGACACTTTTACCATTCTTGTGGCCGCGAAAAAGCGTCTGCTTGCAAATATACGTACTCATCTGCATACTGGCCCTTATTGCCGGCCGAGCTATCAACCTCTACGTGCCCATATACAACAAAAAGATAGGTAATAATGAATTTATGTTATTTTATAATATGAGAGAGCAGCGATAGCCTAGTTGGTTGCGGTACGGACTGTCAAGGCGAAAGTCGTATGTTCGAAACCCAAATGGCATACACCTCTGAATTTTCTAAAGTTATGTGTGTATTAAATGTTAATTATATTATCGCTTGCTTTAACGGTGAAGGAAAACATCGTGAGGAAACCTACATACCTGAAAATTCTTATAAGAATTTCGAAGGTATGTGAAGTCTACCTACCCGCATTAGGCCAGCGTGGTGGACTAAGGTGAAGGCCTAACCCTCTCATTAGTAGAGGAGGCCCGTGCCCAGCAGTGGGAAAATGTTTAATACAGGGCTATTATTATTCATATGATATGAAATTCTAAAATTTAATTTTAATTTAAGTGCTAAAGGAAAACGTGTTCTCATTATTATTAGTGACCTAATACCTATCATTCTGTGTAGATAAACGGTTTCGGAGAGTTGTTAGTTTAATTAATCGATTGCCTTTTGTATAAAGAGTTTTGTTGTTAGAGTGTTTGTATGTACGCGTATTGTATATATATATATGGGAAAACTTTAGTTCCGATAAGGAACCTTAAAATTTCAAGCTCCGCTTTTAACAGAACTTTTGTCTGGACATATACGATATTTTGGGCGAAGAGCGAAAAAAAATTGTTTTACACCCTACTACATCAAATATGCGTTTGCCACACACCAAGTGTAATAATTTTTTTGTATTATCTACACTATGTTAAGAAGCAAGGTTATAAGTATCGTTTTCTTTATGCATTATCAAGTTAGCGCACGCTCCCTGCCGAGGTTTTCCAAGGGGACTACAGTATGGGGTTCTTCAAGAACTCCCTTCTTTTTCAAAATAGGTTTTTGAAGGGTCGGTAACGCGCATGCGATGCTCCTGGTGTTGCAAGCGTCCATAGGCTACGGTAACCGTCTACCATCAGGCGGGCCGTAAGCATGTTTGCCACCATCATGGTATAAAAAAAAGCAAGACGGGCCATGGATTGTCTCAAAAAATCCTAAGGGAAGTTTTTTATTGATTAACCTGTGTCAGGCTTGTTGTTTATTTGTTATTTATTAATACATATAAATAAATAATACTAGCCCTGTATTAAACATTGTCCCACTGATGGGCACGGGCCTCCTCTACTAATGAGAGGGGTTAGGCCTTAGTCCACCACGCTGGCCTAATGCGGGTTGGTAGACATCACATACCTTCGAAATTCTTTTTGAGAATTCTCATGTATGCAGGTTTCCTCACGATGTTTTCCTCCACCGTCAAAGCAAGTGATAATTAACGAAGAATACACACATAACTTTACGAACATACGACTTTCGTCTTGACAGTCCGTACCGCAACCAACTAGGCTATCGCTGCTCTTCTCTTCTATATTCTTCTTCTCTTGTTATTTATTTACATAGTTATTTCTAAATGAACTTCTGCAGCGCCTCTAGTCGTAGTGCGTCGAGACCCTTAGTTTCATTACTAAGATACATTGTTCTGTTTGCAGTGGACAGTTTGTCGATACTTTCCTACCGATGGGACTTAGTGCTTATTTATGTACTCTTCAAGTTCCTGCAAGGCGGAGGGACTGGTGGCATGGGATTCTTGAACAATCTGCGTTCCTTCCTATGGATTAAAGTACAGCAGTATACTACCAGAGAGATACAGGTAAACGACAAAAATCTGTAAATTAAATACTTATAGCGATTACTCATGTAAGTATAATCAACATCATATATTCTCTGTTTAACTTCAAATAATAGGCTACTTGACTGTTTTTGGGAAACCGTTTTATTTTATCCTTCATGGTCTATATTATTAAAATATTATAAACATAAGTTTTCAAGATTTAATTTGCATTTTTAAAAACTTTATTTTTCCCACCAAAACGTTTCCAACTGTCATGGCATCTCGTGTGACGTAACCATCCGCAAAACTAATAGACGTTTGGCTCAGCGTTTAATAGATGTTTCGAACAGTGACGTCATGCATGACTGATATGTGTTTCATGTCACGTGACAAAATGCTTTATTTTTACATATTTGTTTCTTGAAAATATTATATAATCACATATAAATTAACAAATTGGTTTAATTTTAGATAAAATATATTATAAAAAACAAAATTCTATCAGGTTTTTAGTCAACTACCCTTTTCAAGTCTAGTCTTTGCATGCATTATTGCCATTGTATAAAATACATTTGTGGATTGTGTTTCTTTCCTTTCAGCTAGAGTTATTCAAACACCTTCATGACTTACCTTTGCGCTGGCATCTCTCTCGCAAAACCGGGGAAGTATTACGGGTGATGGACCGAGGCACGGACTCTATCGATAATCTACTTTCTTACATACTGTTCTCGATAACGCCTACTCTAGTCGATATTGTGATAGCCGTTATATATTTCGTCACTCAATTCAATGTATGGTTCGGATTGATCGTCTTCTCCACCATGGTTTTGTATATAAGTAAGTATTTTTATTATCAATTTTGTGTTCTTATTCCATTATGTCTAAACAGTGAATTCTTTTTAAGCATGTTGTTTTATTGAAATGAACCAATTTTTTACGGATTCTATTGCGGTTTATTAAACTTTTTGATCCCGACGTTTCGAAAGCTTTACAGCCTTCATGGTCACTGGGCGGACTGAGTTGTATGTCGTCACGCAAGTATAGTGCAATGTTTCTACCCTCCATATAGTTGTATTTTTAATTTTTATTTATTGCAGTCCGATCTACGCAGAAGGAGCTCACAGTGTCTTGAGGTCTGGTAGCTGGTCTTTTGGGTTCCGATTTGATTAAATGTATAATTGGATCCCAGGCCGGTGCTAGCTTCCAACCATCTTCTCTATTGAAATTTGGATGTTTTCTCTTTGTTTGACCGATATAAGAGAGCCCACAGTCACAATATAGGGACCCGCGTAAAAGAACACATAGCTGATGTGAAACACCGACGCTCTATGAAGTCTGCAGTTGCTGAACATTCAGAAGAAAGCTCCAATCATTATCTTCGATTTGACAAACCACAAATCCTTGCCAAAGAACACCGATTCCTACCTAGGATGATACGCGAGGCTATTGAAATTAAAAAACATCGACCTCAAGACACTGTGAGCTCCTTCTGCGTAGATCGGACTACAATAAATAAAAATTAAAAATACAACTATATGGAGGGTAGAAACATTGCACTATACTTGCGTGACGACATACAACTCAGTCCGCCCAGTGACCATGAAGGCTGTAAAGCTTTCGAAACGTCGGGATCAAAAAGTTTAATAAACCGCGATAGAATCCGTAAAAATTTGTTTAATTTCAATGTATAATATTCGCGTAAACATAAGAAACCATCATGTTGTTTTATTTATATTATAGGCTAATAGATGAATCACCTCATTGGTCTAGTGGGTACTTAGGCTGAGAAATAGGACAGGTCATGAGTTTAAATGCCCGATCTCGATGTGTAATTACCCTCGTCTTTTTGCCGGTAAGCAATATGGCGATAGGCTGCACCTCCTATCACATTGCAGAACATAAATATTTGGCGAAATATGAGTGTAGATACTAGTTACATCCCTACCTAGTCTTTCGGGGATATAGGTGTGAGGTTATAGGTGAATAGTATAGTATAGGTATCCATCCGAATACTATTAAAATATAGTAAAATAAATAAATTCATCTCATAATCTCCAAATTGGCAGCTGATTAGACTAAATACTAGCTTTATTTGCCGCTTCGTCTGCATGATTGTTTTTGTAATATACACCTTATTGTCGTATTTATAAGTCGTAATTTTTTACTGGAGTTTCACTAAAGGGTATATATATACACGTCAAATCACAAAATTACAAACCTAAGAAATTCTTAAAAAATATGGTGACTAATTCATTTATACTAAATCTATGCTCAATTAGTTCTTACATGATACGCGAACAATCTAACAGACAGAAGACACTACTAGTATTTTTACCTTACCAATATTATTAGTGTGAAACATTGTATCTTTCTATGTTATTTACTCAACAACTGTTTTCACGACTGAACGAATTTAGGTGAAATTTGACACACACATAATTTATTAGTTGGATTCATACATACATACATATACACTCACGCCTGTAATCCCCGAAGGGGTAGGCATAGGTGTAACCAGTACACCCACTTTTCGCCGAATTTCGGTCCCATAATGTGATAGGGGGCGAGCCTATCGCCACACCGGGCACCATTCTAGACTCCGGGTTAATACTGAGTATTTCTAGGTAGAAAAACCCAATATCACTTTACCCGACCCGGGGATCGAACCCGAGACCTCAGCACAGCAATCGTGACGCATGCGCATTTACAACTGCGCCACCGAGGCAGTTAGTTGGATTCACACATAGGATATACTTTATCCCAGAAACACATATTAGGTTCTTTATAAATTCACACTAGCAGTGAGATCATACTTGTGATAAACGTAATCACGTATGCGAAGTGCGAATGCGGGCAACACCCAGTTATAAAATATGTATAGTCAAGAAATTAATTCTACTAACGTAAAATATTTTAGTTGAGTCTTAACATCTACCAAATTATAATCTCTATCGCACTATTTTAAAACGAAATAACCAAGCCACTTTGCAAGTTAATTTTTAAAATGAATTTGTCATTAGTGTCCAATAAATTATCTTACCTTGACCTATCTCACATCTTCCGCAATTTGAAACTATTGCGGCAGGTTTTGTAGTTTTATTTATACAAAAAGTGGCTAGTGTAGATATTGGGTGTCACCCGAGATGCATCGTCTTTTATGTTTATATTTTTATTTTTTATTAGGAATATTACAGTATCCTAACCGCGATCACCATGATTATATATGTACATGACACATGTATATATTTTTTTCATAAACTTGCTCCTGGTTTGAAATCTACACATATATCGACGTTTTTTTAAATTTTACCCCTAAGAGGGTGAATTAGGGGTTGAAAGTTTTCATTACATTTTCACGGCTAACCACTGAATCGATTTTGATAAAGTTTAGTATGTGGATACCTATAACCCCGAGAAAGCATGCTTCATTAGGTAACTTTCAATTCAATAGGGTACTTTATTTTTCATTAAATCAATACAATTTTCTTTAAAGGGTTGAAATAGGGGTTGTAAGAATGTATCGGAATTCAGAAACCGCAAAATGTTGAATATAATTTAGGATACTTAAGAATCAAACTCTTAACGGGCTCACCCCCATTACAAACGGGGATGAAAGTAAGTCACTAAACCGATATGTTGAAGCCTTTTTAGTCATAAAACACTATAACATTTGATACTGTTTAAAGACTAAAAAACAAGAAAATAAATGATAGTTAAAAACTAAATAAAACACGCTTTATTTTAGAATTTCGAAACTTGTACTTAATATATGCCTAAAATAAAAACTTGTAAGCCCGCCATAGAGAAGAAATATGCACATAAATTATATTCAATAAACATAATTCACAAACATTCTTGAATATTTATATGTTATAAAATATTCATTACTACCTGTATCCTTATGTAATTTAAGGCCCTAAGCCCGACCGAAGATTCGGTTTCGGCAAGTTTCGGCAAAAAATCTAGGTTCGGCACCAGTTTCGGTTTCGGCAGAAAATCTACCGAACCTTCGGCCGCACCGAAACTGCGTTCGTGAATTATCACGCGTCGCTCGGTTGCCTTAGGGAGAGTCTTTGATATATGAAAATCAATATTTAAATATCAATGAGGAGAGTTCGTTTCTCGTGTGACACCCGCCATCGTCAGCTGTCAGATCGCGGGCCGGTCTGGCGTGATTGCGTTGATAAAGCAATAAGTGATTTCATAATTTTGTACATACCATATAGTTTAGTAGAAGACGAAGCGTTCCGACAACTCAATTTCACTGATCCCTACGCGGTTCATAAATATCGCATAAAGTCTGTAAAACATTTTAGAATATGACTGATGCCACAAACATATGAGATAATGAAGTCTATAGTAAAAAAATAATGGCAATATCAAACAAATAAATAATTATTTAAAATTTTCACATCTTGTTTTAACTGTCTGTATAAGTATATAACATAAGCCAAATTCCAGTAAACAATACATTTTAACATGTCTGAAAAAGTTTCGGTTTCGGCCGAAACTACAACAAACGCCGAAGATTTGTTTTCGTTTTCGGTAAATAAAATGTGTGTTTTGGCGTTTGACGTTATACCTCTAAGGTACCTACTCTATCGCAATGACATTCGTATACTCGGTAGGCTCTTGCCACATATCAGTACCATATTGCCCGAGCTCATTTTCATAGTCATGTATAATGGATATGGTATAACTGGTTTTAAAATATTGCTAGTCATTGGTTTTTGCTAATCAACTTTGCTTGTTTCCAGTCGCGACAATCGTAGTGACGGAATGGCGTACGAAATTCCAACGTCGTATGAATCTAGCAGATAATGAGCAGAAAGCGCGATCTGTGGATTCTCTATTGAATTATGAAACAGTAAAGTATTACGGCGCCGAGTCTTATGAAGTTATAGCTTACAGAGAGGCTATTGTTAATTATCAGGTAATTATAAATACACGGCACAGCTCATCGCAATCTCGAATTAGGTACTAACAAATATCATAATAGAATTTAAATACAGTGTAAACTCCATGTAACGTCACTCTATTTAACGACAAACTCTCTTAAGCGTCGCAATCAATTGGCTTTGGTTGGTTTAGCTTGTTTTTCATACAATGTTTCACTCTATATAGCATTACACCCACTCTCAATAACGACAACAATTAAGTTGCTAAAATTAGTAAAAACTGCGCAGCTGTGTACGATCTATTGTCGCTTTATTATCCTAGCCCGCAATAAACTCGACTGTCGGCATCATGCATACCGAACTTTCTAAGAAATTCATTCTTTTGTTTACAAATTGGGATTGCTTGCACGTGTAGACTGTTATTGACCATGATTCATAACTAGGAGTCATGGATTATCTATACCTTATCATATTCTTAGTTGCTCACAAACTTGCAAACTGTAAACATGGCTACTAAAAGAAAATCACTGTGTATTGACGAAAAAGTTTTACTGATACGCGCAATAGAAACGGGAGAGAAGATAAGTGATGTTGGCAAACGCTTTGGATTTAGTCGCTCTACCGTGTCCACAATATGGAAAAATAAAGAAAAAATCCTCCACGCTGCGGGCGAGGGAAAATCTTCCAAAAAATTAAAGAAACCTATATACGAAGATTTGGATAAAGCTGTACTATCATGGTTTCATCGACAGCGCCAGAATAATATGCCTATCTCGGGGCCGCTCGTGAAAGCTAAGGCGGAGAATTTTGCTGCTGAACTTGGTTTAACTTCTTTCAAAGCATCAGAAGGATGGCTCGGAAAATTCAAGCAGCGTCATCATATCAACTATGGTAAAATAAGTGGGGAAGCACGAAGTGTTGATACAAATGTGACTCATGATTGGATTAACAGAGTGTGGTCAAAATTCATAGAAAAATACGCCCCAAGTGACATTTTCAATGCTGATGAAGCAGGAATTTTCTATAAGTTGACTCCAGATAAAACTCTGAAATTTAAAGGGGAAAAGTGTGTGGGAGGAAAGCTTTCCAAGGAACGTATTACGGTGCTTGTGGCTGCTAATATGGATGGCACAGAGAAAAAAAAGCTACTAATAATAGGCAAATCGAAAAATCCGCGCTGTTTTAAGAACATCAAAAAATTGCCAGTGACGTATAAAGCTAATAAATCAGCTTGGATGACCAGTCAACTTTTTGAAGAAGAAGTGCGAAAGTGGGATGCAGAATTAAAGGGACGAAAAATTTTACTTCTTGTTGACAACTGCCCTGCCCACCCTTTTATATCAAACCTTCAAAACATAGAGTTGGCATTTCTTCCTCCAAATACGACTAGTGTCTTACAGCCAATGGACCAGAGTGTGATTAAAAGCCTCAAGGGTCACTACAGAAGGAAATTATTGATGGAGCTAGTCGAATCTGAGGGTAAAACTTCTGTTAATATGCTGCATGCAGTAAATTTTTTATCTAAAGCCTGGGAAGAAGTGACACCCACAACTATACAGCACTCTTTTCGACATGCTGGACTTTGTACCAATTCTACGAGTGATGAGGTGGAAACAGAATCTGAGTTTGAAAGCGACGACGACCTTCCATTAACTGAGTGGATTCAACAATTCAACATGGCAGGAAATACGGTAAATCTTCAAACCTACATTGAAGTGGACGACCGCCTGCTTACAACGGCTTCACTCACAGACGAAGAAATTTTGGATTCAGTGAGAAAAACTGAGGATCAAGAACAAGGTGATGAAGAAGATGAGACGGATGAGCCTGAGCTTCCGCCGAGCATTAAAGAAGCTCTGGAAGCAGCAAAATTATTGGAAAAATATTTCCTTTATAACCAAGATGCCTCAGTATTGCTAGATATTAATAAAATAACTAAAAAAATACAACAAAATTACTGGTGCAGCAAAAGACGTCAGACAAAAATAACAGACTATACTCAATAGCGTTCAAATAACATTCTTTTTTATGCACATAACTACTAACAATAGTCAGAAATAAACTTTTTATTTTTCTAATTCTGATGTTTCTTCTCTCCATTTAACGACAACTCTCTATAACGCCATAAAATGCACAGTCCCTTCAGTGTCGCTATATAGAGTTTACACTGTAAATATATTTAATTACAAACCCAGTTACGAGTTGACCGCAACGATTCAAATAAATTAATAATTGTCAGTAATTATTGTTTAAAGTAACGTTTCCTTTAGCCGTCCAATAAACACTCTATCAAACACATAATTCCGACCCCACAGTGATATATTTATCCTGTGTCGAGGTTAATTGGGACTGCAAGACACTTTCGGTCTCACAGAACTCAAATTCGTATCCAATACATAAGAATAACACAAACATTGGTTGGTGTGGGGAACGAACCTGCGGTCTTCGATTCACTGCTTCACGCCGTCACGCCGGAGACTTATACCCACGGTTCGATAGCATTAAGAGAAAACTAAATACTGCTTCTTAGCAACCATGTATCTAATATCTACTTGAGATTTCTTGTTTCAACTGAAGTTAAGTTTTGACTAACAGTATGGAGTTCTTCAAGAAGAGAGTAAATAGGTTTCTGAGGGGTCTCCTGGTGTTGCAAGCGTCCATAGGCTACGGTAACCATCACGCGGGGTGTTAGCTTGTTTGCCACCGTCGTGGTATGAAAAAAATGTGACCATTTGCCATTTTTGCAGTAGTCACACTAAATCACTATTGTGACTTTTTGTTACAAAATTTAAGATCAAGTAACATTCAAATCGGACTATTACTTAATCAACACGATAATCTTATACAACACTACTATTTAAAGTTAAAATTAACTACGGCTTAAACAATCCGGTTTAATGTTTAATTTTGTTTTCAGAAAGAGGAATTTAAATCTCTATTGACCTTGAACATGTTGAACACTGTGCAGAATGTTATTATATGCAGTGGTACGTATTGTTTTTTAAATATATTCATATTTTCGTTTTCGATTTTTATATTAGATAACCGCCAGAAATGAAGACTTTCAACGGACTTTGAAAGGGCTGATCTCCAAACTCGAAACACGGGAACGGGGCGCCACGCTGTGGGAGACCTTTTGTCCACACGTGAACCGGCATATTGTTGCATATTGTTGTTTACAAGCCATATCCGCCACTATGACTTATTTTTAACCGACTTCAAAATAGAGGTGGTTCTCAATTCGTCGGAATCTTGTTTTTATGTATGCCTGGACCGATTCGTAAAATTTTCTTTTTTTGTTTAAAAGGATATACTTCCCAGTTGGTCCCGTTGGCACCAAGTCAGAGTCTGATGATGGGATCTCAGAAAAATCGAGGCCAACCCTCAAATGTTGTAGTGACGCATAATGTGGTTTTTATTGAAGTCGTTGTACATTTTGAGGCAAAGTGACCCCACTGCGCCTGGTGGTAAGAGCAGTGCCGTCCAGTTAGAGTATCAAGTATCGAGAGGCGGAAGTTAGTGACATCACCCGCCCTGTACGCTTGCCGTTGTCTGCGAAAACAAAAGCTGCCGATTCATTGTTACCAACTTCACCCCGGCCAATTTATTTTGCGTGTTTTGTGCTAGTGTCGTTGATAGTTAATATTTTTGTTTTGTGGTTGTTTGTAGGTTTATCAGCCGGGTCTCTTCTATGTGTTTATATGGTAGTAAAGACGAATGAGTTGACTATTGGTGACTACGTCCTCTTTGCTTCCTATATTGTGCAGCTGTATGTGCCTCTGAATTGGTTTGGCACTTATTATAGGTAAGTAACATAGTTAATTTGGTGTAAATTTTTTATGATTATTCATTTATTATTTAACACAGTAGTTCAATTAGGAGTGTTCCAAATACAGTGTAAACTCCATGTAACGTCACTCTATTTAACGACAAACTCTCTTAAGCGTCGAAATCAGTTGGCTTTGGTTGGTTTAGCTTGTTTTTCATACAATGTTTCACTCTATATAGCATTACACCCACTCTCAATAACGACAACAATTAAGTTGCTAAAATTAGTAAAAACTGCGCAGCTGTGTACGATCTATTGTCGCTTTATTATCCTAGCCCGCAATAAACTCGACTGTCGGCATCATGCATACCGAACTTTCTAAGAAATTCATTCTTTTGTTTACAAATTGGGATTGCTTGCACGTGTAGACTGTTATTGACCATGATTCATAACTAGGAGTCATGGATTATCTATACCTTATCATATTCTTAGTTGCTCACAAACTTGCAAACTGTAAACATGGCTACTAAAAGAAAATCACTGTGTATTGACGAAAAAGTTTTACTGATACGCGCAATAGAAACGGGAGAGAAGATAAGTGATGTTGGCAAACGCTTTGGATTTAGTCGCTCTACCGTGTCCACAATATGGAAAAATAAAGAAAAAAATCCTCCACGCTGCGGGCGAGGGAAAATCTTCCAAAAAATTAAAGAAACCTATATACGAAGATTTGGATAAAGCTGTACTATCATGGTTTCATCGACAGCGCCAGAATAATATGCCTATCTCGGGGCCGCTCGTGAAAGCTAAGGCGGAGAATTTTGCTGCTGAACTTGGTTTAACTTCTTTCAAAGCATCAGAAGGATGGCTCGGAAAATTCAAGCAGCGTCATCATATCAACTATGGTAAAATAAGTGGGGAAGCACGAAGTGTTGATACAAATGTGACTCATGATTGGATTAACAGAGTGTGGTCAAAATTCATAGAAAAATACGCCCCAAGTGACATTTTCAATGCTGATGAAGCAGGAATTTTCTATAAGTTGACTCCAGATAAAACTCTGAAATTTAAAGGGGAAAAGTGTGTGGGAGGAAAGCTTTCCAAGGAACGTATTACGGTGCTTGTGGCTGCTAATATGGATGGCACAGAGAAAAAAAAGCTACTAATAATAGGCAAATCGAAAAATCCGCGCTGTTTTAAGAACATCAAAAAATTGCCAGTGACGTATAAAGCTAATAAATCAGCTTGGATGACCAGTCAACTTTTTGAAGAAGAAGTGCGAAAGTGGGATGCAGAATTAAAGGGACGAAAAATTTTACTTCTTGTTGACAACTGCCCTGCCCACCCTTTTATATCAAACCTTCAAAACATAGAGTTGGCATTTCTTCCTCCAAATACGACTAGTGTCTTACAGCCAATGGACCAGAGTGTGATTAAAAGCCTCAAGGATCACTACAGAAGGAAATTATTGATGGAGCTAGTCGAATCTGAGGGTAAAACTTCTGTTAATATGCTGCATGCAGTAAATTTTTTATCTAAAGCCTGGGAAGAAGTGACACCCACAACTATACAGCACTCTTTTCGACATGCTGGACTTTGTACCAATTCTACGAGTGATGAGGTGGAAACAGAATCTGAGTTTGAAAGCGACGACGACCTTCCATTAACTGAGTGGATTCAACAATTCAACATGGCAGGAAATACGGTAAATCTTCAAACCTACATTGAAGTGGACGACCGCCTGCTTACAACGGCTTCACTCACAGACGAAGAAATTTTGGATTCAGTGAGAAAAACTGAGGATCAAGAACAAGGTGATGAAGAAGATGAGACGGATGAGCCTGAGCTTCCGCCGAGCATTAAAGAAGCTCTGGAAGCAGCAAAATTATTGGAAAAATATTTCCTTTATAACCAAGATGCCTCAGTATTGCTAGATATTAATAAAATAACTAAAAAAATACAACAAAATTACTGGTGCAGCAAAAGACGTCAGACAAAAATAACAGACTATACTCAATAGCGTTCAAATAACATTCTTTTTTATGCACATAACTACTAACAATAGTCAGAAATAAACTTTTTATTTTTCTAATTCTGATGTTTCTTCTCTCCATTTAACGACAACTCTCTATAACGCCATAAAATGCACAGTCCCTTCAGTGTCGCTATATAGAGTTTACACTGTAATTATATTAATTAGGTATATCTATAGGCTCGCCCCCTATCACATTATGGGACCGAAATTCGTCGAAAAGTGGGTGTACAGGTTACGCCTCTGTCTACCCCTCCGGGGATTACAGGCGTGAGTGTATAGCTATTGAAATAATATTTTTTGAAACATTATTTATGTATTATAACTATCTATAGTTACACTAATACATTGTCCCAGCGACTGCTGATCAGAATATTGTGTCCAATAGGAAGATACATTGTCCCTGAATGCCGTTGAGTATAGACTATATTTCGTTGCAATAAAGGGGATTTTCAGTATAACTCAACGTTTACGCGGACTGGCCCGTTTTTCACGGAATATCCATTTACCGGGATTCCAAGGAAGTATGTCGGGCTCACCGCCCTAGACCGTCCTACCGACTAAACTCCGCGATATTCCCCGTCTCCTAAATGTGGAAAGCCGCGGGGTACGCAGCCACAACTTCTTTCGATCATGGTCACTAGCAATGCTAAGAGCGACAGATTGCCGACGACCGCGGTTAAGTCACGGCCTGGCTAGTCCCATACGGGACTAGCGGCCACTGTATGATGTACGGAGTCTTCAGCACAACAACAGTAATAACACTCAGGTGTCAATTCACGACCAATGCGGCACAGGAACTTCCCCAAAACAACCATGTCCCGAGAGCAGCTGTGTCACCCTGAAGGTTAATGTGCTATGCCGCCAGTAAAAGCCAAACAGCCTCTAATGTCGCCGCGTCAGAGCTGGGGTGCTGTAGACGTCGCTTCCATTCCGTCTCCAGCATTTGGTAGAGCCGGGATCTGCAGAGTCTATTTCTCTAGGTTTTAGCGCTTCCTTGCGGTATATATGTAACAAGAATGTGATCGCGGATGCGCCCGTGTAAAAGTAAAAAAAATACTAATGCTTATCAAAATTGGTTAATTGGTTTATTCGTGAAAACGTAACAGAAAGAAAACTTTAGACCCCCAATTCACCCACTTAGAATTAATTTTGAAAAACGCCGACACAGTCGTCGTTGTTGGGCCCTGCTACAGTTGATACCATTAAAGGTGGCGTCTGCTCTACATTCGAACGGAACAGAGTGCCTAATAACTCTACCAACTGCTGTTGCTGCAGACACTGAGTTACTGGTAGTGCCCAGAGACGAATTTTCTTGCGTACCATTATACATATAGGCTTTGGCTTTAGTACTGGTGATGGCCTGTTCAAGGGACTTTTTGCTTCTTTTTTTCTCTGTCTCTTTTGTACCCCTTGCAGAGCTCCGCCTCTCTGGTTGCTGCATCTTATCCGCGCTGACGTCTTCTTCGGTGTCTGATGTATAGGCGACGAGCCGTTCCTCATGCATATCGCAGCTGTGCGATGGCATCGCGTCACCAGTACATCTGACGTTTTGTGGGTAGACGTCTTACCCAGGCATGGACATGTCACAAATATATGATATCGGGGCTAGCATACGTAATGTCTACTATGGACCCGCCCCGCTGTCGGACAGTGTTTACTAAACTTCGATTAAGGGCAAGCAAGCGTGCTTGCTAAGCCCACTATTCCATGCTTCTACCCCGCTTATTAGTCAGGGGGAACCTAAAGTGAAGGATTTGGCGTTAAAATCCCCTAGGACAATCACATGGTTGGAGCCACTGCGACCAACGACAATACCTAATTCCACGAGGATTGTTTCAAAGTCGGCGAGACATCTATTGGCGGAGAAGTACACTTCTACTATATTATTACAAATACTCCTACCAATATTTGTTTCGATACCGGTGACATAAGATATCTTACAGTAATTGAAAGTTTGAGGTATGGATGAATAATTTTTTTTCATTCAGTAGATTTGGAGTAGGTAATTAGGCTGTAACAGACGGACAGACAGTTACTAAGGTGATTATGTAAATAACGATTCCGTTTCTTCATTATTGATATGCGGATATCAGACCAAAAACAAAAAAAGGTGTTGAAAAATTATAGGATGTATAGGATAGAACAATTTCATGTTCTTATCGTACCTAAAATTTTTGCCGTCTCGGCCTTCTAAGAGTATAAAAAATTATTCCCCAGAGCGATCCAAAAGAACTTTGTGGATATGGAGAATATGTTCGACTTGATGCGCGTGGATTCGGACGTGCGCGACGCGGCGGGCGCGCCCGAGCTGCTCGTGCGGCGCGGCGGGCTCGAGTTCAAGCACGTGTCCTTCGGCTACGGGCCAGAGCGGCTCGTGCTCACCAACATCAGCTTCAAGGTCGCGCCCGGCACTACTGTCGCGCTGGTATGTATACACTACACACAGTTAAATACATGTATGCATTCAAATAGGCTACTTATCATGCTTCCGATGTACCTATGGTATTCACCAATTGTGAGAATGATGATACCCATAACACAAGTTTAATCTTACCTCGGATATCAGAGTTCAAATCTATACCTACTACAATGTGTTATATTGTTTATTTGTTGAATGTTCATTGAACTATCTGTATGTTTATTGTGGACTATTTTTGTGTTTGTATAAATAAATAAGTTCAAGCACGTGTCCTTCGGCTACGGGCCCCAGCAGGTCACTGATTACATCACAAATACTAGAAGGAACTTCTTCAGGCAGTTGTCCTTAGCCAAGAGTCAATTATGTAGCTCTAAAGTTTGCTCCGTTTATTTCTTCATGTATTCAGTGATGACATTGAAAAATATTTTCCTATTCCCAGGTGGGTCCTAGCGGTGCTGGCAAATCGACGATAATGCGTCTACTATTCCGGTTCTACGATGTGAACGAAGGCGCTGTGCTGGTGGACGGGCAGGACGTGCGCACCGTCACTCAGGCTTCACTTCGGACCAATATCGGCGTAGTGCCTCAGGACACTGTTCTATTCAACAACACCGTCCGGTAAGTTGTTCTATTATCTTGATCTGTAACCAATAGTATTTTTTTTTATATTATTAGACTGCTATTTTTTAAATTTCAAAATCCATATAACATGGCATGGTATATGTAGGTAATTAAATCATGTTTATTGAAAGTGTCTTTAAAATATTTCTTACAACTTAGTAATATAGTTCAATTAATATAATGCCACAAAATATTCAATATGTAAAAAAAAAATACTACATTGCAGGAAATTTTAAGATGACTATATTTACTATAAAGAATTTACCATAATATATGTAAATTACGTGCTGACACAATATAATAACATTTACAATAGTTTGTAATATACTTGCAGACGCTTTAATTTAAAATAATCTAAGACGGCAGAACACAAACATATAGTAGTTACGTCTCAACCACAGAAATACGAATTTAAAGTCAACAGTGTAACCGGACCTCGTGTAGATGATAACCACGATACTAATATATTATGCAGTAACTAGTCTTGCAAAGTGTAATATACAAGTCGCTACTGATATAATAAAACAATGGCTAGTTTTAAAAATACCAAACCTACATTTAATGGGAAACGAAATACACATAGCATATTAATGAATGGACTTACATTCCATTGTAATCTGTGTATACAATCGCACTTATTTTGTATGCAGAAGAGTCGTAAATCGATTATTCCACTGTATATATTAGATACCTTCTCAACACCTGTCTAGAATAGGTCTGCCTACTAGTAAATAATCAGCAGTACTATAATAAGATAAAATAAGTATAAGTAATAAGATTTTTTAGATTTATGGAAGATTTGTATATTGGATCATATCAATGGATGGATTTAATCAATACTCAAAACATGTAACAAGAATCATTCGTAAATATGCGCATAAGCATTTTAGATTTCCAATTTTTTATGTTTTGGTCAATACATATGCTTGAAAATGTGACAAGGATAGATATGGGGCAGAAAAACGCTTAGGTTTATTTATATTTAAATAAATACAATAATCTTTATAAAGTTTTCGGTTAACACATACCATTTTATCTGTATTGTAATAGTCTGTGAAATATAATTCATTAACAAAACCTTGATCTTCAGGGGTCAGTGCTGTTAGCAATTTATCATATTGATAATGTTTTATCCGATTGTGTTGTGTCCTTTACCCGACTAGATTTGTTTTTATTCAACGAGCATTTATCCGCAGCCCGGCCCGCGTAACAGTCTTGATTAAGCGAAAATCGCCATTTTTATTGACCCATTGTCGACCACTTTTGACAATTTTAACTTTGAGTCCAACATGTCTCCTCACTGCGTGACGTCCTAAATATCGATTACAAAGTTAATAAAAAATAATGTCCTTGCTCTAATACCTAATTTGCTGTTGGTAGGATATTCATATCCCCCCGGATACTACCACCACGACCACCGTACACAGGGTGTAAAACCCGCCACAGTGGCACACGCAAGTGTATCGCGTTCCGGGATCAACTAGTGTAGATACATCCGGATTTTGTCGGTGGTCTAGAGTTGAGTAAAATGTTTGGCCGTTTTGCGGCCTTCTGAGTACTCTGCCACTAGACCCTCGATCTCTTCTTCACCTTCTTGCCCATGGCGTAGTGTGAAGAAGCAGGCCGGCATGATTGTGTTGAGTAGCGGGGGATAGATTGCCTCTCGCTACTCGATACTCTAATTGGGCGGCACTGCGCTTACCATCAGGCGCAGTGTGGTCACTTTGCCGTGTCAGGATAAAAAACCTATGTAGATCAATGCCGCTATCTAAATAACGGTAGGCAGCGGCTCTGCTGTGCTCTGGCATTGCAGAAGTCTATGGGCGGCGGTGACTACTTACCATCAGGTGGCCCGTCTGCTCGTCTGCCTATCCAGGCACTAAAAAAAAAAATGGTAAGTTACAACAAAATGGATAGTATAAAACATTTTCCATGAAATGAACGGTCATGAAAGGTCAAACAGTATTTATATAAAATATGAATATAGATATGTACTATTTTATCAAATCCGAAAGATACGGTGTGCAATTATATCCAGTATTTAATCGAAACATAAAACTACTCGAATGCACTTCACTATCTTATCACTACATTATCTTATGTTTCAGATGTCCGTAACATAGTATTTATGTTTTTGTGTACATTTCAGATACAACATTCAATACGGAAGGTTGGATGCTCCCTCCGCTGACGTCATATCCGCTGCAAAGAATGCTGACATTCACGATAGAATACTTACCTTCCCTGATGGTTATGACACACAGGTAACATTTAAAATGTACATACATGTAAAGTTTTTTAGAATTAGGGTAAATATTACATCCAAGGTTTGTTGAAGAAGTCATTTCAAATTGATACACCCAAGAGAAAAAGAAGGTGGCATGGTTTGTATGGGGAATAAAATGTTCCTAGACAGATTTGTTTAAAATTTGATATTATTAATAAAATGGATATTTCTGTAGGAGACATGAACACATTTTAATCTGAGAAAAGATGTTCACGTGGACGAAACCGCAAGCAAAAACTAGTAGGAATAAAAAATGCTTTGAAACATTTTCATTAACCCTAAACTGTATAACTTAAAACTTTAAAAAATTATATTAGTGTTTTTTGCATGATGCTGAAATGAATATTTATTACCCGTAGTAAACTGTGTTATTTTGAGATTATTTCTAATTTCTATTTAGAAAATAATAATATATTAGTCTGCCTCATTGCCGCCGTAGTAATTGCGCATGCGTCACGATTGCTGTGCTGAGGTCTCGGGTTCGATCCCCGGGTCGGGTAAAGTGATATTGGGTTTTTCTATTTAGAAATACTCAGTATCAGCCTGGAGTTTGGAATTGTGCTAGGTATGGCGATAGGCTCGCCCCCTATCACATTATGGGACCGTAATAAATTCAGCGAAAAATGAGTGTACTGG